>CM065599.1:33544050-34153051 GCA_033119425.1 Bufotes viridis | reverse complement strand
AGCTAGAACATTGCTTCATCAGCATATTCATTACTTGGGTTGGCTTTCAGCCATGGAAGAGGTAAAGGTGAGCAGAGAGTCGCTTTATTTTTAGAATACTTCCTTCAGTTACATTTCACACCCATACCTTACTGGGGTTTGATACAGATTGGCTTTATCCTCAGGATAGGTCATCAGTATCAGATCGGCAGGGATCTGACTCCCGGCACCCCTGCCGATCAGTTGAAGAGACCGATGCAATCACCGGAGCTCCGATGAGAGCTGCGGTCTCTTCACAGCACTGTACATTTTATAGCCCCAAGGACTGGCTGCTGCTATTACGTGCGGTACATATGGACACGTCTCTGCTGAGGACTGCCTGCTGCCATCATGCGCAGTATCTATAGATGTCACCGCTGTGGACAGGCCGCTGCCATCATGTGCAGTATATATGGACACGTCACTGCTGAGGACGTCCCAGTGCCATCATGTCCAGTGTATATGGACACGTCACTGCTGAGGACAGGCTGCTGCCATCATGTCAGTATAAATGGACACGTCACTGCTGAGGATGTCCCAGTGCCATCATGCGCAGTATCTATAGACGTCACCGTTGTGGACAGGCTGCTGCTATCATGTGCAGTATATATGGACACGTCACTGCTGAGGACGTCCCAGTGCTATCATGTCCAGTGTATATGGACACGTCACTGCTGAGGATGTCCCAGTGCCATCATGTCCAGTGTATATGGACAGGTCACTGCTAAGGATGTCCCAGTGCCATCATGCGCAGTATCTATAGACGTCACCGTTGTGGACAGGCTGCTGCTATCATGTGCAGTATATATGGACACGTCACTAATGAGGACGGGTCGCTGATATCATGTGCAGTACATATGGACAGATCACTGCTGAGGACAGGCTGCTGCCATCATGTCCAGTGTATACGGACACGTCACTGCTGAGGACGTCCCAGTGCTATCCAATCATGGGCAGATGTATGGACATGTCACAGGACAGGAAAACAAAGCTTGGAGGGGGGGAAGCTGGGGCGGAAGGGGGCCAGGGCAGGTAACCTGTCTGCTGTCATGGCAGCCCTCTGTGATCATCACTTAATGCCTGCCCTGAGGGCTGAGCTGATCCTATAATGACAGGCATCACTAATACCACCTAACAACATGATAATGATGGGACACGGAGCTGCCGAGCAGAGCATGTCGCCGGCTGTGACTCGTCTATAGGAGGAATCTCACATGTATTCCGGGTCACGACGGATCTGTCCGGTCCTAGAAAGATGCGATGTCCCTCGGCGAAAATCCTCCGACAGCCCGATCACAGCTGCTGACTATAGGCCTTAGCGGGTAACACATACACAGGCCGCCATCTTGCTTTCTCAGGTCCTCTAGCTGCCATGGTGTCACTACACAGACTACTTCCGGGTCACATGGCCGCTGACGTCACCACTGTGTTACACAGCTTTGTGCGCTTTCTATTCCACAGACCAGCACAGTATTTATTCACGCACAAGAAATGGAGTGGTTGCCAGTACCAACCAATCAGAACGCTCTTCTCCCTTTCTGACCTGTACAGGAAAGATGAAAGCTGTAATCTGATTGGTCATCAGCAACTGTTCCACTTTGAGCACTAGCTCTGAAGCCCAGTTTTCCCATGAGTGTGTGGATGTTGGAATATGGGAGGCTTTTGTTTCCCCACCGAGCTGCGCTGTGCCATAAATTAGGCGCACCTCCAGCAATCTATGCACCTTGAGTAAAAACTACTGAAGTCCCTGACTGGTGTATTTTTACTCCTCTTTTACGCCTTAGAGAATTTGGCGAGGTCTAAGTCCCGCCCCACCATTAGGCTAGATGCAGACGTGAGCAGTCCGTGGTAATGGGGGCTGGATTTGTTCTTTACAGCCGGATCGCACGGCGTCATTGGTTGCTATGGTGCCTTGCGCTCGCTGCCGACGCTGCACTACAGTAATACACTGGTATAGATTATACCAGTGTATTACTATCCTGCGGCAGGGAGCGCACAGCGTCATAGCAATCAATGACGCCGTGCGCTCTGGCTGTAAAGAACAAATCCAACCCGCATTCCCACGGACTGCTCACCTCCGGGTTTAACGGATGTCTGCATCTAGTCTTACAAAGTGGCGAGGATGGCGTAAAAATGCCCGTGCGACAAAATATTGTTGCAGGTGTGGACCGCCCATTGACCCCACAGGGAAATTTCCCAGCAGCCCAATGCCCAGGGGACCACTAGAGCCCTCCTCATGGCCGCCGGCTGAATACATAATGATCTGATACTTTCAGCATTAATTAATATGCATCCGGTACTTATTAACCTGGCGGCCGCTGCAGGTGCCATCCTGAATTCAACTGTATCGCCATCCTCAGTATGTCTACAGAGTGTGTTGCACAGTATTTGGTTCTGCTGAGGCAGTATTTTGTGCTGTCTTGTGGTATTTGGTTTTGCTGTGGCAGTATATTGTGCTGCACTGTGGTATTTGGTTCTGCTGGGGCAGTATATTGTGCTGCACTGTGGTATTTGGTTCTGCTGGGGCAGTATATTGTGCTGCACTGTGGTATTTGGTTCTGCTGGGGCAGTATATTGTGCTGCACTGTGGTATTTGGTTCTGCTGGGGCAGTATATTGTGCTGCACTGTGGTATTTGGTTCTGCTGGGGCAGTATCGTGCTGCACTGTGGTATTTGGTTCTGCTGGGGCAGTATATTGTGCTGCACTGTGGTATTTGGTTCTGCTGGGGCAGTATATTGTGCTGCACTGTGGTATTTGGTTTTGCTGGGGCAGTATATTGTGCTGCACTGCAGTATTTGGTTTTGCAGGGGCAGTATATTGTGCTGCACTGCAGTATTTGGTTTTGCTGGGGCAGTATATTGTGCTGCACTGCAGTATTTGGTTTTGCTGGGGCAGTATATTGTGCTGCACTGCAGTATTTGGTTTTGCTGGGGCAGTATATTGTGCTGCACTGTGGTATTTGGTTTTGCTGGGGCAGTATATTGTGCTGCGCTGTGGTATTTGGTTCTGCTGGGGCAGTATATTGTGCTGCGCTGTGGTATTTGGTTCTGCTGGGGCAGTATATTGTGCTGCGCTGTGGTATTTGGTTCTGCTGGGGCAGTATATTGTGCTGCACTGTGGTATTTGGTTCTGCTGGGGCAGTATATTGTGCTGCACTGTGGTATTTGGTTCTGCTGGGGCAGTATATTGTGCTGCGCTGTGATATTCGGTTTTGCTGGGGCAGTATATTGTACTGCACTGTGGTATTTGGTTCTGCTGGGGCAGTATATTGTGCTGCGCTGTGGTATTTGGTTCTGCTGGGGCAGTATATTGTGCTGCACTGTGGTATTTGGTTCTGCTGGGGCAGTATATTGTGCTGCGCTGTGATATTCGGTTTTGCTGGGGCAGTATATTGTACTGCACTGCAGTATTTGGTTCTGCTGAGGCAGTATATTGTGCTGCACTGTGGTATTTGGTTCTGCTGGGGCAGTATATTGTACTGCACTGCAGTATTTGGTTTTGCTGGGGCAGTATATTGTGCTGCACAGTATTTGGTTTTGCTGCGGCGGTATTCTGTGCTGTACTGTGGTATTTGGTTCTGCTGGGGCAGTATATTGTGCTGCACTGTGGTATTTGGTTCTGCTGGGGCAGTATATTGTGTTGCACTGTGTTATTGCAAGCCTCGCCTATTTGTGTTGCCTGCCTTCTGTCAATTTGGACCAGGGTGGATAAAAATCAATGATTTTTTTAAAAAAAAAAATCAAAAAGATTTAAATTGTTTTTTTTTTATTTAAATTTGATTTTTTTTATTTAAATTTGATTTTTTTTCTATATAAAATGCTTTTTGAGGAAATATTTTTACCATCCAAAGGTTATTCCATTATGAAATAAAGATTAGTTTTTTAATTCTGTAGAATAAGGCTGTACATGTGTAATTTTTTTGGTAAATAAATCCCATTAATCCATTCCCAATGTCCCGCTCTTCCAGAGGTTTTTGTAAGATTATTGGGCAGTTTCTCTGCCTACAAGACATTATCACAGATGCTTGGGTCACTTTTGCAGTTCTCAGCAGAGATCACAGCCTCTTCTTCACAGCAAAAATGTTATAACATGAACAGAGCTGAGAAAAAGACGCATAACCGATGCAAATCAATGCTTCCCTATGGGACTGTTTCACATTTTCGCGTTTTACAGCGCGTTCGAACGCGCTGAAAAACGCCCAACGCATAAACAAGTACTTGAGCTTTTTTTGGGGCGTTCAATAGACTTCAATGGGAACGCGCAACGCTTATATTTTGCGCGTTTTTGACACTGAAAATGCGCATTCAAACGCGCGTTTATGAATTTGCAACATGCTGGAAAGGCCAAACCCCAGGTGCTAGGCACAGTTTGGAGAGAAGCCAACACTGCAGTCAATCACACAAACGCACGTAAAACGTGCGTTTACTATTGCCAAAAACGTGCGTAAAGCGCGCATCTCAGAAACGCTCAGGTATAAACCCAGCATTAATGCCGCTGAACCAAGAGCATGCTCCCGCTATGGCTTTCCAATGTGTCCATGGAAAAATCCTCAGCCTCATGAACTGTGGCATGGCCTCCCATTGAAAACAATGGAAAGGGGTTTCAGTGCAGAGTCGGCAGTTTTCTGCACTCAATCTGCACTTAAACCTGTGCCAAAAATCCAACATGTGAGCATACCCTAAGGCCCCTTTTACACGAGCGAGTTTTCCGTGCGGGTGCAATGCGTGACGTGAACGCATAGCACCCGCACTGAATCCTGACCCATTCATTTCAATGGGGCTGTGTACATGAACGTTGTTTTTCACGCATCACTTCTGCGTTGCGTGAAATTCGCAGCATGTTCTATAGTCTTCATTTTTCACGCAGCTCTGGCCCCATAAAAGTGAATGGGGCTGCGTGAAAAACGCATTGCATCCGCAAGCAAGTGCGGGTGCATTGCGATTTTCAGTGATGGTTGTTAGGAGATGTTGTTTGTAAACCTTCAGTTTTTTATCACGTGTGTGAAAAACGCATCAAAACGCATTGCACCCGCGCGGAAAAAACTGAACGCAATCGCAGACAAAACTGAATGGCTTTGCCTGTGAAATCGCACAGTTTTCACTGAACGCATCCGGACCTAATCCGGACACGCTTGTGTGAAAGAGGCCTAAGGCCTCTTTCACACGGGGTCATGTTTGATGCCCCGGATAAGAGGCGGCTGCGTTGTGGGAAAATGCGCAAGCGTTTTAATGCGTTTTGCACGCGCGTGGGAAAAATCTGCATGTTTGGTACCCAGACCCGAACCCGGACTTCATCACTGTGTCAGGTGTTAGACCCCCGCCAATCTCATATTGATAACCTATCTGGAGGATAGGTCATCAATATGTAAATCCCAGAGAACCCTTATAGCCCTTTTGCTGCCAGCGACGTACATGTACGGCGCTTGAGCGATAGGCAAACATGGCACCCGCTCCTACATGCAGTGGGCGTCATGGCTGGCAGGTCTCTGCTGTTTCAAACAGCAGAGACCTGCAGCTAGTTATCGCGACCAGCAATAATGCCGATCGCAGTAATTAAAACCTTTAGATGCCGTAATCAAGTGACATCACGGCATCTAAATGCGCAAAAACCCAGATGCTCGCTTCCAGGGGTGTTACCGGCATCCCCTGTGGCCAGTGAGGATTCCGGCAATTGATTTGAAAGCGCTCAGCCTTGCTGAAGAGGCGGAGAGCATTCGATCTGCAATTCTTATTTTGGCCACCAGGTGGCAGGCCAACATAAGAAAAAGCAATAGACAGTAATAAAGTCATTTTAAAAATACATGATTCTTCAAAATTAAAAAATAGATTTTGTAGGCTCAAATACGAGCTTCAAAATTATTACAAAAAAGTAAAAAAAAAACTGTTAAAAAATATATAAGAAATATAAATGTTACCCCCCTTTCCGTACAATAAAATAAATAAATACCTAAATAACAAAAAATATAAACATCATGGGTATCAATGCGACCGAAAACGCCCGTACTATTAAAATATAAAAATATTCTTCCAATATGACAAATGGAGTAATGGAAAAAGGGTCAAAATGGCCAATTTGCCATTTTTTCATTGCTTCTCTTACCTAAAAAAAGTAATAAAATGTGATCAAAAAGTCACACACACTCCAAAATTGTATTATTTAAAAACTACATTGTCCCACAAAAAATGAGCCCGCTATACAGCTCAGTAGATATAACTTTAAAAAAGTTATGGGGGTCAGAATATGGTGATGCGAATTTTTTTTTTCAACGTTGAAATTTATTTTGACACTATTTAGACATAAAAAACCTATATATATGCGGTAATCCTTGTAATCGTACTGACCCAGAAAATGAAGGGCATGGGTCAGTTTTGCCGCAAACGGAATGCCATGGGAACAAAACCTGTCAAACGGTAGAGGAATTGCTTTTTTTTTCCAATTCTGGAATTTGTTTACCGCTTCCCACTACATTGTATTCCATAATTAATGGTGGCATTAGGCCTCTTTCACACTTCCGTTCTGAGGATCTGGCGGGCACTTCTGGCCCGCCGGATCCGGCAGAACGCAAGTCACCTGAAAGCATTTGAAGACTGATCAGGATCCTGATCAGTCTTCGAAATGCTTTCAGGTTACCATGGCAGCCAGGATGCTACTGAAGTCCTGGCTGCCATGGTACTCCGCAGCAGTGTACTTACCTGCGCTTTGGCCGCCGGGCGCTCCTTCATGACGTCACAGGTCCCCGCAGTGCATAGATCAATGCGCCGCCCGGACCTGTGACGTCATAAAGAAGAGCCCGGAGGCCGCAGCGCAGGTAAGTACACTACTGCGGAGCACTTACCACTTCAGTAGCGTCCTGGCTGCCATGGTAACCGATGTACTTCAATGGACATTAATTCCGGATCCGGCGTTACGGCAAGTCCTCCAACAATGTTTGGGTACTGAATGGATGACATCCTGATGCATCCTGAACGGATTTCTCTCCATTCAGAATGCATGGGGATAATCCTGATCAGTAGTTCTCCGGCATAGAGCCCCAACAACGGATCTGTATGCCGGAAAGCAAAAACGCTAGTGTGAAAGGGCCCTTAGAAAGTAGAACATGTCCCGCAAAGAAAAGCCCTCATACAGCTATGTGAACGGAAATAGAAAAAAGTTGCTCAAGGAAGATGAAAATGCAAAAACGAAAAACCTCCGGTATCTTAAGGGTTAAATAGGGGGCCATTTTGGAGCCAATACAACTCTATGGACATGTAATAACAGTTGACAGCTCCCCCTAGTGGCAGCTAGAACCATAACTTTATAAAGCCTAGCCAGCCTAGCATTGCAAATCGTGACTCCGTGCCTCCTCCTCGTTACCGAACTGTACTGTGTGTATTGAGTACATTGTATATCGGTAAAATAAGGTAATAATCCCTTGCCTCCTGTGAAGTATCGCGAGATGAAAACGCGGTGACGTCATACATCGTCACTTCCGGTTCTGGCTATTACCTACGACCTCATTTTCGCCGGAACTTGCAGAGAGTGATTCCGGTCTGAATTACGGTTGGTTTGTGTTTTGTGCAGAGCCTGGAGATGGTGAGTAAGGAGACGGTTTGTGCTGTACGTTACCGATACTTCTGTGACCGGGAGGGACGTATTCCCACCGCGCCATACTGTGGGTTCCATGTGCACGGGGCGTGCGCCCAAGACCTGGGGGGTTGGGGGGTGAGGCCTCTGCCATGGCTGGCGTTAGTTTACTCCTGATCTGCATGAAATTCATTGGCGGTGATTACATTTCTCCATATGTATGTGGCAGGTTAAAGGGGTTGCCCCAGCAGGACCGTATCTGTCCACATGCCTTGTATGTACCAAAATATGAAATCACACACAGCCCTGCAAGCCAGGCCTACGCGTTTTCAATTTTGCATTTTTTTAATCATGGCTGTGATTAGGAATGAGTGAATCGCCTTTGGATGAAACATCCGAAGTCGATTCGCATAAAACTTATTTTCAGTACTGTACGGAGCGAGCGCTCTGTACGGTATTAGAATGTATTGGCTCCGATGAGCTGAAGTTATTACTTAGCAAAGTCTCGTGAGACTTCACATAATAACTTCAGAAATTGATTTATACTGTAAAAAAACATTTCCCAAACTCGAGTTTCCAAGTAGGGCTGAAACGATTACTCAACACAAAAAAAAAGCATCAATGCAAAATTTTTTTCATGGAAGGATTCGTTTGTCATGTGACCATGGAGCGGGAGTGAAGCACTTGCTATGACTTACCGCTCCGTGGTCACCTGCTCTAGCCCGCACTAGGGGCAGTTGGCGCTAGGGTGCGAAAACAGCTGATGGCACTGGGGGAAACTGATGCACTTGGGCTGATTGCACAGGGGGGTGTTGGGGACTGATGGCAGGGGGTCTGATGAGTTTTTATAAAGGAAAACCGTATTTATTCATTTTTTTTATTTTATTAGATTATTCGATTAATCGTAAAAAATAGCTAGAATACTCTATTTCTAAAATAATCGTTTACTGAAGCCACAGTTCCAAGGTACCACTTGGAACTGAACCCGAGTTCAGGAAATGTTTTTTTACAGTAGAAATCAATTTCTGAAGTTGTTATGCGAAGTCTCGCAAGAGTTCACGAAGTAATAACTTTGACTCATCGGAGCCAATACATTCTAATACCGTACAGAGCGCTCGCTCCGTACAGTATTGAAACAAAGTTTTAAACGAATCGACTTCGGATGTTTCATCTGAAATCAATTCGCTCATCCCCTAGCTGGGATTAAGCACTGCAGGGTTTGAATTGCGTAGGCCAGGCACGCGCTTTTGTGTTACATCCAAGAGATCCTTTTAAAATAGCCCCGAGGACAGAACTCTAGGACGGAAAGGAAAAGCGCTGATGTGAAAGGGGCCTTACTGCAGCAATGAAAGCTGATCGAGGGTTCCTGGGGAAGCCTTAAAGGGGTAGGATAGGGGATAACTTTAGATTTATGGGGACAGAGAATAGGGGTTTTGTACCCGATTTGGACCTCTAAAATTAAAGCAGATCTTACACTGATGGCTTATAGAATGGACAGCACTGTGCTTAGTGAGCTGTGAGGAGACTGCAGCTAATCAGGGAGGGTGTCGGGAGTCGGACCACCACTATCAGATACTGATGACCTATGCCGGTATTAAGTCATTAATATAGCAGCAGGCTGAGCGGTCACCATTTTGGGCCTGCCAGAGACAGAAGAGCGCCATAGAGCCATAGAGATAAATGGGGCGGAGATATGAAAATGTCCAACCCATTCTTTTTGTAGTGACCTGCTGTTGTGATTGGACCCCCATTGATTTAATACCTGTTCTTTAGTGATAATTCAGACGGCCGTATGCTGTCCGCAAGATCTGTTTTTTTTTTGCGGATTAGATGCTGTCCTATTCATTTCTATGGGACCCTTTTCTTCCATTGCACGGCTCGGCAAAAAAAATGAAACCTGTCCTATACTTGTCAGTGAAAATCAGGACATGACCCTATTGAGATCTATGGATCAGCAAAAAAACGTAATGCAATCTGTTTATTTGTGGACATGGTAAACTGTCCGGGAAAAAAAACGGATCCGCATTTTTGCAGACAACATACGGCTGTCTCAATGAGCCCTTGTGGTGTGGAATAATCCTTTAAATGGCTCGTACCCCCTTCATTTCAAGAAGAGAAAGACCTCAGCTGGTGTAAAATACAGGTATTTAAGGACCAGCAAAGGGACAATCTGGTGACTTCTCTATCACTTGAACCCCTGGCTGATAGTAACTTTTTTCTAAGCAGGAGGCACACTGGGGTTCACTATAGATCTTGAAGCAGTTCCGTCGCAATCATGATTGGTCATAATATTGATGGGCTATGTCGATGGGTGTGTTTTTGATCGCCAGGACCCCATAATCGCAAAAAAGAAGAGGATGTAATTCTTAGTGGAGTCCTGCTGCCCTTTTGGCTTTTACGAGACATATTACCCCATTGCACTATTAAACCGCCAGCAGTACCTTATTGCAATCTGTAGCATGATTATAAAGTTGTCTGTCTACCTTACGAGGCACCAAAAGTCTGAAAAAAGACTTATTCAACTGGCCGCAATAAGTAAACCATAGTCTTGAAGTCAAGGAGGCGGCAGCGGCTTTCTCTCCTGAAGTTAAGCGCGCTCCGCCCCTTAGCGCTTGACAGGATGCCGGGCTCTCTTACTTAGGCCCCTTGCAGACGAGCGTTCCTCCCGCAGCGAGTCCGCAACGCAGATCCCGGCCTGAACTCCCATTGCTGCCGGGGGTCACATTGCTGTCAGTGTTATCCAATACATTCCAGAACTGTAAGGGTTACATAGCATCATAAATCAATATAATGCCGAGTGCTGTGTTGCGGACTCGCTGCGAGAGGAACGCTCGTCTGCAAGGGGCCTATGAGCCTCTCTTCAGCTAGTGTGGAGAGAAGCGCTCAGCCGCACTCTCCTTGATTGGGGGTCTTGGCTCCTGGGCTCCCACTGATCAGATCTTTTGATGTTAATTTTTCTTTAAATAAAAGTTACATTTTAGGGGCTATGTTCACACACAACACGTTTACTCTCTTTAACCCCCTTAGCTTTATCATGTAAAGCTTAACGTTGACATAATCTTGGTAACATGCATGTTGCAAGGGAGATAAAAGGCCACCATACACGTCAAGAGGGTTTGAATAGGAAAACCAAGTATATATGTACATGTATATATTATATATATTAAACATCCTGGAAATGTGGGTTTAATGTTTATTATAAATAGTGATATAAATTCTTTCTCTTCCAGTCTCACACTATCTTGCTGGTCCAGCCTACAAAGAGGCCTGAAGGAAGAACATATGCGGATTATGAATCTGTCAATGAATGCATGGAAGGTATGAAGTACCATATTTCCCACACCATTAGACACACCTAGGTTTTAGAGGAGGAAAATAAGAAAAAAAATATTCCTCTTTAGACCTTGGATCAGTCCCCCCAAATCACATCCCTGTTCCTGACCAGACCCCAGGCCTTCAACTTTACTTGTCCTGCTCTAGACAGCCCCGCCGCTCTCAGATCCAGCTCTCTTTCTGCACTCGCCACTCCCTGCCGGCGCGCCTCTACGCTGTGACCTTACGTTGCACAGCCCTGTTGCACTTTAGGGGAAAAAGTCTGTCTTATGGTTCAGGAAATACTAACGTGTTTTTTTTTAAATAACTACTGTATTGTATAAGGATCTTTAGCTTCTCTCTATCGAAAATGACAGTAGGTGAAAATAAAATAGCAACCAAATGATGACAAAATTAATTTAGCTTCTCAATTCGGGGCTGAAATTACATCTTTGTTAAAAACCATCTTATTTCAAATGTTCCAGCCAATTGATTTAGCATTAATCGGCCCGTTGTTTTTTTTTTTTTTTACTTGAATTACTGAGTGATTATCAGGCTGACGGGTGATTATTCAGTATACGCCTTTAAACCTACCCAGAATGATCTGTAAGGCCCCATTCACACATCCGCAATTCTGTTCCGCATTTTGCGGAACGGAATTGCGGACCTATTCATTTCTATGGGGACAGACTTTGTCTCACTCGGATCCGGAATTGTGGAGCCACACTTCCGTTCCGCAAAAAATATAGAACATGTCCTATTCTTGACCGCAATTACAGACAAGAAAAGGCATTTTCTATATAGTTCTGGCAATGTGCGGATCCGCAAAATGCGGAAAGCACATTGCCGGTGTCCGTGTTTTGCGGATCCGCAAAACGCATACGGACGTCTGAATGGAGACTAAGGCTGATGATGAAAGCGGCCTTGTTAGAAAAACAGAGGAAGGTCAGGAGTGCGCTCTCCCAGTCTTTAACTTCTCAGATGCGGTGGTCAAATTTGACCACGATATCTGAGGGGTTAAAGGTATGTGATCAAAGTTCCCGTTGATCGAATACATTAGTCCTGGGTTTTTCATCTACAAACATCAGCTGTCTGAACTAGGATAGCTGCTTTCATTCCTATGTTGATGCTTTTTCGGACAGCTGGTTTAAGGGCTATTCCCATCTTGGACATTAGGAGCATATCGCTAGGATATACCCTCAATGTCTTATAGTCGTGTGTCCCCTTCTGGCACCCAGAACGGAGCCTGCAAAGTGCTGGAGGGCGCACCACGCATGCACGGCTAAGCTTCTCTCATTCCTCTGGCAGCACCGAAAATAGCAGCGCGCTGGTTTGGCTATTTGCATCGGCCCCATAGGAGTGAATGGAGCGGTGGCCATGCTTGTGCAGTGTGCTTCTTATGCCTTTCAGTTAGACTTCTGCAAGCTCCGTTCTAAGCATAGTTGCAGGTCCCAGAGGTGGGACGCACACTTATTAGACACTAAGACCATATCCTATCGATCTGGCCCCAATGTCCAACATGGGAATACCCCTGTAACTGCTGGTTCTCAGGAAGAACGACAGAGAATTTTCCCATTTCTCATTGCTAACCTTTCTTCTATTGTACAGGAGTGTGTAAGATGTATGAAGAACATTTAAAGAGAATGAATCCCAACAGCCCATCCATCACGTATGATATCAGTCAGCTCTTTGACTTCATTGATGACCTAGCAGACCTTAGCTGTCTAGTGTAAGTATAGAATCGTATCACTTCATATGATAAATCGTCATAAGATGCTGAGTAAATGCTAGTACAAGTGTTTTATCCGAATCGGAATATACGCACTAGCTCTCAGTTCATCTGTCTGCGTCGGCAGGAGATCATGGTACTGAGTGATCTCTCATTCTCATAGAGCTGAAGCTACAAATGCTGCTCTATCCATGGGGGGGGGGGGGGCACACAAGACAGTTCTTATGATCAGTGAACCAGTGGGAGTCCCAGTAAAAAAAATTTTTTATGCATTAGATAAAAGGGAACGAAGACCCTTCTAGTTGTTTCTCACTGTGCATTTTTTACACTCAGAATAGGTCATCACTTTCTGATGGGGTCTGAGACCCAGCACCTCCGCAATCAGCTGTTTGAGGCGTCAACCTCCTCTCGGCTTACCAAGCACAGTGCTGTGCGTGGTATTGCAGCTCTGCCCTATTCATTTAGAGGGGTTGTCCAAGTTATTCTTTTATTCTTTGTATGTTTCTATCTAAACAAAAGTAATGCATTTTCAGTTGATTAGCTTTTTCTACAGTGGCCCATTTCTCATATTTTACTGACATCAGCTTCTATACAAGGAATGTCACGTCACGGAAGTCTGATTAGTGGACTGTGCCTGCTGGAGGGACCAGCCACACCCCTGTGTGGGGGTCCTCACTGCTGATGTCTGCAGACTTAGTTGTCTCATCATTCTCCATCTATCCTTAGCTCAGAAGTGTCAGGCATGTTCAGTCCGTTTAGAAGGCATCCTCATAGAGACTTGCTTGTCAGCTGCCAGTGTATATGGGTCATAGGAACCAATGAACGTGACGTCACTGGCATAGGAAGAGGCCACAGCATTCACTGGCGCCTCTTCAAACAGCTAATTGGAAAGGTGTCGCCCGACTCCCATCTATCAGATACTGATGACCTATTCTTTTCCCCCAACAACTAATTCTCCTGAATATAGCGCTGTCTGATATGTATATTTTATCCGCTTCACCTATAAGGTAAGGGGTTTTCCAAGACTTTTCTGCTGATGACCTATCCTCAGTAACCTAGGTCATCAGTATCTCATCGGTGGGGGTCTGACACCTAGGACCCCCGCCGATTCGCTTTTTGAGAAGGCACCAGCTCTCACATATTGTCCATAGCAGTTCTGCTTGGTATTTATTGTGCCTAGGCCATGTGATCGATGAACGTGACTTCACATGGCCTAGGCAAAGAGAGTGCTGGTGCCTTTTCAAATAGCTGATTGGTAGGGGTCCTGGGTGTCGGACCCCCATGATCAGATCCTGATGACCTATCCAGTGAATAGATCATCAGTAGAAAAGTCTCAAAAAAAAACCTTTAATTATGCAGACAAATACTGACCGCAAGGAATCCATTTTGAATGTCTGAGAGATGAGTGCGGCACACGTAATAATCCTGTTGATGGCATAAACTTAGACCGGCTGTCTAGGTCTGCGCCAGATTTATCACAGGGGCTCAGGCTGGATAATGAAGGTGGTGCAGGGCTAGGCACATTTGTCTAGCTATCTAAAGCCACTCCCCCTGTTCGGGCTAGTCGCAGTAGATTTCTGTATACTCAAATTTGTGCCCAAAAATTCACATTTTGGTGCATTTTACTACAGTGTCTAGGTGCACTCACATGTTACTGCCATGGGCCTATCTACATCATTTCAACCAGTCACACTGACCTCTAAACTCTGAGGAATAAAAAAAATCTGGAACAGGGCCCCTATCGGCAGGCAATACATCTGCCACGTGTTAATACTGATCATAATTTTTCATTTAATAAAATGCTTCTGTGACCTTCCCCTGCAGGTATCGGGCCGACACTCAGACGTATCAGCCCTATAACAAAGATTGGATCAAAGAGAAGATTTACGTCCTCCTTCGTCGACAGGCTCAGCAAGCAGGGAAATGAGCGTCGGATGGTCACGTGTACAGCGGGCAGTAGAGGGCGTTTTGTTTTGTAATATAGTGTTTTTTTTTTTTGTTTTTTTGTTCTGTTTATGCTATAGGGGACAATGTTTTAGATCAGTAAGGAATCTGTTATATGTTAAAAACTTTTGTTAAATTTTGTTGACCAGCAGAGATGAAATAGCAACTGGCTTTATGCTTGTACCCCTGAGAATCCTTGCAAAGCCCAGCTGTACCAGTGCAGGACAGCTAGGCTGTGCAACATTTTCCAAAGCCCCTTTATGGCTGGATTCACTATGCCCAATATTAATATTTTAAACAAAAATAATAAAACGACTTCGTAGTTAAGATGTGGTGTGTGTGTTTTTTTTTTTTTTATCCTAGTCCATGTTTGTAAGATGCAAATTGAAATTAGTGGGTTTTCCAAGAATTTTTCTCCTGATGACCATATCTAGATGAAGGATAGATCATCAGTATCTGATCTGTGGTGGTCCAACAACCTGGGCCCCCGCTGATCAGCTGTTTGTAGAGGCATCAGTAGCGCCGCAGCCTTCTCACAGCTATGCCTAGGTCATGTCATGCCACGTGGCCTAGGTGCAGCTCAGCTCTATTAAAGTGAATGGGGCTGAGCTGCGATACCAAGCACAGCCAGCATCAAATTGACGGCGCTGTGCTTGGTGAGCAGAGACAAGCCCACGGCTCTACTGCAAGCAGCAGGTTGGCAGGGGACCCGGGTGTCAGACCCCCACTGATCAGATATTGATGACTTATCCAGAGGAAAGGTCATCAGTAGAGACGTCTCAGAAACTCCTTTAACCTAACTTTTTAACCAGCAGTCATGCACCAAGGTGACTCCAATTCTCCATAGAAGCAGTGGGATTTGGGTCTTCGTTGTCAATGGCGAGTCCTGTTGCTAAGCCACATCTGGTGTATACTAAAGCTGATCATTACAAACGCCTGATGAGTAGGGACTGATTTACTTTGTAATCTTAAGTCTTTGAATAGTTACAGTAGAAAATGTCAGCATTTCACTTTACAAAAAGAATTTAAAAAAAATCAAAACTCCATCAGCATTGTAGTGCCATTCAGTTCTTTGCTTTTTATCATCCTGGATTAACCCATTTCCTAGAGGCTTTGATACAGAACAACAAAGCAAAAGTATGTTGACCTTAAGGATGGATTTGTTGCAAACATTTCTACAACTGTCCTATTGATCTGGGTATAAGTGTGTCCTACAGGAACCCTTGTGCTTCCTTCACAGAGCCGTCTTCTTCTGGGTCTGTCCACTGTTTACTTTCTGGCTCCTGCCGTAAACGGCTTATTGGTAGGGGCGTCAGACCTCCAACAATATGACATTGATGACCTATCAACTACCGGTTTAAAAAACATTGGGGATGGAGAAAAAAAACCTCATCTGCACTGGTCGTAGCAGCTCCTGCGGCGTGTGACCCCACACGTCATGTCGTCAGGGTTCATATGCTGTGCCTCCACAGCGCTAACACCATGGAACAGCCAGCAGCAGTGATGTGCGGAGGACACGTCATCCTGGAGGCTGGTCCAATGACCAGAAATACCAGCATCATATGGAGCGGCTAGTTTGGATCATTTGCAATCCCAATATGGCTCAGACGTGCTCCTGTACTATTCTCATCTGACGCTGGCCCTGTTTTTTTTGTTTGTCGTTTCTTTTATGAAGTAGAGTTTAGTTTCTATAAAAAAAAAAAATTATATATATTTTAAAGGTACTTGGCTGTCTCCTGCACTCCCATAGAAATCAGTAGAGCTGCGGTGCGCTTTTCTGCCTAGCTAGTCTGTCCATTTTAGGGTTCTTTTGATCGTTGGGGATCCCAGCGGTAGGACCCCCACCAATCTGAAAGTTATCCCCTAGTGCAGGGATGGGCAAACTGCAGCTCTCCAGCCGTTGTAAAACTACAACGCCCACCGTGCCCTGCTAATAGCTGAAGACTGACTGGGCATGCTGGGAGTTGTAGTTTTGCAACAGCTGGAGAGCCGCAGTTTGCCCATCCCTGCCCTAGTGGATATACATATGAGAACATAGTGCATCACAGCTTGAATGTGTGGGGCTGCAGACCAGTCCACCCACCAATGCTGTCCCCGACCAAAAGCAACTATAATGGGCATGTGAGCTTTGAAACTGGACCATGGTCCAATGCAAGAAGGTGGCTTGGTCACTTTTATGTTTTTTTTAAATGGTGTCCTTACAGGTGTATGTGCATAGCCCATTTAGGGAACAGGTGCCACCAGGGTGCATTGTGGGAGGAAGGTGAGCTGAATAAACCAGTCTGATGCTCTGGGCAATGTTTTGTTCGGAAACCTTGTGTCCTGGCACTAATATGGATGTCGCTGACCCATACCACCTACCGAAGCATTACTGCAGACCAATACTCCCTATATCGCAGCAGTTTTCCCTAATGGAGTCCGTGCTTTAAAGGGTCAGAGCTGTTTTGCCACACAAGGGGCTCCTACCCAATATTATGCAGGTGGGTTAATGTTTGGCTGGTTGGTGTAAAAACTCCTTTAGGGTGCATTCACATCACCGTATTTATGCGTCCACGTCCGTTTTGCAATTTGGTGGAACACAACGTGTAGGACTAGAAAAATAAATACCATTTACAAAATTTTATTTTAAGTGTTTTTAGTAAAAAAATAATAATCCATAAGCGTCTTATTTTGTAAAGGTTTTTTATAAATTAAAATGCGCAATCTTAAAGGGCTATTCCCAACACAGACCATGGGGGTATATTGCTAGGATATGCCATGCCCCCGTGGTCTGATAGGGGCACCGAGAACGGAGCCGGGAGAGCGATGGCTGGAGGTCCCCACACCGCACTTGCGTGGCCACCGCTCCCATTCATTTCTGTGGGGCCAACGGAAATAGCCGAGACAGCTCTTGGCTATTTTCGGCGGCCCCATAGAAATTAATGGGAGGGGTGGCCCCGAGCGCAGTGCACCCTCCGGCACCTTCCAAACTCCATTTTCTGTGTAGGTGCAGGTCCAAGAGCGATATGCTCCTATTGTCTGTGAAGAAAATACCCCTTTAAAGTCTACCTAAACATTCACATATACTGTATTAAACCCTATTTTAAATGTCACAAAACAAATAAATTTTTGTAAAAAATTTTTTTAATGTTTCCATGTGAAATAGACAGCTGAAGTTCAGGTTCCTAAAGTGCCTAGGAGTCGGTACACTAGCACACAGCTAACATGTCAGTGGTGTATGGGAGTGCAGCTTCTACTGCGGAGCCCATTGAGCGATGTGCAGGATGTGAATGTGATTAGGCTTTGTTCACATTTCCATGTCCGTTTGATGTCTATAAAAAAATCTGTCCATGTTTCATCAGTGAAGGATCCGTGTTTGGTCCATGTGTACATTGTTTGCCCCCCCTGTGGCCTCATTTATATTCCATGGACACTGCTCAGCTTAAAATTACTATATTTTTCAGACTATAAAATACACCTAGGTTTCGGAGGAGGAAAAAATATTTTTTCTTTAGACCTCCGATCAGACTCCCAATCCTCATCAGACCCCCAAGCTCCATCAGCCTGAGATCAGATCCCCCAACCTTCATCAGCCTCAGATCAGATCGCCCAACCTTCATCAGCCTGAGATCAGATCCCCCAACCTTCATCAGCCTCAGATCAGATCCCGCAACCTTCATCAGTCTCAGATCAGATCCCCCAACCTTCATCAGCCTCTTATCAGATCCTGCAACCTTCATTAGCCTCTTATCAGATCCCCCCAACCTTCATCAGCCTCAGATCAGAAATAAAAAAAAAATAAACAAACTTACCTCACTTGCTCCAGGCGGCACTGCCACCTACTCACCAATCCCTGGCCTTTCTCCTGCCTGTGCTGCACTGTCACCTGGCGTCGCACGGCATCAGGTCATCATAGTATGCACCTACGTACACAACATCCTGGCACTGTAAGCTGTCAGGACACCGTGCAGAGTAGGACCCGGAAGAAGACCAAGAAGGGTAAGTAGAGCCAGCGAGTGATTCCCTCCCCACTCCTCCCGCATGCTGTAAGCAGTCATTAGCATTTGGACCATAAGACGCACAGGCACTTTTTTTCCCTCCAAAAGTGAGGAAAAAGTGGCAGTGCATCTTTTGGCCCCCAAAATGCGGTAATATCCATAGCATCTCCCACCAGTGGTCACTGAAAAACATCCGTGTTGTGTGAGTGATTTTTTCATGGACCCATAGACTTCAATAGACATGTTTGGTCCACATCACAGACCAAAGTAGTGCACGTCTCCACGACTTTTTTCACTGACCCATGGTCAGTAAAACATACTGATATGTGAACAAACATTAAAATCATTGGGTAGGTGTGCTGTTTGTGGAAAATGTGGTCAGCACACATCAGTGAAAAACAGAAATGTGAATGAGGCCTTATTTGTAGCAACTGAGCGACAGAAAACCCCATTACAAAATATACGCTTTAGAGGATTTGGAGCTCTGTAAGGCTCCATTCACACGTCCGTAATTTGTGTCCGCATCTGTTCCGCAATTTCAGGACCCATTTATTTTCAATGGGGCTGAAACTGATGCAGATCCGCATTTTCGGGATCCGCATCCGTTTTTCCAGGATGCACATCCGTTTTTTCAGGATCCGAAATTCTGTTCCTGAAAAATATAAAACATGTCCTATTCTTGTCCGCAATTGCGGACAAGAAAAGGCATTTTCTATTATAGTGCTGGCAATGTGCAGTCCGCAAATTGCGGATCGCACATTGCCGATGTCCGTTTTTTGCGGATCCGCAATTTGCGGGTCAACAAAATACTTACGGACGTGTGAATGGACCCTAAAAATGTAACCTTATCTGAGGTGTACACACATAGCATGCCCTCCACAGGGCGATTTCTACAGAATTTATAATTTTTTTCAGTAAGTGGCAGAATTTTTTTAATAAAATAGAAAATCACGCTAAAAGAGGTGCTTTATGAATTTGGTCCCATATTTCTTTACGTATTTACACCAGGGATCTTAAGTCTCCCGGACATTCAGGGAGTCTCCCTGACGCCCGCATGTAAAACAATATATCCCGGAAATGGAGAGGGACTGGGGGGCTGATGAATGTAATAAAAAGTTTGTAGAAAAAAAGAAAACCTCCCTGAAATGAAAAATGCACCTCCCTGAAATGAGTTTTCGCAGGTTGGGATGTCTATTAGGCCTCATGCACACGGCCGTTGTTGTGGTCCGCGTCCGAGCCGCATATTTTGCGGCTCGGGCGCGGACCCATTCACTTCAATGGGGCCGCAAAAGATGTGGACAGCAATCCGTGTGCTGTCCGCATCCGTTGCTCCGTTCCGTGCCCAAAAAAAATATAGCATGTCCTATTCTTGTCCGTTATAATGGGCCGCGTTCCGTTCCGCAATTTGCGGAACGCGGAGCAGCTTCCGTGTTTTGCGGACCGCAAAACACCAACGGTCGTGTGCATGTAGCCTTACACCAGATAACTGTCATTAATACATTGATAAACCCCCGCATTCAGATTTACAGTACAGTATGCCTGTTGCTTCCCTTCATACAGTACAAGAGAAAACTGCAGCCACCACTAGGGGGAGCCCAGTGCATAAGAATTTATACAGTTACTACTGATCTCCCCCTGGTGGCGGCTGCAGGAAAATGCCATGGTTTTATGTGGGGAACAGGAGTTGTTGTTCAGAGCTGGGCCCCCTCTCACCAGGGGCCCCTATGTCACGTGGTCACCTTTTATGGTGAATATGCCCCTACAGCTTATGAAATGAAGCAAACCAGTACTTTGGACATGTTTTTTTTAAAATAAAAAACCCTGCACATGAGACATACGATCTGCAAAGTCCTGTGTGTATGACTTGAGGAGTGCTTTGTGTTAGGTGATTGGGAGCACACATGGTCTCCATGACAACCCTGCACCTGGCAGGGATCAGCAGCAGCCAGTCTCACAGCTCAGGCTTTGGGCCTGTGTCTTCTCAGCTCCTGGGCTCAGAAGTCAGATATGAAGTAACCTTCCTCACAGGACATTTCCTTCTGGTGGACATTCTTCTCACCTCAGGTTTGCAGCTTCATGTAAGCCATAGCAGCTATTATATTACCACAAATGCTGGAGTTGTGTCTGTTACACCAAGCTTATGGCTATGTGTCCATGTTCTGGTAAATACGGCACAGTTTCTGTCTGGTTTTGTTTTATTTGGCTTTTACTACAGTATTAATACATGCTGCATTTAGTTTGACATAATTCTTTTCCCCTTTTCTAACCAGCGTTGTGACAATATTTAGTCGCACGGCCGGTTTGACGCCGTGTCCATGGGTTGCGCGTGTCTGGGGCTGTGATGGGCTGCTGGGACTCCGGCCCCGGCAAATTTACTGACATTTACGCCTGGAAACTGGTGTCAATGTTAGCGAAAAACTACGCCAGTCAGGCGCAGGGACTGCCACAGATGGGCCTAGTTTAACTAGTTTAAATTATACAAATCTAATTCCACTGCCGAGGGGGAAATTAAGGCCCCTTTCACACTTGCGTTTGGAAGATCCGGCATAGAGTTCCGTCGTCGGGGCTCTATGCCGGAAAAAAAACGCTTCAGTTACAGATAATACAACTGAATGCATCCGTTTGAACGGATCCGCTTGTATTAACTTTACAAATTTTTTAACATTGCCAAAACGGATCCGTTTTTGAACTCCATAAAGTCAATGGAGGACGGATCCGTTTTCTATTGTGGCAGATTGCTCCGTTTTGCTCCGCATCCCAGGATGGAAAGAATACCAGAAGCATGCTGCGGTATTTTCTCCGTCCAAAAAACGTGTCAGTCCTAAACTGAAGACATCCTGATGTATCCGGGACCGATTTCTCTCCATTCAGAATGCATGGGGATAATCCTGATCAGTATCTTTCCGTCCTAGAGACCCGAGGACGGATCTGTATGCCGGAAAAGAAAAACGCAAGTGTAAAGTCAAGTGTAAAAAGCCGGTATTAGTAAATGTGTCCCTTTGACTTTACTGTGGTCAGACCCATGTTGCCATGGAGCCTAAGGCCTTGTTCACACAGAGTTCATTGATTCCGGAGCAGAAACTTCACCAATGGGAAGCACATTTGTGGAGTCTTTCCGGGCTGATTCAGGTGAACATTTACCAAGACCGGCTTCTTACACCAGTCTTAGATTTCCCTCTGCGCTGCCGTAAGATCCGTCTTATTTCTGACGAGGCCTGAATTAGGCGCATCTGTGGCAGTCTGTGCGTCTGGAGTTAAAAAAATTAAGCCAGCCCCTGGCTCCGCCCCATCATGCCCAACTGGCGTAAGTGGCGCAAAACCGGCCGTGCGACACAATAATGTGGCATGGCTGGACAGAAAAGGGGACTTGCAACATGTTTTATGTCTAAAAGTGTTACAAGTCCCTTAGTAAATGTGTCCCGAAAGGTTTTTGACAGTTGGGTGGGATGGGGGCGTGTCAGGGGCAGTGCAGATTTAGGCCTCATGCACACGACCGTTGTTCTAATCCGCATCTGAGCCGCAGTTTTTTCGGCTTGGGTGCGGACCCATTCACTTCAATGGGGCCGCAAAAGATTCGGACAGCACTCTGTTGCTCCGTTCCGTAGCCCGGCAAAAAAAAATAGCATGTCCTATTCTTGTCCGTTTTGCGGACAAGAATAGGCTTCTCTATAATGGGCCGCCCGGTCCGTTCCGCAAATTGTGGAACGCACACAAATGCCATCTGTGTTTTGCGGATGCGCAATTTGCAGACTGCATAACACATAACAGTCGTGTGCATGTAGCCTTACTAACATACGCCTGGAAACAGTTGTACATGTTGGTTTAAAAACTACACCAGCAGCAATGACGCTTCAAAAAAAAAATCTTACCCACGCATTTTACCCGGGTGCACAGTGGGCATTGCTGCTGTCATAGGGACATTGGGGTAGATTTTGTTATAACTGGGGTAAAGGAAAACAGGCTTAGTTGCCCATAGCAACCAATCAGATTCCACCTTTTTTTTTTCAGAGATCCTTTGGAAAATGAAAGACGGAATCTGGTTGGTTGCTATGGTCACCTAAGCCAGTTTTCCTTGGATAAGGCTAGGTCTACATGACGACATTTGTCGCATTAATGTCGCGTGACAATTTCTATAATAATAGTCTATGGTGTCGCACTGCGACATGCTGCGACTGCGACACGACAGTCGCAAAAAATCCATTCAAAATAGATTTTTCTGCGACTGTCACGTCGCAGTAGCAGCATGTTGCAACGCGACACCATAGACTATCATTATAGAAGTTGTCGTAGTTGTGCCCAACTACGCGTGACAAATGTCGTTGTGTAGACCTAGCCTGAATCTGTGTTTGTAATGGGGAATCGTGACTATCATGAGTTGTGGCTGCTATAGGGACGTTGTTAGATGTCATTAGGATACTGTGGCTGGGGTAAGGGACACTGGGGGTCATTCACACAGACCAGCTTTTCACACTTACCAACGTCTCATATAAGTCCCACCGCCGGGAACGCTCTGGGCAGCGCAAATTTGCTGGATCTGTCTCTGAAATTCAGGAACAGTCTCGGCAAATTCGGGACAGATGGCAACTATGACTTTTTACAAAGCCTTTGTTTCCCCCCTGCTCTGCCGAAGGAGTCATCTAATTTATGACGAGGCGTGTGCCTCGTCATAAATTAGGCGCACCTCTCGCAGTCGGTACGCCTGAAGTGAAAACTACTCGCGTCCCTGACTGAAGTAGCTTTTACTCCTCTTTAACACCTGTTTTCGGGTGTAAATGATTGTAAATTTGCCGAACCCAAAGTTGACTTAAAACAGTGTGAGAAAATATTGTCGGATGGACACTTAAAAAGCCGCAAAAAGGGGTCTTGCAACTTTTATGCCAAAAACTGGTGTAAAAATAATGTGAATGCCCCCCCATCCTAGTAATAGACTCGGGCACAGGGGCTGCACCTGACTACTGGCTGCATATATTGGTGCCAGCACTTTTTGTAATGCGTCTTCATAGGGACTGCCATGAAGGGTCTGTGAGAATCTCTCGCATGTATCAGGACTGTATTATCACACCTCTTTTCTTCTGCTTTTTCAGGGGTATATTTCCATGTGAGAAGGTGACTGCTCCAGCCAGCAGTAATAAAGGAGGATGAGAGGACAGGTAATTATTATTACTATTACCGTAATTAGTTTCTAGCTCTGCACTTTCAGACGTGTGTCCTATTTTTTGGCTGCAAAAAAAAAAAAGGCCATATGAATATTCCCATAGACTTTAACTGGTTCTAAGAGCAGCCATCACATGGCCGTTATTCACTGTCATATGAATGAAGCTTGAAGATGGTTCTTGATGACATTGGCTGTATGTTTGGGGTGGTTGTCCTGCTGCAGAAAAAAATGTACATTCTTAATACTTCTATTTTTGAAAGCATTCTTACTTTGCAGTATTTTTCCCACAGCTGTCTAAAACTTTTGCACAATTCTGTATGTTACCACACTGAATAGAGAAGTTATGAAAAATTTGATTCGGCTGCTTCGCTGAATTTCACTAAGAAATTAGATTCATGACGAATTACTTCATCACAAAGCACATTTCTCGGTATGTAGCAGGCGCAATGACTGTGAACAGCAATCTCGCAGTCCCTTGTTATTGTGTCCCTCAGATGCCGCGTTCGTCACTGATCGTGACATCTGAGGCTACCATTTAGGCCTTTCAGGGGTTAATCAGGGTAAAAAAAAACTCACCTTATCCATTTGCATGCAAAGATGCCATCACGGCCATCTTGATTAAAGACACTATGCAAAACATCACGGCGGCCGGGCGTGGTGACTTCATCAATGAAGATGACAGCGAGCCGGTGTGGTGATGTCATATGTCGCCCCATGCGTAAATGGATGAGGTGAGTATGTATTTTTTTGTTTTTACCTAAATTTCAGGAAAAATTTACTCGTTACCACAAAGCGCAAGGAAATTCGGCTTTGCAGCGAATCTAACTTTCCCTGAAATTTGGATCTAAGTAAATTCGTTTGACTTCGATTTACTCAACACTAACACTGAATATCAGAAAAGATGCATCTTAATGGCTTTTTTTTTATTGTTATTGTCTTGCCCCTGGTCCAAGGTGTTTATAAGCTAGCTGTGTGCTATAATATATACCAGTTCGCCATCTGCGCCATCCAATAAACCCTTCCTGCAGGGGGAAGTTGCAAAATGTAGCATTTTTTTTTTCTTAGCAAAATGTAGATTGTGCATATTCACATCGGTTTCTCACTCCTTTCAATATTTCTATTTACAAGCATTCTTCTTTACATTCAGGTTTAGAAAACCTGGTCATAACCTTCACATAATTTATCAGCTTAGCCAATCTGCTGTGAAGTAAATGTTACAGCAGTAGGTGTGGAACCACTATGCCAACCAACGGAATTGACTTAGGGTTAAACTTAAGAGCGTTATCCTGGCGGTTCCCTGGTATTCACCCTTTGACCTCTATACAGGCAGTTTAGAGTCAAGACGGTAGTCAGGTACAAGTCAGGCAGCAGAGAGTCAAAATCCAGGAATCGGACAGAGATAAGTACATGGGCAGACAAACAGATGTAGCACACCTTTGCAGGATCTAGTAAGCTAGTAAACTTATTCACTAGGCACCTTTCCACAGGGAAGGAGCCTTAACTATTCCAGGGCTGCCAGTCATTGGCTGGTGAAGATTAGGGTGTATGCACTGGCCATTTAAGAGCTGGGGAGTGCACGTTCCCCATATGGGCAGGCTGGAAAGGCCTATCTGGCAACCCCGGCACCACATGGAGCTCTGTTGGCTGGATTCACTGCTGGAGGGCAGAGGAAGGCCAGCACTAGTGGAATGGCGCCTATACTCGCCCGGAGATAAACGACGACAGAGGGTATGGGTCGCCGACATAAAAAAAAAGTTCACATTTACTGTGGAACTAGCCCAACTTTAACATGGTAAAAAGGAGGGCACATGTAAGAGTTCTGTTCGTTCCACAGTTATTGTGATTTTTTTTTTTTCTTGAACTGTAAGGTTGCTTTAAGACTAGGTTCACATCACCGATGCTGGTCCAGTATCGGAAAAAAATAAAAATCATGAGCTGAATCCAACACCAGCAGTGCCCAACTGATCCCATTGACTGTAATGGGTTCCATCAGGTTTCTCTTATGGTTTCCTTGATTCCAGTAAACAAAATACTTCTGTATGCAGCACTATTTTATCCATTGTTTTTCCAAGAATCTGCAACAGAGGCTTCAGATTGAGCCTAACCTTATTTACACAAACATTTTAAATGACAACGGGCCAATTCTGCTTTTTTCTAGGGTCTAGTCAATGATCTTGATGTATATTGGCTTTTCCCAACTTTTCCCAACTTTCCCCTGACAGCCTTATATTACTAGAAAGGAGGATTTTGACTATCAACATCATAGGTCCCAACCATCTTGGATCCAGCGGGACAGTCCAGCTTTTTCACTGCTGTCCCACCGCCCTGGGCGGTTACCTGCATGTCCAGCTATGCCTGCCTTGCCCTTAGTAAGAGTGCTCTGCTAATGGCTGATAATAGCCATTTGCAAGATCCAAAAGACCTTGGGACATCACCACCATGTGATCAGTGGTGATGAAGGACCTGTAATGACATCACCATCATGTGATCAGTGCAGAAGGAGCGGAACTCAGCAGTGGGGAGGCAACAGGTGATGACGTCCTGTGACATGCACTCCACTTTGCGGTGCGGACCCCATTTATTTAGCTATGTGTTTTGAGGGCGCAGTGGCTTTCTTTGTTAGGCAAATTCATTTGCCCTTGGTCCTAGAAACTTTTTTACTTCACACCTGTCTGAAGAGCCTTTCAGTGTAGTGTGCTGATAACCGGGACCTGTTCTATTCTTATTTCCTTTAAAATCAGTTTAGTGACATGTCTGCGGAAAAATGTTGGGCTCATTTTGTCTGCAAACTTTGATTTCCACTTTTCTGACTTTTACGTCCTAACCTGGAAACACTTGGGTTATCAGTTTTAAAGGCCATTCATTCCTCTTTAACAGAGAATCTCATACAAGAACTACATTGCCACCTTCCATGTTGGGTTTACTGGCTTGCCATTTGTTTTGTCTGTAAGTCGATGCATTTTATCTTCCATTTATAGACCTTCTAACAACTGTCTGCAATGCTCCAATCATCTTAGTGTGGCACATCTAGCTATGTGAATCAGGAAAGCTGTAACCCTGGTTAAAAGGGTTCTCCAGGAATTAAGAAAATGAAAATACTTAAACATTACTTTATTATTAATATATTCTCAAATACCTTTCATTATTTATAATGGCTCGTTTTGTCTACGGAGCAATCATCACGGGAAACAAAATGGGCGCTGTCCCATTAGTTTACACAAAACCTGTCCTGATCACACATGAGGACAAGTTACTTTACAACACTGAGGTAAAGAGCTGCCTCATCCTCCTCCTCCTCTCTACTTGTCAGGGAATATGATCTTGAATACAGATGATAAGAACTTTAGCTGAATCTCTGGGGAATTTAGTTCATAAGGAGACATGAAGTACAGCGAGGACGGACAGGACAGGCTGTGGTAATAGAGACTGCATACAAGTGCTGCTGCTCATTATCCACACCTCACCCTCCTCTCGTGTCTCATCATCTCCATTCCCACAGAGATTCACCTGTATTCAGGATCATGATTCCTGACAAGCAGAGAGGAGGATGAGGCAGCACTATGGTTCATTGTGGTGTAGTAACTTGTCCTCCTGTGTGATTAGGACAGGTTTTGTGTGTACTGATAGGGCGGCGGCCATTTTATTTCTCCTAATGATTTCTCCCTAGGCAAAACAAGCCATTCTAAGTAATGAAAGGTATTTGTGAATATATTTATTATAAAATAATATTTAAGTATTTTCATTTTTTTTATTCCTGGAGAACCCCTTTAATGACTTCCAAGTAGAAAATCTGTTGAAATGTTTGGACCCAAGATACGTGCTTTCCTTATGAGTGTCTAGTCCTGGGTTTTATAGGAATGTTGGCCCTGTGAGCCACGTAGTGTCTGTTGAGTGGGAGGCTGGTACAGCTCTCGTAGCATGATCTGCTGGGTTGTGGTCATTTGGTACATAGCTCCACCAGGTAGGCTGTGTTGATTTCCCATTTCTTTGGACATAAAATCTTGTAGATTCACTGTAAATGTATCTCAGCACTACTTTGCTATCTGTATGAAACACTGTCTCATTGAGTTTCTCATCTATTTCTGAGGTAACTTATTCTGCTAGTTCTACTACTAGAACTACAGCACAAACCTCCAGTCTTGGTATGGTAGTCTCAGGATGTGGTGCCAGCTTTGCCTGACCCATCACATAGCCAATATAAACTTGGTCTTTAACTTCTATTGTTTAAAATCAAGCAACTGCACAGGTGTCTGCCTTGATGTCCTAGCTGAGCCCTAGGCTGGGGCTGCACGGGTATTGAGTCTGTTGCCAAATCTAAATCTTTCAAATTGCTGGCATGATCTTGACTGGGAAAGGCCTCCATGACTAGAGTTGAGCAAACTTGTGTTTTAAGTTCGGCGTCCAAAGTTCGGGTTCGGGTTATCGAAGCATCCCGTTATGGATTCCGCTACCACGGACCATAACGGCATTTGGAATCCATAAGGGGATTCTTCAATGAACCCAAACCTTGGACAACACTAAGGACCTGGGGTGACGTCACCGTCATGTGATCAGTGCAGGGGGCGTGGCTCAGTACTGGATCACCTCTTATCCAATCCAGTGCTGAGCCACGCCCCTTGCACTGATCACATGACGGTGACGTCAAAATACAAGTTCGCTCAACTCTATCCATGACAACTTTGCTGTTTGAAGAAGCAGTCCTATGCAGTCTGAGGTTCGAACAGGCAAGTTCTCTTAGTCCTTTTAAGTAGGCTGATTGCAGTGAAGGAAGAGACTTTAGGCCATCATCTTCATAAAAGTCTCTTTCAACAAACTGCTTGACATTTTGCCCATAGTCTTTTTTTTTTTTCCCCCCTTTCCGGGCAGATTGTCTAAGTCCATAAAAAGTGACTGCAGGAGATGGGCTGTTTCCAAATACATGTACCTTCACACAATATTCTATGATGTCCTTGGCAGGGTTGTTATCTTTGAACCAAAAAAACTTCAAGAAGTTCTTGTGATCCTCTTTGGCTAGAAAACAATGGAACATTTGACACATATCAGGTAATGGATTCTTTGCAAAATCTGATGAGGACACAAGAAGTGTGTTATTTAGATATAGTCCTGTCAAAAGAATGTTATTAAGGGAGACTCCTTCATCCTGGCTTTTTAGGGTGGTAGACACCAAAATTGTCAGGTACCAGTGTTCTTTGTTTTTTTTAAAGGGTGGAGACACTTCTGCATCTTGTTGAAGAATGAGAAGATATGTTCCTTCATATCTGGTCTTCTTTGAAAGTTGCGTCTGAGTGAAGAAAAGCATTTTAAAGGTATTATCCAGTATAGGATAATGATGAGGATAGGCCATCATTATCAGATCGGTGGGGTCTGAGTCCTGGAAGGCCCGCCGATCAGCTGTGTAAAGGATCTGCCACTCTCCCCGAGCTCTGGGGAGCGCAGTCAGCTCTCTACAGCTTTTCAAGCACAGCGTCATACATAGAACAGCGGCTGTGCTTGGTATTGCAGCTTGGTCCCATTCACTTCAATGGGGCTAAACTGCAACTAGGCCACGTAACCAATGTACGGGACTCGGACCACCACCGATCTGATATGGATGACCTATCCAGAGGATAGGTCATCAAAAATAATAACCAGATAACCCCTTTAAGGGAGACTCCTTCATACTGTGAGCTGGAGTCAAACACTAACCAGATTTGTCCTGGCTTCTTAAGGTGGTAGACAAGGAAAATTCCAGTGTTCCTTTTCTTTGACGTTTGAAGCTACTTCTGTATCTTGTTTATGAACGAGAAGAAATGTTCCTTCATATCTGGTCTTCTTTGAAAGTTGCATCTGGGTGAAGAAAAGCATTTTAATGCCTGCTTCCTGTTGTTGGGAAGATGGCATCTCTGAGTTTTGAAGAGGAGTGGTACAACCGAGCTATTTGTTTCATCATTGAAAAATCCATGTTCCATTATCTTTAAGAAAACCTCATCTTGAATACAGGGGTCTATTTTGTTCTCTTCTTTTGTTTTTTCGAAGACTGTGCATCCCAAGTGATCTCTGTCTTCACAGCAAGATGTTTTGGTTTCTGCAAGGTCAGGATGGATAATGCTAGTAAGCTTCTCTCTTAGGCCTCATGTACATGGCCGTGGAATCCAGCTATCCAGGAGGTATCCCGGCCTGGAATCCAGCTGACATTTAACCCCTCAGATGCCGTGGTCAATCCTTTCACTTTCGGTTTGTGCTCCGTCTCCCCCGTGTGGCCATTGGAGGAGCCGAAGCGTGCCTGCAGCAGCCTGGGTCTCTATGAATGAAACCCAGGCTGCTGCATAGTATTTCCTATGGAGCCATAGCCTGTAATAGGCTCCATAGGAAATATGCGATTTTCTCATATATTCCAATGTTATTGCATTGGAATGTATAAGAATAGCAATCGAATGATTGCATGTTATAAATCCCTATGGGAACTATAGGAAAGTTACAAAAAAAAAATTAATTTTTTTTTATTAAAAATAACATATAAATTCAAATCACCCCCCTTTTGCCAAAATGAAAATTAAATAAAAAAATAAAATAAAAGCTATTAAATTGAAAATGGACCCGTTTCTGAGGACATTGCCCCTCTAGACCTACAGCCGTACCTCAAAGGCCTCATGAAAGCGCTCCTGCCATCGATTCCTACACCTGACATGATCATTGACAGAGCGCACAGGATTGCTAAACCCCCGCATCTTGGCCCGGATGTACCGCGCGACACCCTAGCGTTCACTTCTTCCACACCAAAGAGGCTCTAATGGCGGCTGCCAGAAAGAGAGGCCCGCTTCCAGCTCCCTATCAGAAAGTTAGACTCTTTGCTTATCTCTCACCGTTCACCCTACGCCAACGTAGAGCCTTGACACCCATCACCCTGGCGCTTTGGAACAACAACATACCTTGCAAATGAGGGTATCCCATGAAATTGTTGATCCACAGGAATGGCCAAACTCACGCCGTCAGGAGCCTTGAGGGAGGAAAACAGCTTCTCCGGTCCTGGCGGATCGCCATTCCTTTGGAGGCCTCCCCATCCTCCATCTGTCTCAGATGACTGATGTCCGGATACATCACATCCTGGAACTCTCCAGATGAAGCCATATCCTTTACACTGGTTTTTATTGCTTAGTGCAGTGTCCTGGTGCTCTGAATCCCGCGACAAGAGGGCAATTACATTTTAGAATAGTCAGGAAGGGTGCAGCCCTCTTAGCACCTGGTATTGACTTTTCTCAGTCGTCTCAGCCTCAGTACCGGACTTATCGCCCAACTGGTATATAGGGGAAGGTATTCGCTGTTACGCTGTTAGTTATAACTTACTATTTGATTAAGATTGTTTGCTAGCCTTCGCTGCCCTTTTACCTCTCCCCTCTACTCCTACCTCTCCCCTTTACCCCACTCGTGCTGATTAGTTGAAAGACTCTACCCCCTCTGTCTTAGTCTGCATTGTACTGTTGCTACTGAGTGGTTTCCCCGCTGCCTTCAGGACACCTGGGTTGTTAATCTCTCCCTGGCGACATGGGTCTTAAAATAATGTCACTTAATGCTAAGGGTCTCAACTGCCACTAGAAACGTTCTTTTATGTGGAAGGAGGCACTGAACTCCACTGTTGACATATTATGTATACAAGAGACTCACCTACTATAACAGGACACCTTCAGAATACATCATCGTTTATTCCCTAACATTTTTCATTCATGTTTCCGTAAAAAACAAAAGGGCACCCTTATCGCCATTAAAAATACGGTTGCTTTTGCCCCAATCACTACAAAAGTAGATTAGAACGGCCAGTATATCATCCTGGTCTGTTCAATAAATAACAGTCTATACGCTAGTCAACCCATATGCGCCTAATTCCCATCAACTGACTTTTCTCCGCAGATTGATGCGGACTCTACATAAGGCAAGGAAAAGTGATTGTCTGCGGAGACTTCAACTCTGTTTTGAACCCAGCCTTAGATACCATGACCCCCTCGCGCAGGACGAATTTGATTTTAGCCATCTTCTTTCATGCAGAGGGTCTAGTGGATGCCTGGAGGGCCCAACACAGTCTTGAAAGGGACTTTACATTTTTCTGCTTGATACACTTGTCATACTTTCGTATTGACATGTTTCTGGTGGACCACCCCTCCCTCCTCCATACTCTCTCCACTGAAATTGGCTTGATCAAGTGGTCTGATCATGCCTCAATTACCCTAGAGCAGGGGTGCACAACCGTTTCTGGTTGGGGGCCACATTGTCAGCCTGAACCAATTCCAAGGGCCGAAAATAAAACTTAAAGGGGTATTACCAACTGAAATACTGTATTTTTGACATATTGAACATACAGTATATACTTTAAATGTCTAGTTTCAGTACTAGGACTCCCATCTAATAGGAGAATACATGAAAGATACATGTAAGAAGCCATAAGACATAGACCTACATGTATTTTACCAGATGTTTGGGGGCCGCACAGAATGGTATCGGGGGCCGCATGTGGCCCCCGGGCCGCAGGTTGTGCACCCCTGCCCTAGAGGATCAATTTCAAGCCCCTAGAGCCCCGGTGTGGAGGAACAACACGTTTCTTTATAGCAATCCGAAATACACGGAAGAACTTTCAGCACATCTGAAGGAGTACTTCCAATTCAACACTGACTCAGTCTCAGACCGGTTTGTTTTATGGCAGGCTCATAAAGCATTTATGAGAGGTTCACTAATCAAAATGGGAATTACCGCAAAAAAAGATTAGAGAAAAAGACATTTCTCAAGCCTTGGCAGATATCGCCCGATTGGAGGGAGTTAATAAGAGTGTGCCCACACCCCGGGGTTCTAATGACCTTAGGATTGCTCAAAATAAACTTAGCAGTCTATTGCTTCAGTCTTATCATAAATCCCTGCTCAGATTGAAATCTAAAAACTATTCTCAAGGGAATAAAGCGGGACGACTACTAGCGAATCAACTCAAAACTCAGCAGTCCAAGTCCAAAATCCCGTAAATAATTTACCCCACGACCAAAACACGACTGATAGACCCCAGGGACATAGCCACTCAATTTAAATTGTACTACCAGGAACTCTATAATCTTGGAGACACCGTTACCCCCCCCAGACAACTACCCTACTCTAATGACTGACTTTCTCTTGCAGGCCTCCCTTTCCCTTCTCACTCCTACACAGTTACAGTCACTTAATGCCCCACTCTCATTACCTGAAATCAGCAAAATTATCTCCTCTCTCCCTTTGGGCAAATCCCCAGGTCCGGACGGACTTTCCAATGAATACAACCGTCAATTTCAGTCGATCCTCGCACCTTATCTCCTTGAACTCTTTACCGAATACTTGAAGGTCAACCCTTCCCCTCAGACATGCTAGAGGCACTAGTGGTTACTATCCCGAAGCCGGGCAAAACACCGGACACCCCCCAGAACTTCAGACCCACCCCCTGCTTAATTCTGATATTAAAATTTTCGCCAAGCTCATCGCAAGCAGATTGTCCTCACTGCTCCCGCTACTGATCCACCCAGGTCAGACCAGATTTGTAGCAGGTCGACAAACATCGGACAATACTAGACGAATTGTGGATCTGTTCAACTATGCTGAACTTCATACAGTTCCGATGCTTGCGGTGACCTCGGATGCGGAAAAAACGTTTGATCGCCTACACTGGGACTACGTGTTTCCCACTCTCCGCCATATGGGCTTCTCGGGCCAATTTTAAACACCATTTCTAGCCTATACTCCTCTCCATCGGCAAGCGTTTAGGTTAATGGGGTAGTGTCCGATCCATTCCCTATTACCAATGGTTCAAGACAGGGGTGCCCCGTTTCCCCTCTTTTTATTCATTCTTGCACCGAAGCCCCTGGCGCAACACATAAAAAACTCAGCCTATATCTCTGGGGTGGTTGTGGGTGATCAGGTCCACAAACTCGCACTCTATGCGGACGATATCATTCTTACCTTGACTGACCCCCACCGCTCTCTGGGCAATGCCCTCTCCACGATTTCCCACTACGGCACCCTATCCTACTATAAAGTCAACAATGCGAAATCCCAGGCCCTCCCCATGAACATCTCGCCTATTGATCTGAACACACTGAAAAACTCGTACGACTTAGACTGGCAAACCTCTGAACTTCAGTACCTTGGGATCAAAATTACCTCACCTTGCTCCCTCCTTTACTCTCGAAACTACGATCCCCTACTACTTATTATGTCAAAGGACTTTGCCAGTTTTTCAATGAAAGCGGTTTCTTGGCTGGGAAGATTGGCGTAGTTTTAAATGATGACCCTTCCTAAGCTTATTTACATATTCGGAGCCCTTCCCATCCCGGTCCCTACAAACTTTTTAAGAGTGCGCAGGCCATTTTGAAAAAGTACGTCTGGGGATTGTCTGGACCTAGGCTTGCCCAACAGGTAATGGCCAAAAAGAAGCGTGCGGGTGGCGCCGGCCCCCAATTATTAAAGATTACTTCACTGCGTTTGGCCTCTCCTTTGTTTGGGAGTAGTGGACCCCGGATGCCGCGAAAGCATGGATACAGTTCGAGACACACACTCTAAAACTGCCTGCCCTTAGAGATTACTTAATTTATTATATAGTCCGACCCCGCCGAGTCATGCCTTACTCACAGTAGCACACACTAGCAATTTGTGGACCACTATCCATAAATCCCAGGGAGACTCAACATCGGACCTGCTACAATACGCCACAACTTACGCACTCAAGCTTTCTATCCCTGACTTGTCCCTTTCGAGATGGAGAGAACAGGGGATTAATGCTTTATCTCAAATTATATTAGGCCATTCGCTCCTGTCATTTGACTCGCTCAAACAAAAATTTGGAGTGCCGCAATCGGACATTTTCATTCATTTGAGACTTAGTCATTTCTTCGCAAAAATCTCCAACTCCCCCAACCCCCCCCCCCCCCCTCGGGTCCACTCGAGCGTTATCAAATTATTCCAATTCCCCTCTCTTTTCAAGAGTCGCACCACGAGATACATATATGACCTATTGGGGTATAAAACTACTTTTGTTATATCCTCTCCCATTAATAAATGGGAATCAGAATTGAATCAATCTTTTCCAGAGGAGTCTTGGACCATAGCCCTTGGCTTCCTGGCTTCGAACTTCAAATGTGTCACATATTACGAGGCAGGGCTAAAAACGCTCCTAAATTGGTACTTTACCCCCCAAAGGCTCCACACACTTTACCCTTGCTCCTCCCCTTTTTGCTGGAGAGGATGTGGTAATATTGGTTCCCTATTTCATGTCCTTTGGACTTGCCCCACCATCACCGCCTACTGGCATGCTTTTTTTAAATTGATTTCGGATTTATTTGCCCTTAATCTAACACCGAGCGCTGAACTGGCTCTACTGTTCTTGGGCATTGTGGTAAGGTGCAAGGTGTCATATGTGATGGCAGGTACGTGTCACCGAGGTTGCTGGCCTCGGTGAGGTGAGAGCCGGGTTTTTGTCTGCAGCAGCTAGTGCTGTTTGACTTTGTTAAATAGCATGGCTGCAAAGCCGATCCGGGCCGGCTCTTACTGGGAGCAGCTAAAGAGTAGGGTGGGTGGCTGCTCCCCACGGTCCAGTCCATGTTTTGGGCTGGATATAAAACGCAGCCAGCAGCTGTGTCTGGGGAGTGTGATTATCCTGGAGCTGCTAACAGGGCTGGGAGTTCTCTGTCCAGGAGGAAAGAGCTCAGCAGGAGGTATTTTGTTCCTGGCTACCTGAAGCTGGATTCTCCTGCGGCTGGGCCGACAGCGTGGTGCGAACCTGCACCTACACCTCCCAGGTGACTGAACCTGTGTTGGACTGTTTTTGTTTGGCTCACGTTATTTCCGTTGTGTGTGAACTGTCACCAAGAGACTGTTTTCATTTTGTGTGCAAGTGTGAATAAAACACTGTTTGTTGCACAATCTGGACTCCTTGTTTTGCCTCTAAACTGCACCCGCACGCTGTCTACCAGAGCGACTCCCACATTTGGTGTCGGATGCGGGCATGCGCAGTGAGGCTGGCGTGAACGCCCGAAGTTTTGTTTTCTAAAGTGTATGGAATATATTAAGCCAGCAAAGCTGCAAGCAGGAGTTTCTGGCAACATGGAGGCTGCTGTGAAGGCTCTCATAGAGGCTAACGTGCAGCAGCGGGAGACCAACCAACTACTGCTACAACATGTGATGGCGTTACAGGCGGCAGGAGCGTCCCACCACGTCCAAGATGCCCGGAAGCGGTCCGTGCGGCGATCCCAAAATGACCCCGCAGGCAGCGTTGAGAGCGTGCCTGGCGGTTTTGAGAAGGTCGCCGTGAGGGAAAAGTTACCCCGTGACCAGTGGGCTGAGGTGGTCGCTCCGTTCCTGGCTTCCGGACCCCAGCAGGTGTTTTTCGACTTGTCGGATGACCAAGCGGCAGATTATGACACTGTGAAAGGAGAGGTCCTAGCCAGACTGGGCGTGAACGTGCTGGTCAGCGCCCAAAGAGTCCACCAGTGGGACTTTAAAGCGACTGAACCCGCTGAGGCGCAGTTCTACGATCTGCTGCACAGGCTGCAAAAGTGGCTGCAGCCCGATCTACTAAGTCCCACTGCCATGCTGGATCGACTGTTGGCGGACATCTTTTGGAGGGCCCTGCCTTATCCCCTCCAGCACTGGATCGGCCAGGTATCGCCCACCAATGCCCTGGAGATGGTCGACCTGGTGGAGCGCTACGAGGCCACCAGAAACCTGCAGGGGACTCTTGCGGGGAAGGGTCAGTCAAACCCGGAGGCCTCTGCCCCAGTTCCGACGATCCGGCGACAGAGCGGCCTGCCCGGAATATACCCCCTGCGAGTCCGCCTCCGTGGTATGCTGGAGGTGTCAGGAGCCAGGCCACATCAGGGCCGACTGTCCGCATCGGGATGAGCCGATGGATATGAACTACGAGGTCGTCACTCCCTGTATGCACGGAAGCTGTGCGCAGCTGGCACCCGTGAGGTGCAGGACCATAACCACCTGTGTCAGGTAGAGGTGGGAGACTCTCTGGCGGTGGCTCTGCTGGACTCCGGGAGTTTAGTCTCCTGGTAAGGGCTGCACTTGTGCGGCCTGCGGAGTATACTGGCCGTGAAGTCGGGGTCCTGTGCATCCACGGAGACCTGAAAGACTATCCACTGCACTAGTGACTTTGTCCACAGCGGCTGGTAGGTGGACCCACGAGGTGGCTGTCGCTACTAAACTCCACACGAACTAATACTTGGGAGGGACTTCCCGGTTTTCAGCGCTGTGGCCGGCAATAAAGGTATCTGAGGGACCCGAGACAGGGGTGACCTAGTAGAGTGGCCTGATACCGCTGGAAGGCCAGAACCCTGGGAGCCCGAGTCTGAAGGGCCGGCGGTAGGGGTGACCACTGCTCCAGCGGTAGAGGGGAGACAACCCCACTGAGTGTAATGGTGGGAGACACGGAGGACTTGCCACCGGGACCTGAGTTGGCAGACCTCAATGTCTCCGGGGAAAATTTTGGGACCGCACAACACGGGACCAAACCCTAACCAGGGCCTGGGAGAATGTGCTGGAAATTGATGGGAAACCCCAGAAACCAGGGGCTGAATTAATGTTCCCACGGTTTATTGTTCTGCAGGATATGTTGTATCGGGTGGACCAAATCCGAGGCGAACCTGTTGAACAGTTGGTGGTGCCCACAGCGTATCGCAAGCTTGTCATGGAGCTTGCCCACCAACATGTTCTTGGGGACACCTGGGGTGGCAGAAAACCCAGGACCGCATACTGCAGCGATTTTATTGGCCCAGTGTGTTCAAGGAGGTAGAGAATTATTGTAAGTCCTGTCCGACCTGTCAGATAACTAGCCCCCAGCCACATTTCCGTAGTCCCCTGGTACCTCTGCCAATTATTGAAGTACCGTTTGAGCGAATCGCGATGGATTTAGTGGGCCTGTACCAAAGTCTGCCAGGAGCCACCAACACATTCTGGTAGTTCTCGACTATGCCACTCGGTATCCGGAGCGGTGCCTCTGCGACATACCTCAGCTAAGCTCATTGCCAAAGAAGTTAATGGAGATGTTTTCCCGTGTGGGCCTGCCAAAAGAGGTTCTGACAGACCAAGGGACCCCTTTTATGTCCAAAGTAATGAGGAACTGTGTAAATTGTTGCGTATAAAGCAGTTACGGACGTCCGTTTACCATCCATAAACAGACGGTCTTGTGGAGAGGTTTAACCAAACTCTAAAAAATATGTTAAAGAGGGTGGTGTCTAGAGATGGGAAGGACTGGGATCTGCTTCTGCCCTATCTCATGTTCGCAGTGCGAGAGGTGCCCCAGGCCTCTACTGGGTTCTCGCCCTTCGAACTGCTTTATAGCAGACACCCTCGGGGCCTGTTGGATATCGCCAAGGAAGCGTGGGAACAACAGCCTGTCCCCCACAAAAGTGTCATTGAGTATGTCGCCCAAATGCAGGACCGGATGGAAAGGGTGTTGCCCTTGGTCGGGGAGCATATGGAGGCAGCGCAACAAGCCCAGAGTAGGGTGTACAATCGTCAGGCTCGGAGTGCGGGACTTCAATCCGGGAGATCGGGTTTTGGTTCTGGTACCCACCCTTGACAGCAAATTCCTAGCTAGGTGGCAGGGCCCCTATGAGGTGATCGAGAAGGTAGGGAAGTAAATTACAAAGTACACCAGCCAGGGCGGCGCAAGCCGGAGCAGGTGTACCACGTGAATTTACTTAAGCCGTGGAAAGATAGGGACACAGCCGGCGACCACAGCCCCGGCCAGGGCTACAGGTGAAAGGGTCCAGCCCCACAGTTCGAGGCCTGTGAAGCAGTAACCACGGTAAAAATTGCAGACAGCCTGTCTTCCAAACAAGTTCAGGAAGTCAGGGAGTTCATCAGTCGGAACACGGATGTGTTCTCGGACCTCCCTGGCCGCACGTCTCTCATCCAACATGACATCGTCACTGAGCCTCAGGCCAAGATCCGGTTAAAACCATACCGGGTACCCGAGGCTCGGCGGCGGACCATCGCGGAGGAAGTACAGTTAATGTTGAAGCTCGAGGTCATTGAGGAGTCGAAAAGTGAGTGGGCCAGTCCCATAGTCCTAATACCCAAGCCGGATGGGACGTTGCGGTTCTGCAACGACTTTCGCAAGTTAAATGAAGTATCCAAGTTTGTGGCGTATCCCATGCCCGAGTAGGCGAGCTGGTTGAAAGTTTAGGACAAGCCCGTTATTTTTCTGTGCTGGACCTCACTAAAGGGTACTGGCAGGTACCCTTAGCGAGTCGGCTAAGGAAAAAACCGCATTTGTTACCCCGCAGGGCCTGTATCACTACAAGGTGTTACCCTTTGGCCTGCATGGCGCCCCCGCCACTTTCCAAGGTTAATGGACATAGTGCTGCGACCACATCGTCGGTGCGCCTCGGCCTACTTGGATGATGTAGTCATCCACAGCACCCGACTGGGAAAGCCATTTACCCAAGGTGCAGGCGGTAGTGGATGCCCTGAGGAAAGCCGGACTGACCGCTAACCCAAGAAGTGCTCCATAGGGTTAGAGGAGACAAAATATCTGGGATATGTAATTGGGCGGGAGTCATCAAACCTCAGGTAACTAAGGTAGAGGCCATTCGTAACTGGCCCGACCGGTCACCACCAGGCAGGTAAAGTCGTTCCTGGGGATTGTAGGTTACTACATGAGGTTTGTGCCCCACTTTGCCACAATAGCAGCGCCATTGACAGACCTGTTGAAGGGGCGAAAGTCTGGGAGGGTTAGCTGGAGTGAGAAGGCGGAGGAGGCTTTCTCCGCGTTGAAGTCGGCCCTGTGTGGGTCCCGGTTTTGGTGACACCCGACTTCAACAAGGAGTTTGTCGTACAGACCGGCGCCTCGGAGGTAGGCCTCGGTGCGGTACTGTCGCAGGAGGTCAACGGGGAAGAACATCCCGTTGTCTTCCTGAGCCGTAAGCTCAGTCCCGCCGAGTCCAGGTATGAGTATAGTGGAGAGGGAGTGCCTGGCTATCAAGTGGGCACTCGAATCTCTCCGCTACTACCTGTTAGGGAGGAGGTTCCGTCTGGTGACCGACCATTCCCCCTCAAATGGATGAGTCAGGCCAAGGAGAGGAATGCTCGGGTCACCAGGTGGTTCCTATCTCTTCAAAATTTCAAGTTTTCCGTGGAACACAGGGCAGGCCGCTTGCAGGGCAACGCAGATGCCCTGTCCGCGTCCACTGCCTCACGTGTGTTCACCCCCTCAGGGTTGAACAAAGGGAGGTATGTGGTAAGGTGCAAGGTGTCATATGTGATGGCAGGTACGTGTCACCGAGGTTGCTGGCCTCGGTGAGGTGAGAGCCGGGTTTTTGTCTGCAGCAGCTAGTGCTGTTTGACTTTGTTAAATAGCATGGCTGCAAAGCCGATCGGGCCGGCTCTTACTGGGAGCAGCTAAAGAGTAGGGTGGGTGGCTGCTCCCACGGTCCAGTCCATGTTTTGGGCTGGATATAAAACGCAGCCAGCAGCTGTGTCTGGGAGTGTGATTATCCTGGAGCTGCTAACAGGGCTGGGAGTTCTCTGTCCAGGAGGAAAGAGCTCAGCAAGGAGGTATTTTGTTCCTGGCTACCTGAAGCTGGATTCTCCTGCGGCTGGGCCGACAGCGTGGTGCGAACCTGCACCTACACCTCCCAGGTGACTGAACCTGTGTTGGACTGTTTTTGTTTGGCTACGTTATTTCCGTTGTGTGTGAACTGTCACCAAGAGACTGTTTTTCATTTTGTGTGCAAGTGTGAATAAAACACTGTTTGTTGCACAATCTGGACTCCTTGTTTTGCCTCTAAACTGCACCCGCACCGCTGTCTACCAGAGCGACTCCCCACAGCATACATAACATTTCCCCGACACAGAGGAGTATTGTGGGACATATTCTCCTGAGTGCTAAATTAGTCCTCACACGCCACTGGAAACAAACCTCCCCTCCGCTGATTTCTGAAGTTATCCAAGAGATAAACCTGACTTGTAGGTATGAACTCTCCTTACCTTTGTCAGTCATTTCTCTCAAGACTAGGCAGCTTACTTGGAGCCCTTGGATTCAGGGTTCCCATTACTCTCCCTAATTCAACTTCATTACCGGTAGCCCTGAGGTCAATATGAGGGCAACGGGGACACGCTCACCGCTATTGTAGTAACTCAGCAGTGCAGACTATTTCAGACCCCCTCTCTCCCTTCCCTCCTTCCCTCTCCCCTTGCCCTTCTACACTTTTCTTATGTGGAGTAGTTTACTCATCTATGTTATCATTTTGGACACCTCTCGTGTTTGTTTCTTTTTTTTCTTTCCTTTTATCGCAAACTGTAACTCATGGTTTATTGAACCACACTGTTACATTAACTTTCGTTGCTTGATTGTTAACTTACTACCATGCCAGGTTCGCAGCATCCACGCGGATGCCCTTGTATGGACAGGACTTCCAATTATTCCGTACCATACAAGATACCGACATTGTATCTATATGTCAGTGGCTGCGTCCACATTTTGATATTGTTTTTCTCTATTAAAATACCAATAAAAACTATTAAATCTAAAAATAAAATAAAAAATACACATCAAGGGTGTCGCAATGTGCAAAAACGCCCATACTATAAAAATATAAAAAAAAATATTTCCCATACAGTAAACAGATAAAAGCGTCCAAATGGCCGAATCGCCATTTATTGATGCTTCATTTCCTCAAAATTTTTAAATAAAAGGTGATCAAAAAGTCGTATATACCCCAGAATGATATTAATGAAAAGATCATATTGCGTCGCAAAAAATGAGCCCCCACACAGCTCCGTACACATAATAACAAAAAAGTTATAGGGGTCAAAATATGGTGACCAAAAAGTAAAACTGATTTTTTTTCCCACTTTCGAATTTTTTTTCACTAGGTATCGCCAGATTCGTACTGACCTGTAGAACAAAACTAACTGGTCAGTTTTATCGGACATCGAACGTTGTAATTTAAAAACCCGTAAAACTGTGGTGGAATTGCTTTTTTTTTTTGCAATTTCACCCCATTTGGAATTTTTTTCCTGCTTCCCACTACATCATATACAATATTAAATGGCGGCATTGTAAAGTACAACTTGTCCCGCAAAAAAACAAAGCCCTCATATGGCTATGTGAACCAATAACTAAAAAAGTTATGGCTCTAGGAAGGCAGGGAGCGCAAAACAAACATGCAAAAAAAACAACAACAAAAAAAACCTCCGGTCCTTAAGGGGTTAAAGGTGTTGTCCCAACAAAAATGTTCTACAGTTTTTAAACCAGCACCCAGATCTGAAAACTTTTGTAATTGCATGTAATTAAAAATGTTGTATAGCCACTGAGTTATTCAATTATATCTGTATAGTGCCTCCTGCTGTTTGTTTTTTTTCTTATTTCTCTGTCCTGCTCACTGAGATGGCCGCACATGCTCATTTTCATCCTTCAACTTCCTGCTGAGTTGTGATAGGGAGAGCCTGGACACGCCTCCTGAGTTGTGATAGGGAGAGCTGAGACACGCCCCCTTAGCAGCAGCAGATAAGACACTCCCCTTGAGCTGCCAGCTTGATATAAATCTAGCAGAGCAATGAATGGGGAGATCTCTGGATCCATGTGAGGTACAGGGCTGTAGAACCAGCCCTGTACATCATACAGCAGAAGAGATTCTCATCTACTATATGATGTCTGATTTTCATTTTATACAATAATCATGGGATAACCCCTTTAACTATTGAATGGCAGTTACAGTCCACAAGACTGCATTTAACTGAATGCATCCATTTGGACTACAGCTGTAGTTAAATAGTTAAAATCAATCAGTTGCGCTACAAAAAGTTGCAGTGTAGCCCAGGCCTTAATCTTGAAGATATCAAAGAAAGCTAGCGAGGAACCTTTTTTTTCTGATCATCACGTATGATATACAGCCTTACTGCCTTCTTTTTGTGACCAAACTGTAACAATATAGCAATAACAAATCTTGGAGCAGGACTTGACTCTTAGACCACTTTCACATCTGCGTTTTCCTTTCCGGTTTTGAGTTTTCGGCAGAGGATTTCAAAACTGGAGGAAAACGCTTCAGTTTTGTCCTCATTCATTGTCAATGGGGATAAAACTGAACAAACCGGAATGGAGTTCACCAGAATGCATTACGTTCTGGTTTGTTGCGTTCCCATGCCAGACATACGGCATGGGAAACTGAACATGTAAGTAAATGGTGCCGGATCTGTTTGTTTTCTGACATAAAGACACTAGATCTAGTGACTTTCAATGGTTTTAGTGCCGGATCCGGTTTCTTCACTTTCAATATAATACAACCGGATCTGTTCTGAATTGATGCAGCCGGTTGTATTATTCAAACAGATGCGTTTTGCTGTGGTTTTGAGATCCCATGTCAGATCTAAAAACTGGACAGTAAAAACGCATATGTGAAAGTAGCCTTAAACCCTTACTACAGACGGGTGCTCTGGGGCGTGACTTCTGGAAGAACTGTGTCTTTCTCCTCCCTGCTGTGCTCTGCGTCCTGGTCCGAGAGTGTGAGAGTCAATGGAGCTGGCCCTGGGTGTAATGCTGTATTATGCTCTTTGCTGTCGCGTTCTGAGAATTTAACGTCTGCTGTACAGTCCTTTACAAGATGAGAAGTTTATGCACAACATCTGTAGCAAATATGGCTTTCCATGAGGAAGGTTTAAATTGCTGAAGATACTTAAAGGGTTTCTGTCACCAACTTTTGACATTATAAGCTGTCTGACATTAGCTATGTGCTAATGTCAGACCAGCTTGATAATGTCTTTTTTATAAAAATCCGCTGTATATATAGTCTGAAAAACTTACTTTTATATTATGTAAATTAGCCTCTAGGAGCAGGGGGGGCGTTGCCCTGCTCCTAGCGGCTCCGTCCGGCAACCTGCTGGCACGCCCCTTCACACTTTGATTGACAGTGCAGGGCAGCGATCCTCCTGCACTGTCTCGTTCTGAAATCGCGCGCCCGCGCCGCCAGCTCTGTATTCGGCGCAGGCGCGGTGAGCAGAGGACAGCAGGCACCAGCGTCCTCTGCTCACCGCGCCTGCGCCCGAGCACGGCAGCGGCAGCAGGCGCGCTTCAGAGCAGACTGGTGCAGGAGGATCGCTGCCCTCACTGTCATCAAAGTGTGAAGAGGCGTGCCAGCTAGGTGCGAACGGCCGCTAGAAGCAGAGGCTAAGCTCATAATATAAAGTAAGTTTTTCGAACTGCTACAGCCAGTTTACTAAAAGACATTATCAAGCTGGTCTGACATTAGCACATAGCTAATGTCAGACAGCTTATAATGTCAAAAGTTGGTGACAGAAACCCTTTAAATATAACTTTGTTATAAATAAATTACTAAATACATTTCATTAGTTATAATGGCTTGTTTTGTCTAGGGAGCAAACAAGGAAAATAAAATTGCTGCCGACCTATTAGCGCGCACAAAGCCTGTCCTAATCACATAGCTAAAGTAAAGAGAGGATGGACAAGAGACGGTGGGGCTGTAGTAATATAGCCAACAGTATACAAGTGCTCCTGCTCATTATCCACATCCCCACCTCCTCTCTGTACTTCATGTCTCTTCATGAACTCCATTCCTACAGAGATTCATCTGAAGATCTTATCAGCCGTATTGAGGATCATAATCCCTGACAAGCAGAGAGGAGGATGAGACAGATCGTTACCTCAGTGATTTGAAGTCACTTGTCCTGGTGAGTGATTAGGACAGGTCTGTGTGAATTAATAGGACGGCGGCCACATACTGTATCTAGGAGTGCAAGACCTGGCAAGTCTCCTTCTGCTCTGGCAGCCTGAAGTTCCATGAGCTTAATTCTCTTAGCTTCTGGCAACCCTTGTTGGGAATCTTAGAAAAGTCCTTAATTCTTTTAATGAGCACATTTTGCTAATATTAATGTCTCTAATCTACTTCACATGCTCTGCTGACTCATTCCCTAGCCATTTGACTAGAAGATTGACTTCTTCACTTGCAGACTGATCTAGATTATTGATTTTATTCCCATATTAAGATTGCCATGCTCTGTAGCTTTTAGGTTGGTCATCGAACTTTGAGAGCCCTTTTCTCATGTCGTGCAAAAAATTGAGGAAATTGAATATTTCTTAATGTTTGTGTGATGGATCTGGAGAAAAGTTGCTGTGTGGAGGAGACCTAGTAGACTGGTTTAGGTGCAGGTTGCACTGAGGGCTAATGATATATAAAACTGCCTTCTTGTTTGATGTAGGCTGCTTGGTCAGCTGAGATTGCTTGCTTTGTGACAGGATTCTGCTGGAGCTCATTGGCAGGGTTTGACTATTCTCCTGGACCTGAATGCAGGCTGTCATCTGATTTAGCATATTTTAGTACATAGTCTGAGTTGGTATGGTGACTAGTTTTGGACCTAAGTATGTTGCTGGGTGATTCATTGCTTCCTTTAAGCCCTTTGCTTCAGCCATAGTGGCTACAGCCTCCTTCTGTGCCATCAGTCTCTCAAGTTTTGGCCGTGTACAGATACATTTTATTAAATAACTCAATAGTTATACAAAACATTTTTTTTTTGTATATAAGAATTTTTATTGTATCCCAAATAAAAGCAATGATACATCGTAACAATGCAGGTAGGTAAACATTACAATGAGTATATAGCAAATACACAATGCTCACAATGGTTGAGATATTGTCTGTGGGGATACATTTCTTTCCTTTTACAACATATCCAAGTATAACAATAGTCAAAGTTCTGATAACATCGATTCGCTCATGAAATCGAATGAGAGAAGGATTAGAAATAAAGAAAGAGAAAGTAGAGAAGAGGGGAACGGGAAAAAAGTGGGGAGGGAAGGAGGAGACCTACCACGCCTTTAAAAAGCTCTATATGTCTTCCAAACATCCCATGTCTTAGTGAATCTGTCCACCGAGCAGTTTTCCCAAGCCAGCAATTGTTCAAATCTGTAAATCTTGTCGCCTTTATGTTTCCATCTTAGTATGGAGGGGGGTTTAGGAGATTTCCAATGACCAGCTATCAATAGGCGGGCCACACCAAGTAGAGAGTCGAGCAATTTGATCTCGAGGTTGGAGAAGGTGTGATTTGCAAAGAGACCAAGGAGATACGATATCGGTTCTAGAGGAACTTCTCGTCCCATAACTATGTCTAGTTCGTCATGGATGCATTTCCAAAAAGGGGCGATTATAGGGCATTGCCACCATATGTGGAGCATTGTACCTCTCTGCTCACCACATCTCCAACATAGAGGACTACAACCTGGAAAGATCTCTGGATCTTGACAGGAGTGTAATACCACCTTGTCAGTAATTTATACTGGTTCTCTTGAAGTTTCACAGATCTGGATACTTTCTGTGGCAGAGATAGTAGCATCTTAACTTCCCGATCAGTGAATGTGCATCCCAGGTCTTTTTCCCATTTTCTCAAAAACCAATATTCCGATGGTTGGAGTAGAAGAAGTGAGTAAAGCTTAGAGATTTTCTTTGGACGGTTCCGCTTTTTGCGAGACCATCTTCCCAAAGGGGGAGAGGTCGTGTGAGGAATAGGTGGGGGCGATTGTGCTGTTTAATATACATATAAAGATAGTTTATTTGTAGCGTAGTTAAATTTGAGAGGGAAGAATGTGCTAGGAGTTGGGTGGTTATTGGTATATCTCCTGGGCTCCAGATATCTATAAGTAGAGTGAGGTTTCCTTTGAGTGAATGGTGCAGAGAAGATCCAAAGGAGCTAAGGGAGTCCAAGAATACATCGTTAATTCGTAATAAGTCAGCAGGGAAGGGCAGTAGCTCGTCCCTGAGTCTAACTCTCCCACACCAAATCCCCAACGTAGCGGAGGTAAGGGCATTCCGAAGTTTATAGGTTTGGGGGTTCCAGGGTCTCATAGATGAAATCAAAGATCTCAGGGGGAGCTCACACATGTCCATTTCAGCCTGGACATCTAGTCGGTCTGCAGAGTTGCGCAGCCAGTCCAAGCATCTAGAGCCATGAATAGCTCTATAATAGACTTTGAAGTCTGGTATTCCCATACCCCCACGTTCAGAGTGTTGGGATAGGAAGGAATGAGCTAACCTGGCTCTTCTACTTTTCCATAAGAACCTGGAAAGGACAGATCTTAGTTGTTTGATATAAACAGCCAGTCGACCCAGTCGAAAGCTTTCTCTGCGTCGGTGCTAAGGAGCACCAACGGGGAGGAAGCAAGCTTCGCTTTTTGTATTATGTGAAGCGCTCTAGCCGTGTTCATTTCCCCCTCCCTGCTTGGGATGAAGCCTACCTGTTCGGGGTGAACAAGGGAAGAGAGAAGGGGTCTAAGCCTATCTGCCATCATGCTCGCAAAAAGCTTTAGATCGTTGTTTTGGATGTGCCCATTTTCAACTGGATCCCTTGCTATGCTTCTAGGTGTGCTCTCTTTTTTTTTTTTTTTTAATCTCTTGTTCTGCAAAGGCCGCTCGTGTCTTAGCCGCTTTGGTTTTTGCGTAGGCACTGGCGACTGTGGAGCTGCTCAAAGACCTCTTTAAGCTTCTGGAGTTAGCTGAGATATAATACCTCATCTCAAATGGTCTGATTTTACTTGCTGACATGGTGATACTGTGAACAGGCTTGCACCCTTGCAACTGTCAGGGGTGACATGTAGCAGTATTGCTGCACTGTGCAGGGTTCAGTATCCTACTATCCAGCCTGTGAGAGGCCACTGTATCACTGTTTTGTCCTTCTTATAACTAAGGCTAGTTTCACACTAGCGGCAGGACGGATCTGACAGGCTGTTTAGCCTGTCGATCCATCCTGCCGCTAGTTCAAGTGTGCCCCCGGACTGCCGCTCCGTCCCCATTGACTATAAGGGATGCGGGGGCGGAGTTCCGACGCAGCGCGGCGAGAGGCCATCTGACCAAAATTACGACATGTCCAACATTTAGTCCGACGGCCTCTCACCGTGCTGCGCCGGAACTCCGCCCCCGCTCCTATTATAGTCAATGGGGACCGCTAGTGTGAAAATAGCCTAAGTGTGGCATATGTTGACAGGCAGCTAAACTACCTCCTAGAAACTCATTGACACAGGAGTAACATCCAATTCCACTTCAGCTTTTATTGCAAGGGTCGAGTGAAACAGCGCTGCCACATTAGTCTGGATGAGGAAGATGATCCTGGATGCTACTTTGTCCTTCAGTTGATTTTGGGAAAGATATCTGCTATGAACTGAATCGATGATTTTACCAGGATGAAATGTGATAAAATACAAAGGCTCGCATGGGACATACAAGGTAATAAATGCTAACTAGTTGAAAACTGTTTGCACAAACGGCCACTTTGAGGGAATGTATGGAGTGGGCCTCTTCAGTGAGCCTGCTCTATACACCAGTGTTTCCCAACCAGTGTGCCTCCAGCTGTTGCAAAACTACAACTCCCAGCATGCCCGGACAGCCTTTGGCTGTGCAGGCATGCTGGGAGTATGGATTTGCAGCAGCTGGAGCACTGGACAGAGCTACTGCCTCTACGACTGTATCATACAGCAGACACCTGCCCACAATGATGGGGAACGGCGATTGCACCGAACTCCGTCATTTCACCCCTCAGGTGCTGCGATCAACACCGATTGCGGCACCTGTGAGGCAAGGCAGAGGTATGCAGCTACCTCTGCCATCCAATTGGAGACCCTGCAGTGAATCTGGGAAGGGGAAGGGGGCTCCAATCGGTTACCATGGAAGCCTGGGCGTTTCTGAAGCCTTATTTGTTACCAGCATGCATTGTGGGACCTAACTAAGCGCTGATATTCTAGGTCCTTGACATGTCAGAAAGCCTATTCTCCAGAGAAGTGGAGTATTCTTAGCCATTTTTTCTGTGATCTAGGAATGCAACAAATATAAGAAGGGATTTTGCGCCATTTCTGGCACTTTGTATTTATATACAATATATATGCAATTTCCTGACACCTTGAAATTGGTTACACTTCTGTCAAATAAGCTTATTATTCAGTGTCTATCTGTAGTTTCTATTGATACAATTTTGTAATGTGTACTACTTGATAACTTGTTCTAAAATTTTTGGGCAGTAAAATGACTAAAAAACAGCGATTTTGACTTTTTTTTCCACCACGCCACTCACCATAATGGACAAATCCTTTTTTTTTTCTTTTTATAGTTTGGGCTTTTTTGAAGTTATACCAAAAGGAGGTGTCCAGCGTCTTGAGGATCCTAAAATTAGGGCTTTATTCAGACATAAATCCATAACCGTGCAAGGAGTCAAAAGACAGTCCAAACTGCGCTTACGCATTTCGGACACACGTATCCTTATTCATAGCAGTATGGTAGAATTGAATACACATTTTGAAATATCTAACAATGCTCCTCCCACATCTTGGGGAGTAATTAGCCACAGATGAGACATACTTGTGATTCAACCCCATCCAATCCATATTCATTCACTTTTTGTCGAGAACATATATACATAAACATATAACAAATTAGAAGGGGTGCATTATATTGGTAACATATAGTTAAAACCATCAACACTTGGATACAAACACCATATTAACCCATTCCCGACATTCTCCGTACATGTACGGTGGATGTCAGATCTTTAAAGATGGCGCTTGCTCCGTTGAGGAGTGGGCACTATAGCATTTGGGTGACTGCTGTATCACACAGCAGGCGCCCATGGCTAATGTCCGCAATTGGCAGTAGTGCAGATTGCGGACATCTAACCCCTCCCCTATTATGAAACATTTTCAAATGTTACATAAACATTATAGCCTGGTTGACTTAGAAAAACCTCACGCAGGAGGTTATGCTGACGATAATTTATACAACTAGAGCAGTGGTACATACAATGAATAACAGAAGAACAATAATATAACAGGTGATCTATAGCAACTGAGGAACTAGGGTCACAATGGGAAATGAGGGGCAGGAATCCAGAGCTTGCGGGGTAGTGGCATCGAAGACCAATGACACATCCTAGAAAGTTTCTACCCCTATAAAAGAGTATTGTTGGGTTGCACTCAACAGTGATGAAGTGCAAGGTGGAATGGATATGTTTCACAGCTTCAATGTAATGAAATTGTCACGGACACTCCCGTGACAGGGTCCAAGAGATCAGAGAGGCTGGCAACATGTGGGTTAATCTGACTGGTTCCTTGTGGATCATTTGTGTCGGTGTTGTTTTGGTAATGACCACACCTCTTGCAGGTGTTGTTGGTCTGGTCATTTACCTTCCCCTATTTATTGCTGCTTACCCCTTCTGGGGGTGCGATTTATAGCTTCAGTTTCTGGACTTTGGGTTAGCTGGTTGTTGGATCTCGGTTGAGCTCCTGGGCTACCTTTGCTCCTCGTGAAGTGTCGTTTTCCCTATTTGTATTTTGTTTGTTGTATTTTCCTGTCTTGTGTATCTAGGCCAAAAGGAAGACTCCTGTTCATCCTTCTGGTGGAGGAATAGGTTGTCTCAAGTCCTGTCACTATACCAGGGCCCTACAGGGTGTGTTAGTGCTCTAGGTTCCTGTGTATGAACTTCCCTACCATTGAGGTCAGTTCATACTGATAGTTAGTCAGGACTTGGATTAGGGTTGTTCTAGGAGGTGACCTTCTTCCTTACCGTAGTTTTCAGGCCTAGTTCCTGTCCCCTTTCCTCCTGTGCTCGGTGTGGAGTTTCCCATTTAGACCCCATCTGTGACAGAAATACCACTGCATACTCAAGAGTTGTATGTAAGTAAAATATATTTTATTATAGTAGTAAATCCTTCAAATAAATTGTCATATTAGGAGAGCATTGACTCTATGGACATGTGACTATTATTCCTAACATTTCGGTCAAATTCCAGACCTTGGTCACTGAGTCACTGCCAAAGAAAATAGAAAAACATTTGAGGATACATAATTTAACCGTATATGGAGCAAAAAATTGTGGATATGACAAGGCAATAATAGAAAAATAAAATAGGGAAAAAATAATACAGGTAAGTGAAACCTGCTTTTGTCAAAAGGGGTAGGTATATGGCCAAAGTGGTCATATAAAGGGAAGCTCTGCCCATACAGATAGTTACAGAGTGTAACTCATAGCTGAAAAAAGGCACAATGGATTTAAAACATGGAATTGTGTACAAGCACAATCAGGGGTGGTATTAAATATACTGTATAACATAGTACAAATGAAAAAGAACCTCAATCAAGCTGAAGTATATCCTATTGCAAACAAGAGGGCTGACTATGGGCTGATGCTGTTGTATTTAAAGGGAACCTGTCACCTCTTCTATGCTACCCTCACTGAGCATTTCTAAATGTTTATTCTGTTGCTCTAAACATATAAATTACACTTTTAATTTAATCTGCAGCCAAATGAAATAAGTATGATGTATTTTGTACTTCCCGCCTTTTATGCAAATTAACATAAAAGAGTCATATCTTACTTGTGTGACCGGAGAAGAGTCATATTTTCTCTGAGTCGAGCTCCTCAGCTCCGCCTAAGAAACGCCCCTATATATAAAATTTTGCAGATTCGCTGTCAATTAAAGTCTAGGGGGAGGTAAATAGGCTCTGATGGTGTGAGGGGAAGGAATTATTTATGCAGATGAGCAGAACGGCGGGAAAGCTTTAGAGGGTGAGATAATAGGACATGTTAGTCCTTAGAAGATTATGGATGGATCGCTGGTAACTATCAAGGTAGACAAACTTGAAGGTACATTCAGTTTTATATGTGAAAACATGGTGACAGTTTCCCTTTAAGTATGTGGAACACCGAATATCATTGATGTGGCAAAAGGGATCAAAAAGAGTATACTGTGTATTATATACTCTCATATATACAATAGTGAGGGGATGCAGGAGACATAGCAAATCAAGTGAGCAGACAAGTAGCCCCTGGGCTGGCTTGGGAACTTCATCTACCCCTATAAAGATAGCAATTAAGGAGAATGGGAAGAATGAGAGGAGTATATCCATGGCTGCCGTAGTCTCGTGACCACTTCTACTCTATCATCCCCAATGACAGCCATTTTTTCAGTTGCTTTGACAGCAGCTATAGAGGCCTGGCGTTTTTTGACTGCTACATGAATTTGTGCAGCAAGAAGGAAGAACTGAGCCAGTTTAAAGGGGGTAAACCTCATCCCTACGGGTCTAGCACCCAGGAGACAAACAGTGGGAAGTTTGTAAAAAGTGACAACCAATACCTCAGTGAGAATACAATAAATAGAGGTCCAAAAGTCACTCACCACCGGGCAAACCCACCATATATGAAACATAGAGCTCATCACTGCCCATCTCCTAAAACACAGTGGGGAGACCAATGGATATATACAATGAAGGGACATAATAGGCCCTAATATTATTATTTATTATTAAAGCGCTATTCATTCCAAAGCGCTGTACATATGAAAAGGGGTGCACATACATAATACAGACAATTGCACTAAGCATGAACAAGACAGGTTACAGACTGGTACAGAAGGAGAGGGCCCTGCCCGTGAGGGCTTACAATCTACATGGTATTGGAGAAGGACACAGTAGGTGAGGGTGAAGCTGGTCATTGCGGTATAGCGGCAGCAGGGTCACCGGTTGTAGGCTTGTCTGAAGAGGAGGGTTTTTAGGTTTCTTTTGAAGGATTCCACTGTTAGGTGGGAGTCTGATATGTTGGGGTAGCGAGTTCCAGAGTGTGGGGGATGCACGTAGGAAATCTTGGAGGCGAGTGTGGGAAGAGGTGATAAGAGGAGAAAAGGAGGTTTTGTGAGGATTGGAGATTGCGAGTGGGGATGTTTCGGGAAAGTAGCTCAGAGATGTAGGGAGGGGACCGTTGTGGATGGCCTTGTATGTATTTGTTAGTATTTTGAACTGAGTTCATTGGGCAATGGGGAGCCAGTGAAGAGACTGGCAGAGGGGAGAGGCAGAGGAGTAACTGGGTGAGAGGTGGATTAGTCGGGCAGCAGAGTTGAGGATAGATTGGAGGGGTGCGAGAGTGCTAGATGGGAGGCCACAGAGGAGGATGTTGCAGTAGTCTAGGCGGGAGATGATGAGGGCATGTACAAGCATTTTTGCAGACTCAAAGTTGAGGAAAGAGCGGAGTGCCCTATAAAGCACTTTAACAGCGGTTTCGACAAGGCTTATCTGCCAACTGCCCTGACTAATAGTTTCACAACTGGAGTGCCACCTTGACACTGGCTGGTGGATATCCTCCTCCCATTGTAGCACAAATGGTAATTTACTCTCAACAAGGGGAGTATTAAGCCAATTATAGACATAGGAGACCAGCCCTCCCCAATGGAATGAATAGAGGACAAAGCGCAAAAGGGGTGAATAGTTTGTATCACTGAAATACTGAAATGTTGTTCAGTGAGTAAGAGGCCCCGTCTCAGGGAATCATGTACTGTAAGGCAATGAGAATTCCACCACGAAAAGGATAGAGCATTCCTCCCAGGCGGGAATAAGGGGGTAAGTGTGTAATACCCCAGAGTGGTATTAACATTTCTATACCCTGCTGCTGTCTTTGATAATCTACCAATAATGTCATCTTTGTATTTATTCCAGGTCCTTTACACTGTGCAGTAATTGTTCTGCTATGTAACTGTTATTTGTTGTATTACATGTTAAAAGCCTGGTTTACTAGCAGGTGTTAGCGTATATGGCGGAGAGATCTTTAGATAGTATGGAACTTACCTTTTCATTCTCCACCTTTTGGGCAGAAAGTGGGCCAGTCCTGTCTCCTACCAAGGGAGGGGCTGCAGTAAGTTTTCAGTCAGTCTTAGTCTAGTCTAGAGTTGGAAGGGGATGAGAATCACCCTGACTCCTTACAGATTAACTGACAGAGTGTTGCGAGGGGGTCAACAGCCAAATGTACCAGAACAGCCCTAAAGTCCAGCGACCAGACTAAAGCCGAGTTTAGCACAGCAGAGTAGGAGACAGTAAAATATTCAAGTTTTCCTGCCAGTTATCCCAAAACCTGTTGGAACCAAGAGAAACACCACCTCTTGTACGGGTGCAAGTTAATTCAAGTAAAGTTGTTGACTTTTATAAAAGTCTGGACTCTACTATTTCTCCACCATTACTCTCCCCTTTATTGCTTCGGAGCCTAACCCTGGGAAGTGACGGTATCCAGGTAGGCTTACCCTGACACACACAGAAAACTATTAAGACCACATCCCCACTTGGCATTTCGATAAACCCGGGACAAGATCGGCCCTGGGGGGCGGCACGTTGCAACTGGTGCAAGTCTAGATTGAAGCTTGAACTTAAATCTCGTCTCTCTCCAGAGTTGTAAAAAATAGAAAGAGAGGAGCTATTTAGATTTCACCATATCGGGCATGGGGTCAGTAAACCAAAAAAGCACTGGCAGTGTAAGTGGAGCCAACAAATCTGATTCTAATTTGACCCAGCTAGGAATCCTGTTATGAAGGTTAAACAGTAGAAATGGTGCCAATCGGGCTGCCCTGTAGTACTTAACAACGTTTTGCAGGGAAAGACCTCCTAACCGTTTGTGTAGGAACATTGTAGACCGTTTTATCCGGGGCTTCTTATTCTCCCAAATAAACTGAAAAATAACTTTATGCAAGTCATGAAGTACCTTCACAGGGACAGGGGTCTGGAGGGTCCGAAACAAATAAAGCAAGCGAGGGAGGTACATCATTTTAATGGTATGGATTCTACCAATCCAGGAGAGCAAGGGTATATCCCATTTGGTTATGTCAGCTTAATGGATCTAAACATAGGGAGATAATTGGCCCTTATAAATCCCATCCATTGTGGGAGTCTGTGATATTCCCAGGTAAGACAGGGTATCCCTACGGGTGACAAACCCAAAATCTGATTCCAGTAGACTAGTCAGAGAGGGTGGGGAATTACAGAACATGGCCTCAGATTTAGAAGCGTTGATTTGCAGCCCAGAGACCTGGGAAAAGTCATCCAACAGCCTCTATAAACTGGGCACGGAGACTAGGGGATTAGTCGGGGTCAGAAGCAAGTCGTCCGTAAATAACTTTTATTTATATTTCTGTGAATGGATCTTAACCCCAGAAATATCTAAGTTGTCTCTTGTAAGGTTAGCTATAGGTTCTATAGCAAGGGCAAGTAATGCCGGGGAGAGGGGGCACACCTGACGCGTCCCTCTGTGGATTGGTATAGCAGATATGTGAGTCGATGGCAATTTTAGAAATGGCTGGGGATGTGAAAAAATAGCATGGAGCGCATCCACAAAAAGACCCTGGAACCCCATAGTGTGTAAGGTCTCAATCAAATAGTCCCAGGAGAGGCTGTGTGTATTGGACCAATGTAAAACATCAAGAAGTTTACGTATATTGTCGGGGGCCCCACGTCCAGGGATGAAACCCACCTGATCATTATGAACCAGATCAGGGAGTAAGGCTGGCTTCACACGTCCGTTTAACACAGACGTGAACTGTCCGTGGTTAGAGCAGGAGCGCATGGCGTCATTGGTTGCTATGACGCCGTGCGCTTCCTGCCGCCGCTGCAGTACAGTAATACACTCATATAGATTATACCAGTATATTACTGTACTGCAGGGGCGGCAGGAAGCGCACGGCGTCATAGCAACCAATGACGCCATGCGCTCCTGCTCTAACCACGGACAGTTCACATCTGTGTTAAACGGACGTGTGAAGCCAGCCTAAGTGATTTAGGCGACGGGCTAATATAGCTGTGAAGATCTTAGTGTCAAAATTTAATAGGGAAAAGGGACTGTAATTGGCAGGGGAAAGGGGGTTCTTATTAGGTTTGGGAATAACAGTTATTAGGGCGTCCAGATATTCAGCCGGTACCTCCCGGCCCTGTAGAATATGATTACAAAGAGCACAAATATGAGGAAAAAAGTATAGAGACGTACTTCTTATAGTAGATAGCCATCAGACCATAAGGGCCAGGTGCTTTGCCCAAGGTAAGGTCACAAACCGTTAGCGCCACCTCAATAAGGGATACTAGTCTGTTCAAGCTCTGAAGAGCTTCAGGAGAAAGGTATGGAGCAGGCATCCTCAAACTGCGGCCCTCCAGCTGTTGCAAAACTACAACTCCCAGCATGCCCGAACAGCCTACAGGTATCAGCCTACAGCAAGGTATTGTGGGAATTGTAGTTCTACAACAGCTGGAGGGCCGCAGTTTGAGGATGCCTGGTATGGAGTTTAGCCCGAGCCAGAAAATCGGACATGACTGAGGAGGCAACGGCTGGTCTGCCTCTATAGAGGGTTTTAAAAAAACTCATTACTTGTATAGTACAATTCAGGCCAGCAGGTGGCAGCACTGAATTGTAATATAGCAATTTCTGTATAGGATCATGAAGAAAATTCCATCACTGACCACCTGCTCACGACTTGAGCACGGACGTGTGAATGAGGCTTAATACTGCTGATTTTAGGTTGTTTACGTTCTTTTGTACATATGGTAAGTAATTCCGTTAATCCTTGATTCTGTAATTGGGGTGAAATTGCGGCCTGCTACTACTGATTTTGGTTTGTTTCTTTGGGGGTTGTTCATGTGACGGATCAGAAGAAGGCAAAAATAAAGAGTGACGTCAACACAAACTTACTGCTCACACCCTCTCCACTCTGTTGGGGGGCTCTACTTGTATCAGCGTGTAATAGAACAGGTTCTGTAGACATCTATGTGGAATCAGCTGACGACGGTGTAAAAGGAGTACGCTCTTTCACTCTTTAGTAGATTCTTGGGCCACTGCACGGTTAAGTCTATTATACCTGACACTAACATTGTTGAGTTCACACTTAAGGTTTGTTTGGTTAGTTTTTGACCCGTAACTGACCAAATAAGTGTGAATTGAGTCTAAGGGCTCATGCACACGTCCATATGCATTTTGCTGTCTGCAAAACACAGATCTGCAAAAAAAAATAGGTGACGTCCGTGTTACATCCATTTTTTGCGGGTCCATTGTAACAATGCCTGTTCTTGTACACAAAATAGACAACAATAGGACATGTTCTATCTTTTTTGTGGAACGGCCATGTGGACATACAGATAAGGAATTCACACAGAGTCATTTCCGTTTTTTGGCGGCCCCATTGAAATGAATGGTTCCGCATACGGGCTGCAAAAAACGGAACTCACACAGACAAAAAATGCGTTCGTGTGCATAAGTCCTAAGCCCTTCCATGTCCACAGGGGCGTTCCTCAAAAACGATAGAACATGTGCTATTCTTGTCCGTTTTGCGGACAAGAATAGGCATTGTTACAATGGATCCGCAAAAAAAAAAACTATGCGATACGGATGTCACACCGGTGTCATCCGTTTTTTTTGCGGATCCATGGTTTGCGGACTGCAAAATACATAAGGTCGTGAGCATGAGCCCTAAGAGTGACGCCTGTCATACTGATGCACAGTAAAGCCTCATTCACACGTCCGTGTCCGTTCTCAAATCTGTTAGCAGGTCGTCAGTGATGCATCCGTGAAAATGTCAGTGAAGGATCCATGTTGGGTCCATGTGTCCGTTTTTTGCAGTCTGTGTTGCATCCGTGTTTGACTGACACTGAACAGCTGAATTTTTTTTTTCAAAGCATCTCTTCCTAATGATCCGTGCAACACAGATGGCATCCGTGTTGCATCAGTGGTTTCCACAGACCCACAGACTATAATGGACGTGATGGATCCGTGAACACGGACAAAATAGAGCATGTATCCGTGCTGTGCTTAAAACACGGACCCATGAACCGTGCTAAAACACTGATGTGTGAATACACACATTAAAATGAATGGGGACATGTGCTGTCCGTGGAGAACACGTACAGCACACGTCCGTGGAACATGGGTGTGTGAATGAGGCTTAACTGTTTCAGTACCACAGCGGACTAGCTATGCATGTTTTTGCAATGCAGCTCTGTAGCCCTAACTCTAAAAATGTTATGGGGGTTAGAATATGGCACTGAAAAGAAAAAAAAATACATCTTTTCAAAGGTTGTTTTTTCTTTTCTTTTCAGTATTAAAACACAAGAAAAACTGTAAATATGTGGTATAGCCATAATCGTACTGACCTGGAGAATGAAGAGCACCAGTCAGTTTTACCACATAGTGAACGCTGTAAAAACAAAACCCATAAAACTATGTCCGAATTGCAGTTTTTTTCCAGTTCCACCCCATTTGGAATTATTTTACAGGTTCCCCCTACATTCTATACAAAATTAAATGGTGCCATTCGAAAGTACAATTTGTTCCGCAAAAAAAAAGCCCTCATATGGCTTGGGGTACTTTCACACTAGCGTTAGTGTGATCCGGCAGGCAGTTCCGTTGTCGGAGCTGCCAGCCGGATCCTCCATTCAGTGTGACAACTGACAGCATTTGTAGATGGATCCGGGTGCGGATCCGTCTACAAATGCATTGCAAGAACGGATCCGTCTCTCCGCTTGTCATGCGGATGGACGGATCTGTCTTGCAGTCTTTTTCACAGTTTTCCCGGTCTGCGCATGTGCAGACCGGAAGGACGGATCTGTCCTTCAGTTGTTTCGCAATGCCGGATCCGGCACTAATGCAAGTCAAAGTAAATTAATGCCGGCGACTGATCAGGCATTTTGGACGGACATAATACCGCAGCATGCTGCGTTATTATGTCCGGCCAAAACGCCTGACAGTGACTAAACGGAAGGCATACTGATGCAAACTGCACGGATTTCTATCTATTCAGATTGCATGGGGACGGAACTCTATGCCGGAAAAGAATAACGCAAGTGTTAAAGTACCCTAGTATGAATGGAAAAATAAAAATGTTATGGCTCAGGGAAGCAAGGGAATGAAAAATGAAAATGCAAAAAATGTAAAATTGCTCCATCAGGAAAAGTTTAAAACCAAACTTTACCAAATATTGATGAATGTTAATATTATTAACCTCCATTATAGACTCAATATCAAGTATAGATATTGCTTTTTACCAAATTCTTACTAAACAAAAGCTGAGGAACACAGTTCTTATATATTACCCCCAACTGTGTCATCCTGGCGCCACCACAACACTGTACCCGCCATGCTCCCCAATACCCCAAAAAATTCACTGCAGAAAAAAATAGTACCCTCAGTAGTAATAATATATCTTTAGTGTCCAAATTAATTAGAATGCCTCCTATAATGCCCTCAGTAATCATACTTTCCTTATTGCGGCCCAAGTATTCATTTTTCTTTCCTGTCATCACGAAGCCATAACTTTTTTTTTTTTCAGAAATAGGGCTTGTTTTTGTACCTTTTAATGCCACCATTTAATATGGCATACAATGTATTAGGAAGCGGGAAAAAGTTCCAAATGGTGTGGAATTGTGAAAAAAAATGCAATTCTGCCAAACTTTTACAGGTTTTGTCCCAACAGCATTCCCTGTTTAGTATAACTGACCCGTGGCCTTAATTTACTGCATCATTACGATTACAAAGATTCCACAACTTTGGGAAAAATATATATATATTTTTTTTATGTTATGTCTACTGATACCATTTCGGAGTGTGTATGACTTTTTGATCACATTTTATAAAAAATTTTGGGTAAGTGAAACAATGAAAAAATGTCAAGTCAGCCATTTCGATTTTTTTCCATTACGCCATTCACCCTACAGGATAAATATTTTTATATATTAATAATATGAGTGGTTTTGGATGCGGTGATGCCCATGATTTGAGGTTTATTTTTTTATTGTTTATTTATTTATTTTTTTATTCTAGGGAAAGGGGGAGGGGGGTGATTTAAGTTTTTGTATTTTTTATTTTTTTAATATCTTTTAAAACATTTTTTACATTTTTTTAGCTCTTCTAGGAGGTTACAATATGCAGTATTCAGATTTATTTTTGCATAGTCTGTAGTTCCATACAACTACAATCTAAGCTCTATTTGCGGTTATCCTATGGAGGCCTGCCACCTGCAGACCTCCATAGGACTGCAACTCTGATATGCTGGGTCTCTTCAGAGAGTCTCTGCGCATTCGAACAAAGGAACAGTTTCCCTGATCAAAGCATGGAGGAGACGGTCCTAACCTGGAAGTGCATGCTTAACCATCTAAATCTAAAGGATTAAATGCCTGCGATCAGCATTATTGCCAGTGGCAGACTTTTGCCCCGGGCCTCTGTTATTTGAAACAGCAGAGACCTGCAGGGTGTGGTGCCCACTGCACTCATGAGCGCCATATATAAAAACCCTCCTGAGGTATCCTAAGGGTTAATAATGCCCCATAGCACCTCCAGCAATAATAATGACCCAATAGAGCCCCCAATATTAATAATGCCTCTATAGTGCCTTCATTAACAATAATGCCCCCCAAAAATATTGATGCCCCTATAGTTCCCCTACCAATAATATTGCCCCCAGCCATAATAATGCTCCTTATAATAATGCCTCCTGTTGTGCCTCAACAATAATAATGCCACCTATTGCACCCCTAGTGCCCCCATAATGCACTTGGTATTAAATACTATGGACACTTTTTTATTATTGTACTTATTTTGAGCCAAAAATCATTTTTTCAATTGGTCTTTATGAGAAATGTTCAGCCCAGCCTTGAGATTCTCTAGTACCAAACTTTTCTAGCGTTAAACTAGCGTATAACTTTTCCGGCATTGAGGTCTGTCCTCAGGGCTCAATACCGGGAAAAAACACTTCGGTTATATCCTAATGCATTCTGAATGGAGCGAAATCCGTTCAGGATGCATCAGGATGTCTTCAATTCAGTCACTGAACGGGGTTTTGGCTGGAGATAATACAGCAGCATGCTGCGGTGTTATCTCCGTCCAAAATGCCGGAATGCCGGATCCGACATTAATTTCCATTGCAATGCATTAGTGCCGGATCCAGCATTAAAAATACCGCAATGACGGATTCGGTCTGCAATATGAAATAAATAAATACCGGATCCGTTTTGCCGGATGACTCCAGAAAAACGGTTATTGCAATGCATTTTTCTGACTGATCAGGCATTTTTCAGACCTGATCAGTCTGAAAAATACCTGATCAGTCAGAAAAAAATATCATGCTTTTGCATACAGTTTGCAGGCAGTTCAGGCAACGGAACTGCCTGCCGGAATCAAACAACGCAAGTGTGAAAGTACCCTAATACACATAGCCTGCAGATAACAGCTCAACGTGAAAGTAAAATGCTCACAACTAGGCAAAGGTAGCCCTTTATGATAAAAATGCTGAACATTTTGAATAAAGACCAACTGAAAACATTTTTAGCCCAAAATGAATAAAATTCAATCATAAAAAGTGCCCCCAGAGGTTTTCATACCTATTAAAAATGCCCTCTATACTGCCTCCCAGTAATGTCTCCAGTAATAGACATGTCCCCATGGTGTCCCCAGTACTGCATCCCTTAGTGCCCCCTTTAATGCCCTATATTGCCCTCAGTAATGCCCTCAGTAATGCCCTCCTTTGGTCCTCAAGTGGCCAGATGAAAAAAAAAAACTACTACTCACCAAGGTCCGGTTACCTGATGCGGAGCAGGCTGTAGGCCTCTTCTGGCCTGAGATGACTCTGTCTTGGCACGAGCATTAAAAATGACGTCATTGTTGTGTCTGCACCCCGGCGCAGGTGGTCTTGATGATGTCATCAATTTATCACTGCTTGCACCATTCTACTGAGATATAGGCTTCAGGCTTAGTAGCCTAAGGCCTATGAGGGTGAATAGCAGGAAACAAGGCCATCGGCTTTAGTGCCCCGCTACAATATTCCATTGAATGGCTGTCCAGAGGACACCAGTACAGTTGAATCCAGGAGGGTACCTGCTGCCACCAGCCGGGTACATAAGTACCTGGTGCTTCCAGTGGTAATTAGGAATGACAACATCAGAATGTTATGTAGCCAGCTGGCGACCGTGAAGAGGGCTTCAACTGACCATAAGGAATTGTACTTGTAGGTTCAATGGCCAATCCATCCCTAACTGGTCCACACTCAGGCACCACTTGCAATCAATCTAATCTATCAGGAGGAAAAGTTCCCCAGCGTCATGTCTGATTGGTTCCTGGCAGTAGAAGTGAACATTCTCCGCTAATGTCACAATACACCTGAAGCTGCCAGGTGTCTGGAAAAACATGACGGGGCGCACTAGATTTCCTTTTTAAAGGGGTATTCCCATCTTGGACAATGGGGGCATATCGCTAGGATATGCCCCCATTGTCTGATATGTGCAGGTCCCACCGCTGGGACCCGCACCTTTATTGAGAACAGAGCGGGGAGAGCTGTGGCTGGAGGACCCCGGATTTCCCGGGGTCCGTCCACCACCCAGCGCTTCTCCCCGCCTCTCCCATAGAAATGAATAGGAGCGTACCGTGCATGTGCCAGCGCTCTGCTATTTTCTGCGGCCCCATAGAAATGAATGGAGGGCGGCTGCGCATGCAGAGTGCGCCCTTCTTCACTTTCGGGGCTCAGTTCTTTATATAGGTGCCGGTCCCAGCGGTGGGACCCGCACCTATAGGACAATGGGGGCATATGCTAGCAATATGCCCCAATTGTCCAAGATGGGACAACCACTTTAAATTTTACTACCATCTCTGTGTTTTATGTGGACTTGTACGGGGATTTGTTGGTTGTTTGGACCCCTACATTCTGTTAATCTGAGGAGGTCACTTGGACTGGACCCTCTCCCCTGTGATCATAAATGAATGTCGTATCGAAGGACAGCCCTTCAATGTAATATTCTAAGAAACTCCTTTAAAGTGTACCTAAACTTTCAATTTAACGTTTACACCTATTGTACATGTGATATAAAGCATATTTGTAATATACTTTATTTTATATTTTACTTAGGAAAATAGGCACTTGAATTTCAGTTCCCTATTCTGCTTTGCAAGCCATCCACCATGAACCGTTTGTATGGATTCCTCTGTGGCCACACTGAGCACTGTACAGGCTGGAGCAAACATCGCTGCTCCTGCCTGTACCAGCACTGTTTGCACATCAGTACAAGCTAGTAACACAGTGGAGCGAGAGCAGAACGCGTGCAGAGCATTAGCTCTGTAGCACATCGCACTCTTGCCTGCGCCCGTTCTGCTAAAGCTTCAAATTCTAAGGATTTCACCATTCAGCAGGTGGAGGTGATGGTTCAGACAACTCCAGATTGCAATTACAGTCTTTGAAAACTTCCATACACATCTATGCCAAGCTTGAGAAGAGCAGCGATGTATGCTCTGGCCTGTACAGTGCTCAGTGCGGCCGCAGGAAATCCGTAAATCAATGCACAGCGCACTAGGAACAGTAAACCAAAAAATTTACAAATCTGTTTTTATCACATGTACAATTGGTTTAATAAAGTGAAAGTTATAGAATTATTCCCATCTTGGACATTGGGAGGATATCACTAGGATATGCCTTCAATGTCTGATAGGTGCGGGACCCACAGCTATACTTAGAACGGAGCCTGCAGACTTCAGGTACAACTCATTTAGCTGCTACTTACAGAAGTTCTCTGATGACTCTGCAATAGTAGGCCTCATCACAGAAAAGGACGACATGAAGTACAGAAAATTGACCCAGGAATTTGTGGATTGGTGCCAGCGGAACCACCTTAGGATCATTGCTGGAAAGTGGATGGTGGTGGACTTCCGCAAGCACATACATCCTCCTAAACCAGTGGACATCCTGGGGACAGACATTGAAATAGTCAACACTTAGAAGTACCTGGGTGTGCTCTTCAATAATAAGCTGGACTGGGCAGATAACATGGATGCCCTATAGAGAAGGGGTAACAGCAGGCTCTACTTGCCTAGGAGGCTGAGAGCTTTTGAAGTGCAGAGGGCACTTCTTAGGACATCAGCCATCTTCTTCGGAGTGGCCTGCTGGGGTAGCAGCATCTCAACCAGGGAGGAGACTTAACAAACTGATTAGAAGAGACAGCTCTGTCCTAGGGAGCCCCCTAGACCCAGTGCAGGTGGTAGGTGAGAGATTGGGTAGTGCTATCAGCGACTGACTGCCTCACCCCAAGTGTGACAAGGAGCGCTATCGGAAGTAATTTCTGCTGCTGTTAGACGGTACAACCATGATGCCCCAAGTGGAGATAGACTGCACTCATCGCCTATCGGGCTCCTGTGGATATCTTTCCATCCATTTCTTTCTTTCTTTTCTTTATCTTTCCATCCAGACACAGAATTTTTTTTTTCAAGCTGTGATATCTATATCCCTTATCTTTTACTTTTTATATGTACCCTGTGCTGTGATGCCTTTATTTTGGAGTTTTTGTACTCTATGTGCTGCTTTAAAGGGAATCTGTCACCTGGCTATCCACAATTTTTTTTTTCCTTTAGCCTAGGGCAATAAAGTACCTTATATCCGGATCTGTAGTTCTTTTTTCCGTGTCTTGTATTTTCTCTTAAAAACCGCTTTATCCATTATGTAAATTAGTCTGTAAGGAGCCCAGAGGGGCGTTTTTTCTCTTCCAAGGAGCCCAGGAACGCCCCCCTGATGTGCCCAGACCGCCTAAATTTGAATCTAAAGAACGCCTCCAGCAGCTGAAATCTCGTCCCAGAGGCAAGGCTACGGCTCCGCCCCCCGGCTACATTCGCTCTCTGCCCGGAATACATCTCGCGCAGGCGCAGTGCCGGCGATTGCCTGCGCGATCTGACGGCAACTGAGGGCAACAGCGCTCCGAAAACGTCACTGGGCTCGGCGCATGCCCAGTGACACTATTGAGGCTGTTGCCCTCAGTTGCCGTCAGATCGCGCAGGCAGGCAATCGCCGGCACTGCGCCTGCGCGAGATGTATTCCGGGCAGAGAGCGAATGTAGCCGGGGGCGGAGCCGTAGCCTTGCCTCTGGGACGAGATTTCAGCTGCTGGAGGCGTTCTTAGATTCAAATTTAGGCGGTCTGGGCACATCAGGGGGCGTTCCTGGGCTCCTTGAAGAGAAAAACGCCCTCTGGGCTCCTTACAGACTAATTTACATAATGGATAAAGCGGTTTTTAAGAGAAAATACAAGACACACGGAAAAAAGAACTACAGATCCGGATATAAGGTACTTTATTGCCCTAGGCTAAAGGAAAAAAAAAAATTGTGGATAGCCAGGTGACAGATTCCCTTTAACACTGTGAATTTCCCCACGGTGGGACTGTAAAAGAATTATTTTATCTTATGAGGTGTGTTGTCATAGGGCTAATTAGACCAATGCTACAGATTCACAGCAGCTCCCCATTGAGTGTTACTGGCATACGTCGGTGTTGTGTACATTTTATACTTTTGGAGCCTCATTAGGAGCTGAGAATGTTTTCATTTGGAAGTTCAGAACAATTCTAGCTACACGGTCAGTACTAAGCGCGTAGCTGTACCATTTGTGTCCAGCGATGACAAGACCGGGAATGTGTCTGCTATTAATAGGAATGGTGTATGAAGGCTTGCATGCTGTATCATATTACAGGCGTCCTAAATTACATCTTACAAAAATGACATTAGGAACTGACATTGTGGACTTTCTTTGATGCACAAAGTAGTTATTTAAGTATATTGTCAATAGCTTTAAATAATTGTATCATTGTAGGACAGAAATATATAAGGTGGGCCCCAAAAAACAGAACCCTGTTTCCCTTGTGTGGTTTTTACAGAAATATTGAAGCATTATGGGGGTCATTTGCTATCAGAAACACGCCTATATTAGGCGTATATCTGGCGCAGATTGCGGCACAAAGGTTATTTGCACAATAATCTGCGACTTCTCCCCACTCACGGCAGGTCTAAAAAAGTGGCCGGGAAAGGGACTTATTCAGCATTTTCTACACCTGTTTTAGGCGCAGAAAATGGTCTAAATTTATGCCAGGAAGCTGTCTTACATTTAGGGTGGCACTGGATACGCTGAAGTTATGTACAGGCTGGCGCCTCTTTATAACTTCAGCATGGGCCACCGCCAGCTAAAGGGTTTGTTAAGACCGGCATCTAAAACGCCGGTCTTAATACATGACCCCCTATGTACTTACATGTTAAAGGAAATTAGGAAAGTGGTTTCTGTCAGTGTCTCTGCAAAGTTGTGCCCGACTTACCTTGGTCAGGAACTTCTTCTGCAGCACCACAAGTTCCATAGTCCAGACATAAATTTCAATTTGCCATTCAGTTTGGGTACTGTCTGAGGATTAGTTTCATAAACCTTAACCTTTAGGTAACCCCACAGAGAAACATCCCACGGTGTTAGGTCTGGTCACCGTGAAGGCCACAACCCTTTGTTCACCGTACTTACCTCTGTGAATGCTGCATGAACTTGGCAGAGGGACATGTGCGGCATATGGAAAGTGGCCCTGTCATGCCAAAAGAAACAGTACTCATGTTTGTGAGCATAGAATTGCTTGATGATGTCCATGTACACAGCTGTGTTCACATTTTCATCAAACTATATTGGACCCGTAATCTGTATACCCATCGAACAGCGATTTTTGGATCATGAAGTGGGTGTTGGTACAGCTTGTGTGAATTTTTGGTGTGCCATTACCTATTGTGTATATTAACACACCTGGTTAGATAGAACCGTGCTTCATCGAACATTATTGATTGCAACAGGTCAAAATATCCCTCATTCAGTCCGGGTGCTATGCGTTCACGTCACTCATCATAGCTGGAAGGAAAACTTACTTGTGTGAAAGGGGCCGGAGTTTGTGGCGTATTGCAAATGACTACTGGATATGATCATGGAGTCCATGATCATATCTAGTAGTCATTTGCAATACGCCACAAACTCCGGCCCCTTTCATACAAGTAAATTTTCCATCCGGCTATGATGAGTGAGGCGAACGCATAGCACCCGGACTGAATCCTGAGTCTGACCCATTCATTTCAATGGGTCTGTGCACATGAGCGTTGTTTTTCACGAATCATCTCTGCATTGGAAAAAAATGGGGCTTGCATGAAAAAACAGAAGACATCACTTACTACGAACATCCGTTCCCGATAATCTGCCCTTGTAAATGTGCCGTCAATTGCTCAGTTGGGCAGTCTAAATGTGCCTTGAAGGGAGTCTTTCACCCCAAAAACCCATTTTTCAACACTCGCATCATTCTATGCAAATTGCCCCCACATTAAAAAGCTTCTTACCCTATTGCTGTACCTCCTACAGATCTTCACAAAATCACATTAATTGCATATGCCAATCACTGTTGAAGGTGCCCAGGGGCGGCGTCATAACGGCCGGTGCCCAGGCCGCGCTCATCTTCATAAGTTTCCACTCCCCCTTTCACCCAGACAGCCCTCCCAGTGTCTTCACCTTGTCCTCCTCCTACAGTGGCCAAATCCCACGCCTGCGCCGAGGATCCGGATGTCCGCGCCTGCGCACTGGTTTCCTGATTACTGGCAGAAGCTTTGGAGTATCCAGTGCGCAGGCCCGTACAATGACACTACTGCAAGCGCCGCATCGGAGGGCTGTGCTTACTGTGCAGCGCTTGCTGTAATGTGACGTACGGGCCGGGAGTGGAAAGTTATGAAGATGAGCGCGTGGCCTGGGCACCGGCCTTTATGACGCCGCCACAGGGCACCTTCAACAGTGATAGGCATATGCATTTAAAGTGATTTTCTGAAGATCTGTAGCAATAGGGTAAGATGCTTTTTAATGTGGGGGCAATTTTGCATAGAATGATGTGAGTGTTGAAAAATTGTTTTTTGGGGTGAAAGACTCCCTTTAAGACAAGCATGATATATTATTACATTATAAGCATTATCCTGTGCCAATGCGTTAGAGAGCGTACTCAAGTTAGTGAATCACGGATGTGTGCTGTCCGTGTTCTCCACAGAAAGCACACGTACCCATTAATTTTAATGTCTCTATTCACACATCTGTGAATTACCACAGTCCATGGTTAGTTTACGGAAGCATGTCCTATTTTTATCTATGTTCACTGATCCCTCATGCCTATTATAGTCTATGAGCTAATGAAAAAATCACAGATACAACATGGATGGCATCGTTGCTAAAAACAAAAAATCTCATGAAATTTTTAGCTGAGGCATTGTCAATGGAATATGGATAACTCGCGGAGGGCAAAAAATGGACACATGGACCAAACCCTGATCCTACATGGAAATGTTGACGGATGAACCACTGACCAACTTGTCATGGGTGTCATCACGGACATGTGAATGAGGCCTCGCTGTCGGCGGCTGTTCATGAGAACTACTTTGTGATACACCAGTGTTTGTCTATAGACTGTTTAGTACCTTTTTAAAGGAGTAACAAAATAGGTGTGGTATGAAAGGCGCCAGCACATAAATGACAAAGCATCACCCTAGAATACAGCTTCTGTGTAATAACAGGTTTTATTATTATTATTATTTGGCACAAAATTCCACAAAATATTGCTGGTTTAATAACTGATGTCTGGAGACGGTACTCTCATAAACAGTCTTTGGCGTTGTCTCTGATAACACTGAAATAAAGTAAGTATAAAGGCACATGTTTGGTCTAATATAAATACCAATAATACACAACAATATTCAAGGCTTTAATATGTTTCTACTCTGTAGCTATTTTTACATATGTCGTCATTATTTGTATATTATCTATTGAATTTTGATCGCTGGCTGGTTACTCTAACATTTTTTGTCTAAAAGGTCCATTGTTCATCCCTGAAGTAAATTTGATAACAGTATGTATAATCACACTTTAAAAAAAAATCCTCTTTCTGCATGTCCTAGCAATGTCCTTAAATCTCCGAGAGGGGAATACCCCTTTAAAAGTCAACACTGATGTTTAAAACAGCATTTGAACAGAAATGTAATGGGGTGGTCTGCTTTGTGCAACCCCCTTTTTAGAAGGGTCCCGCAAAAATAAGCAGATCACAGAGTGCCACCCCTCTCACAGCGAAAACCTGACAGCAAGTTTTCAGTTTTCACAGGGTTGCTCATTAAAATTAATAGGTTGTCTGTCTAATAGGTTGTCTATCTGGACCTGCAGAGCGAGGTCTGCACAAGGCTTACATTCTGGGTTGTAACTGCTCTGGCTAGTAATAGAGGAAAGATACAAAATACCCCTAATAGGGCCTTTCTAATCTAAACTATTTATTTACCATCATTTTATTCCTAGGTCCAAAATTCAGCACAATTACTGTAATGTAATATATTAAATGATGTCTCTTTATAGGGTTCAGAACTCAAATTTTCTGCCTGTGTGAAAAACTTCTGTGCAGATTTATTTACATGAGGACCATGTACTAGCTCTCCGTACTCACAGTACTATCACGGGGAGACTGTGCCTTTGGAAAGACTAGTACAGGCCAAACATGACGTTTTCTAACTTCAAGTCTATAATTTCAATCAGTAATAATTTGTCACGGGCATGAGGTTTTTTCACACTCTAAGGCCCAATTCACACGTCCGCAATTCTGTTCCGCATTTTACGGAACGGAATTGCGGACCCATTCATTCCTATGGGAACACGCTATGTCCCGCCCGGACCTGTAATTGCGGACCTGCACTTCTGTTCCGCAAAAAAATAGAACATGTCCTATTCTTGTCCACAATTGCGGACAAGAAAAGGCATTTTCTATATAGGGCCGGCGATGTGCAGTCCGCAAATTGCGGAAAGCACGTCGCCGATGTCAGTGTTTTGCGGATCTGTGGATCCGCAAAACACTTGCAGGATGTTTGAATGGGGCCTTAAGGTGTTGTCCCATAAAAAATATTCTACAGTTTTCAAACCAGCGCCTGGATCTCAATACTTTTGTAGGTTAAAATAATTAAAAATTCAGTATAGCCAGTGAGTTATTCAATTTAATCTATCTGTATAGCGCCACCTGTTGTTTGCTCTTTTTCTAATATCTCTGTCCGCCTCACTGAGGTGGACGCACATGCTCAGGTCCATCCTTCAACTGCCACCAGCTGCAGCAGACAGGACACACACCCCTGAGAAAGGGCACGCTCTCCAAGCTGCCAGCTTGAAATAAATCTAGCAGAGCAATTGGAACAGTGAATGGGGAGATCTCTGGATCCATCTAGCTTTGTTAGAAAGTGGTTGTCATGTACTATATGATGTATGGTTTTCATTTTTCACATTCATTGTGGGATAACCCCTTCAAATATACTTCACCAATATAAATGGTATAAATTAGGGATGTCCCGATACCGATACTAGTATCGGTATCGGGACCGATACCGGCATTTTCACGAGTACTTGTACTCGTAAAAATGCCGCCGATACCACTGCCGATACCGGAAGTTCCTGCTCAGCAGCGGTTATAGTCTCTGTTTAATTAACTGTACTTACTGTGCCAGGATCACTAACTAATGCGCAGTCCTCCAGCACTGCCAGGCGCTTCTGTAATCATAAAGTGGGCGGAGCTGGCAGGCGGGACATGAGGCGCATGGAGGAATCGGGCAGCTTGAGCTCTCAGTTCCTCCATGCGCCTCATGTCCCGCCTGCCCGCTCCGCCCACTTTATGATTACAGAAGGCGCTGGGCAGGAGCATGGAGGGACTGCGACTACAGTTGGTGATCACAGGCACAGTAAGTTAGCGTTAATTAAACAGAATATAGGCAGCTGCGGGCCGGTGTATGAGTCAAGCTGCACTGCCTCGACACTAATGGGGATCTGTGGATGACATGTATATAGCATAAGATGCTATATATGTGTCATCCACATAGCCCCTAACAGTGTCATCCACAGATCCCCTCATTACAGCCTCATCCACAGATCCCCCCATAACAGTGATGTCCACAGGTCCCCCCCATAACAGTGATGTCCACAGGTCCCCCCATAACAGTGATGTCCACAGGTCCCCCCATAACAGTGATGTCCACAGGTCCCCCCATAACAGTGATGTCCACAGGTTCCCCCTCATAACAGTGATGTCCACAGGTCCCCTCCCCCATAACGGTGACGTCCACAGGTCCCCTCTAACGGTGACGCCCACAGGTCCCCTCATAACGGTGATGTCCACAGGTCCTCCCATAACGGTGACGTCCACAGGTCCCCTCATAACGGTGACGTCCACAGGTCCCCCCATAACGGTGACGTCCACAGGTCCCCCCATAACGGTGATGTCCACAGGTCCCTCCCATAACGGTGACGTCCACAGGTCCCCCCATAACGGTGACGTCCACAGGTCCTCTCTATAACGGTGACGCCCACAGGTCCCCCCATAACGGTGACGCCCACAGGTCCTCTCATAACGGTGACGCTCCACAGATCCTCCATAACGGTGCCATCCACAGATCTCTCATAACAGTGCGTCATCCACAGATCTCCTATAACAGTGTCATCCACAGATCTCTCATAACAGTGTCATCCACAGATCTCTCATAACACTGTGTCATCCACAGATCTCTCATAACAGTGTGCTATCCACAGATCTCTCATAACAGTGTCATCCACAGATCTCTATAACAGTGTCATCCACAGATCTCTATAACGGTGACATCCACAGTGCCCTCATAACAGTGTCTATCCACAGATCTCTCCATAACAGTGTGTCATCCACAGATCCCTCATAACAGTGTCATCCACAGATCTCCTATAACAGTGTCATCCACAGATCCTCTATAACAGTGTCATCCACAGATCCTCCATAACGGTGACATCCACAGATCTCTCATAACAGTGTCATCCACAGATCCCCCTATAACAGTGCGTCATCCACAGATCCCCCATAACAGTGAGTCATCCACAGATCCTCTATAACAGTGTCATCCACAGATCCCTCATAACAGTGTCATCCACAGATCCCCCATAACAGTGATCATCCACAGATCCCCATAACAGTGTCATCCACAGATCCCCATAACAGTGTCATCCACAGATCCCCATAACAGTGACTCTCCACAGATCTCTCTAACAGTGACATCCACAGATCCCCATAACAGTGTCATCCACAGATCCCCATAACAGTGTCATCCACAGATCCCTATAACGGTGACATCCACAGATGCTCCCTATAACAGCGGCTATCCACAGATCTCCATAACAGTGACATCCACAGATCTCCCATAACAGCTGCCATCCACAGATCCCCATAACAGTGTCATCCACAGATCCTCCATAACAGTGTCATCCACAGATCCCCATAACAGTGACATCCACAGATCCTCTATAACAGTGCGTCATCCACAGATCTCCTATAACAGTGTCATCCACAGATCTCCTATAACAGTGTTATCCACAGATCTCTCATAACAGTGTCATCCACAGATCCCTCATAACAGTGCCATCCACAGATCTCTCATAACAGTGTCATCCACAGATCCTCTATAACAGTGTCATCTACAGATCCCTCATAACAGTGCCATCCACAGATCTCTATAACAGTGTCATCCACAGATCTCTCATAACAGTGACATCCACAGATCTCTATAACAGTGCGTCATCCACAGATCTCTATAACAGTGCGTCATCCACAGATCCTCTATAACAGTGTCATCCACAGATCCTCTATAACAGTGTCATCCACAGATCTCCCATAACAGTGTCATCCACAGATCCCTCATAACAGTGTCATCCACAGATCCCCATAACAGTGACCATCCACAGATCTCCCATAACAGTGACATCCACAGATCCTCCATAACAGTGTACATCCACAGATGCCCCCTATAACAGTGTCATCCACAGATCCCTCATAACAGTGGCCATCCACAGATCTCCCATAACAGTGTCATCCACAGATCCCTATAACAGTGTCATCCACAGATCCCTCTATAACAGTGTCATCCACAGATCCCCATAACAGTGTCATCCACAGATCTCCATAACAGTGACATCCACAGATCTCCTATAACAGTGTCATCCACAGATCTCTCATAACAGTGTACATCCACAGATCCCTCATAACAGTGACATCCACAGATCCCTATAACAGTGTTCATCCACAGATCTCTATAACAGTGTCATCTACAGATCTCTATAACAGTGCTCATCCACAGATCCTCTATAACAGTGTCATCCACAGATCCTCATAACAGTGCTCATCCACAGATCCCCTATAACAGTGCGTCATCCACAGATCCCCTATAACAGTGTGTCATCCACAGATCCCCTATAACAGTGACATCCACAGATCCTCCATAACAGTGTGTCCTCCACAGATCCCCCAAAACAGATCCCCCTGGAGGCACATTGGTTTGAAAACACTATTATATTACCATTTATTAATTTATTAACACTTGTACAAAGGAAAAGAAAAGCCGTTATTCATAGCAACCAAATTCCAGCTTTAATTTTTTTCATTGCTATCAGTAACTGCGGGGCTGTTTATACGAGGTATCGGTAATTGGTATCGGCGAGTACTTAAATAAAAGTATCGGTACTCGTACTCGGTCTTAAAAAAATGGTATCGGGACATCCCTAGTATAAATGTGTGTGTGTGTGTATATATATATATATATATATATATATATATATATAATGAATTAGTCGCCGGGGCATGTTAAAGGGGGTGGCTCATTAAAATAGCGCCATTTAAAAAATATATATATATGGTGCATCAACCAACTGATCGCACCAGTTCCTCCTGATCTATCCCGCAGTTGTAAGCTATTGTTACTGTGGGAATGCTGCATTTAGGCATAAGGCATACATCTTCACTTTTACTGCAGGAAAAACGTAGCATTACATAATGGCCATTTCTGTGAATGGTCATCCATGTAATGCTTATATTTATAGGGTCCGTCAGAGCAGCCCTCCGTTCTGGGACATAGAGGAGGGGTTCCAAACAGAGGATCCCCCTCCATGAGGTCCATATGCTGACCAAGGCAAATGGACAGGGTTGCCGCCATGAGACAACCACATTAAAGAATAAAATTCTGGTGGCCTGCAGCCATCACTAGGGGGAATATAGTAGCATATTACACACTGAACTCAATGATAAGAACAGTTTGCAGAAAGCTTGTGCGCTTCCCCTAGAGGTGGCTGCAGGCAGATAGGATTTTATTTTTTAAATCAAAACAGAATGTTAGACCTAAAAAAAGACATGCTGTTGAAAAAGTACATTAAGTTTAAGACCAGTCACAGATGAGCAAGTTCAGTGCGAGAAACTCGCTGCGTGTGTCCATGTGATTTTCCGTTCTGGCCTCGCTCCTCTGACAGGATTGAACAGCATTATAATGATTGATAATGCTGTGTGACCCTGCGAGTCCTGAAATCTAGTGAATTAACACTGACATAAAGCTGTTAGTGTCATTTAGTAGATTCCAAGTCTCACAGAATCACACAGCATTATAAAAATCAGTATAATGCTGTGTGATCTTGTCAGAGGAGCAGAGTTCACGCTGTGAGTTTCTCGCACTGAACTCGCTCGGCTGTGACTGGCTTAAGGCAGAGGATCCTAATGTAAATCATACATTAGGCTTAATTTACACTTGCATTTTACAGATCATTTTTAGCTTCTGTTTTTTTGTTATTTTTTTTTTAAAGAAAAGTATAAAGACATCCAAATTAAATGAAAGCGCTATCCTTTGCCAGGATCAATTCCAAGGCTGTATGAACAAACCCTTAATGCTTTTCCATTAAGTTTGACTATGGTTGTACTTTTGTTAGTTCTTCACTTCATCTCTCAAGCACCAAAATGGTTTATTCAGTTCATAGAGGTAAAAGGACATTGAAAAGAAAATCAATAAATTAAAAAAAAACTTCCTATAGTCATAACAGGAACTGCTACTTAAATATTGTAAGCTTCCAAAATACAAGAATTTCCTTCATTTTAATGGAACTCCTTCCAATGAAGTAACCACGTTCCCTCCTAGTTTATCTGCCAGGGTGGATCGGTCTTTAATATCATCCATGCCGTTCACTTGCCACTCATGTTTGATACCTAAAAATATTAAATACGTGTTAGATAAAAATCCATATAATACATACAATGTACATATAAACTGGACACGTTTCTGATGATAAGGTCTTTAAAGGCTATGAGGGAGACTTATCCAAACTGGTGCAAAGGAAAACTGGTTAAATACCCATAGCAACCAATCAGATTGATCCTTTCATTTTACAGAGGCGCTCTGAATAATAAAAGGTGTAATCTGATTGGTTGGTATGCCAGTTTTCTTTGCACCAGTCTTAATAAATCTCCCCCTATAAATTCACTTTTGCAAGCACTTTTTAATACTGCTCCAATGCAATTGGAATACTACAATGATGCAACTCTGCAGACAGTTTTTCTTAGAGGGAACCTGTCATTGCTCAAGTTACTGTTCCGCTGTTCATTCTTTGCAGAAATCGCTCTATAAAGTTTTCCCGCTAATGAGTATTGACATATAATCGGCTCCTGCTCGTGGCCACCTCTTCCCTGCCCACTTGTCTTTGATTGGCAATCCTGTCTTCCCATCTGAAATCCTGCGCATGCGCCTTGCTCTTAGTATGTGCCAGCTTGCTAGGGTATATTTCACCAGAACATTCTTCTCCTTCCAGACAAGAAGACCAACGACATTTGAGCCCTGATTTATCAAGTCCGGCGTGTGCTATGCCAACCATTATAGGGCTTGTGCTAGTGGAGGAGGACAGGCCTCATCATAGATTACCTGCCTCCTTCAGCTCTCGGTGTCCCGGAATTAAATCTATGGCAGCTTGGAGCTGATGTAGATGTCAGTAATTATTTATGGCATTTTCTGGTGTAAATAATGATGGATTAGCCAGGGCCTCTGGCATCACCCTCACAATGCCCTCATGCTTCCTTTTTTGTACATTTTGCGAGGGGGTGCAAAATACAGATTTGTGACTTTTCAATGGGGAGTGATAAAATACCCCTTTAGTTCCTGCCAGTGCCTGATGTCTTCTATAGGTACATTTTTCATATAGTCAAACACTATAGCATCCATAGGAGTTGCCAATACTGGCCCCTCATTCTCCATTGGGCCCAGCCTGGCACACATGGAGGAGGCACAATAGTGGAGGATGTGCAGCATTACTAGTGTATGCAGTGTATTCCTCCAAAATAAGCTTATTCCTACAAGTGTTGTGCCAGAAAGGAGAAGGGGCGAGTGGACCACTTATAAGATGTCCGTCTATAATGGAAGCAGCAGGATGGGACCTTGAAGCTGGGTGTAGAGTCCTGTATGTGCTTTGTCTCCTGTCCTTCACATGATTTCTTCAGCTGCTAATCAGCTCCACCCTTATCTGTTTTTCTTATCCCTTCCACGGCTGTCCTGACATTTGAGGGTGCGATGGATTAACCTGGCCCGATATTGAACGCTCCTATAAAAGCTTATTCCAGATAATCGGCCCGTCTAAAGGTGCCGCAGATCACTCTATGAGCAAGTATAATGCTCATTCAGCGGGTGAAGTGATCGGAGTTGCGGACACCTCAATCATCATTCCCGGGCAGCAGATCGTGCGGTCTAAACAGCGATCTGCTGCCCAGGAGAAATGATTATGTTTGAGGGCGAGCGAAAGCAGCAACAATTGCTCGTCCCGGTACTATGGAGGTGATCGGTGCATGTAAAAAAAAAATTAAACTTTTCTATTCAGTAATGGTATTTTATCCACTACTGAATACAAAAATCTGTATATTCCAAAGCAGTGCTGCTTCCTGCAGGTCTGTATTGGAATATACCAGTAACAGGCCAGAAGCCTATATGCGTAATAATATTAATTATAATACTATTGTATATATTATTATCAAATACTAGTATTTGACCAACGCATCTGAGTGGGTTTAATGTCTGCGAGTGTCTGATGTGTGAAACAGCAGGCGCCGCTATCTTTTAAGACTTGCCTTCCGCCGTACATGTATGCAGCAGTCATTATAGCTTAATTCTTATCTTACTAATAAGAAGGTGGCTTAAACAAGTTTTTATGGCCTTTTAGTAATTTAGAGATGAGGTTTCTTAGATGACCGGCATAAAATGAAAGTAGGAATCACACAGCTATATTAAAAAAAAGGTAACCCTTTGTGACAACCATTTTAGCTCAAAATTAGTAAAATGCAGTCATAAAAAATTGCCCCCGAAGGTGTACACGGCCTTTAAACCTTTTGTGACCTTAGCTGAATATGTATGACGGAGGTCGCGACTCGCCATACATGTATGCAGCAGTCAGGAAGGGGTCAATAATGACAATAAATCTGCAACTAATAACCCTTGAGACCACAGAAAGTTAGTATTTTAGTCAGCATGTTCAGCTCTACCAGGTTCAATAGGGTTGATCATGCTGACAGATGCTCCTTAAGGGGACCCTTAAATGAAAGAGAAAATACTGAGCATTAGGGGATTGCTTTCCATTCACGGCCATTGGATTTTAATAAATAATAGAGAAAGCAAGTTCAAGTACAAGTCATAGTCATTTCAACTCAACTTCTGATGGTACACAAGTCAGAGCTAACATTGTACGGCAGCTACGCAACCAGCATAGCACAGCAAGCTATGATGTTTCCAAGTTAGGGCAACTGCATAGTTTTCTGTGCTACGCTGTTTGCATTGCTGGCATGCACTGCTTTGTGAGATAGGAAACAGTGGGGTGCCAACCCCTCTGCTATTTTCCTGCCACGTGAAGGACAGGGCTTAGTCATATTTCGGCTTCTTAATCTACCATTAAACTGTTAGCTTAGAATATATTTAAAGGGTTACTGTCGGGGCAGTGATGCTGCCCATTTTTGTAATATACTTATATTACTGAAATCGTGCATTTCTATTAGAAAAATAGCTCTAAAGTGGCCCATTGTCTTCTGTTTACTTAACACAGTTATTGTTGAGCATGTCTGCACAGTTTAAAGGCTATGAACACCTTTGGGAGCAATTTTTTTTTATTAATGAATTGTATTCCTTTTGAGCTAACACATTTTTTCAATTGGTCTTTATTAAAAATGTGGTGCCCTTTTCTCTGTACAGGGCTGAAATGCTGTAGTAGCAGGATTTGAATGTTCACGGTGTTCTGTCAGGCAGCTCCTTATCGCTGATCTCTGACCTTATAAACAATCATTATAGCTTAAGGCCTTATTCACACGTCCGTAGTGTGTTTTGCGGAAACACGGATCCGCAAAACACGGACGGCTGCAATGTGCATTCCGCATTTTGCGGACTGCACATTGCTGGCACTATATAGAGAAGGCCTTTTCTTGTCCGCAATTGCAAAGTAAAATGCCATCCTGTAAAAAAAAAAAAAAGTTGGCGCAAAACTGGAAGAAAGTAGTAATGTTTTGACATCTGCTGATCCTGAAAGGATCAAACAATGGCTTCAGCAAACAGGCCACAATTTTAGCAATTTAGACCAAAAGGTCAAAACTATGACCTATTATGACTATGACTATTATGAGGAATATAAGTCCAAAAAAATCCAAATGTGCTCACTGCATTTTACTGATGACGGCTACAAATGGCTGAAAACTCTGTCAAGATGCATTACCGACAATCAAGAAATCCAATTGGAGAATTATTAATAGAAGAGAATTTGAAGAAGGATAGAAAACAAAAATGAAAAAGAACTCCAGAAACAAATCTTGCTGGACCTGATCAAAGTCAACTACTTGAAACTTCACTGCCTACCACAACTGACCATCTACCCGGAAAATGTACTGTTTCATCTGAAACAGATTTTTCTTTTCAGAACTCTGTTATCATACCAACAAAGACAGTTGTCTGGCCAATCCGACTATCTTAGTTTCTCACCAACTATTCAAAATTAAAATCCATATCCTTATCGAATGACTAGCATGCCATGCCTCGGCCTTCTCGCTGTTTACCGCAGGTGCAGTGATGTCACGACTAGTATCACTGTTCACTGGCCTTGGCGGGGTTAAGCTCTGTTCACTTGAATGAAGCTTAGCCCCGCCCAGGCCAATGATATGAGTTGTGACGTCACTGCGCCTGCGGTAAACAGCAAGAAGGCCGAGGCGCTACTGCCAGTGCCGCTGCCTTCTCAAACAGCTGATCGGTGGGGGTCCCGAGTTTCGGACCCCTGCCGATCAGATGCTGATGATCTATCCAGAGGATAGATCATCAGTTTAAATAAACTGCAAAACCCCTTTAATATGCAGATCATATGGGTGGGGCATTGTGATGGGGGGGGGCGGAAAACTTTTCTTTTGCCTAGGGCGGCAAAAATCCTTGCACTGACCCTGCTGGCGTATCCCCAAATAACAGTTTATGACCACAGTTGGGTTCTTACTGTATTCAGGAGAAAATGGGTAGCAAATTGTGGGGGGATTTTCTCTGGTTATCGTTCGTGAAAAAGTAAGTTTGGGCCTAAAGCACCGTTTTCTTGTAAAAAAAAAAAAAAAATTATCTATTTTTCATTTTCACAGCCAAGGGTTATAAATTCTATGAAACACCTGTTGGGTCAAAGTGCTCGCTAGAACCCTTAAAAATTCCTTGGGTGGTATAGTTTACAGGGTCTCAAATGTAACATAGCGCCCTAGAACCATTCCAGCAAAATCTGCCCTCCAAAAATGATATGGTGCCCCTTGTCTTCTGTGCCCATACAGAGTAAACTGCAGAATCGGGGTAATAAATATTGAGGTTTGTTTTGATGTTAACCCTTGATGTTACAGGAAAAATTGATTAAAATGGGAAATCTGCAAAAAAAAGTGTGAAATTTAGAAATTTCACCTCTATTTCGCTTTAATTCCTGTGGAATACTTAAAGGGTTAATAACATTTCTAAAACCAGTTTTGAATAGTTTGAGGGGTGTTGTTTCTAAAATGGGTGGTTTCTATTATGTGAGCTCCTCAAAATGACTCCAGAACAGAACTGGTTGTTAAAAAAATTGATTTGGGAAATTTTCTTAAAAATTTCAAAAATTGCTTCTAAAATTGTAAACCTTCTAACGTCCTAAAAAAATAAAGTTACATTACCAAAATTATGGCAACATAAAGTAGACATATGGTGAATGTTAATAATGAGTATTTTATGAGGTGTCACTATCTGTCTTAAAAGCAGACATATTCAAATTTAGAATTTTTTCGAATTTTCATTAACTTTTGGATTTTTTTATAAATAAAAGTGAAATATATTGACTTAAATTTACATGATGTACAATGTGTCACGAGAAAACAATCTCTGAATGGCTTGGATAAGTAAAAGCGTTCCAAAGTTATTACCACATAAAGTGACTCATGTCAGATTTGCAAAATTAGGCCTAGTCAGGAAGGGAGCAAATGGCCTGGTCTAGAACTGGTTAAAGGGTTCTCCAGGAATAAAAAAAATGAAAATACTTAAATATTATTCTATGATACATCTATTCACCAATACCTTTCATTACTTAGAATGACAAGTTACTTCACCACAATGAGCCATAGTGCTGCCTCATCCTCCTTTCTGCTCTGCTTGTCAGGAATCATGATCCTGAATACAGGTGAATCTCTGTGGGAATGGAGATGATGAGGAGACATGAGAGAAGTCTCCATTACCACAGCCCGTCCTGTCCGTCCTCTCTGTACTTCAAGTCCCCTTTGAACTAAATTCCCCAGAGATTCAGCTAAAGTTCTTATCAGCTGTATTCAGGATCATAATCCCTGACAAGTAGAGAGGAGGAGGCAGCTCTTTACCTCAGTGTTGTAAAGTAATTTGTCCTCATGTGTGATCAGGACAGGTTTTGTGTGAACTAATGGGACAGCGGTCATTTTGTTTCCCCTGATTGCTCTCTAGACAAAATGAACCTTTATAAATAATGAAAGGTATTTGAGAATATATTTATAGTAAAGTAATATTTAGGAATTTTCATTTTCTTAATTCCTGGAGAACCCCTTTAAGGACAACCACTTTTACCAACAATGGCCTTGTGAGATGAAAAAATACCTTGTTCAGGCTCAAGACAGTAAGGATGAAGATTGTCCTCGAAGATATGAATCTATATTATTTCAATCTCACTGGCTTTGCCTCCTTTATTGTACTGATGGAAAACCACCAAGGTACCAAAAATAAAAATATTTAATGAAATAGAACGAGTCCAAAATCAAAAGCTTCTAATATCTGAAAAAATGTTTGAATAATCTAGTAATGAAGGCAAAGCGTCAGTATTCCACAAAGTGCAATTAGTAAAGAATTTTTAAAAACATTTGATGGCCCAGCAGCAAAAATAAAAGGTAAGTGGTACCAAGGTTATCCATTCACAATTTTTGAGTTCCAGCTAAAAATTGGTAGATTCAGCTCAGGAAACATACTATTGGCCTCCTAAATATTATTTAGTGGATTACATTTTCAAAAGTTCAATGAGCTTTTCAACTTATTAGGCATGGTAAATATTTTGGAAAAAATGTACTATCGCTGTCAAACGAAATTCCTTTTCCCAGCCATTGACCTTTTTTGGAATGAGGAGAAATCTTGAAGACAACTCCACTTTGTGGAGTGACGGGCAATGCGACAGGCTAGGTCACAATGCAAAATATTGCATCATGGATTTTGAATTATTGTATTTTATGTGTTGCAAATGAGATGGAAAATATGAGTAAAATTATATGAAGATATAACGGCAAAAGTTATTGTTTGTCGTTTAAACTTTATTACAATCACATTTTGTTTGCTTTTAAAAGGGAAGCTGTTGTAAACCTCATGCGGAACTCGTTGTAAGCAAAAGAATGGGCAGAAATGCATAATTTGGTCAATATGATAGGTTGACCAGAAAATGCTACTGAATGCATACATACAGTGAGTGTTATCCTGAAAGTCCATTTGTCACCGCAAACATGATCATATTTTACACTATTCCTTGTCTAAGGGCTTATGCACACGACCGTTGTTGTTTTTGTGGTCCGCAAATTGCGAAACCCGCAAAACGCAGATACCAGCCATGAGCATTCCATATTTTGCGCAGCGGCCAGCCCCTAATAGATCCGTCCTATCCTTGTATGTGATGTATGTAAAATCTATGTTAGAACTTAAAAAAATGCCATTGTCAACTTGAACGTGAACCTGGCCTAACAGCAGTTTTTTTCTTACTTGGTTGACTATAAATCCACTGTTTTGTTTTACTCTTTTTGGATTTATCTTGTTCCTCTACTTTTTTTTTCAGATTCAACGGTTTATTTTGTCCAGTATAAGATGCATTTGCAATGAAGATTTTAAAACAGGTAAGAATTATTTTTTTCTATTTATTTAGGCCTCATGCGCATGAACGTATTTTCTTTACGTGTCCGTTCTGTTTTTTTGCTGACTGTACACAAAACCACCCATTTCAATAGGTGCGCAAAAAAAATGGACGTTACTCCGTGTGCATTCTGTTTCTGTAGGTCAGTATTTCCGTTCCGCAAAAAAATAGAACATGTCCTATTATTGTCTGCATTACAGACAAGGATAGGACTGTTCTATCAGGGGCCAGACTGCAAAACACATACGGTCGTGTGCATGAGGCCTTAACTATATCACCTTGGTTGACAACTTAAAAATTAAGTATTCATAATATAAATATGTTTCATTATGCAGTGTCAAAATATTGATGAGGTATCCAATTCATATGCAATCACATATCTTTGTGGGTATGACGACAAGCACGCAAGCATATCAACTTTTGGAATAAATCACAACGCTATAGAGAAAACATCGTCTTATATAGTATATTGTAGAATAACAGCTCATTCGTAGGACTGAGGTTTTTTGGAAGTAAAAGTATTGCTCCAACTATCGGTAATTGAACAATCACTTGTAGTTGTACTGCACCACTACTCTGAACTAGACGTTGTTACGGTAAAATACTATAGATAAAGCATTTATTGAAAAATGGGTTGATCTGTTCTAAAGGTTGCTGTTCGTGGTTGTCTGTAGTTAGACAGCAGATCTAATAATGGTAGACTGTATTGTTAATATGTCAAAAATATCATGTCACCATATAAACACTTTCTATAGTCAAAAAACAAGTGACCAAATTTTAATGATTTTATCAAAACAGATTTAATTTCTATAGAATGATTGATTTGGTTGTTTCCCAGCTAAAGATCTGTTTTAGTTGGATTTCACACACATTGTTTTTGGGGAAAAACACTTCGCTGCAATTTTTATGCAGTTTTATGAGACAAAGCCAGAATTGGATTTAAAAGAAATGGGACCTATAAAGGCAGAACCTATACTTCTTCTTGCTGTATAGACTTAAAGGGAATGTTTCACTGAAAATGTTATTTGCCAGTTAAAATGAGATAGCGACACATATCCTAATCTGTTTCCACTGATTACAGAATTTTTTATTCTGTTTCCTGAACATGATTACCTGAGCTGTTCTTAAAGGGATTGTACAAGTTATGTAAAAAGAAAACACTGTAAATCTGTTACATAAGTTAAGCAAGTTTTAGGCAATTTTTTTTTTTATAATTACTCATTACCCTAGTTCTGTTCTGGCCCTTTGTTGACATGCAGTTGATGAGCTGTTAGTGTGTGTAACAACCTAGTTTTCCTCTTCCCCTGCTCTTCAAAGGGAGTAAATAAAAGCGCTGCCCTGTCTGCAGTTTGAATGCTGGGATACTCATGTTATATGTGTGGGACTACAAATCCCAGCTGTACAGTACAATGACATTGCTGATACACACATGATTCCCCCCCCCCCCCACCTGTTCCTGTGCAATGCTCTGTAGCCACTTACTCAAAGCTAGCAGAAGAGAACAGAGGAAAGAACTCCAGTCTCCAGCTCTGTGTTTGCAGGGTGAGTAAGGAAGGAAAGACCCTATGCACAGCATTTGTCTCTTCACTGCCTGGAGAAAAGGAAACCCTGCAGCTGCTCGGTACCTGAGGTAGAGCCTCCAGCCCCGAGTCTGTGCTGCTTATGGTAGAAGGGATTAAACTTTGCTGAAGAATCCAGTAGGAGGGGAGACACAGGGCAGACGGCTCAGCCAGCAGACCAGGCAGTGCAAGGGATGTGGCTTGTTGCTCTAACCAGCACAGCTTTCAAGGTTAACGTTCCGTGCATAGAGGCAGACCTGATCCCTCTAGCAGCCCAGGCTTGTGCACAGAACGTCATCAGAGCAGGGAAATGAGCTTACATTACAGGTCATGTAAAATTCAGCTAACTAGGAGAACCGGGCCACTGTAGATGGAATAAGTGAATTGCTTAGTTAGAAACATACAAAGAACAAAAGAAAAATAACCCAGACAACCCCTTTAACACAATTTAGAAAGCATTAAGAAAATTGCTTTACGGCAGCCACTTGTGCCATGGACACAGTGGTCAGGGGGGGACCTCATTGGGAGAGTTTTCTGGGCATGCTCTGTGACCTGTGCAGAGGTCATTGTACAAGGAAAGAATAGATAAGCTCTGACAATCACCTATTGTGAATGGTGGATCCTGTCTTATCTATACACAGAGGTGATATAATTACAGGCAGGATTAGAGTGACAGATAAGTAGGTAACTGCAGTAAAGTGATCTGTATTGATAAAGAAGTGGCGCCTACTTTTAGGCTCAGTGTGAAAACTGCAGTATTTTATGTTTTTTTTTGTCTTTTTTTTTTCAAATATATATATTGACATGGAAAATTAAAAATAACTAACAAAAATTATTTTAAAAAGTGTTCAACATAAAAAGATGATTTAAACAATTGGTTATTTTTTAATGAAACATTACCTTTATGGCTTTGGACCCAAAATGCTGTGTGTGAAAACACCTTTAGGGTGCTTTAACCCATGTTTTTTGCTGACTTTTTTTCCCACTTTTGTGTTAGTGGCATTTTTGTACATACATTTTTGGGGTAAAAACACCAGCTCCAGGTTGTCTCTGAAGGTCTATGGGAAATATAAATCACAGGACACACAAGCGCTTTTTGCTACTTGCATTTTTGTTAAGTGGCTTTTTTTGTCTTTCTGGCTTCTATAAAAGAAAATGCAGCTTGCTGTAGCAAAAGTGCCATGAAGAAAACACTAGTAGGCAAAAAACCCTAAAAACTGTAAACATGGCAAAAAATGCCTGTGATTATTTCTGGCTTTTTTTTTTTGTCCTGGTAAAAAAACACCAGTGCAAAAATCATGTGACCCTTAGCCTATAATCCCAGATGGAAGGATGGATTTATTAAGGCTGCTATATCATATACCACGCTTAATACGAAGTGCATCTGAGTAAAATGTACCACATTTATCAAGAGGAGCAGGCCTCTTTATAAATTTGACACGTGTTATGGTAATTTTTTCTATGATTCCTGAAGTGGAATCTAACCAATTGTTGTGATGCTCCAAATTATAATGTTCCCTCCATGAGAGAACCACTGAGAGCAGGGAGAGGCGGCTGCTTCAGGAGCGACTGGCTGGGATGCAGCGCACGGTGGCTCAGCTAGAGGGCGCCTGTCCCTGAAACTGGAGAAGGACAGCTTCTCCAGTCCGGCTCAGAAGAAAAGAGGACCTTTCACTGGTCCAACGATTGTTAGATAATGATATGTATGTGTAGAGCGGCGCCCAGGGATCTCCCTGCACTTACCATTATCCCTGGGCGCCGCTACGTTCGCCCGCAGTGGTCCCGATTACCTGCGCCTTATGCTAATTACAGCTAATCTCGCACCTGGGAGGAGACCTCCTCTTCTGCCCTGGGAGCCGCTCTACACATAACGGTACATATCATTATCTATCAATCGTTGGACCAGTGAAAGCTCCTCTTAAGTTTCAGCACGCAGTATACCGGCGTATAAGACAACACCCGGCGTATAAGGCGACCCCCGACTTTTGAGAAGATTTTCATGTGTTAAAAAGTAGTCTTATACACCAGAAAATACAGAAGGTGTCTCCATAGCATCTGGAATCCATCAAGATAAGGCAGTGAATTCCTTTCTCTATACATACAATTAGTGTCTATATACAGTCTATACAGATAGATGTATATTAGGCCTGCACGATATATCACCAAAGCAATCGTAGCACGATAATCGACGATTGCGATATGACGACTTGGCTGACCCAAAAATGCTTCGATATTTACAATGATACACCACGTCGTGATGCCACGCGGCGGGTGTATCAGCTGAGAGGGAGGAGGGGCTGGGGGCCAGCATCTGCTTTTATAATGACAGTGGGGCCCGTGCAGTGACTGTATTCTACTACACAGGGCCCGCTCACTGTATATAATCTTATCTATAATTATAGGGATTGTTAATATATAAAAATCCTGGGTAATCAGCGCCTGTATTACTTACAAGCGCTCGGTAGAAGAGAGGAGGGAGGAGGCAGGCCGAGAGGACGGGTGCTGGCAGCGTGAGTCACTGCGTCATGCGCCCGCGCCGCCTGCTTAGTTCATAAAGTGGGTGGCGCAGGCGAAATAGCGGCAGGACGGATCAGACAGGGTGAACAGCCTGTCGGATCCGTCCTGCTGCAAGTGTGAAAGTACCCTTAAAGATGTTTTATTTTGAAAAACACTGTGCATTTCAGTTCTTGAGTTATAACTACATTTCACATTATCAGTCATCTGTGTGTGCTTTTACCTTGAAAATCCAAGCAGATAGACCTCTAGCACAATTCCCTTAAAATATCGCATCGCATATCGTTATCGCAGTTTTTAGGGCCCTAATCGCAATCACACAAAATTCCCAAGTTGTGCAGCCCTAATGTATATACAAAGATTATATCATTCAGAAATTAACAGAACAAGGAAGATAATAGCCAGTATTTGAAATTATGATTTTACTTATTTAATCCATATCCCACGTCTTCTGGAAGTGTGTACCACAAAAGCAAATGTATGACCGTTATACTCTGTGCCAGATTCTACATAGATTATAGTAAATCTGTCCGACTGTGGCACAGATTAAGCCCCAGACACTTCTCCTTAAAGAAGTGAGAGGGGCCTAATATTTTTTAAAACGTTGGAACATTTTGCCCAAAATGGCACTTGTGCAAAAATGTGCAAATTATTAATTGCCCTAATTCATCTATATTTTGTGAGCTATAACCAGGGGAGGTTTCGAAAAGAAAGAAAAGTATAAAAGAAAAACTGACAGTGACAGTGGGGGAGCCGAGGAGAAGGCAGGTGCAGTTTATTAACCCTTCTGCCTTCTCCTCGAGGAGCACTCTGCAGCAGTGGCGTACTAAGTGGGGGGCGGTCCGCCCCGGGTGCCGGTTCTCAGGGGGTGCCAGAAGCAATGAGCGATTCCATCAATAGGGAGCTGGGTCCTGTCACTCACCGCTCAGCTCCCCGTGCTCCTCCCCTCCTTCAGGCTGGCGGCGCTCTGAATGGTAGAGCAGGAAGACTTCTCCTCGCTTCACCATTCAGCCTGCAGACATGGATCGCGCTGCTGGCCTGTGTGGTCGGAGCCATCACCCCGTTAATCTACATAAGTTCCGCCCACACATTGCAGCAGAGCGATCTGTGCCTGCAGGGGAGATAGGACTGTGAGCTTCAGAAACGGGACAAGGTGAGTAGTTACTGTGTTTTTTTTTGTTGTTGTTTTTTTTTAACACAGAGGGGACACAATGCTCATTGCTAATGTGAAGGGGGCACAATGGGCATTTCTATTCAGGAGGGGGCACAATGGTCATTGCTAATGTGAAGGGGGCACAATGGCCATTTCTACTCTGGAGGGAGCACGATGGGCATATCTTCTCTGGAGGGGGCACAATGGCCATTTCTACCACAGAGGGGGCACAATAGGCATTTCTACTCTGGAGGGAGCAGAATGGGCATTTCTTCTCTGGAGGGGGCACAATGGGCATTGCTAATGTGAAGGGGCACAATGGGCATTTCTACTCTGGAGGGGGCACAATGGGCATTTATACTCTGGAGGGGGCACAATGGGCATTTATATTCTGGAGGGGACACAATGGGCATTTATACTCTGGAGGGGGCACAATAGGCATTTATACTCTAGAGGGGGCACAATGGGCATTGCTAATGTGGAGGGGGCACGGTGCACAGAGGGCATTACTACTCTAAAGGGAGCACAGAGGGCAATATTACTGTAAAGGGGGCACAATGGGCATTACTAGCACAGAGGGCATTACTACTATTAAACGGACACAAAGGGGATTTCTTCTATGGAGGGGAAACAGAGGGCATTATTACTGTTAAGGAGGCACAATGGGCATTATTACTGTGAAGGGCCACAATGGGCATTATTACTATTAAGGGGGGCAATGTTCATAACTACTATTAAGGGGCATTATTACTATGAAGGAGGCACAATGGGGATTATTACCTTAAAGGATAACTGTCAAATTTAGACCCTAATTTCAGTTTTCATATATGTAGTTACTAATATGATAATATTCCTAAATCAATAACTATTAGACTTACTTACCCCTTATTTAATAAGATTCAGCCCTTAGCAACCAGTCTGCATAAAACTGCAATTTCACTATTCTGTTAAGATGGCCGCCCTCAGCCCTGAGGCTAATCCATAGGACACCTGCAGTGAAGTTAGTGAAGACCAGCTCTGTATAGGGGGGTCTTGCAGTGAAGTTCCCAGGTCTGGCTGAAGCCTGTAGTCCTTCTACAAGCTCTGCTCTTATCAGATAAGGCTGTCATTTATACACTGGGCTCTACATTGTCCTTCACTGCTAAGGGAGTGTCTGCCAAGCACAGGCATGTGGAGAAGTTCACACACACAGCCCAGCACTGTTATCTCCTGTCAGGAAGAACCTGGCTTTTTATACATTCCCTTACAATGCTGACTCACTATCAGTTCCCAGTGCACGCAGCGTGCTCCGTCCTCATCTGGTAGACGGAAGGAGCATAGCAACCTGATTTTATCTCAGGTAACAATAGCCAATACTGGGGACTTTTAGGTGGCTTTTAGGGGTTATTTATTTAAGAATCAGAAATTAAAACAGGGCCAACAAGGTGATATTAATCACCAGAATCCAATAGTAAAAAAAAAAAAAATTTGACAGTTATCCTTTAACTACTGTGAAGGTTGTACAATGAGGGCAATACTACTGTGAGGGGGTACGATTTTTTGAAAGTATTGGGGGGGGGGGGTCCAGAGAAAGGACACCACTGCCGCTGATCAGCTGATAAACAAGCGATCACTCATTTGTTGGCTGATTTGCATGTTTTATCAGGGTGAAAGATTACAATTATTGTCAGCACATCTCACTATGTAATCAGTGTGCTGCTAATAATTAACAGAACTGAATGAGGGAGCAGTGACTGTGGTAGCGATCATTCCTCCCCATTCACTTTGCATCAGCCTGTGTAATAGGCTGATGCAAACAAGTGCTGATTAACTTTTTTTTTTTTTTTGCGGCCCCTTGAAATAGGGCAATGTGACGATGCGGCTCCGAAACCAAAAAAGGTTGTGCACCCCTGCTCTACATACTCCACCTGGCAATAAACATAGAATCCCAATGATATGTTTTTGAGTTTGGGCATTTGGTATATCGAGCATCCAGTGGATTTGGCCATCTTCACACTAACGGCACTAAAGCTATTTTAAGGGGTTTTCTGGGGCTTAAAGGGGTTGGCCATTTTCTGGTTACTGTTGACCAATGTATTTGTGCTGATGGAGGGTCATGTGAGCAGGCAAATCACCTCCATGTGATGTCTCCTCCATTCAGACACACTGCACCTGCACTAAACTCCCAACAGAATTAGTACAGATGGCAGGTGCAGTGTATTTGAATGGAGGAGGCATCATATGGAGGTGATTACCCTGGTCACATGACCCTCCATCAGTGGCCATCTTATGGGCAGGATCTCTGTGTGTACAGCACAAAAGACTGTAAATATGGAGGCATGCCTTATAAAATATAGAAAATGGTGCAGAATTTTAACACCGGCTATATTAGTAAGTGTCATATAATAATCTCACAAACAAATTGGTGAAAAATAACCAGAAAGTGGGCAACCCCTTTAAATATTGATGAATTTGTCTTCAGGATCAATACCTAATCGGAAGTGGAATGGAGTGGAGGTGTGAATCTGTTGGAACGGGCTGCGTGCGACATCTGGTCCACCTGTTACATGGCCTTTCTGCAGCCCCGTTCAATACCATACTACATAATATACTATATGTAGTGCTCTCCCTGGTATACACTGAATACTCCACCCCCAAATCTGATATTGATGATCTATCCTGAGGATAGGTCATCAATATTTAAGTCCTAACAACCCCTTTAAGACTGATCTTGTGTTACTATTTGTATCCTGGAAAAAAAAGTGCTTGGTTAGATGGACAAACAGCATTATAGCCTAATTTGGTAACAAAAAGATAACATATAGAAAGTACTATAGTACACACCTGTGAACTTCTTCTTAATTGCATCTTTTGAACTGGCATAAATCATCTTGCTTTTTAGAGGTGCATTGTCAGGTGCCCTAGAAAATAACATAAAACGCCAAAAGCCAGGTGTAACAAAAAATAATTCACTGTATTACATAGAAACACAAACAGTGGGATAATAGGTATATTAGCATACTGTTTATTTTCTTAATTCGCCTCTTCACACCCAATGACACAATATTATACCATGGTAAGAGGGTCATACCCACAAAATCGACAGTATACATGTCAGTGTTGGCTTGGGCACAGGAACTGTGCCCGTCTTATCACTTGAATGTGATGGCTATATAGTATTCTGTTAGCTCCAGTCTTGGCCATTTAACCTCACTGCTGATGGCGACATCAACATGGTTTGACGAAGGGAGAGAGTGTGCCAATGGATTGCTGTGGTTATCAGGGGCCTAACCGTGACCCCTAGATCTGCCTTCAGAGGTATAGCCTAATAGGATGCATAATACATAATACACATAATACATAATACATATAATAGTGACATAATACACTGCAATACAGAAATAGAAATGAGTAGTATGTTGGTGATCAAGCTCATATAAGTTAACGGTATAGTCTGGTTATTTCAAGTTATCTCGTATCCACTGGTTAGAGGAAGTCCATTAGATCAGTGTGGATCTGAAGGCCTGGACCCCTACAATCACGATATTGGAGGCTCCATACCCTGTGGGACCCCCTAAAATGAATGGAGCGGCAGGTCAAGCATGTGTAGTGCCGCTCTATTCATCTGTATGGGCCTGCCGGAAATTGCCAAGCACTGTACTCCAGTCCCAAGCCACACAGACTGCAAGCGGGGTTTGCTGAGTGGAGTGTGGTGTGAAAGAGTAGAGTAAAAGACAGATAAGCACATAGTTGAGCACTGCGCCATAGTTAAACACAAAGACATAGAGACCAAGGTTTAGTAGTAGCATTTTATGGTGAATTAATATGCACTAGATACAAGCATGTTGCATATTTGGAAGAGCAGGTTTGTGCTGCTTGCAACACTTAAAGCCAGCACTGAAATCTGGAGAGATGTTTAGACCTCACTGCAAAAACAGTGGCTGGGGCCAGTGTTCCCTCTAAGCCTTGGCAGCTGCTGAGCGGGGTCGGCTTAGGATACTTTCACTCTAGGGTTAAAGTTTTCCGGTACTGAGTTCCGTCCTAGGGGCTCAATACCGGAAAAAAACGCTTTTGTATTATCCTAATGCATTCTGAATGGAAAGCATTCCATTCAGTATCCATCAGGATGCCTTCAGTTCAGTCTCTCTTACGGTATTTGGCCGGAGAAAATACCGCAGCATGCTGCGGTATTTTCTCCGGGCAAAATTCAGGAACACTTGCTGGAATGCTGGATCCGGCATTAATTTCCACTGAAATGTATTAATGCCGGATCCGGTACCAAGTGTTCCCGAAAACGGATCCAGTTTTCTGGTCTGCGCATGCGCAGACCATTAAATCTGTGAAAAAATAAATACCGGATCCGATTTTCCGGATGACACCGGAGAGACAGATCCGATATTGCAATGCATTTGTTAGACTGATCCTGAAACAAATTCTATCCGTTTGCATACGGATTTCCGGATCCGGCAGGCAGTTTCGGCAACAGAACTGCCTGCCGGAATCTTCTAACGCAAGTGTTAAAGTACCTTTAGAGATAGGCAATGCTTAGTCAAAGGTGGGTCATAGGACAATCAAACAAGAGAAAATCTAAGTTATACATCTTCTTGTACATAGTGATATGAACCATGCTGGTATAACCTGGGCAAGTGGGCGTCTCCTGTATAGTACAGGCGATACCTAGGTTATACCAGCATCATGGTCCATATAACTACAAGATGTATAACTTATACCATCTATACATATATAATTATGTACAGGAGATGTCCATGTTATACCATCATAGCCCATATCACTATATACAATGAGGGGCCATCATTCTAATGCTAGCAGGGAGGAACAATGCGGCCGGTGTAGCGCTGCTGAGTGCATTCTCTTATTGCTGATGCTGAGCCGACAGCCTGACACTCCTCATACATTTACCCTGAGCTGAAGGGAGAAGAAAAACACCACACTCATTAGAGACTCACTCTAGCCTCTAAGATGGCGCCGCCGCCTTCATGTTACCTCGCCCTGCTGCTGCGTGCTCAGTCCTCCTCTTCCGGTCAGAAAAAGAAGGTGGAGGCAGTATGGGGTAGGCTGCGCCCAGAATGTCCTATAGGATTAGGACGTAGAAGAAGTAAATGTTCGCATTTTGCCAGCAGGGTAAGCGATGAGTGGACTTTAAAAACTTGTGAGCGGGTGCACTATAATTGTTGCGCACCAGCATATCCTAGAGCATGGATGTCAAACTCGTGGCCCTCCAGCTGTTGCCAAACTACAACTCCCACAATGCCCTGCTGTAGGCTGATACCTGTAGGCTGTCCAGGCATGATGGGAGTTGTAGTTTTGCAACAGCTGGAGGGCCACGAGTTTGACATCCCTGTCCTAGAGGAAACACTGGCTGGGCCCAGAGAAATGGAGGAGGGTGGGGGGCTCTGAGGGCAGTAGCTGGATAACAGGAGAAGGGGTAGTAGAAAAATGCCAGGGAGGCTAGTCCTGAGCTGGTACACCCTAGTAAATATGCCTGTTTGGCTAATATTAGGAATGCAAGCCCAGGCTGCCATAGTGCACAAAACCTGGCTGCCATAGTGCCCTTTGGCACCAATGACAAGTCAGGGGGATATGGGAGGTCCCTAAGAATGATTTTAGGGAACTAGAAGAGAGGCTCAAGTCCAGGACTTTAAATGTAGTGTTCTCAGAAATATTAACAATGCCACTAGTGATACTAGAAAGTTAGCGGGAGCTCAGGGAGCTAAATACGTTGTTCAAAAGCTGGTGCAGGAAAGAAGGGCTTGGGTTAATGGAGAACTAGGCTGACGTCTGTCAGCTATAGGCTCTACAGTAGGGACAGGCTGCACCTTAATAGGGAGGGTGCAGGAAAGAAGGGCTCGGTTTGATGGAGAACTAGGCTGACGTCTGTCAGCTATAGGCTCTACAGTAGGGACAGGCTGCACCTTAATAGGGAGGGTGCAGGAAAGAAGGGCTCGGTTTGATGGAGAACTAGGCTGACGTCTGTCAGCTATAGGCTCTACAGTAGGGACAGGCTGCACCTTAATAGGGAGGGTGCAGCTGTTGTGAAGGAACGAATGGTTAAATGACTGAAGGAGCTTTTAAACTAAGATAGAAATAACATATATTAAGTATGAGCTAATCGATTTGTTCTGAATTTCGCAAAAAATTCTTCCACCAAACGTACCAGAAGCTTTTCAGGTTCGCTTTGCAAAAATCCATTTTACAGCACATGTTGGCAGGTAAAACCACGAAGGAGGAAGAAGAAGGATGCTCACATGACCCTGGGAGGAAGTGGGAGGAAAAGCTTGCCCTGATTGGCTCTCAGGCAAACAGCGAGCAGAACGTCATTCTATATTAATCTGTTAAAAGTGTACACAGTGTACAGAGACACAGGCAAGCATCTCTTCTAGTGCAACAGGGATAGTGTTTGCAACGTGTGTTTTACAGTACAGAAAGGTATTTTCTAAAACTGCATTTTTGCACACACATATCACAGTAGTCAAATCTTACGCCAGCCTTTTCCTGCATCACTATATTGGTGTTGTAGGGGGGGAATAATGTCTGACAGAAAACGATCTTAGACAGTATACAGAGTCACAAGCCAGCATCTCTTCTAGTGTGACAGTCTGGTTAAGGCAATCATTGGGGCAGCAGACAGGGAGAGGTCTGTGCAGAGCATCATTCCATATTGAGCTGTTAATGAGGGTGGATGGGTCTATGCAGTGCCTGACAGAAAATTATTTTACACAGCATACAGAGGCACCAGCAAGCATCTCTGCTAAGTCTGTCACCATGCCTTGGAGCCATGGGTCCCAGCATTCCTCTTGTTCCTCTTCCTTGCAGCCCCAAAAAAGCCTTTAAGTGCCATCCTCTTTGTCTTCACTGCACCCTCCTACTGGTGCACCTTCTTTTTTTTTTCCAAAAGAGGCAACAAAACCCCACCAGGCACTTCGGCAGATAGTCAAGAAAGTCTCCCTGTTGATGACTTGTGTGAGAGCAGTCAGTGTTTGCCATAAGGAGAAGGTATCGGGGGAGGCAGGGGACCACATGCATAGCTGTGTTGGTGGTAGTGCTGGGTAGTGCTGATGGAAGAGTGGTGGCTACGGTAGCACTCTGAGCAAATAGAGAGCAGGGAATCAGAAAGAGGACCGGGGAGACCACCATGAGATATCACAGTCTGATAAATGTGGCAGAGAGGGCTAGGACTATGATAATAATTGTGTGTTTGATAGGACCTGGGAGCCGGATTGGGGTGCTGAGAAAGAGACATCAGAGAAGTAGGGTGATGGCCATGGTGGCAATAAAGAGCAGAGGCAATGTACGGCCAAAGCCCCCTAAAGAACTGGCATTGCCAGATCTGCTTCTATTGTGGTCAGCTGGCGAAATGCTGATGCTGCTGATACTGTGGGCACAGGTTCAAAAAACCCTGAGCCACTCCCTTAGGCCCCTTTCACACGGGCGAGTTTTCCGCGCGGGTGCAATGCGTGAGGAGGACGCATTGCACCCGCACTGAATCCGGACCCATTCATTTCTATGGGGCTGTGCACATGAGCGGTGATTTTCACGCATCACTTCTGCGTTGCGTGAAAATCGCAGCATGTTCTATATTCTGCGTTTTTCACGCAACGCAGGCCCAATAGAAGTGAATGGGGCTGCGGGAAAATCGCAAGCATCCGCAACCAAGTGCGGATGCGTTGCGATTTTCCCACATTGTTGCTTAGCAACGGGACCCAATCTCTAATATTTCCCCTTATAACATGGTTATAAGGGGAAATAATAGCATTCTTAATAAAGAATGCATTGTTAAATGATGAGGAAGGGGTTAAAAATAATAAAAGTTAACTTACCTTAGCCACTTGATCGCGTAGTCGCGATCTGTCCTCTCTTTCCCTGCAGCATCTATAATCTAAAGGACCTGTGATGACGTCACATCACATGGTCCAATCACATGGTCCATCTTAAGGTTTCCGCTATATGGATAATTTACCCCTCGTCAGTCCGCAAATGTGGTGCACTTCCAATTAATCTTTCTGGGCTCTGTCCCGGGCAGCCGTGGTAGGACTCGTGTTATATGGGCAGGCATTCTCACTCCGTTAATGCATAATTTTGGGACACTTTGTTCCCCAACAAACCACAGATTTTTTCCCCATAACACCGTGTGTGTTTAAACACCATCTGTCCCGATACGCAACAATTTTTTGACGCTTCAGAATATGAAAAAGCATAACAATGCAACAGAGTGGTGTGTATATAAACACGCTATTTATTAATGTCGTCGACCATTCATTTGGGTCCGAACAAAACTTTTTGAAAAATTCGGTAACCCGAGCTATTAAACTTTAAGTATATTTAGCCACAATGTTGAGCACTGTAAAAAGGGAAGAATTGCTGGGGTTTTTTTTTCATCACACCATTCAAAAAAAAGATATCGTCCACTTATAACTTGGTGTTAATGTTACTTTGAATGCTAACGGTGCATTGTTCAAATTGTTGTAATACTATTAATATGTTGAAAAAAATGAATAAAATGTTTTGTTTTTATAAAAGCTATCAAAAGCAATCAAAAAGACTTTTGATAACTTTTTATTTCTAACATGGTGCTATTAGAAAACAGAACTTGTCTCACAAATGTCAAAGGAAAATAGTTATGGTCCTCAGAAGATGGGCATAAAAGACCTACTGAGTCCTGAAGAACAAATTTGTCCTTAAAGGATAACTGTCACATTTAGACCCAAATTTCAGTTTTCATATATGTAGTTACTAATATGATAATATTCCTGAATCAATAACTATTAGACTTACTTACCCCTTATTTAATAAGATTCAGCCCTTAGCAACCAGTCTGCATAAAACTGCAATTTCACTATTCTGTTAAGATGGCCGCCCTCAGCCCAGAGGCTAATCCATAGGACACCTGCAGTGAAGTTAGTGAAGACCAGCTCTGTATAGGGGGGTCTTGCAGTGAAGTTCCCAGGTCTGGCTGAAGCCTGTAGTTCTCCTACAAGCTCTCCTCTTATCAGATAAGGCTGTCATTTATACACTGAGCAGCCCCATATCTTCTCTGAGCTGTATATTCTCCAGAACTGCTAAGGGAGTGTCTGCCAAGCACAGGCATGTGGAGAAGTTCACACACACAGCCCAGCACTGTTATCTCCTGTCAGGAAGAACCTGGCTTTTTATACATTCCCTTACAATGCTGACTCACTATCAGTTCCCAGTGCACGCAGCGTGCTCCGTCCTCTATCGGAAGACGGAAGCAGCATAGCAACCTGATTTTATCTCAGGTAAATATAGCCAATACTGGGGACTTTTAGGTGGCTTTTAGGGGTTATTTATTTAAGAATCAGAAATTAAAACAGGGCCAATAAGGTAATATTAATCACCAGAATCCAATAGTAAAAAAAAAAAAAATTTGACAGTTATACTTTAAAAAGGTTTTCTGGTTTTAGGGGAAAAAATGCACTACACGTGCATGGGGGCACTACTGTAACTTCTTGCACAATTCATTTCCACAGCAGCAGTCTCTCCTCTTAGGACAATCTCCACAGTTAGGACTAGTATTGTAGCTGCTATGCAACACTTGGTAACCACCGTCAAAATGTTAGCCCCTGGTATTAGCAGACTAATTTGAAGCGTAATACAGTATGTGAACCAAAATAACCTGTGTTGCATAAGTGCTACTGACAAGTAATGACCGTAAAGGAGAGCAGCACTGTAAAACACAGGTGGGTGCAGTGTTTCACAAGACCGGACTGAAAAGACATCAGTCAACCGGGATAATGAAAAAGGGGCAGCATTCCAATTATTCCAGTGAAGGTAGTTCTGAATTTATAATAAAAATGATATTAAACAAGACATTGCTGTCATTAAAGGATATTCTGTAACTACTAACATTGTATAAATTAATATATAATCCCAGATGGAATAATTGGGTCTATTTTATTTTAGCTAACAGATATCTAAACCAGTTTAAGTACGGTATATAGGACATCCAAGAAATAAAAAAAGGGTACGGAGACAGCCAGGGGTGTAACTACCATAGCGGCAGACCATGCGACTGCTATGGGGGCCCAGGGCAAGAGGGGGCCCAGCCTTAGTTGGGATTATACCCTCTTCTATTGGGAGTGAAAGCTTGGTCAGGACTCTGCCCTCTAAATCTAAAGGAACAACTTTTGCCAAATGAGGCAGTGGAATTAATGGCCCAAGTGTGATTGAAAAGGGTCTAGGCAGAAACCCTTCTGTCCTGTGTGGGGGCCCTGGTCTGATCCTTGCTATGGGGCCCTTACTTCTCTATGTACGCCACTGGAGACAGCACGCCCTTTCTGTGTAGTTTATTCCAGATGCAATATTACGGCTAACAAGCCTTTTTCCAGCTTGTTAGCCAAAACGTCACATCTGGAATAAACTACACAGAAAGGACGTGCAGTCTCCGTACCCTTTTTCTATTTCTTGGATATGCTGATTTGTAAGGGGAATCTTACCACCTCCCCTGGAGACGTGCACCCACCACTATACCTACTTGGGCGTTCTGGCCACTTCTTTCTATTTTAAGTATATGGGACTGATGGCAATAGCAGAGCACTGTACCCTTGACTTTACATATAAGTTCAATGAAGCAGCAGCACAAATTCCCAACCATCACTCCATTCAAACGGGGGACATTGGGACCCCCAGCGATCAGACATTTATCTATCCCATGGATATGTGATAAATGTTGTTCAGGGGGAAATTCACCTTAAAATGAGGTGGTGAAAATATTTACCCCATTTTTACAGTATTGCCACTATACTGTTTAGGTATAAGATGGAGCATCTGCAGTGTTGTTTACCACACCATTTTAAGGAATGTACCAGAAAATGAAGACGAGATCCTCTTTCTTGGACTCCTTGGTCTCATAAGTAGCATCATACAGTCCATATCGACAGTCGTCAAGTGGTAGAAGATTGACAAAGGTCCTGTAAGGGTCATCAACTGTGTTTCCAATGTCTCCCACCAAGATTTGCTTGGCCTCCTCCACAATTATTTCCCGTTTATCAGGGCTCAGGCAAAACAGTACAGCCTTCTTCCTTTTCTTTATCTCTTCAGAGGACTGAGCTTTTCTCACCTTCATCTCATTGAAAACTTTGATAACTTCATCATTTACTGTCACGCCAGATGCCTGTTTAAACCGAAATATAAAATTAGATTTCCTCTTTGCTCAAATAATGAACCTACATATGCACAGGATTGTTCCTGCATGCAAGTGCTCTGGAACTGCTGTTTGAAGACAAGAAGCTAAATTCAGTCAGTACAAAGAAAGGTAGGTAAATCCAGCACGTCTTAAAAATGCCTTACTTACAGGGGTATTCAGGTTTTCTTGACTACATTTAATTATTTTTTTGTTTTTTAGTTTTTAATTTTTTAATATGCATTTATTTAAAATTTTGCATGCAGAGCTTTATTATATCCATGCTGTAGCCTCTCCCTAAAGAAAAAAAATGGTACGGCCCATTTTAGTCCTGTAAAATGCATCCATAAGAGAGCTGCATAGGTCTAAACATGGCGTCAGTGAGCCATCATGTGACCCTCACAAGTATCATGTGACATGGTTTTCCGTTAACTGCCCAGGTATCTAACATATAAATAGTAGTGTATTGAGGAGCAAAACATGCAGGGGCATATTTACTAAGAATATGAATCACAGTCTTTATATTGGACAAATTTACTATTCTGGTGCATGGACCTTTGTAAATTTGGAGTATCATAAAAACTGCACCGGATTTATACTAGAATTATATCTATGCACCAAAAATGTGTCCATGTGCCAAAAAAGTCTAAGTTTAACCTACCTATGAGTTGGCGTAGTTTCACAAAAAAAGTACCAAAATTGGGGAACATTTTTTGGCACATGGAGGTGCATGTAGGTCAATGTGCATTTCAGTAGTAAATTGGACTGTGTGTGTGTTTTTTTACACTAAGCTTTATTAACAACATGACAGCATCACCTAGAGATAGGCAGCCATTTTACAACATCACCTAGAGACAGGAAGCCATGTAAATACACACAGTAATGTAGTTACTGTAATAACCACAATAAAAATAATTATTCCAACACTATTCTTATTTGCTTATCACATGAATGTGTCCTGTGTGCAGGCCCAGCTCATATCATGTCGTGTAACACTGTTGCTTAATGAATGTTAGCGATTACATGAGGTAAAGACTATCACATAACATGTTTCAGTTAGGCCATGAATACATTATATAGGACTGATACATGGGCTGTACCATTCTACTGCATATATGGGGTCAAATGCCTGATAAGAAATATATGCATGCTAAAATTTAAATATATGTATATTGCAAAACTTTATGACTTCCTATAAGTAATTGGAATGTCCCTTTAATTATAACATGGAAAAAAAAGTTAAAGTGTAACTGTTGTTTCAGTTTATTTTTTGCATAGTGTAATGACAGGGATGTGACACATTTTTGTAGTACTTAAAGAGGACCTTTTATAGGTTTTGACATTACAATATCAATACCTGGCGCTGTAGGGCATGTATACTAGATGTCATATCGCAAATTTTTTTTTTACTAATACACTGCTCCTTAGGAGTGCTGTGCCCCCGTTCTGTTTTTTTGCCTTGTACCCTAATCAATAGCATAGGTACAGGAAGGAGGAGACGGCCGCGTTTCTCAGTGAGCCTCTACTTCTCCCTGGCTGTGAGCTGTCTAATAACAGCAGACCGCATCACAGCTAGTAAGTAAAAACATCTCACCTTCTCCCTGGTTGTGACGCACTCCACGGGTGGCAATACAGAATGGGGGGGCACAGCGCCGCAACAGAGCAGTGTATCGATAAAAAAAATTGGTGATATGGCACCTAATAAACATGCCCTACTGTGCCAGGTATTGATATTGTAATGTCGGAACCTGCGAAAGGTGCTCTTTAATTAGGGGAAGATGTTTTTTTGTACTAGAAAACAGGTTGTAAAGAGTCTTCTCAGCAAAGCTCTAACTAAACGATATTAAGGAGAGTCTACCTTTAGTAATTTGCTGCGTGAAAGAGTGCCAAGCCCCACTCCGGACAGCAGAGACACGGAGCATTAATATGATTGATAGCCTTTCAGCCTGATGAAGGGGGGCCCTGGACCCCCGAAACACGTTGTTTTTATATACAGCAAAAAGAATATGCAATAAAGAAGAAGAGTGTTCACTCTCCATTTTGAGTGCCTGGTGAGGTGTTTTTTTTGCGCCATTTTGTGATCCAGCCAACTATATACCCCGTGCCTCTCTGTGACCTTTTTACTACAAAATCACAGTAGGATAAAGTTGTCACCGTGATTTTGTAGTAAAGGCATCACAGAGAGGCACGGAGCATTATCAATCATGTTACTGCTCCGTGTCTCTGCTGTCCAGAGCGGGGCTTGGCACTCATTCACACAGCAGATTCCACGCACGGCATTCACTCGTGTGAAAGAGCCCCTAATTGTTAATGACCTATCCTCAAAATGGGACATCAATATTAGATCAATAGGTGTCCAACTTCTGGCACCCCCACCAATCAGCTGTTGGAAGGAGCTTGGTTTACTATGAAGAGGTCCAAGCGCTGCAAACCCTTCTAACAGCTCTGATATCGATCTGATATTGATGACCAATTCAGTGGATTTTAAGTCCTGGAAACCCCTTTAACGCCTTCACCGTTTAGACATTGTGTGACCAACAAAGGATGTCATGGAGTGAGAGTGAGCAGAGATCTTGAAAACTCTGCAGAATCAATACAGACAGTATATTTAAAAATTATATAGCATTTCAGAATCTATTATACTTTATAATACAAAGAATAGCATTTATTTGCTAAAACTGGAACGGACATGTAAATGAATGTGAATAGAAAGATGTAGATGCCTGTTTGTGGCACTATGTTCCCAGCTGTACTTTTCTGGGTCCTCTGACTTTCACATTGTTCTTTCGCCCACGTTTTATGCTGTCACAGTTTTACTCCAGTTTTATTTTGGCTTCTTTGCACATCATCTACTGGCTCCTCCAGTCAATCAGCTGATGGCAATATATCAGGTTTGTTTAGTATTGGCTGACATACTAGCATCCAAGCCATAGCCCCCCCGACAACCATTGCCAAATGAGAATCCACACACACTTCTAGCACATGGACAAGATTAGAGTAGCTCATATAACATGTCTACTTGTTGCTGTACTGTAGATTGAGTAAGTGAAATGTTTAAATATCTCTTTTGTGCTCTATTGCAAGATATGTACAACCTGTATCATGGATACACATTTGGTATGAAACAGAATGGACACATTCACTTGACGTTTTAGGCCTCTTTCACACTTGCGTTGTGAAGATCCGGCGTGCACTTCCGTCGCCGGAATGCACGCCGGATCCGGCACAACGCAAGTGAACTGAAAGCATTTGAAGACTGATCAGCCTTCAAAATGCTTTCAGTGTTACTATGGCAGCCAGGACGCTACTAGCGTCCTGGTTGCCATAGTAGCAGTGGGAGCGGGGAGCGGCATACTTACATTCCGTGCGGCTCCGGGCGCTCTGAATGACGCCAGAGCGCCCCGCGCGCATGGATCACGTGATCCATGCGATCACGTGATCTATGCACTGGGGCGCCCTGACGTCATCCTGGAGCGTCCCGGGAGCCGCACGGAATGTAGGTATGCCGCTCCCCCTACCCTTTACTATGGCAACCAGGACTTTAGCGTCCTGGCTGCCATAGTAACCATTGACAAAAAGCTAAACGTCAGATCCGGCGATGCGCCGAAACAACGTTTAGCTTAATTCCGGATCCGGATTAATGCACTTCAATGGGCAATAATTCTGGATCCAGCGTTACAGCAAGTCTTCCAGATTTTTGGATAGAGACAAATCCACAGCATGCTGCGGTTCTGTCAACGTCCAAAAAACGTTCACATACTGAACGGAAGACATCCTGATGCATCCTGAACGGATTTCTCTCCATTCAGAATGCATTGGGATAATCCTGATCAGTATCTTTCCGGCATAGAGACCTGACAACGGATCTCTACGCCGGAAAGTAAAAAGGCAAGTGTGAAAGCACCCTTAAAAATATCCTAGTATTTGATGTGTATGTACAGCTCCTATTCAGACCTATGTGCACCAAGATGATGTTTCTGCTACTCCATGGTAACAGACTGCAAATATATATCACTAGACAAAAGGTACTAGATCCAAGATACCATGATAAAACTACAACCTTTATTGGACATTCATGTTAAAAATATTTAATATAAAGTCTCATAAGATACAGAGGGTGAACCAGTTTACAAAGTGTAGATCACTAAATCTAATCAATCAATAGTAATAAAGACAAATGCCAAAGGTAACACACTGGAGGGATCCCTACATAGCACAAATAGCAGCACGGCTCACCCACCACTCCTGAAGCGCTTTTCGACAATAGCTTCATCTGGGAGTCTTCGACTACAAATATATGTGCGGTCGCACTCCCCCCTCCTCCGACTCCTGTTTTCGGAGCAGGAAGTAGCTGTCTGACAATAAGCACTGACAGAAATATAAGTAATCAAAATCACAGTAGATCACAGTAAAAGAGTCGTCCCTGTGCCATCACTCTCATTATGCGGAAACATTGAAAAACATTCTTAATTAAATCTACGTTATGTCTGTAAATTGTCACATTATCTGCTATCAGTGGCCACATACAGTGGCGTAACTAGAAATGACTGGGCCCCACAGCAAACTTTTTAACAGACTCCCTCCCCCCCCTCCCCCAACAACTCCCACTCGAGTGGCTAGTCAGACCAGGCCCGGCAGCAGCTCCATCTGTTTCCTACAGTGTTACTGTATATCATCTCACTGTATAATACTGTTGAGGGGGCTCTGACAATAAAATCTTTAAGTCCTTCTCCTGGATGGGGCCCCTTCTGAGTTCAGGCCCCAAAGCAGCCACTTTCCCGTCTTCACCTATAGTTACGCCCCTTGCCTACAATTCTGTATGTGTATTTGTCTTTACTCGGGGGAAACACTGAACTGAAGAAGTGTGGGGTACAGTTTTGATTGAGTGGGGAAATTGTCAGCATCGCTCAAAATATTTAAAGAAGAGCATAGTCCTTGGTCAGCGTCAGCACAAAAATTGTAGTACATGACTCAGGAAAGCCCATTTAAAACCCCTGTATGAGCTAGCTTGTCAGAAGAGGGAAACTCCTAGGGGGTCATTTATTAATCAGAAATACACCTATATTAGGTGTATTTCTGGCGCAGATTGCAGGGCAAAAGTTCTTTGCGATGCAATCTGTGACTTTTCCCCACTAATGCAAAGTCTAAAAAAGTGGGCATGGGCATGTCTCCTTTACCATTTTCTACGCCTGTTTTATGTATAGAAAATGGTCTAAATGGTAGGAAGCTGCCTTACATTTAGAAGCGGCAGTGGATTGGCCAAAGTTAGCTAGTGGCCTGTGCCTCTACATACCTTTGGCAGATCCACCGCCAGTCCAGGGCCTTATTAAGACCGGCGTCTAAAACGCTAGTCCTAATAAATGTGTCCCCTAGTGTCTGGTACTTTAATTGTATAGGGACTTGCTCCTTTTCATAGAACCAAAATTGTGCATTGGTTTCAGTTGCCTTCACATGAATTTGCTGTTATCATTAATTGTGTGTAAAAGAAAAAATAGTCAGTTTTGTTTTTCAGTGCATGGGATTGTGTCCTGTTTGGTAGAGGACATATATTTAGAATGACGTTCTGGAGGAATTCAATGATTTCATTCTCCATATCTGGAGGGATTATCCGTTAGCATAATGAAACTCTTAGTCATAATGCAGTTATACTGGGATTATTATTAAAGGGGTTTTCCAGGTGTTTGATTCCCTTTCCTCCAGCTAGTTCCCCAGCCCCATCATTTATACAGTAGCCTCTGCATTTGGAATGCTGTGACTTGTATTGCAGCTTACTCCCATTCACTTGAATGGCAATGAGCTGCAGTATCAGACAAATCCACACTTGTATATGTTTGGTGCCTGAAAATAATGAAAGGGCCATGGTGATTTACAGAGATCTCAGGGGTCAGACTCCACCAATCAAACAAGGATAGGTCATCAATATTTAATTCAAGGAAAACTCTTTAAAGGAATTTTGCAGGTTGTAGATATTGAGGACCTATGTTTCATGATAGGTGTGACACCCCAACGGATCAGCTGTTCTCAGCCGCAAATTGGTGGAAGTGCCGGGTGTTCGACCTCCACTGATCTGAAATTGATGACCTATGCTGAAAACAGGTCATCAGTGTCTAGAACTTGGAAAACCACTTTAAAAAGTATAACCATGGTAAACTCTGTACTTTTTGTCGCCTATGAGTAATGAAGGATTGAAAGTGAGTACAAATGTTTGCAGACAGTTTATTCCTGTACATGGTCCCTGAAGGCCAGTGCCCAGTTTTTTAACCACCTGAAGCCATTTTAGGGTACTTTCACACTTGCGGCAGAGAATTCCGGCAGGCAGTTTCGTCGCCGGAACTGCCCGCCGGATCCGACTAACCGCATGACAACTAAAAGCATTTGTAGAGGGATCCGGATGCGGATCCGTCTCACAAATGCATTGCAAGAACGGATCGGATCCGTCTTGTATTATTTTTTACAGTTTTAAGGGTCTGCGAATGCGCATACCGGAAGGACGGATCTATCCTTCAGGTATTTCTTAATGCCGGATCCGGCACTAATACATTCCTATGGAAATTAATGCCGGATCCGGCATTCCAGCATGTGTTCCGGCATTGTGGACGGAGATCAAAGCGCTGCATGCTGCGGTATTTCCTCCGTCCAAAACGACTGACAGTGACTGAACTGATGACATCCTGAACGGATTTCTCTCCATTCAGAATACATTGGGATAAAACTGATCAGTTCTTTTCCGGTATTGAGCCCTGACGACAGAACTCAATGCCGGAAAAGTTTGCCGCAAGTGTGAAAGTAGCCTTAGGAGGTTGATTTACCAATGCCCAAGCTAATCACTTGTGATCTGATTGGTTGCAGTTTGCAGCCTCTTTTCTGAAAAGCGGCCTTATGGTCAGGTCTAGGGACGCACACGGCTGGTACCAGTGTTTAGCGTATCCGCACTCTCATGTGAATGGACCCTAAACCTATAATTGGATGGTGGTACCACAGGAAAGGCATTGGCTGTTGACAGATTTGCTCTATGTTCAGTATTAATCATTAGTATTAGTCATTAGCTATCATGTATCATTTCAGTTGTTACAACCATCAACTCCATAATGTTAAAGTGTAAAAGAATAAAATTCTAAATATAAATACCGCAGCCTTGCTGATACTTTGGAACAACTGGTGTGAACTGTTTCCAACCCGGATGGACTCTTAGCAGGATTAGTTTCTTAGTCCACACCCTCCCTGCTTCCTTCTCCAGGGTCTTAGACACAGGGGCCCTGATGAAGTGGAGCAAAACCCGGGTCGGGCTTTTTAGTGACGTTTTTGGTCGATGTGTGGAAGCTGCTATTGTGCGGTTTGAGGTGGAGTTTTATATGCGTTGACAACGATCTTGTAAGTAAATAAATGTCTATTCTGTGCAATCTGTGTTTGTGGAACTTCACTATTCGTGCTACACACGGAGAAGCAGCATTACTGTCAGTCTGTGACCCTGGAGAAGGAAACAAGGAGGGTGCAAACTGAGGCACTAATCCTGCTAGGAGTCCACCCAGATTGGAAACCGTTCACACCAGACAGTTCAGCTGTTCCAAAGTATCAGCGCAGATCCAGGATTTATATTTTGTTGGACAGTGGGAACTTTGGACCTTTCCCTTTGCGGATCCAGCAGCAAAGATTATCCACGATGCACAGATGAGGACAACATTTTTTTTCTTGCTTGTCATATTTACGTGATCTTCACTATATGGGCAGATAGGTAGAATTATTTAGACCAGGGGTACTCAACTACTTTTAGCAAAGGTCCAATTACCAGGGTCTGCTGTCAGTTGAAGGTCTAGGCTACACACCAACAGTATTAAAGAAATTATCTCATCTCGTTGTTACTAAAGAGAGGTGAGACATAGTCCTGACTAGAGATGAGCGAATTTCAGGTTATGAAATTCGTTCACGCTTCGTTTACTAGTATAAGCTTAATTGCGTTATGGATTCTGTTACAACGGACCATAACGCAATTCTATGACTGAATGCATAACGGAATGCCTCTAATGCCTCGTTATGCATTCCGTCATAGAATTGCATTATGGTCCGTGGTAACAGAATCCATAACGCATTTCAGCTTATACGAGTAAACGAAGCGTGAACGAATTTCAAAATATGAAATTCGCTCATCTCTAGTCCTGACCTTTCCCGGCCAGCTGGTGGTCGGGACTGTGTCTCTTCTCACCTTAGTAATGACGAGATGAGACAACCCCTATAATAATCTAGAATGGTTTCTTCGGCGGTCCTGGGCTACTTCTTATTATAACAGGCACTGGATGGAAAGATGTCTTTTTTTCAGCCTTATAAACTATGTTACTATGTATTATTTATTTGAAAGCACCATTAATTCCATGGCGCTGTACATCAAGAGGGGCTTACAAATGCATAATATAAAATACAATAAACAAAGAGCTATTGACAGAGGGGGAGAGGACCCTGCCCTCAAGAGCTTACAATCTACTTCCACCTCTGTGCAGAGGCTGAACAGTAGCTAAATGCATTTAGCACATGCTTTTATTTTTTATGTAGTAAAACAAAAGTAAAAAAAATTGGTATCACAGTGATAGTGCTGACCTACAGAAAAAGGTTGTCATGTCATTTTTAGCGCACATTGAACACTGTAAATCAACTTCCCTAAAAAAATAGCTTTCTCAGTTTCACTCCAAAAATATTTTTTTTTAGTTTTTTTTCAGGACAAGATATAGTAAGTAGTGATATAAAAAAAAAATACAACTTGTCCATCAAAAAACAAGCCCCCATATACTGCTATACAAACGGAAATGTGAAAAAGTTAAGACTCTTGTTAGGTGGGGAGGAGAAAATGAAAACTGTTCTAGTCCCCAAGGGAATAAAGAGGTCTTCCAGAAGTACAATTCTAATGATAAGGCCTCATGCACACGATTGTATATATTTTATGGTCCGCAAAAAACACCGATGACATCTGTGTGCATTCCGTATTTTGCGGAATGAAACAGCCGGCCCCTAATAGAACAGTCCTATCTTTGTCCATAATGCGGACAATAATAGGACATGTTCTATTATTTTGCGGAATAGGAATACAGACATATGGAAACGGAATGCACATGGAGCTCGTTCCTTCCATTTTTTTTGCGGACCTTTTGAAATGAATGGTTCCGTATACGGTCCGCAAAAAAACCCCGGAACAGACACAGAATAAAAATACGTTTGTGTGCATAAAGGTGGATTTAGACAGGATAATTCTGCAGTCGGCTGCTCGTTCAGTAAAAGAGGACCTTTCACGTTTTTTTTAAATTAAACACCAAACAATTAAGGACCCACTGGTCACCCACTGTGTAATCAACACAACACACCTATAAGTAAATACTACACAGTCACATAATAATCAACGATACCTTTATTAATCAATAAAAATCTGACATAAACATGATCCACATACAAATACACAATGTTGGTAGGCATGAACAGGATGGAGGAAACGTACCTCCCTAAGAAACATACAAAGGTCTGATCACTGTATAAACATATGGAGAGGGGGGGTTAAAGGGTATACCAGAAATGAAGTACAATAACAAATGGGGTTTCACTAAGAAAAGCTAAAATGCATAAGTGCCAATAAGCATGTAAAACCCTATCAATAGGCTACACGCTCCCAGCCCAAGATGTCAAGAAATAAGCATACAGACCAATGTAACCACCCGACGATCGTTTCGCCTTTTGGCTTCCTCAAGGGCGTACTTCATTTCTGGTATACCCTTTAACCCCCCCCTCTCCATATGTTTATACAGTGATCAGACCTTTGTATGTTTCTTAGGGAGGTACGTTTCCTCCATCCTGTTCATGCCTACCAACATTGTGTATTTGTATGTGGATCATGTTTATGTCAGATTTTTGTTGATTATTATGTGACTGTGTAGTATTTACTTATAGGTGTGTGTTTTTTAATTCTAGATAAATACCTTTACTTGCGGGGTACCTCCCCCTTCTGCTGCCACCGTCTACTTCTCCCTGGGCGTCTCCTTCTCCCTGGCTGTGCTGCAGTCCAATCACAGCGGAGAGCGTCACAATTAGGGGGAAGAACAGCTTTTTTTTCTCCCTGGCTGTGATGCTATCCGCTGTGATTGGATCGCGGCACAGCCAGGGAGAAGGAGACACCTATTGAGAAACGCTGGCGTCTCCTCCTTCCTGTACCGATGCTCAGTATTAACATACTGAGCGGGCAAACTACAGAGGGGCACAGCAGGCGTAGGAGCGATATTTTAAAAAAACATATAGGGTGGCAGCATCAGCGGGGGTACCCCGCAAGTAAACGTATTTATCTAGAATAAAACAAAACCGTTAAAGGTCCTCTTTAAAGAGTTCAGTAAATGTAGCGATCTCCTTCACTCTATGAGGACGGGGAATTTAAATCCCTTGTCCTCATACAAATTCATAGTTTCTGAGCAGCAGATCACTGTTTAGACCACACGATCTGCTGCCCAGAAACTATGATCGGTGGTGCCTGCATGAACGACAGATACCACAGCTAGGAGTTACCAGTAGCAGGTGTGTCTGACTGTCCAATCAGTGTTGCCAGTGTCAGACTGTGCAGGGACACACCCCTGGCAGGTAACACCCATCTGTACCTTTACTGCAAACTTCTGAAAATGTATTGATAAACTTCTAGTAGAAATAACCGAGGAATGACACAAAGAAGAGCAATAAGTATAGATGCTTCAGAATCGTTTTTACATGGGGAGTGCAAGTAGTTACTAAGACAGACATGTCAGGAGAGGAGACAGGTCCTCTTTAACCTGGTGAGTATATAGGCTCACATTACATACTAACTAGCTGAATATACAATGTGAAATCATTGCACTAACTGTTATGTATGTTCATGTGTTTGGCTACATGTATGGATGAACATGTAGGTTTGGATGAGAGAGCTCATGAGTTGGTGTCTGGTTGGGCAGATGAGCATCTAGCACTGGGTCAAAGGAAAAATAGTTTGCTTGCCCATAGAATCCAGTCGGACTGATCCTTTCATTTTCCAAAGGAGCTCTGAGAAATAAAAGGTGGAGTCTGATTGGTTACTAAGTGCAAATAAGACCGTTTTCCTTTGCACCAGTTTTGATAAATCTTCCCTAGGTGTTTGTACATGTAAGCAAATGAGAAGCCCTTAATGTACAAATGAATGACGAAGCACTTAACCCTGGGAGTCTGGACACATAAGCCATCTTCTGGCCCTGGATATCAGAGCAAGTTAGATAGTGGGATCTTGGGTATCTGGATGAGTGACTGCTGGGTCCCCTTTTTTTGCTTAGTCTGAATGACTACCTGCAGGTGGGTGGATGAGTGAGGAGGCATCCAACCCTTTGTGTCTGGGTCAGTCGGCAAGCACCCGGCTTTATGTTTGTCTATGAGTAATGGCGGCATGGCGCTGGGTGATTGCATGAGTAAGGAAGCACCTAGCCCTGGGAGATTTTACTAGTGATGGCCTGGCTATGGGCGTTCAGAATAGTAAATGTCTGCTTACAACTGTTCACCGATACAAGTCTATAATTGTATGCACTATCCAGTATACCAATATTGTGTACTATATGCCCGCTAGTTTTCACTAACCTTATTGTGGCCATGGAGACAGGATGGAGACAGGCCAGATTTGGACAGTTAAAAAGCTTGTTTTAGCCAATGTTGTGCTCATTGTGATGCAGTTGTGGTTTGGTCATCCCTTAAGGAAGATGAGAGTATGTTGGATGTAGTGTCTGCTAAAATATGAGCATATACTGTATACCGAGCTGCAGGGCTGGAGCCAGGCACCAGAGCTACACAGCTCCGTACACTGGGTAGTGACCAGGGCTGATTCCTGCAGCATTGCTCCCATTTAAGTCCATACCGCAGCTCGTCAAAACAGCTGATAAGGCCGTTAACGGCCGGTAACTGCTTCAAAAACTGTATCATAAAGTCTGAACATGTGGTAGCACCCTTATTCACACAGTCAGTGTTCGGTCAGTGATTTCCATCAGTGATTGTGAGCCAAAACCAGGTGCGGCTCTAAACACAAAACAGATTTAAATCGTTCGATTATACCTTTTAGGTCATAATTACTGATGGAAATCACTGACCGAATACTGACTGTGTGAATTAATCCTAAATCCTTAACAACCTCTATAAAATTGTATTTGGATACAACAACTATAATGTTTCCTAGAATTTGAGAGTATAAATCATAATGAAATATTCATATGTAGCAGATTTTGTTGCTTACCGATATTGAAGCCTTCACGTACATGGAACTGACATCTGTCACGGAAATTTATCCAACACATTTGCCACATGTGAATACATGGGGGACATTTATCAAACTGGTGGAAAAGAAAACTGGCTGTGTTAGTTTTTTATTCCGTAGGAGATCCAAAAAATGAAAGGTGGAATCAGATTTTTGCTATGGGCAACTAAGCCAGTTTTCCCGTACACCAGTTTGATAAATCTCCTCCAATATTCTAGAAATAAATAGTCAGCTGTAAGGTTTTGCCATTTGTTTGCATTGAGGAACTGCACTGTGAGCAGTTTTATCACAAACATGACTTTCCAATACAGGCAAAGCAATAGATACTAGAGAAGAGCAATGTGATTCAAATTCCTTGCCAGAAGCCGGAACAGCCTGCTGGATCCTATAGGCTAGTGTGAAACTAGACTAAGTTAGCTTCTTAGTAACTTGCTGATTTTAAAAACAAAAACCATGGAAAGAATGCAGCTGAAAATTGGGAATATAATAGCTTGATAAATGACCTTAACTTCACCATAGAACCACTGATAACAACATTCATTTCATTAAAAGGGTTTTCCAGCCCAAAAGTTTTATGTTTTCAAGGGGATCTGTCCCCACAATCTTGGACTGTTATCCGCACTAATAAATGAGTAGTACTGCAGATAAGGAGTCCAGATCGGCATTTCTTATTTTTCTACTGCCTCCAGTTTCCCCACTGTCGGCGCTAAGCCCCACCCCCACATACACACGCGCACAACATTTTGCAATTTTTTGGGGTTTTGTTTTTATGGCATTCACTGTGGACCAAAAATAAAATGATGATCTTATTCTGTAGGTCAATACAATTGCAATGATGCAAAATGTATATTGTTAGAATCTTTTACTATTTTCATTTGAAAATAATTATTTGCCTCTTCATATTCTGACACCAATAACTACTTTATTTTTCCACCTACAGAAGTGTTTAAGGGTTTGTTTTTTATGTTGCGAACTACACTGTTTTTATTTATACCATTTTGGGATGCATACAACATTTTAATAACTTTTTCTTACATTTTTGGGGAGAGGTTATCAAAAAAATTACAAATTGACCATTTTGAATTTCTTTTAAAAATTTCTACGGTGTTCACCACATACAATAAATATTTTTATATTTTAATAATTCCAACAGTTTCAGATGCAACAAAACATTTGTTTCAATTTTATTGTTTACTTTTATATTTAACATTGGAAAATGGGTGTAATTTGAATTTTTCATATTTAAAAATGTTTTCAGAAATTTTTATTGTCATTTTCAGTCCCTTTAAGATGTGATCCTCTGATCACTTGTTTTATAGGCTGCAATAGCATACTATTTTAGTGTATTGGATCTTTGCAGGCAGGGCTTAACAGGCAGTTTGCTATGGCAGGGATAGAAGAGTTCACAAGGCCTCAGACTGCCATAGCAATCAGGGCCGGCGCGTCCTATAAGCGGACTAGGCCGCCGCGTAGAGCGCCCCTTGGCAAGGGGCGCTGCTAGGAGCGCCGGCCCTGCCTCATGCTGCAGCCGCCCGAGCTTTCTGTATAGAGCCTCAGGCGGCTGCAGCACTGCCCGGGCTGGTGCGTCCATGAGGGCGCACCGCCCGGGCACAGCAAGAGGAAAGGAGCTGACAGGAGGGAAGCGCTCAGCGCTCCCTCCTGTCAGTCCATTGTAGCGCGGCCGAGCTCTTTATGGCCGCGGGTACAGGAGCATGTGTCTCCTGTAGCCGGCCGGACTGACATGAAGTGCGCACACAGTGTGCACTTCCTGTCAGTCCGTCAGGGTACAGGAATCTAAAGCTCCTGTACCCGTGGACCATAAAGCGCTCGGCCACGCTACATTACAGGCGGGGGAGGGGGGGGAGAAGAATGACAAGAGGGGGGGGAGAAGAATGACAAGAGGGGGGGAGAAGAATGACAAGAGGGGGGAGAAGAATGACAAGAGGGGAGGAAGCATGACAAGAGGGGGGAGAAGAATGACAAGAGGGGAGGAAGCATGACAGGGGGGGGGGGGAAATGACAAAGGAGAAGGGGTGAAGATTGACGGGAGGGGGGGGAATGACAAAGGAGGGGGGGGTGAAGAATGATAAGGGGGGGGGGGCGGCAAACTTTTCTTTGCAATCCTTGCACCGGCCCTGATAGCAATCAACGAAAACCCTGCAATTCTGGAGGAGAGAGGGAGCACCCTCTCTGTGTCTAACCGCTCAGATGCTGCCAGTCTCGGACCGCAGCATCTAAAATATTAAAATACTGGGATCAAAGTTATTTCTGATCTTGGTAATTGTTGCCAGGCACCTGGCGTGTAGGAAGAAGGTTTAGCTCGTAAGTCTGCTCCCTACACCCCTCACACTCCTCAGATGTACAGGTACATCCAGGGTCATGAAGCAGTTAAACACATTTTATTTTTGCTGGCCAGCTCACCACCAACCGAAGATGGAAGAGATCCGGTTATCTGCAAGATTCCTAAAACACTGTGTCAGGGTCATGCAGAAAGTCCTGCAAACTGACTAATAGTGGGGCAGCTATATTTTTTTGTTTTTATATGTAAGTCGCAGGCCGTACATTTCAATGCTGTACAGACAGATCTCAGCATTAAACCGAAGTTTTGAGCGAAGAGACTTCAGATCTAGGATCTGATGCTCATATTGCTCATCCCTAGTAGTGATCCCAGATTTGAATCTTGGGAGAGACTTTTTTTTCTTCAGATATTTTTTTTTCTTCCACATTTAACCCATAATAAAAAATTCTATATCTTTATCACATTGAGAATAATTTTTTTGCCTAATAATCTAATAAATATTGCTGTTTCTTTATTTTTCAAAAACATTTTTATTGGTTTGATGGCAGAGATGGAGAAAATGTTCATGGTATATAAAACAGTACAAAATAAGTGAATTTACATCTCCAGTAATATTGAACAGTTATTAAATATAGTTTAAAAAAATATGTATTAGCAAAACATAACATAGGCAGATCAGTAGGATCCTAGCCTACATCATCAGTTACATGAATGAAGTAGTACCAGTAAAAAATGTTCAGCTCTCGCAACGCTCCCAGTCCGAAGAAATTAAAAAAATCTTCCAGGTACCAAAGCAAATATTTAGAGAGATAAGAAATACTGTAAGTTTGGAGAGTTGGCACAGTTTAAAGAGTTTCTGTCACCAGATTTAACCCTATTAAACTAGCTGACATTAGTGATGTGCTAATGTCAGCTAAACCTAACTAGCCTATTCCTACTTTTCTCAGTGCCCCCGTTACGCTAAATATCTGACGTTCATAATATGCTAATTAGCCTTTAGGAGCGGGGGGGGGCGCTGAATTTAGAACGGCGCGAGATTTCATTAGAGCACAGGGCTGGCAGAAGGATGCGAGCGCTGCCTGGCCCTGTCAATCAGGACATGGAGGGAGGCGACAAAGGTGGGAGAACGGAGCCTCTAGGAGCAGGAGCTCCTAGGGGCTAATTAGCATATTATAAAAGTTAGATTTTTAGCGTAACAGGGGGCACTGAGAAAAGTAGGAATAGGCTAGTTAGGTTTAGCTGACATTAGCACATCGCTAATGTCAGCTAGCTTAATAGGATTAAATCTGGTGACAGAAACCCTTTAACCAGGGATTCCATATTTGTGAGCATCGTTCCCTGGTATCATTCAAAGTGGCATTTCATTTTTCGTATAATGCATTGCGGTTGACTCTGAGAATAACCGCTGATACCGAAAGTGAGGGAGACTGGCACCTGCACGCGACATGAATCCTGGCAGATATCAGAATATATTGCAAAAGTTTATAGGCAGCATTGTTAACTGTCGGCGGTTTAAGGCTTAGCAAATATACAGGAGCCGACAAAGGGAGATCCTTCTTAAACACCTCAAATAATCCTCTATTAATGTTGGTCCAGAACCGTCTCACTATGGGCCAAGTCCACCAGACATGGAGAGCGTTACCGGTTTCTTGGCAACCTCTAAAACATAAAGGTGAGGCCATTGGGTAAATTGTGTGTAATCTAGTAGGCACCATATAAACTCTGTGAAGTATCTTTAAAGAGGTTTCCATTAAGGTAACCTGCCAACTTCCCTTACTGATCGTCGTAAAACACCCATGCCATTGTTCAAAAGTGAGGGTCTCTCCAAAATTCACCTCCCAACCGTGCATCAAAGCCAACTTGGTATCAGAAAGTGGTGAATTCAAAATGGAGTAAAGAAAGGAGAGAGTACCCCTCTCCAAAGCTCTATATTTGCAGAGCCTTTCAAACATTGTGAAGTCTATTGTGCAGTTTGTTGACACCAGGTAGGATAAAAAATGGAAGACTTGAGTAACTCTAAAGAGTTCAGAACTTGAAGGTGAGAAAATGGAAAGTAATACAATTTTTTTCTAATTTTGGGGATTATTACTGTGAAGGGGGCACAATGGGGATTATTACTATGAAGGGGGGCACAATAGGGATTATTACTGTGAAAGGGGCACAGAGGTATTTCTACTATGGAGGGAGCACAATGGGCATTGCTAATGTGTAGGGGGCTCAATGGGCATTTCTAATCTGGAGAGAGCACAGAGGGCATTACTACTCTGAAGGGGGCTCAGAGGGCATTATTACTGTAAAAGAGGCACAATTGGCATTAACAGCATAAAGGGCATTACTGCGATTATGAGGGCACAATGGGGATTTCTACTAAGGAGGGGGCACAGAGGGCATTACTGCTATTAAGGGCACAATGGGAATTATTACTGTGAAGGGGGAACAATGGGCATTACTACTATTAAGAGGCACAATGGGGATTACTACTGTGAAGGGGGCACAATGAGGATTATTACTATGAATGAAGCACAATGAGGATTATTACTATGAAGGAGGCACAATGGGGATTATTACTATGAAATAGGCACAGTGGGGATTATTACTGTGAAGGGGGGCACAAAGAGGGCATTACAACTGTTCAGGGGCACATATAGGGCATGACTACTGTGAAAGGGGCAGAGAGAGGGCATTACTACTGTGAAAGGTTCAGAGAGAGGTCATAACTACTGTGAGGGGGGCACAATGAGGGCATAACTACTGTGAAGGGGCACAATGTAGGGATAAGTACTTTAAGGGGGTGCAATGTGGGCTGGGCATAACTACTGTTAGAATTTTTCTACACCTATAGACCCTAGGCATACATACAGGCACATTTGTTTCTATATTTACAAAAAAGACTATTTGTAAATATAGAAAACCATGTGCCTGTATGTATAACTACTGAGAGGGGGCACACATCAGTACAAAACTACTGTGAAGGTTGTACAATGAAGGCAATACTACTGTGAGGGGGTACGATTTTTTTTAAGTATTGTGGGGGGGGGGATCCGTTCATGACGGATGCATGCGGTTGTAATATTGTAACGGAAGCGTTTTTGCAGATCCATGACGAATCCGCAAAAAATGCTAATGTGAAAGTAGCCTAAGGCTTCGTGTCCCTAATAGCTTTAACAAGATACAGGGAGACCTACAAAAAAGAATTATTGTGTCTGCCCAGATCAGAAATATACAAACAAGTTATATTAAATCAAATGGAATCTTTATTCAATATATATTTAATAAAATCATATACATCAAGGGGCTCATTGCCAAGTGGGACAAAAATGCATACAAATGCATAAAAAAAGGGGAACACCAGAAATGGGACAATTCATACAAGTAACGGCACAGAAATTGTAAAAGAGGGCCAGAGGATTGCTATCCATCTAATAGTATCCATAAAGTGCAAATGGAAGAGGAGGGACCACTGTGGAGTGTACAACCAAATGGAGTACAACCAAATGGAGTACATGTCGTTAATACTTTCCCTGACTAAGCCATTCGGTGAAACGCGTTGAGTAAGTGGGGGACACTGGTATGGGCTTGTGTTGTCATTATGCATACTATTTAACATAGTAACACAGTAACATAGTATATAAGACTGAAAAAAGACATATGTCCATCCAGTTCGGCCTGTTTCCTACAAGTTGATCCAGAGGAAGGCAAAAAACCCCTGTGAGGCAGAAGCCAATTTTCCCACTTAAGGGGAAAAAAATTCCTTCCCGACTCCAATCAGGCAATCAGAATAACTCCCTGGATCAACGACCCCTCTCTAGTAGCTATAGCCTGTAATAATATTACACTCCAGAAATACATCCAGGCCTCTCTTGAATTCCTTTATTGTACTTACCATCACCACCTCCTCAGGCAGAGAGTTCCATAGTCTCACTGCTCTTACCGTAAAGAATCCTTTTCTATGTTTGTGTACAAACCTTATTTGAGATGGTTAACTATCTATGGGGCACATACGGTGCTCCCATTTGAAACTTTGTATTACTGGCATGTACTCCATTTGGTTGTATGATATTGTTATACACTCCACAGTGGTCCCTCCTCTTCCATTTGCACTTTATGGATACTATTAGATGGATAGGAGTCCTCTGGCCTTCTTTTACTATTTCTGTGCTGTAACTTGTATGAATTGTCCCATTCCTGGTGCTCCTCCCTCTTTTATACATTTGTATACATTTTTGCCCCACTTGGCAATGAGCCCCTTGATGTATATGCTTTTATTAAATATGTATTGAATAAAGATTTCATTTGATTTCATATAAATTGTTTGTATATTTCTGATCTGGGCATACACAATAACTCTTTTTTGTTCAATTGGTTCAAGATACAGGGAGGGTTGCCTCTGATTAGCGAGCTCTAAACGGAACAGATTAAGCTCCAGGTCTAACTGAGCCTCATGACGTTCCCTCTTCAATCTAGATGCTTCAGCTCTGATGACCCCTCGAATGGCCGCATTATGTGCAGCCCAATTAACTGCTGGGGTAGTTGCTGGTTTCTTTATAATCGTATATTGTGGCTGTGAATATACCAGTAATAGGTTGTAGGATTCAAAGCAAAATATACAGTTGTGTTCAAAATTATTCAACCCTCAATGCTGTAAAGGGTTTTAGCAGGGGCGTAGCTAACGGCTCATGGGCCCTGGTGCAAGAGTTCAGCTTGGGCCCCCCTTCCCTCAGTGCTTTGTGTGTATTCTTATGCGGCACAAAGGTCTTTGGGCCCCTCAGGCTGCTGGGCCCGGTAGCGACTGCTACCTCTGCAACCCCTATAGCTACGCCCATGGGTTTTAGGGAATTTAGTGTACATTTGTAATTGTGTTCAGAATGAAATCTTACAAGGGCTTTTTAAAAAACCAAATGCAACTAAAATGACATCAATTGTTTTTGTAATACAGTATTAAATGTTTTTTTTGTGATTTCTTCATTGACACAATTATTCAACCCCCTAAAGACGACCACTCTTAAGAACAGAGCTTCATTCAAGTGTTTTCGATCAGGTATTGAAAACACCTGTGGATGTCAAGGAGCAGCAATCAAGCAGAATAAGCACCAATTAGGCAGATGTAAAATGACTGATACTCAGCTCCTTCTAGACATTTACTGGTGTGTTTACAGACATGGTGAAGTCAAGAGAATGGTCCAGGAAGACAAGAGAAGAGGTGATTTCTCTTCACAGGAAGGGGAATGGCTATAAGAAGATTGCATAGATGTTAAACATACCAAGAGACACCATAGGAAGCATCATTCGCAAATTCAAGGCAAAGGGCACTGTTGAAACGCTACCTGGTCGTGGCAGAAAGAAGATGCTGACTTCGACTGCTGTGCGCTACCTGAAGCGCAAAGTGGAGAAAAGTCCCCGTGTGACTGCTGAGGAACTGAAAAAAGATTTGTCAGATGCGGGTACTGAAGTTTCAGCTCAGACAGTAAGGAGCACACTGCGTAATGAAGGCCTCCATGCCAGAACTCCCAGGTGCACCCCCTTGCTGTCTCCAAAGAATAAGAAGAGTCGACTGCAGTATGCCAAAAGTCATGTGGACAAACCACAAAAGTTTTGGGATAGTGTTCTGTGGACTGATGAAACAAAATTAGAACTGTTTGGGCCCATGGATCAACGCTATGTTTGGAGGAGGAAGAACAAGGCCTATGAAGAAAAGAACACCTTGCCTACTGTGAAGCATGGCGGGGGGTCAATCATGCTTTGGGGCTGTTTTGCTTCTACAGGTACAGGGAGGCTTCAGCGTGTGCAAGGTACCATGAATTCTCTTCAGCACCAGGAGATATTGGATGAAAATGTGATGCAGTCCGTCACAAACCTGAGGCTCGGGAGACGTTGGACCTTTCAACAGGACAATGATCCCAAGCATACCTCCAAGTCCACAAGAGCATGGTTGCAGATTAAAGGCTGGAACATTTTGAAGTGGCCATCGCAGTCACCAGACTTAAATCCGATTGAGAACCTCTGGTGGGACTTAAAGAAAGCAGTTGCAGCGCGCAAGCCTAAGAATGTGACTGAACTAGAGGCTTTTGCCCATGAAGAATGGGCGAAGATACCCATAGATCGCTGCAAGACACTTGTGTCAAGCTATGCTTCACGTTTAAAAGCTGTTATAACTGGAAAAGGATGTTGTCCTAAGTACTAAGATTGAATGTCACTTGGGGGTTGAATAAAACTGATAATGATGTGAGCACAGAAAAGACATTTGTGGTTATTTCATTACAAATGTTATGTTATATTTGTCTGACTTACAAGCGCCTCTTTCATTTAATTGTAAACAAGATGACTGAAATTATCAAAATCAATGTCAAACTGGCCAAAACACTCAATTTCAGTGGGGGTTGAATAATTTTGAACACAACTGTAAATATAGTAAGGTGTTTTTTATAATTATTATTAATATTAAATGCTATGTATTATAATATCGCCTTTTATTACAGGTTAAATGAGAGAGAGAAAAAAATAACCGAAAAATAATTTGAACACATCTCTCCTGGGAATTGCACTTAAGATCTTTACATACAGCTATAGCCTTTCTATATAGAGAAGGATTGTTTTTCTATGCTAAGAAAGACAACACATATTACTGGTGTCTTTATAATCATATATTCTGCCTGGGAATAAAGTAGAAATATGTATATTAGCTTTCTGATCATATCTCAATGTAGTAAAGCTATAGTACATAGTGTATATGATATGTAGATGCAAGGACACAGCTCTAGAACACAACTCTGCCAGCAGCATGCTGATGTCTAGCCTTGTCAATCAAGCGAAGGGGGGAGGGTGCTGAGCACAGGGGGTGTTACAAAGCAGTGCTCAAAGGGTTCAGCCCTGCCCCATGGTGCTCAATCTATGCAATTATTTGCATATGAATACAAACACAGATATCTTTACAGCTGTTTAACATACAGACAAAAGAAAGGTATTGTTTTAATCAGCATAATCAGCCCTACCAGGAAGTAGGCCTCGTTTAATATGGTTGAGCATGCCTCTTTAATTTACATTTTCTTGAATGCCAGATTAAGATATATTTATTAGATATTGTATTTCACTTGTGCACATATATAATAGAGTGAGAGCTAGTTTCAGGAGCTGCAGTTCAGAGCATGGACACTTTCTTTTCCCCTTCTTTTCTGGATGCTATGGCCTATGTGCCTGTATCTCCTTACCCCCTCCTTCACATTGACATGGCTGTGCAAGCCACCATTTTGTTACCAAACTTTAGCTCAGAACTTTCCTTAGGCACATAACAAGCTATGTCTGAGTAGTATTAAAGATTTGTCTCACTTTAGCAAATGGCATTTATTATTTTAAAGGGGTTCTGCAGTTTGTTACAACTGATGATCTATCCTCAGGATAGATCATCAGCATCTGATCGTGACGTGACGTCACTGGGCGGGGTGCTAGCAGAGGTAAACAGCGAGAAGGCCGCGGTGCTCCTGCAGAGCCGCTGCCTTCTCAAACAGCTGATTGGCGGGGGTCCCGGGTGTCAGACCCTGGCCGATCAGATGCTGATGATCTATTCTGAGGATAGATCATCAGTTGTAACAAACTGCAGAACCCCTTTAAGTTAATACAAACCACTTACTAATGTATTGTGATTGTCAGTATTGCCTCCTTTGCTGGCTTGATTCATTTCTCCATCACATTATACACTGCTCGTTTCCATGCTTATGACCACCCTGCAGTCCAGAAGTGGTGGCCATGCTTGCACATTATAGGAAAACGCTCCGGCCTCTCGGGTGGACAGTTCTTTTTCCTATAGTGCAAGCACGACCATCATTGCTGCATTGCAGGGTAGTCCTAACCTCTGGAAACAAGCCGTGTATAATGTGATGGAAAAAATAATCAAGCCAGCAAAGGAGGCAATACGGACAATCACCATACATTAAATTAGTAAGTGCCTTGTAGTAACACTTTCTACATGATGAATGCCATTTGCTGACGTGAGACGACCCCTTTAACCTCTGCAGTGCTCAGTAAGGGGCTAACAAGAAGGGAAAGGGGAGTATTACAGTATGCTGGATAGGACTAATATATTATATGACCCACAGGGTTTTGTCTGTAGTCTAATCATGGAGCACACAGCTTTCTATATGGCATGCATCTATAAAATGGTCAGCATTTGTATTAAACACTTTTTGCAAAGTCTGATTTATTTTTTAAATGGTTCCATGATACATGTGGCCTTTGTGTTTTTAGAACCATGTCCATAAGGAATTCAAAAATAAAATAAATCTGCATCTCCTAAAAATAGGCTCCTGGTGGTCTAGTGTAATTGTGTCAGGGAATGTAGTGTAACAAAGAGGAGGTCATTGAAAAAACAATAAGGGTAGGAAAAGGTATTTGCACATCTCATGGCCATCCATATGGATGATTTGTACTTAGTAAATCTCAATCCCTTAGCTATAGATAGAATACTATATTTACTCATAGGTTATGTTCACACATGATGATTTAATGGTAGTTTTTCTACCGGGGTATCTTGCTGCATCGCCATGTGTGCAGTGTCACTCATCAATCACACACTGTAACCTGAATCATGAACCTACAACATCCCGGCTTAGATGCTTGTATTCCCCTAATGGACAGACACAGGAGGGGATACAAAAATGAGAAATATTTCATCTATTCTTATCCTGCCATTTGAATCGGATTCTGGCTTTGACTCAAAATGTGCATCAAAACACTTCCCCCAGGGACGGTCAGCCCCCAAAAACTGTCCAGTAGCTCAATATTCTGGGCTTGTGTGTCACTGAAAACCATAAGTCAGTCAACTATGTGGCCTCATTGGTACCGTCCTCATGAGTGCAGACATTACATTAGTTATATAACATTGTAATAGGAATGGGCAGGGCCGGCGCGTCCAATACGCAGACTAGGCAGCCGCGTAGAGCTCCCCTTGGGAAGGGGCGCCGCTAGGAGCGCCGGCCCCCCCTCATGCTGCAGCCGCCCGAACGCTCTATATTGAGCCTCTGGTGGCTGCAGCACTGCCCGGGCTGGCGCGTCCATGAGGGCGCACCACCCGGGCGCAGCAAGAGGAGAGGAGCTGACAGGAGGGAAGTGCTCAGCGCACCCTCCTGTCACTCCCTCATTGTAGCGTGGCCGAGCCCTGTATGGTCCGCTGGTACAGGGAGCATCTGTCTCCTGTACCTGGCCGGACTGACATGAAGTGCCCACACAGTGTGCACTTCCTGTCAGTCCGCTCGGGTTCAGGAAACAAAAGCGCCTGTACCCGCGGACCATACAGAGCTCGGCCACACTACACTAGAGGTGGGGGTGGGGGTGGGGGGGTGGTCTGATTGGGAAAGAGAATGACAAGGGGGGAGAGAATGACATGGGGGGAAAAAGAATGACAAGAGGGGGGAGAGAATGACATGGGGGGGGGTGATGTAGGAAGGAACAGAATGACAAGGGGGGGGGGAGAGAGAACTGGCGTTAGTTAAAGGGGTTCTGCACTTTGTTTAAACTGATGATCTATCCTCTGGATAGATCATCAGCATCTGATCGGCGGGGGTCCGACACCTGGTATCCCCGTTGATCAGCTGATTGTGAAGGCAGCGGCGCTGGCAGTAGCGCCTCGGCCTTCTCGCTGTTTACCGCAGGCCCAGTTATGTCACGACTAGTATCACTGGCCTTGGCGGGGTTAAGCTCTGTTCACTTGAATGAAGCTTAGCTCCACCCAGGCCAGTGATATTAGTTGTGACGTCGCTGCACCTGCGGTAAACAGCGAGAAGGCTGAGGTGGTACTTCTAGCACCGTTGCCTTTTCAAACGGCTGATCGGCGGGGGTCCCGGGTGTCGGACCCCCACCGATCAGATGCTGATGATCTATCCAGAGGATAGATCATCAGTTTAAACAAAGTGCAGAACCCCTTTAATATGGCAGATCATATGGGTGGGGCATTGTGATGTCACATGGGGGGGGGGTGGTAAACTTTTCTTTTGCCTAGGGCGGCAAAAATCCACATACTCCTGCTGGTTAACAGGCTTGCATTTTTTCATTGGCCCTGGCTTTGGAAATACTCCCATTTTTTTAATTGCAGCAATTGGTTCACAGCAATATAGCCGGCATCTGTGCTGACCAATCCATGCAGAGAGTGAGGATGGCACTCTTGGTTGCGCGCTCTTTTGGTCTGTACAGACCTTTCTTCCTGTGTTGTCAGAGTGCAACCCTGGGTCTCCATGGTGGTCACCGAGAATCCATATTGTTTTATGGCACAATAGGTGCCAAAAAAATCTGATATGTACAGTATGTCATCAGTTATGCAGCTATATGCAGCAATGGAAATTAATGGGGCAGGGTGTAAAGGAGCAGGAGTCATGTGTGTTGGTTGCATCATTTCTTTACATCCATATAGTGATATATGGAGGGCAGTCATTACATATATAGTCCTCCTGTAGAGAGACAAGGGGCACCATAGCTATGTGTAGGGCTCTATAGTGAGAAATGGAGCTCCAGAAGTGTACATATACTGCATGTAATGACTGGGCTCCACATATCACAACAGGGCTGTATATAAAGTGATGGTGCTCTATATTTGACTGTAGAGCTGCATATAGGGTTTGGGATTCTCCCTATTCTGTTAAAGGGGGATTCCATTTTATATGATGTTCCATTGGCTACATGTGTTGGCCCTGCCTGCTGGCAATTTACTCTATACCCACCTACAACACGGAGCTACTTTGTGATTATTTTTATTTTTTAAAAAGGGCCACTTTAACTTCCCAGTAGACCCCCTGACGGGTGCAAAGACTGATCCCATCATTAGGGGGTTTTCAATAGGAGGGTGGAGAGGTGCCCTGCCTGCATGATCACTCTACACTGAAATGAATGGGAGATACAGAAATAGCCAAGTAAAGCCGCATTCACACAACCGTGTCACGGTCCGCACCACAATGCTGGTGCCCGTGTTTGGCGGATCCGCGGTTGGCAGTCCAGTTGTGTGAATGCAGCCGAAAAGTCACTTTTTTCTTTAAGATTGGTGGAAGTCCCACCATTTGGACCCTACTAATCACATATTATTATTGCAACATATTTTAGCAGGAAAACCCTTTAAGAAGTCACTACCATTGCTGTATGAACAAAGGTATTGCCAGTTTCTTTACCAGTGCTAGCTGACTGTAATGGAACGAGGGTCCATTTATGTGTGTGTAAGTCATGAGTATGTCCTGTAGAACTGTACGGAAAATGCACACTGCGGATTACCATCGAATTCCTCTTACACAGATATTATCCACCACAGTACAATGTGTATTTATCACAGCAAGCAGGCGGAAAACAATCTCCCTAACGTGTCATACCACACTCAGTTATACATATCCGTCTAAATTATAAGATTTATGTGCATTGAAGCCAAATATTATACCATACGCCTCACATCCAGGAGAAAGGAATTGAACGTCCCCTCTCTGTCTATGCCACCTGTCAAACAATAACTATGGTAAGGATTATTCTCCATTGCTTGACCTTTTAAGGCGTTCTCGGGTATGCTGGAGTCATTGTGAGAGCAATACTCATACGACGGTCTCTTCATATACTGAATCGCGTCACTGTATGTACCAAGTGGACTTCACAAACTAATATTAGTTTAAGACAAGATGAATTTCAGAGTAGAATAAATAACAACAAGTGTATCAGTGCAGGCGACACATAGAAGAAAAGATCTACTCTAGAAGGCTACAGTAACTGATGGGGGAGGAGGACCCAGAAAATGTCACCGTCTAAAAGTTGCCCCCCTATAACAGAAGAATGTAGAATGTAATATGTAACATTCTTCTTATAGTATTTATACAATCTTCAAAGAAAATCATGAGGAAATTCCAGATCCCCGCAACACCAGAAATAAATTTTACGTCACCTATGCATGTAGGATGTTTCTATAAATGGAGATAAAATTACGTTGGATCGCTCCAAAACTTATCTTCTTGACAGATGGAATTTTTTTTTTCCGACTTGAAAAATAAACACCTCTTAAAGAATAAAGAAAATGAAGAGTAAGACATTGTTGAGTTTCTTACCATGCTGGGCTTTGTGTAGGGAGAGCTCTAGGTATTCGGGGGTCTGCTCCTAATTCCAAACTTGCCAAGAACTCCAGTAAATGACGCAGAGGGCAGAGTGTCCGACAACTGCAGTAAAGAAGAGGTGGCCAGGAAAGGAGAGCAGAAATGAAATGCGGAGAGTCACGATATAAGGACAGGCTAAGGGAAGAGTGGGAAAGGCAAAGAGAGGGTAGCCTGATGAACTCCAGTGTAATATAGTTCGGAGGAGGGTGGGTCATTGGAGAAGGCAGGCAGCCAGTCACTCAATGCCCTGCTCATGCTCATAGCACACATGCTGTACTGACAGCTGCACTGTGCCTAGGTCATCTACACCAAGACGCACTTAACTCTTCACCGCCTGGTTATAGTTGAAAAAGCATGTCCCTGTAGTACTTAAAAATGGTAGTATTCAGCACCCTGCACAGTCCAGAATACAAATCTCTGTAGCTCAGACGTTGCCGGGTGACTCACTCATTAAATAGGCAATATCCCCCAAATTATTTTTATTGACACCCACTAAAAAACATCTAGGGTATGTTCACACAACGCATTTTAAAATTCCACCTACAAAATTCAGCGCACAATCCACACGTTTTTTGATGCGTTTTTTGTTTTTTTTTACCAGTGGATGTTTACTTCAATAGAAAACCGCTTTTTCAGCATGTGGGGTTTGGCATGGATCTGCACAAAAACCGCATGGACACATATAGAGCTGTTTTTTTTATGTTTCCCGTTCATTGTAATGGGAGAATCAGCTTGGATTCTGCCCCAAGATGGGGCACGCTGCTTCCATTTTCCACACGGGAAAGAAAAGCAAGTGCTGCTTTCCATTGAAATGAATAGCTGTCTTGAGGGGGGGTTTTTGTAGCACATTTTGAGGCGGAAACTCCAAAATTAGTGCCAAAAAAACTGAGTTCACTGGCCACCAAACAGGATTTGTAACAACTCCTGGACTCACGGTACAGCCACACGTGACGTATATACTGGAAAAGCAGAATTATGTTTGGAAAACCCGCAGCAGAAAAGTGACTGAAATTAAAAAATTCTCATCCACACTCTACAGATATTTTCCCCACACATAACTTGACCTGCGATGCAAATTTTAGAGACACAGCATGTCTGTTTACGCTGCAAATTTCACCATTGCACAGGATGAAATCTGCAGCAAAATCAAGATTTAAATTTTGCGGCTTTACCGCAGCAAAAAGTTGAGCAAGGTTAGAAAATAGGTCTTTTTTTTTCTCCCGAAACAGCACCACTCTTGTATGAGTTGTATGTAGTACTGTGGCTCAACCCTATTTGAGTAAATGGGGCTAAGTGCCAGTGGACGAGACGGCAGGGGGGCACCTAACCTGCCTGCAGCCTTAGGTGAAAACTGAAACGGCGTGTCCCCCCCCCCCATGCCAATTTCTTAACCTAACCCCTTTACCACAATAGAAGCGCTCATTGCCCATGGCCCTTCTGCTGCCCCCTCTTGCCCCTTCCTGGTGCTGCCTGAGGTGATCGCCTCACCTGGCTTCATTGGTGGTGCACCCCTGGAGAGCGGTGCTGTTGCGGGAGGGGAAGCATATCTGTTTCATTCCGGACTACCCCTTTAAATTAAGAGTTGTTTTCAAATCTCAGTGTCTCAACATGATCACTAAGTAGTAGGTTGCTGCAATAATAACACATGATTGACAATTTCCTCATCGCCTCAGTTTTGATCATGCTGCCATGATGGCTATGAAGAAATGCATTCTGTATTTCCAGAATGTACACATTCAGAGACATATCTAATCCCAATGAAGAAACGTATAATGCAATAAACCACTGAACTGCACGTGGCTTACACTTCCCAGTAGTACTTTATGGCCCTAAATAGTGTCATTAACTCATGATATATTCTTTATACCTATACACCTATACTATATATTTAACCCGTTAATGACTAGGCCTGAAAAGGGCATAATGACCAGACTCTTTTGCGATTTAGCGCGTGTGTTGGTTGGACAGACCTGATTTTATTTTTTTATTTTGTTGGACTACCAAAATATTTTTTATGATTCTTTATCTATATAGTGGTGTTACTTGTCATTATAATTCTACCTGTGGTGATAATGATAATAGCTACTGACAGTTACCTGTGCAACTGGCGGACTAGGGGGTCCCTTTAAGATGTTATGGATGTTTTTGTCCTCATGCCAGTTGTATTTCAGCAACAAGGGACAAAGTCCCCCTATGTAGAGGGTGATGGTGGAAGCCAGGTGTAGGAATGCCAGAGTGGTATGAGGATGGCCTATAATGTCCCTCTAGGTGCGGCTGTGCACTTGTCACGGTGCTCCTACCTGGATATCCTGGAACCCCAAGTGTAGTCGTCCGCAGCAGTGCAAATAGGGTTAACAAATGAGGGATTGGTAGAATGAATTGAGTCCAGACTTTGTATTAAAGTTGATACCAGCTCTACTTGAATAAACTTGCATCAGGGAACAATCTTCACAAATTTTTGGCAGGCAAACACATTCGGCTCTGCTACATCTTAACTCTCTGGCTCTGCTATGCTGGCTGGATTAAATAGAAACTTTTTCCTTTGCTGCTGTATTCTGCAACTTAACTTTCTGTAGTCTGACTCTGTCTTTATCTTGATCTGTATCTTGTCTTTATCCAGGGAACCTTTCCTGCTGGCTTATGAGGCTTGTAGCATGGGCCCCTATGCCCAGCAGAATAGACGGTGCTCTGCTGACTGGTACTCTAAAACTAACTCTAACTAACTCAACTCCTCCCTCTCTAGCCACCTCAGCCCCCCTAGCTTAAACACCCTTAATGACCAGGCCACTTTTTACAATTCTGCACTACACTACTTTCACCGTTTATTGCTCCGTCATACAACTTACCACCCAAATTAATTTTACCTCCTTTTCTTCTCACTAAAAGAGCTTTCATTTGGTGCTATTTCATTGTTGCTGACAGTTTAACTTTTTTTTGCTATTAATCAAAAATGACCGAAATTTTTGCAAAAAAATGACGTTTTTCACTTTGTGTTGTAAACTTTTTTTTTTAAAACTGCATTTCTATATAAATTTTTCTCTAAATTTATTGTTCTACATGTCTTTGATAAAAAAAAATCCAATAAGTGTATATTTATTGGTTTGGGTAAAAGTTATAGCGTTTACAAACTATGGTGCAAAAAAGTGAATTTCCGCATTTTGAAGCAGCTCTGACTTTCTGAGCACCTGTCATGTTTCTTCAGGTGCTAGAATGTCAGGATGGTATAAATACCCCCCAAATGACACCATTTTAGAAAGAAGACACCCCAAAGTATTCGCGGAGGGGCATGGTGAGTTCATGTATCATTTCATTTTTTTTCACAAGTTAGCGGAAAACGACACTTTCTGAGGAAAAAAAAAATAATAAAGTTTCCATTTCTGCTAACTTCTGGCAAAAAAAATAAAAAATCTCCCACGGACTCACTATGCCCCTCAGTGAATACCTTGGGGTGTCTACTTTCCGAAATGGGGTCGTTTGTGGGGTGTGTTTACTGTTCTGGCATTTTGGGCGCGGCTAAATTGTGAGCAGCCATGTAAAACCTAAAGGTACTCATTGGTTTTAGGGCCCCTTTGCGCATCTTGGCTGCAAAAAAGTGTCACTCATGTGGTATCATCGTACTCGGGAGAAGTAGGGCAATGTGTTTTGGGGTGTATTTTTACATATTCCCATGTTGGGTGAGAGAAATATCTCTGTAAATTGTGAACTTTGTATAAAAAAAAATAAAAAGTTGTCATTTACAGAGATATTTCTCTCACCCAGCATGGGTATATGTAAAAATACACCCCAAAACACATTGCCCTACTTCTCCTGAGTACGGCGATACCACATGTGTGACACTTTTTTGCAGCCTAGGTACTCAAAGGAGCCCAAATTCCAATGAGTACCTTTTAGGAGGGCATTTTTGCGCATTTGGATTCCAGACTTCTTCTCACGCTTTAGGGCCCCTAAAATGCCAGGGCAGTATAAATACCCCACAAGTGACCCCATTTTGGAAAGAAGACACCCCAAGGTATTCCGTGAGGGGTATGGCGAGTTTATAGAAGATTTTTTTTTTGGCACAAGTTAGTGGAAATTTACTTTTTTTTTTTTTCTTACAAAGTCTCATATTCCACTAACGTGTGACAAAAAATAAAATTTTACATGAACTCACCATACCCCTCAGTGAATACCTTGGGGTGTCTTCTTTCTAAAATGGGGTCACATGTGAGGTGTTTGTACTGCCCTGGAATTTGAGGGTCTCCGCAATCATTACATGTATGGCCAGCATTAGGAGTTTCTGCTATTCTCCTTATATTGGGCATATGGCAGATTTTTTTTTTCCGTTCAGCCTCTGGGCTGAAAAAACGTCCGCAAAAATGTCTGCATCTATTCCGCAATTCTGCGGAATAGATGCGGACCCATTCAGTGTTCTCGCCGCATCAGCGTTTGCGGAGCTGCGGCCGCGAACTTCCGGGTTTCGGCCCCCAAACATCCGGCCGCAGCTCCGCAAAAGATAGAGCATGTCCTATTCTTGTCCGCAATTGTGGACAAGAAAAGGCATTTTCTATATAGTTCTGGCAATGTGCGGAACCGCAAAATGTGGAAAGCACATTGCCGGTGTCCGTGTTATATGGATCCGCAAAACACATACGGACGTTTGAATGAGCCTTACAGGGGTTTGATTAGTGACAGGGGGGTGATCAGGGGGGTGACATGGGGTGATTAGGGGTTAATCAGGGGTTAATCAGTGACAGGGGGGGTTGGATGGGGGGGGTCTGTGTGGTGATTGGTGCACTTACATATGTTTCCTTTGGTGGTCCCAAGCAAAAGGGACCACCAGAGGAGCGAGCAGAAGGCATATTAGACGCTGTTAAAGAAAAACAGCGTCTGATATGCGATTTTTTTAACTTCTACAGCCTGCCAGCGCATGATCAGCGCTGGCAGGCTGTAGTTTAACCTTTTCCCGACGCGATCCTGTGAGCGTGCGCGTTCACAGGAAATCTCGCGTCTCGCGAGATGACGCGCGGATGCGTCCAGGAGGAATAAACCTGCCGCCTGGACGCATCCGTGCGTTAGGCGGTCCAGAGGCGGCTAGAGAGGGGGCTAAAATGGAAGAAGGTTCCATTCTAGCTAACACAGCTCTGCCAGAGGTGCCACCATCTGCAGGAATATAAATACACATGGTGCAGAACATGGCAGTAAATACACATGATGACACAAGATCACCCATAGGGGATAGTGGAGGGGAGAAAAGAGTGTTAATGCCCCTCTGGGGCGTTACACCTGTAGAGAACAGGAAATCATGGCTTTTATTAGACCTTGTGGCCAAAGGGAAAGTTGCAGGATTATATACCTTTTTTAAAAGGTGGAGGGGGGGGGGGCAGGGGGCGCCAGCCAGGAGGCAGTAAAATGAGGGCAATGGAAGCCTATGGCTCTCGTCCCCTCTGTTATGCCTCATAGGCTTCAGGCCACTAGACAGTTGAACGGCGCAGGAGTTCACCATTACTTCACTGTGACCTCCTGCGTCGGGTCTCACGAGATGATGTGATGACGCGGCGCAGGAGAACAGTTCCTGATGTGTTCGTGACCGCCTGCGCCGACACGCCCGAACACAGGCCACAAGCGGTGATGGAGTGAAGAAGAGAGTTTTTTTTTTTTTATGTATGCATCCTAAGGCAAGCAGCACTGGGGGCACTTTGGAGGTGGGGAGGATGGAGGAGGATTACTATATATATATATATATATTTAGAGAGAGAGAGTGTGGTCCATAATGATAAAGAGGGGGCCAATGCTTCATATACAGAGGGGACCAATGCTTCATATACAGAGGGGGTCATTATACTATTAATACAGGGGGGGGGGGGTGAAATACTTCATATACAGAGAGGGCCAATACTTCATATACAGAGGGGGTCATTATATATAATAATACAGAGGGGACACTGCAATGGGTCTTTATAAATAGTGGGGCTACTACAGGGGGGGTCTGGACACGCCTCCTGAGCTGTGATAGGGAGAGCCTGGACACGCCTCCTGAGCTGTGATAGGGAGAGCCTGGACACGCCTCCTGAGCTGTGATAGGGAGAGCCTGGACACGCCTCCTGAGCAGTGATGGGGAGAGCCTGGACACGCCTCCTGAGTGGTGATAGGGAGAGCCTGGACACGCCTCCTGAGCTGTGATGGGGAGATCCTGGACACGCCTCCTGATCTGTGATAGGAAACGCATGGACACGCCCCCTTAGCTGCAGCAGAAAAGACACTCCCCTGAGCTGTCAGCTTGATATAAATCTAGCAGAGCAATGAATGTGGAGATCTCTGGACCCATGTGAGGTACAGGGCTGGTTGTAGCTTTGTTAGAGGCTGTCATGCACTATATTATCTGTGATTTTCATTTTTTACATTAGTCACGAGATAACCCCTTTAATGGACCTATAATGCATTATGGGACAGAGAAGACAAATATGAATGTACTGTAGAAAATGTGAAAAAAAGTATAAAACCACAAAACAGAAAATTGCACAGGTCACGTCTACTTAGAGGATGCTGCTCTACAGACAAACAAATTAGGCTGGATTCACACCACCGCCATTAATTTCTGATATTACCCTCATTTATAGAAGCAAAACAACGAACATAACCGAAGTACCCGATTCAGCACATAACTGACCAAAACATAGTTTTCCATTTGGGTGTCCCAATTTACTAGTGGAGAAAAAAGTCCTGCATGCAAGACTTTTCTCTCTGCCTCCAACGCAATGTGAACAACCCCATAGAGAGTAAATGTTTTCTTGATTTTTACCAATCTCTGATCCCACAAATGTATTCATTCTCAGAGAGGTATCGGACATCAAGATCTGCAGAAATACATTGCTTCCAATGTGTTTTTCTGAGAAGTACTGAGCAGTAAAGTATGAGAGAATGAGTGTGGGGCATGTTATGTATTGGTAATAATCCTTGCTGCTCATGCAGCTGCTCCTGCCAATCCTCCCTCCGTGTCATGGGTTCTCCACTCCCCAAGCATCAGCCCTGACACTCTTCAATGAACAGACCCAGCGAAGTACAAGAGAACCATTAGAAGAGATTATGGTTACTTCTTGCACGACCCATAGATTACATTTAGAGATAATATATTGATAATTTACCATGTGCGATTGTAAGATTAGTCAAAGTGGCATGCTGTCAAAATACATTTTTTAAAGGATATATTTAATCTAATGGGTATTTCTAATTATATTTTATACATTTCTTGAAGATATGTTCCTTAGTATGGACCCAGGTTGCACGTGGACTGTTATGTGGGTGATAATACTTGTAGGAGTAGCGCTTTCACTTGTGTACTGATCCAAGTAGGCAAAGAAGGCAAGCTATGGGAGACACGTTCAAAGTGCAGTGACCTGCAGGGGGAGAGCCGGGAGGAGGGGAGTGGCAGTTGTGACACTGATAGGAGTGTTTCTTGGGGCCATACAGTGAATGGAGGGCACACCCTTTCTTCCCTTGGCACAATTAGGGCCTTTTGGGGACTCCTGCTGGTGGTAATTGGGGTGCCTTTGTTGGTGAATAATTTGTTTGGCAGGGTGTATAACGCCCCAGAGTGGCATTACCACTTCTGCAGTCCGCTACTGTCTTTATTGGTTAACCTCATGTCATCATGTGTATTTATTTCAGGTCCAAACACAGTGCATTTTCTATTTTGTAAGTGTTTATGCTCACGTGTAATGTGCCTGGTTCACCAGCAGGTAGCAGCAAACACGGCAGAGCTACAGGTACATAGAATGGAACTTACCATTCCATTCTAACCCCTCTCTGTGGAGGAGTAGGCGAGTCCGACTTCTTGCAGGAAGGGTGGATCGAAGTTTAGTTGCAGTCTAAATTTCCCCCTGCTAGGGGAAGGAAGCAAGTGCTGGGCACATCTCTGCTGGACGTGCCCAGGCCAAGCCAAGCCAGCCAGAGCACCTTCCGCTCTGCTGGATATGGAGGACATAGTTTGGAGCCTCAGGAGCCAGGAGGAGATTTCCCTGGCCTAATTAAGAGACAGACTACAAAGAGAGAAGTTGCAGCATAAAGAAGAAGCCAAGTTACGAAGTCAGCCTGTCAGTAAAGCAGAGCCAGAGAGCAACAGATGTAGCAGGTTGAGTTTGCCTGCCATTTAATGCTAACGCCTGCTGGGACCAAAACAAACTCTGTAAACCGTTTTGGAGAACGTTTATACAAAGTTAAGCTGCTATTGAACTTCATACTAGGTCTGGACTCAAGTTACTTCTTTAATCCCTCACTTGCTACCCCCTATTTGTCTGCTTGGGGTTCCAGCTGTATCCAGGTAGGAGCACCGTGACAATCACACAAAACATTAAGGGACATTCTAGGCCACCCTAGAATGCGGCCATTCCTACACTGGGTACTTGGGTCATCTTTAGGGCCCCAAGGTGTGGCCCGCTGCAGGTTCAAGGGGCTGGCTGATGATGGAATCAATAACCAGACCTTTTTCCCAAGGGATTAGGCCCAGGGGATTGATGCACTGTCACAAGCTTGCGGCAAGGATCTAGTTTATGCATTTTCACCTCTGGCGCTTTTGCCCAGAGTAATCCAGAAAATAAGAAGGGAGGAGGCAACGGTAATCTTAATAGCCTCCTTTTGGCCGAAGAGAGTATGGTTTACTTGGTTAAGGAGGCTGTCTCTTTCGGACCCCTGGATACTTCCAGAGAGGGAGGATCTGTTGTTTCAGGGGCCCCTTCATGATCCCGAGATAAGGAATTTACACTTAACAGCATGGATATTGAAAGGAAATTCCTTAAAGCCAGGGGTTTGTCAGATCAGGTAGTAGAGACGCTACTAGACAGTAGGAAAAAAGTTACCACTGACATTTATTTGAGAGTATGGAAAACCTTTATTAGGTTTGTGGGCTCGGATTTGGATCTGTCAGCTCCACCAGAAATCCCACTGATTTTAAATTTCTTGCAGGAAGGACTCAATAAGAAATTATGACCTACTGTAGTACCCTTAAAGGTCAGGTCTCTGCCCTTAGTGTATTGTTCGACTATACTTTGGCATCTCATCCATGGATCAAACTATTCATAAAAGCGTTAATTAGATTAAATACTCTTTTCTAAACCCAGATCATCTCACTGGGATTTAAATATTGTCCTTGCCATGCTGACGTAAAGTCCTTTTCAAACCATTAGACTCAATCTCCTTGAAAATGCTGTCTTACAAGACGGACTTTCTTGTAGCTATTACATCAGCCAGGCAGGCTAGGGGAGATTTCGGCCTTATCCGCTTCCCCTCCTTATACCTTGGAGGATCAGAATTGTGTTGAGACTGGACCCTGCCTTTCTCCCTAAGGTGGTTTCCGATTTCCACAGGTCCCAAGAAATCATTTTGCCCTCCTTCTTCCAGAATTCCAGAAATGAAGGGGAGGAAAATTTCCATATGCTAGATGTAAGGAGATGCGTGTGTAAATGCTTAGACATAATGAAAGAGTGGAGGAAAGCCCCTCAGTTATTTATTCAATTCCAGAGCCCAAACAAAGGCCTAAAAGTTACTAGCCGTACGATTGCCAGATGGATAATGAGAACTATAAGTCTAGCCTACTCTTCAGCAGATCTTCAGGTTCCTTCAGGGTTTTCGGCACACGCCACAAGGACTATAGCTGCTTCCTGGGCAGAAAAAGGCTGTGCCACAATTGACCAAATTTGTAGAGCAGCTACCTGGAGCTCTCCGAGCACGCTTTATAAACATTATAGATTGAATCTATCTTCTGCTCAGGACTTGGCCTTTAGGGAGAAAAGTCTTGCAGGCAGTAATCCCACCCTAAAATTATCTAGTCTATTCTCTCACAGGTGCTGTCATGGGGAGTAATGGAAATACCGTACATGTATTACTCTTACCGGTAATCTGTTTTCCATGAGCCCATGACAGCACCTACATTATTCTTTCCCTTTATATATGGAAAAAAATATTAAAAATATATATATATATATATATATATATAGTGCCAAAAGTAGTCTTAAAGAAGAAATATGCGGACAGTCATATATTTAAGATGCTTTCTTTATGTATAGTATGTTAGTTTCATTGTATTCAGAAAATGAGAAGGTCCCAGGAATCTTGTCAAAAACTGAGGATGGACTTTGAAGTACCCTATCTAAAGATCTGGGAAGTTACTGTTTCCTGTCCAGAAGGCGGAGGTTCTCTCACAGGTGCTGTCATGGGCTCATGGAAAACAGATTACCGGTAATATTTTTCGCTAAACAGATCCTGACACAATCCATATCGCTTGTGTGAGAGGCCTAAGTTCACTTTGCAATCTTTCTAAATAACTAAAGGAAATACGACAGCGGCTCACCTCCTTGCCACTTTGGATAAGGTGCACTGTCTGAATTGACTCACCCTGTCAAAATTAATTAATTGTATATAGCTGAGACAGGCACTCTACATGTAAAACCACCCAAAGAATATCTTTAGTATAGATGTTTGACATTTAATAGTACACAATTAACATTAACATTTTCCATAAAAGCCCATTAAAAAACATGATGAAAAGAAAAAACAAAAATAAAAACATATATAGATAACCACATCCTGTGGCAATATCGCGATGTGGGTTGTATAGGTACTGGAGCCGCTGAAAACTTGTTGGGCTGTAGAGAGATTTAGTAGCAGCCGTCTGATATTTGTGTCATTGATGTCTGTTGCTCATACAACCACTTTTAAGTTCCGTAGTATATGTTGTATTGCATATTGTTGTAATAAATGCTGAGTAATGTTTTGCTTTCTTCTGATTGATCCCCTAAATGGTATAAATAGTTTCTGTTTTATGTACAGATAACTAGGACTAATCTTGCTTATAGAGCTGTTAGTTTGTTCAGTGCAAATGCATCTGGTAATTTATTCAGTGCAGTAAGATGGTGAAGCGATACATAAATGTTGCTGGTTTTATATTGTATCCGTTAGCCACAGAGGAAGGAGTTAGTTGGACTCCAAAACGCGTCTGGCATGGATAGGCATCTTTATTGGATCCGGGACCCACTTAACAACAAAATAGCCCATGAAAATATGAGGAAAATACCCTTATATTAAAATGGTGTGGAGCGCTCCATAGATACTACAGATCCTTTATCGCAATTTTGCATTCTGAAAAGATCCGGGCAGTTTGAGATCGTCGAAGTTGAGACACGTGGGATGCTAAGCACTGCGCAAGATACAGAGACTGTACGACTTCTGCCCCGAGAGAGGTAACCTCACCCGCACCATACATAGAGACGCGGACTCAGAGGTAAGTCTGTAAACTACCACGTGGGACGTCACGGCCGGTGAAAGCTAACTACTAACAGTGAGTATCCAACATTGACCACTGTTAGTATCTTACCAGTGCTAATATATGGGAAAGCAGGAGCAGTCAAATGGAACTGAATGTATGACGGATACAATATAAAACCAGCAACATTTACATATCACTTCACCATCTTACTGCACTGAATAAATTACCATGCGCATTTGCACTGAACAAATTAACAGATCTATAAGTAAGATTAGTCCTAGTTATCTGTACAGAAACAATAAACTATTTATACCATTTAAAGGATCAATCAGAAGGAAGCAAAAACATTACTCAGCATTTATTACAACAATATGCAAATACAACATAAATTACAGAACTTAAAAGTGGTTGTATGAGCAACAGACATCAATGACACACATATCAGACGGCTGCTACTAAATCTCTCTACAGCCCAACAAGTTTTCAGCGGATTGAGTACCTATACAACCCATAATGAGATATTGCCACAAGATGTGGTTATCTATATATGTTTTTATTTAATTTTTTTCTTTTGTCTTTTAATCATGTTTTTTGAATATGCTTTTATGGAAAATGTTAATTGTGTACTATTAAATATCAATCATCTATAATAAGGATATTCTTTGGGTGGTTTCACATGTAGAGTGCCTGTCTCAGCTATATACAATCTTTCCAAATACCCACAGGCATGCAGTTCCGTTCGCTTTAACTGTTTCTGCAATGCCTAGGTTGTGAGGTGCAGATCTTAGATTCAGATGGCCAGTCCATCTCAAAGTGCGTAGGGCACCAAAGCAACTTTGAGATGGGCTCTGGATAGGTCATCAGTATCCGATCAGTGGGGGTCCGACACCAAGGAACTCAGCAGATCAGCTGTCTGAGAAGGCAGCAGTGCTTGCAGTAGTGTCACGACCTTCTCTCTGCTTTTCCTAGGCCGAGTAACGACTTGTTCATGTGTCACGTGACCTAGGAACAGCTCAGGCCCATTCAAGTGAATAGGGCTGAGCACAGCCGCTATACTATGTACAATGCTGTGCTTGGCCCTCTTTCACACTAGCGTTGTAAGGGTCCGGCGTGCACTTCCGTCGCCGGAAATGCCCGCCGGATCCGTCACAATGTAACACACCTGAAAGCATTTGAAGACTGATCAGTCTTCAAAATACTTTCAGTGTTACCATGGCAGCCAGGACGCTACTAAAGTCCCGGCTGCCATGGAAAAGTAGTAGGGAGCAGTGGAGAAGCTACTTACCGTCCATGCGGCTCCCGGGGCGCTCCAGAATGACGTCACAGCGCCCCTACGTCGTATGGATCACATGATCCATGCGACGTAGGGGCGCTGTGACGTAATTGTGGAGCACCCCGGGAGCCGCACGGACGGTAAGTAGCTTCTCCCCTGGCTCCCCACTACTTTTCCATGGGAGCCGGGACTTTAGTAGCATCTTGGCTGCCATGGTTACCATTCAGAAAGCTAAATGTCGGATCCGGCAATGCGCCGAAACGACGTTTAGCTTAAAGTCGGATCCGGATTAACGCTTTTCAATGGGCATTAATTCCGGATCCGTCCTTGCGGCATGCCTTCAGCATGCTGTGGATTTTTCAACGGCAAAAAAAACTTTTGAATACTGAACTGAAGACATCCTGATGCATCCTGAACGGACTTCTTTCCATTAAGAATGCATTGGGATAATCCTGATCAGTATCTTTCCATCTTAGAGCCCCGAGGACGAAACTCTAGGACGGAAAGGAACAACGCAAGTGTGAAAGAGGCCTTGGTAAGCGCTATGAGAAGGCACAGAAGTGCCGCCGCCTTCTCCTAACAGCCGATGGGTGGGGGTCCCCAGTGTTGGACCCCACCAATCACATACTGATGACTTATGCAGAGGATAAGTCATCAGTAAAAAAAAAAACAACAACTCGGAAAACCCTTTTGACTTTTGGTACACAATCAACCTTTAGCAGTGGTCCGCTGGGTCACTGCAAAAACACAGTTATGTATGGTGTGAGGAGAGAATAAAAAACTAACATTGAAGAATCTCTGTATGCAGCTTGTGTAACAGCTAAACATAGCTTCTAAAAACGCTGATTATTATTACAGCAGCTGTACAATACAAAGGTTAAGCTAGTACCCACAGTGGGGCACCATCTAGAGTTCCTACTACAAAGCTGAGAGGCACACAGAAGTTTTTGCCCCATGATAAAATTTAAAGGGGTTATCCCTGCATCCCCAGCCAATGGTAGGCCGCGACGGGAATGAGCATCCTTAGCATCGCAGGTGATGTTAAGGAGGCTCGTTCGCATTGCAGCCTGCTATGGGCTGCCACCACCACTAACACCGGATGTTTCATCCGCGTGATGGGGAGATGCAGCGGCGGGCGTGCAGGCGTCAGAAGCAACATGGGTGCTGGGGAGCCAGGTAAGTATAACCACTGTCAGGGTCCTGGGTGTATGGGGAGGCATTTTAGGGGTTGGCTAACCCCTTTTAAGGGAGAATATTACTATATTATGCCATCTAAGTAACATTCCACGATTTTTGTTTCAGTCAGATTCTGCATAATTCTAGCAGCAAAGACTCTCCATGATATCAAAGACAAACAAGGGGTACAGAATGAATTCTGTGCTTGTATATTATGGCTCTGTACAAGTCAGATCTTGTATGGAGCCTTAAAAGTAACTTGTCACCAAGAGAGGGCAGCATATAGAAGTGGCACTCTGATTTTAGTGGTCAGTCACTCAAGAGCAAATATTCAGGGGTTGCTGAGAACGTTGCTGTATAATCATCGTAGCCCATGCTGAAGTCACGGCTGCCTGAAAAGTCTCACAGCTATTCATGAACAACTGCAACCAATATCCTACTATGATGATTGACTATTATCACCTAGAGAGACTACTTATGAGAAAACGGTGTCATCAGCAGGTGGGTGGTGAGCAGAAGCTCATAAATAACCATGACTTTTCTCAGGCAGTCATGACTCTTTTTTAGCGTGGGCTGCGGTGATTATACAGCAAGTTCTCAGTAACCATTTAATATTAGCTTATGACTTCCAGACCCCCACAGTGTCTGTGAGGGCAGCATATAGTTGATGACTGGCTTGTTTTAGTACAGCCATGTGCATGAGGCTTTATATTGACCAGCCTAAAAAAAGGCATTTGTGAATATTTTGTTTTTAGAGAGAGAGTAGCTTCAATTATTAATCTCTCTAACTAGGGAGCATCTTCTCCTGCTGAGAACAGTGGCCCATACCAGTGCCCTGTAAGTAATAACAACTTAGTGAATGGAGTCTAGAGCGCAGGTTGTAACTACTGCTGTAGTAACCATCATAGGCGTACTGGGAACTTAAAGGGGTTATCCAATGTTTAAAACATGCCGCCAATCCCCAGGCCCCTCATATAGATTGTACTTACCCAGCACCCCAGTACCCACGTCGCTTCTGATGCCTGCACGGATGCCGCTGCATCTCCCCGTTGCACGGATCAAGACATCCAGCGACGGGGATCAGCCTCCCTTGTATCTGGGAGATGCAGCAGCGGCCGTGCGGGGATCCAGAGTGCCGTGGGTGCTGGGGAATGGGGTAAGTATAATCTATATGAGGGGCCCAGGCATTTGGGGAACGTTTTAAACATTGGATAACCCCTTTAAAGTGCCATTGGAGGTAGGTCCAAATTGACAGAAGGTGGCGCAATACAAGTAGACAGAGACAACCGAATTAGGCAGCACAAAATACCATCCCAACATAACCAAATAACACAGTACAGCACAAAATACCGCCTCGACTACAGTAGTCAACTGTATCACCGTCCTAAGGATGGTGATACAGTTGAGTTGAGGAGAGAACCTGCAGCCATTGGCCAGGTTTATTACTGCCTAATGCTCCTAACATTAATGCTGAGCGCATACAATCATTATGTACCTGGCCAGCAGCCGTGATGAGGGCTTCGGTGGCCCCTCTGGGCATCAGTCCACTGTGAAATGTCCCTGTAGGGTCTATGGCTAATCCACCCCTAGCAGTCATACAACACCATAGAATACCAAAAAATGTAATTTTATTCAATAAGAAAATAGACAACAATAATAAAATATACCATAGGACTGGTAATAGCACCACTATGACACAAACAAGGAAGAAAAAATAGGAGAGGACCGCAGGGTCAACACATGAAGGGTACATACACAAAGTGCATAAAAACAAGCAAACAATACTCAAGGGCTTGTAAAAGGGGGAACTAGCCCCAGGACAAAGTCCTCTATAAAGGCAAAGCAAAAAGCTAAAGAGTGATGCAAAAAAGGATATACCCTCCACAAGTGTGTTGATCCTGCGGTCGCCTCCTCCCAACGTCGTTTCGCCTAGACTGGCTTCTTCCTGGGATTCATTAGGTTTCCGTTCAAGAAAAACATTTCTGTTGTGGAGAAAAAAAGTCCTGCTGTACCCTTTGCACTTTGATTGACAGGGCCAGTCAATTTCATCACCCCTGGCCCTGTCAAACAAAGTGTAGAGTGCGCGGCAGTTGCAGAGAGAGCAGAGCCTCTAGGTGTAACAGCAACGCCCCCATTACTCCTAGAGGGTCATTTGCAGAGGCGTAACTACCATTGCGGCAGACCAGGCAAGTTAAAGCTGCTAATTTAACCCCCAGATAAGTAATATATTCGGGATGCCATTGAAACGAAAATGAGGTACCCCAATGTTTCCTGGCTGTGCGGAAGACTGGAAGCACCTCTGATTTATTAAGTTAACTTTAAATCCGGAAATAGCGCCAAAGGATGCTATAACTGACATTATCTCTGGTATTGCTTGACATGGGTTTGAGATGAATAATAATATGTCATCAGCAAAGGCCAGTAGTTTATTTTCAACTGAACCTGTATGAATACCATGGAATGAAGGGAGAGTTTGTAAAATTCTAATTAAGGGGTTTAGTGAGAAATTAAACAGTAGAGGAGATAACTGGCAACCTTGTCTCGTTCCTCTGCCTACTGTGAAGGAGGAGGAGCAAATAGAGTTCACCCAAATCGTAGAACAGGGATTATGATACATCATCTGAACAGCAGTACAAAACAAAGGACCAAAATGTCTTAACCTAAGAATTTCCTGAAGATAATTCCAGGGCACTCGATCGAAAGCCTTGTCCGCATCTAGACTGACTAGGATATTCTTAGTTTGACGATGTACTCTACTTGACGATATTGCCCCAACATAAAACCGGTTTGTGAAGGGTGTATAATGTCAGTGAGAATGGTTTGAAGCCTGTTTGCCATTATTTTAGTGAACATTTTAAAATCAGCATTTAAAAGCGATATAGGGCGGTAACACTCTACCAGTAGATGATCTTTACCTGGTTTTGGGATAACTGTTATGCATTCATCATTAAATCCGTTGGGAATAGTGGTGGAAGAAATAATGTGATTATGCAATGAGTGTAAATGAGGGCTCAGTGTGGGACTTAACAATTTGTAATACTCATTCCCAAAGCCATCGAGTCCTGGTGCCTTAGAGAGTATGAGGGATTTTATAGTGGTCGTAATTTCATTTTGACTAATAGGTGTGTTTAAAATTAGTTGATGATCATCTGTTAGGGTGGGAGGAAGGTTACTATTAACAAAAGGGGACTCTGGAAAAATGTCTTCTAAAGTAGCGAAGGACTTGAATTGTTCCCCAATTTCCATAGGATGAGATATGAAGGAACCCTTAAAGCTTTAATTTGGAAATTTTTGTGGCTGAACAAAAGGGTTTGGTTAGGGATGCGAACAGTCTGCACGGTCTATTACCCCAACGGAAATATCTGTGTTTTTGATAATTCACATCTAATAATGCTCGCTCATGAGCAACTGCTTCCGCCTCCACTTTAGCATTTAAATATTGTTGTTTTGTTTCAGGAGTATTGCTGAGTTTAAACCTCTTGTATGCCCGTGTAAAGGTAGTCTGGGTGGAAGTCAATGAGGCCATCAACTTTTTCCGTTTATGGGAGAAATAGGAAATAATCTGTCCTTGGTTACTGCGTTAGAGGCGGCCCAAAAAAAGTTTAATGTCTTCTCTATGTCTCTCATTGTCTGAGGTGTAATTCAACCAGAAACCGATAAGCATAGATTTAAAATCTTCAGAGCGGAATAAGTAGGAAGGGAAACTCCATCTTTTGGAAGTAGTTAGGGCTGATTAAAAAATTACAGGGGCATGGTCAGATATATGAATATCCATAATTCTAGATGATTTCAGAAGGTGAGTAGAAGTATGTGGGATCAACCAGTAATCAATTCTCGTATAAGAGTTGTGGACATGGGAGTAATGCATGTAGTCAGAGTCTGGGGTGCAGTAATCGCCAAGGGTCTATCAGGTCAAAATGATCCATGAGTATTTGGATGGCGTTAGTGGCCGTAGTGTGAGAAGGAGTATGCTGTTAAGATTTATCTAATAACATGTCATGAACCTCATTAAAGTCTCCTCCCACTATGATGTTGTTTACATCCAGGCCGGCTATGGCCGTCAGCAGTGATGCAAAGAAGGCCCTACTGGAGGCATTGGGGGCATAAAAATTTACTAAACTGTAGATTGTACCTTTAATTATAACTTTGACCAGGAGATACCTGCCCGCTGGGTCCTTGATAGTCTCCAATATTTTATGTTGAAACAGAGAGCTAAACAAGATAGCTACACTTCTCATTTTCCTAGAGAAGGAAGCTTCGACGCAAGTTGGGAACCTTTTGTTATGTAAAGGAGGATGATTCCCTTTGACCCAGTGGGTTTCCTGTAAAAATACAATGAATGATTTAAACTTATGCAGATGATCCAATACTTTTTAATGTTTTATTGGAGAATTAAGGCCATTAACATTCCAGGTACACCAAGTTAAGGTGGAATTGGTGGACGCTGTAACGTTATTATTGCTCGCCATTTAACCAATACCAGGGAGGGGCCAAAAATAATATAAATGCGATGAGTAAAAGAGGGAAGAGAACCTGTCCCAGCGAGCAGGCATCCCCCCAGTGACTTATGAGGCTCCCCTATGTGATACGCACAGTAAGCCCCTCTATATAAACATCAAAAGAACAACCAATCGCCACCATGTTGCTCGTCAACCCATGACAGCAGCACTATGGTATCATGATATAAAACATACCATAATACAGACCCCATAACCGGAGTGCAGATTAGGTAGACTGGTCAAGAGAAACAAAATATCAACCAGAACCAAAAGTCACTGGCGACTCCGCTTTCAAGTAGGTGCTGTAGGAGAGATGGGCGAAGCTTGACTTGCAGCGTGAAGATGATCTAGGGCTCTCTGAGGGTCATTGAAGACCCATACTTTGTCTCCCATGGAGAATCGGAGTGTGGCAGGATATTGAAGAGCAAATCGGATCGATTTATCCAATAGTAGTTTGCAAACAAGTTTGAAGGCTCTTCGTTTTTCTGCCACTGTTGATGAACAGTCCTGGAATAGGAGGAGCTTGAAATTTTATCCTGTTAGTTGAGGATTTGAAAAATTGCAGGTCTTGGTTTTGAGGAGCCGTCAGCATCTGGGGGGCCAACTCTGTGAGCACGGTCTATCAGTATTTTATATAAGGCATCCCCCAACTTTAGCTCCAGAGGTAGCCATTCAGATGTGAACCACAATAGTTTGTTGGGACAGACAGATTCAGGAACTCCAATAAGGCACAAATTATTGTGCCGGGACCTGTTTTCCAGTGTGAAAGATGCCCTCAATCAGGGCTGATCATGTTTGCTCTACTGCTCCAAATTAATAGTAACCCAAGAGTTTTACGTGCACGGAAGAAAATAACAGTGACACACACACTGGAGTCAAAGCAAATTCTCATTTATTAAAGGAAGTACAGCAGTTTATATAGACATCAGAGAGGCATTCCCCCTGAGGCTTGTGGCATTATTACATTGGCTGAAATATGAAAATATTGAAAGAGATAACACTTGGCATGTGTGCATTGTTTTACTAACACTGGTATATGAACTATGTAAATATCTTACTGTAGGCGCCATATTGTAATGGAGTCTTCACTAACAGCAGAAAAGCATATATGATGTAGCAAGGAGGCGTGTTCTCTTCGGTAGGATGAAACCTTCGTGCTCTGGAGAAGATAAGGTGTTGTCTGAGAGCCGGAGTATATGGGAGCTTTCTTAGCTAATTCAAAGAATGATGACCACATCTCTATCACCAGGTCATCCACCTTATTTGGCAAATTAACAAGTATTTGCTCCTTTTCTTCTAATTGTTTGCGGCATTTAGAGGACTGTATCCTCTAAATCAGAGACTCTCTGCTCAATTTCAGATAGACGAGTATTATGAGCTGTTACTTGAGAAACAATGAGGTCCAAGGAGGACTGAAAGGCCGCCAGCCTGGTATTAATGGTAGGCATTAATGGATCAGAGATTGCTTGGGCTGTCGCCTTTGATGTATCCATAGAGGGGTCCTCAGACAGGTGACCCAGAGAGGATGGAGTTTGGCTGCAGGTTAGGGTTCGTGGACCCTTAGTAGTAGCTGTATTTTTCCCCACAAACTTATCTATGGTGCTACAAGATGGAGGTAATTTGCTGAATAGGTTGAGCTTTAATGTAAAAAGACTAGCGGAGTCACTGTTTCAATTGTATTACATTAAAAAAAATAAACAAGTGTGTCCCAAACAGAGAGCATGGGTGCTGGACAAATAATGCTTATATCAGATGTGGAAGAAAATTCCTCTATACGAAGATCCAGTAAAAGTAGAACAGTCTTAGCCCATATAGTGCCAGTAAAATGTGGGCAGTGAACTGCCCGTTGCTGTACAAAAGAGAATATATGATATAGATCAGAGACCAGTCCTGCAGCACTGCTGTAATAGTGAGTCTCCCAGACAGCACTTTACGGTTAATGGCACGAGATTGAAGGTGCGCGTGCTAGTATGATTTTTTATAACAGCGGAGGGTGTGATTGTGCCTACTTCACCCTTTTAATCCCACTCGGTTCTGAGGGTAAACGGAGGGAAGTATTTGTTCTGTGGTGGGGAGAGAGAGCAGCAGCAGCGCTACACACCGGAGCAGGCTGCTAAGAGGGAGAAGGTCTCTGGGCTTCCGGGGATACAGGAGCCAGGTAAGTTTCTGCCCTTATTCTACCCTTATCCAGTCCCCGTGCCACCGGTTGCGGTCGTTGAGGAGTGCGTGGGGCAATTTTCAGAGCAAGGAGACCGGAGCTCTGTTAAGATGCGGCCATAGCAAAGCACCGCTGCCCGGAAGTCTCTCCCTAGATGATACATATTTGTAACCTTTTGACACTTTCTTTCAATTGTTTAATTTAGACCATCTCAATATAGACTTTGCCACTTAAAGATTCAGAATGACTCCCGTTTATTAAACATGATTTCCCTCCCATGTGTCACAGGGGATTTGTTCAATCGGAGTCGCCAACAGGACTCTCTCAGGACATTAGCTCTGATCCATCAGAATATGATGCCCCTACCAGTATAGCATCCGATGTCTCTTTTTTAGAATTTCCCCTGCTCAAGGGAGACACTCTACCGCCATCCAACATCTAACCCCAGGGGACTCTTGGTCACGCGACGATACCCATGATGTTTATTTTTTTAATTGTTTATGTACTTCTATTTTTGGAGAAAGATTTTGACATCATGAGACCAAAACAGTACCTCACCATTGCGAGGCTTCAAGCAAGATGTTCTCAGGTGGAAATGGCCACCGAGCTTAGAAAGTCACAGTGTGTCATCAGCAGGTTGCTACAGCGATACAAAGAGACTGGAAGAGTCACAGAAAGGCATAGAAGTGGACGCCCTTTGGCCACATGCCACACTGATGACCACTTCATTGTGAACAATGCCCTGCAGAACTGGATGATGAATGCCACACAACTCCAGGCACATTTAAGGGAGGTGAGGGGCACCCAAGTTACACGCCAGACCATTCGAAACCATTTACATCAGGGTGGTCCGTGTGCTAGACGACCTGCAAGGGTACCTGACCTTACCACCAGGCACAGGCGGTATTGACTTGCATAGGCCGGGGAGCATCTACGCTGGACAAGGGACCAGTGGGCCTCAGTGCTGTTCACTGATGAAAGTCCATTCACATGAAGCAGAAATGATGTCCGCCAACAATGTTGGAGACTACATCAAGGAGAGCACTATGCATCAGCCACTGTTGTCTCCAGAAGAGCCTTTGGTGGTGGTGGTGTTACAGTGTGAGCAGGTGTTTCTAGTCAATACAGAACTACCCGACACTTTGTGAATGGTACAGTGACGAGCCCATACTACTTAAATAACATCATTAATCCATTGTGCCTCTGCATGAACAACACAGGCCTAATTTCATCTTCATGGACGACAATGAGCCAGCTCATCGAGGTCGCATTATTAGGGAACAGCTGCTGGAGACTGGGGTACCTCAAATGGAGTGGTCTGCGCACTTTCTCCAGACCAGAATCCCATTGAAAACCTATGAGATCAGCTGAGTTGCTGCATAGAGGCTCTTAACTCTGTACCACAGAACCTCAATGACCCGAGGGCCGCCCTTCAAGAAGAGTGAGATGTCATGCCTCAGCAGGCAATAAGTCGACTTGTAAACAGCATGAGACGTCGTTGTCAAGCTATAATTGATGCTCTAGACCACATGACAAGTTTTTGAGACATTGACATTTTTTGTGGGGGTATACCCACCACATTTATTGGCTTTTGTTTCAATAAATTGTTTGAGATGAGGAAATCACCATTCCTATCTGGCTTAAATTTAGACCATTTTCTACACCTAAACCTGGTGTAGGGTCTTCATAGGAACTAATGTGCAGCAGTCTCCTGTCACACAGAAGGACAGGGGCTGCTGCACACATTCCCTGGCTCCCCCAATCTCCGCTGGGGGAGCCAGAACACACCCGGAAGCGCGCTTCCAGATTTTTGCACCTCCAGATGCCTTAGTCACGTTTTATCATGCCATCTGAAGGGTTAAAAGTCTGAAATCAGCATTACCAGGGGTCGCGAACATGAGACCCACATGCCTGCTGTTTATAAAAAAAAAAAAACAGCATGTACCCTGTCGTGGATATAAAGCGCAAAATGCTTTATATACAAAAAGAAAGGATCAAAGGAAAAAATATCAGTTATTGATCCTACTGAGGAGAGGGCGACATAATAACCTCTCAGCTCGTTGTCGAGAATTGTAATTATTTTGTGCAACTAGTAAAGAAAACAAGATACCATTGTCTATGCAAAAATATATGTCAGTTTATTATACATAAGTACTAAATACAAAATCAATAATACAACCAGTACAATAATAGACAATGAAATGTAATACCAATCTGTGCCACCAGATGGTGCTAGCACACCACAGAAAAGACAACACCAATACATTCCAATGACCAATCAACACGAAATACAATTTTCTTTCAATTAATAATGAATATCGCCAATCAATACAATAATATGCAACAATCCAAATTAAAGAAAAGTAGGGGTATCAACCCCTTCCTATCACCTTTTTACCAATTGAGGTATATGGCGGCACTATAAATTTACCAGCTTGGTACAAATTAGGGGAGGTAAACACTACCCGAGGACTGGGTCAGCGTCTGGCCCTGTTAACAATATGCATTGTTGTTAAAAGGATGACCAACATTGACCAGGTGTCTTACACTACTTATCCACACAAATGTGGATCTTTGGCTATATACCGGGCTAAGTAACTTATCAATACCGCAAGCAATAAACCAGATATACGTTACCAAGGGTCAAAAGGTGAGTAGGGCTCCGGAGGGACGGTCAGCTCTCCAGAGGGTTCCCCATGATCCAGGATAAAATCCAAAGCTTTGCTTCCCCTCGCCACGTGTCTGTTTAGTCCTTTATTTGTAGTACCTTTTTTTTTCTCTCGGAATCCCCTCTACCATTCCGTCTATGATTAATATTCACAGACTTATCAAAAGAATACACCCCTTTAGATAACAGTCTTCCAACCAAACCAGAGGGTGTGCACATATGGTAATGGTACTGTGAGATCATACATTACCCAAAATGCTTTGTGGTGAATGGTGTAATGTTACCTGCCCATACCTAGTTGGCAATGTTGTATAATCTATAAATGTGAAACTTTTAAGAGTTTAATTTATATAATGTGACTTCATGTTAAGTGGTAAACATCCACCACCTGGGACGTACATCAAAAAGGAGGCATACCCCCTGACACTTGAAGCAATTAAAAACCTAGATTCCCAGAAACTAGTATTACTGTTCTCACGTCATAAATCTAAAATGTAGACAACAAATGTGTGGCTTTTTGGGTTTCACAGGTGCCTTATCTTTTGAAAATAACACAACTTTTCTGAGCAACGTCTCATTAGCAGAAATCCAACTGAGCATGATTTCCCACATACCTCAGGAGTACACGCTTTTGGTGATACACACACAGGATATATATACGATTATAACATGTAACAAAATAAAACCAATATGTGAAGCAATATAAAACAACACATATGTGATATATTGATCAACTTGTGCCAAAATTAATACGATCCACTATATGAATAAACAGACATTATATGTTTGTCTCATTAATAAAACTCATTATAAAGGTATGCCAGACGTGTGCCAGGAAGCAGCCTTATCTCGGCTCATAGCCTAGTGATGAGGTAAAATTACTCCCTTAGATAGGCACACATCTGCCAGGGAGAACCTTCCCTTCAACCCATATTTTTTTTCCACAATGAAGATTCATACAGGAGAGTGAACACAACATGGCTTCTTATAAGCCATGAATACACATTCTAATAACAATGTATAACTGTTTATATACTTATGAAAAGGCATGACAACCTGGCGGCTACAGTGCATGTGCGAGCGGACGCCATATTTAAAGTCCCGACCATCGACGTATATATACATAAGGCAGTCAGGAACGAGTTAACAGTACAAAACAAAACAAACTTTGCAGATTCCCCCAGGTCTGGGGTATTGCATATGTGCAGTAATCCAGGTTAAAGCTCAGCACCAGACCCCATAAATGTACAGCGTTTAATCCTCAAGTAGTTAATTCAAATAAAAGCAACCATGTATCATTATTATTTATTTGAAAGCAACCTTGGTGCAGTAAGCTTGGTTTCATTACTGTAACTACGTAGTAAGCTTGATTCTGTTAACATATCTATGCCGTAAACTTACCATATCTATGCAGTAAACATGCTTGGTTTTGGTACTGTGTCTATGTTGTAAGCTTGGTTCTGTAATGGTATCTACAGTATACAGTAAGGTTGGTTGTTACCTTATCTATCTACAGATGTAGCCAAGCTAAAATTGACTCTTGCCATTCTTTACATAACACATTAACCTTCAAGTTTAGCTCAGCTGCATCAGTAGCAAGCATATTCGTGTTACTGCTTCTATGAAGTACCGTATTTTTCGCCCTATAAGACGCACCGGCCTATAAGACGCACCTGGGTTTTTGAGGAGAAAAATAAGAAAAAAAATATTTTTAACCAAAAGGTGTGCTTTTGAAGTAATGGTGGTCTGTGCATGACAGTATTATGGGGGGGGATCTGTGGATGGCACTGTTATGTGGGGGAGATGTGGATGGCACTGTGATGGGGGATCTGTGGATAGCACTGTGATGGGGGGATCTGTGGATAGCACTGTGATGGGGGATCTGTGGATAGCACTGTGATGGGGGGATCTGTGGATAGCACTGTGATGGGGGCATTTATGAATGACACTGTAATGGATTGGATCTGTGGATGACACATATATAGCATCTTATGCTATATGTGTCATCCACAGATCACCAATACAGTGTCATCCACAGAATGCCCCCTTTTCTAACTATCTGGCCCATGGCTGCTTAGGGGCGGAGCCTGGCAACACATGGCGGGCGGCCCGCCGCTAACAGCGTGACTGCTTGTATAACATTTAAAATCTTTAATTATGTCCCCTTATTTCCTAAAAGCCTAGGACAGTAGCGCTCTGCTAACCTGCTATAACGATCCTCTAGCAGGCAGAGCGGTGCGGCGGCAGGCTGGTGTGTAACGTCCTCACTGGCGTCATCTGCCTGCTCCTCCTGCTTCATTCATAAAGTGAAAGGAGCAGGCAGATGGCGTCAGTGAGGGCGTTACACAGCAGCCTGCCGCCGCACCGCTCTGCCTGCTAGAGGATCGTTATAGCAGGTTAGCAGAGCGCTATTGTCCTGGGCTTTTAGGAAATAAGGGGACATAATTAAAGATTTTAAATGTTATACAAGCAGTCATGCTGTGAGCGGCGGGCCGCCCGCCGCGTGTTGCCAGGCTCCGCCCCCTCCTCCTTCCATGCTGATACATCGCAGGCTGTGCGATGTATCGGCTTCAGCTATAGGAAAATGGTAGTATTCGCCATATAAGACGCACTGCCATTTTCCCCCCACTTTTGGGGGAAAAAAAGTGCGTCTTATATGGCGAAAAATACGGTAAGCTCGATTATTTCAACATATTCAAGCATGTATGCTCTATGCATGGTCTAGTTACCGTTATTATGCAGTGAGCTTGGTACTGATATCAGATCTGTACACTGAGGAAGAATTATTAAAGAGTAACTAAACCTTTGTCTAAAATTTTAATAGCATGTCCCTAATGCCCTAATGAAAGTTTTTCTAATATACTTGTACCCATGTGCTATGCTGCCAGGATTAGCTGAGCAGAGCGGGCTCCTGCTTCGCTAAACTAAGAGAACTGCATGTTAGCTCTTAGCGTAGCAGGCACATGACAAAATAAACACCTGAAGTTAAGTTCAGCGTGCTGACATGTATCTGGTGTAAGGGCATATGGGTAACACAGGAAAAAAATATGTAGCAAAGTGGCTCACTACCAATTATAAAAAGAGGTAATTCTGGTGCTCACGTATGGATGGTAGACCCCACTACCTGGAAAAGGAACAGTATAGGTATAGTAACGGGCACTCAGAACCGTGTGGTAGTTACAAGAAACCGACGGTATTTATTAAAATAGTCAATAAAAATATATAAAAATTAAAACATAGGTATGGGTCAAATGGTTATACATGACATATTTAGATGAGCCAAGGAACATTCATAAATGGTGACAATTGGTGGAATGATACCACAAAATTGTATATACTTGGTGATGTGTGTTGCCACAAATGCTGTAAATTGTCCAAAGATGAAAAAGATGGGCGGTTATTTTGCCTCTTATGGAGAAGGTTAACAATTGATTGTCCTGTATTTGATAACCATATAAAAAAGTCCTTATAGAAACAGCCGTTCGTTTGGCAATGATGATAAACAATAGTCCGTTATATTCTTATTTAAATATGTGTCTCAAGTCGGAGACTTACCTTCCCTGTTAACCGGTCTAACGGGAGGTATACTCACGGAGAGTCTCCTAAATTCAGACGCCGAACATCCAAGCGGGAGTTCACTGCGTGTGGCGTGATTGTACTTGCCCTTCAAGGACCTTTCTTTAGCCCTCCTTCTTTGTTGGTCACGTGTGTCAGGTGGCGTCCCACGTGATACACACAGTATTCGTCGATGTGTTTCCTTAACAGCGCGTGTTTCGTTACAATGGCAAGTCAAATAGGTAGAGACTTGTAAGATTACTTGGATAGCGATTTACAAATCGCTATCCAAGTAATCTTACAAGTCTCTACCTATTTGACTTGCCATTGTAACGAAACAGCGCGCTGTTAAGGAAACACATCGGACGAATACTGTGTGTATCACGTGGGACGCCACCTGACACACGTGACCAACAAAGACGGAGGGCTAAAGAAAGGTCCTTGAAGGGCAAGTACAATCACGCCACACGCGGTGAACTCCCGCTTGGATGTTTGGCGTCTGAATTTAGGAGACTCTCCGTGAGTATACCTCCCGTTAGACCGGTTAACAGGGAAGGTAAGTCTCCGACTTGAGACACATATTTAAATAAGAATATAACGGACTATTGTTTATCATCATTGCCAAACGAACGGCTGTTTCTATAAGGACTTTTTTATATGGTTATCAAATACAGGACAATCAATTGTTAACCTTCTCCATAAGAGGCAAAATAACCGCCCATCTTTTTCATCTTTGGACAATTTACAGCATTTGTGGCAACACACATCACCAAGTATATACAATTTTGTGGTATTATTCCACCAATTGTCACCATTTATGAATGTTCCTTGGCTCATCTAAATATGTCATGTATAACCATTTGACCCATACCTATGTTTTAATTTTTATATATTTATTGACTATTTTAATAAATACCGTCGGTTTCTTGTAACTACCACACGGTTCTGAGTGCCCGTTACTATACCTATATGGGTAACACAGTATTGCAGGTATAAGGGCCTCAATAAGCGCTGTACACAGCTAAAGCCAGGCATAGCACATATGTAAAGGGTTCAAGGGTTGCCTTTTTTTTACCATCTCTCTAAAATTCATAATAATCTGATCAACTCACCAGGATGCCCATCCATATCTGGTATGAATTCTGTCACAAGTAATTTGTCCCACTTCATTTATATCTACAAGAATTTCTGGCAGTCCTACAGCGGTGAATGGGGAGCTGGCCAAGCTTGCGCGGCTCGCTCTCCATTCACTGCTATGGGACATCTGAAAGAAGGTGAGGGTGCTCACTTGGCTATTTTCAAAAGTCTCATAACAGTGAATGGAGTGAATGCTTCGCACGTGCGGCATGCTCTATTTCACTTTGGCACCCTGTTCTAGGTATTGTAGCGTGTCCGAGAGGTGGGCCCTATCTGACATTTGTGTCATATGTTGGGATGGGAAAAGCTCTTTAAAACAGTGAACACTAAGCCTCCTTTCACACGAGCAAGTTTTCCGTGTGGGAATGCGTGAGGTGAACGCATAGCACCCGCACTGAATCCTGGCCCGTTAATTTCAATGGGTCTGTGTACATAAGCGTTTTTTTCACACATCAGTTCTGCGTTTTTCACGCAGCCCTGGACTCATAGAAGTGAATGAGGCTTCAGAGATAAACGCATTGCATCCCAAAGCAAGTGTGGATGCAATGCGTTTTTCACGGAAGATTGCTAAGAGATGTTTGTAAACCTTCAGTTTTTTTTATCACGCTCGTGAAAAACGCATCAAAACCCATTGCACCTGTGCGGAAAAAACTGAACGCAATCGCAGACAAAACTGACTGAACTTGCTTGCAAAATGGTGCGAGTTTCACTGAACGTTTCTGGACCTTATCCGTCACTCTCGTGTGAAAGAGGCCTAAGGCCCCATTCACACGTCCGCAATGTTCGTCCGCACCCGTTCCGCAAATTTGCGGAACGGGTGCGGACCCATTCATTTTGAATGGGGACGTGATGGATGCGGAGAGCACACACTGTGCTCTCCGCATCCGCATTTGCGGAGCGCGCCGCCGATCTTCCGGACGGTGGCTCCGCAAAAAAGTAGAGCATGTCCTATTCTTGCCCGCAATTGCGGACAAGTATAGGCATCTCTATAGGGCCGGTGGCAAGGTGTTTTGCGGATCCGCAAAACACTACGGACGTGTGAATAAGGCCTAATAGTTATTTGGACTTTCAGAGAAGTGATCACAATAAATGGATAAACATTCCCTTTGGACATTTTGAAGCTTATAGTTTATACTGATTTAATTATTTATTAATTATTTAGTAATCCTTTTTATTTCTTGGATTACAGTTTACCCCATATTTATACTTCTGATTAATTTGCTACTGTGGGGAATTGTATGTGTAAGGGTACTTTTACACTTGCGGCAGTCGGACATTCAGGACTTTTAGTCCGGCGATCTCCGGCCGTGCAGTGCCGTGCTGCGCCGTAGCTCTGCCCCCGCCCCATTATACTCAATGGGGACGGAGCGGCAGCACGGCAGTGCACAGCCACTTGCAGCAGGATGGATGCGTCAGGCTGAATAGCCTGCCGGATCCGTCCTGCCGCAAGTGTAAAAGTACCCTTATATGAGGGGGGCAGTCTTTTGTAGCACTTGCTTGTTGGTTCAGATATACATACATCAATGAGTTGGTATATATCAAATATTTATCACATTTTTAAAAAAAGTATTTTATATATCTTCCTTAGGGTACTTAATATTATTCTCATTTATTGTCAATCGATATTAGTACATTTAGGGTATCATACTTTTTATAATGTTTATTTGATCACAATTGTGTTTGCACATCACTGTCACTTGGAGAAGCACCTTCGCCCTTTATCACTATGTGTTATCACTGTTGGTTTGTTTAACGGTCTGTTATCAATTTTATTATATAATGTATAAGACTAAAACAATTTTATATACTTTGGGTTTAGTTACATATATTCATATGGCTTGAAATATTAGTATCTACAACACACAGGCAGATATGCTGGCAGATATAAAGTAGAGGATTCACACTCAATGGGGCTCAGAAGCAATAGGGCCTTGTCTTCATCACTTAGAATTCCTCCAAAAAGTAGAAGCTTTGGCACATAGAGCAAAAAAAAAAATTCCTTTATTTCATATGATTAAAAATGCAGTACATGATAGCTTATACCTACATGTTTCAGATTAATCCAATCATCTTCATGGAATTAAATAAAGGAAGTGCTGCAGCTTCTACTTTTTGGAGGAATATGAATATTTACCCAAACTTATTCTCAGCGCACAGGCATGGGGCATAACGCATGCATGCGCACACCCTCATGCGAGTTTTTCAACTATGTGTTTTACCATAAATTCTAAGATATGAGAATAAAATAGGTTTACAAGGCTATTGTGAATCATGGTTTCTGAGCAGCAGACCAGAGCATGGTTTCTAGACCACACAATCTGCTGCCCAGAAACTATGATCGGTGGTTCCTGCATGAATGACCAGATCACCCGATGAATGGGCGTTTTGCTCCTTCATCAGGTGATTGGTTCCACATGTACACAGACAGATTGTCAGGAACGGTTGTTCCCGATAATCTGGACTATTATTGGCTCGTGTAAATCAAGTATATTCACAGTCCAGAACAATAGGCTGCGGGCCCAGCAGCTAATATAAAAACAATGGATCCATGCCAAAATGAAATAAAATAAGCAAGAGTCCATTTGGATAACGGTATTATAATATCTATATGCCTCTTAGAAAAAGCGGATGTGGTGGGATTAACCCTTTGAACAAAAACTGTATCTTTATTCTCCCAATTAAGGATGAGCGAATCGACTTTGGATTAAACATCCGAAGTTGATTCGCATAATACTTCGCTTGAATACTGTACGGAGCGAGTACTCTGTACAGTATTAGAATGTATTGGCTCCTATGAGCCGCAGTTATTACTTTGCAAAATCTCGTGAGACTTTGCATAATAACTTCAGAAATTTATTTCTACTGTAAAAAACTATTTCCTGAACTCAGGTTCGTTTCCAAGTGGTACCTTGGTTATTATGCTCGGTCCGTACAGTATTCAAACAAAGTATTATGTGAATCGACTTACTGATCAGTAGTGTCGGTCGTGCATGTAACAGTCACTGCAGGAGGATCACATAGGCTGCAATTGGCTTCAGTTGTTAGCAATGTATCACTCACCTCATTAGTTGCGACATTAATGCCTCTGTGTAGACATATTTTATAATGCTAGTCTATGGTGACACGACATTCGCAAAAAACCCATCCAAGATGGATTTTTGTGCGACTATCGTGTCGCAGTCGCAGTGCGATACCATAAGCTTGCATTATAAACTATATCACTCAACATTCCATGTTGCAGTGTAGTTGTACCCTATATGTTGCACTACTTATTGTTGTTGTGTAGCCCTAGTTGTGGCGTTCATGCCTCTCTGTAGATATATGTACTTAAACTTACCAGTCCAGATGTGTCATTTGCAGTCCCTTACTGGCGCCTGTACTTGAGAAAAGCATTTGGCTGATACAGAAACGGCGCACAAGAGTCCGGCTAAGCTCTGTGGTATCTCTGCACATTGCTCTGATACCTCGCTTACAGGATGCTTTGAATGTAGTGTATGTGAGTCCTGGTAAAAGCTGGTTGGCTGTGTTTCATACTGTTTCAGCATAAAATCAGAGATACCTTCCCCACAGGTTGCTATCAATGTACCTTTTTAACCCCTGCAGGGATGAACAAATAACAGAGGCATATATTGCATAGATATAGCTGTACAGTGTCCCCAAAAGATGGATAGGGGGATCAGTCTCTTGCTGGATTGCCAAATATTGGGCTAGGCTAAATGCGTTTCGGGGCCCCTGGCCCCCTCCTCAGTAGCCACAAATATAAAGCCTATATATTTGTGGCTACTGAGGAGTGGGCCAGGAGCACCAAAATGTGAGCTCCGCTGCCTTTTCAAACAGCTGATCAGCGTGGGTCCTAGGTGTCAGACCCCTACCGATCAAATACTGATGACCTATCCTGATAGGTCATCAGTATTAAAGTCTCGGAAAACCCCACTACATATATATACACACACACACAGAGGCATGAATACCATGACTACTGCGGTGAGTGATTCATTATATCGTTATCAATATATTGAGCCTATGTGATCCTCCTGCAGTGACTGTTATATCTACAGAGAGGCACGCCGCGATCAGTGCGGTGACTGAGCGATATATTTCCTCCTGCAGTGACTGTTACATTCACTATCGACACTATTGATCACTGGGAGTATAAAGACACAATTTTTGTTCAAACGGTTGATCCCATTAATCCATCTCAGTTTTTCCGAAGAGTCGTATAGATATTATTATTCTTGATTACTTCATTATTATTTCATCTAAACATGGACCCATTGTTTTTATATTAGCTACTGGGCCCGCAGCTTATTGATCTGGACTGTGAATATATCTGATTCATTTATTGGGATCATTTCGTTTAATTGTTTGTTTTTACTTGTACCTTAGTTAACCATTATTTTTTCCTTATTCATTCTTTTCCTGATTTATTGATACATTAATTAATATGTACAATATATGCTTAGTAAATATCAATTTTTTTCTTATCTATTTGTATTAAATAAATGACATTTTAACTTTAAAGGCTTTTTGTGTTGGAGACTACTTTATCGATTTTGGATCTAAACTACCACTTGCAGGTGTGGCACTCCTTCCCGTGCACAGCCCTGAATTGGATTGCAGCCAAGACAGCATATGGTATGGGTGAGCTGGAACATATCCCCTTTTTCCTGTGTTTTATTCATGCTTTTAAGTAGTTGTTTTATTTGATGAACATGACACCTCTTAACATTTGTAATATGTAATTGGATCAGGACGGGCACACCTCACAAGGGCCCAATAGACAAACCATAAAACATATGTCATAAAACATATATTAAATATTTTTTATTTCATTATAATGGATCCATGGCTTGTAAAACATTATAGAAACATAGTAAACTTCGTGCTAGAATAAAAAATTAGGTACTAAAATAAAAAATTAGATACTAGAATAAAAACACTTAAGATCATAAACCCCTATATTACAATAATATACTCTATATTGTTAGATAAAAATATTAGTGATAACCGTAAAACAAAAGTTCATCACTCGAATTTATCAACAAGTGTAGCTAGAGTCTTTTCAAATGAGGCCAGCAAAAGAGTCCTTGATGTCAGTCCAATAGCAGCGATGGTATTTTGTCCCTCTAGTGCTGTACGCTGTAATTTGCGTTTTGGGTAACTTTGATATTATTATTATTGGTGCTGCACCAATGCAGCACCAATTGGTGCAGAGACCCCCGCACAGCAAGAGAATTCACATATACAGGAGCGCTCCTACTACGAACATCTCATCAGAAGGCGAACCGAGCAGCGATATCCCCGCTACAGCAGAGGCCCGCTCAGCAGCGTCAGAGGAGGTAAGCCACTCCGTGCATGTGTATCACGTGGGATGCCAGTGAACACAGCGGAGCGGATAGCCTCGTACTCATACACTAACTGCCGGGTTAAACTGAAAGAGGGTGCTGCGATTTAAAGGTGACAAAATATCCATCTTGTGTATGTATATAATATCAAAGTTACCATCGCTGCTATTGGACTGACATCAAGGACTCTTTTGCTGGCCTCATTTGAAAATACTGTAGCTACACTTGTTGATAAATTCGAGTGATGAACTTTTGTTTTACGGTTATCACTAATATTTTTATCTAACAATATAGAGTATATTATTGTAATATAGGGGTTTATGATCTTAAAGGGAATCTGTCACCAGGTTTGAGCCCTGTCAGCTAAACATATGCTGACGTTCAGGGTCTCATTAGCATGCCTAATATGGGCTCATCTAAACAAATGGTAGCGTAATTTTGTCAAAAAACAGGTTTAACTAACCTGTCAATCACACATATAAGGAGCCCAAGGGGAGGTCCAGCGATGCAGGGTGCCCGGCCGCAGAGCATCGGCTGTAGTGTGGCCAGCGCGCCTCCTAATGCTCCGTCGCCGCCTCTCCCTCCCCCTCCTCCTGCTGTGAGCGCTGGCTTAGTACGCACACGAGCGCAGTGCGCACTTCACTTGAAGAAGCGATCCATATTAGGCATGCTAATGAGACCCTGAACGTCAGCATATGTTTAGCTGACAGGGCTCAAACCTGGTGACAGATTCCCTTTAAGTGTTTTTATTCTAGTATCTAATTTTTTATTTTAGTACCTAATTTTTTATTCTAGCACAAAGTTTACTATGTTTCTATAATGTTTTACAAGCCATGGATTCATTATAATGAAATAATAAATATTTAATATATATTAAATCATAAAACATTTGTCATAAAACATATGTTTTATGGTTTATCTATTGGGCCCTTGTGAGGTGTGCCCGTCCTGATCCAATTACATATTACAATACATTTTTGGGATAAGGTGAGATCCAACAGGACTTCGAGCACCCGTTCCAGACCTACCCCAGGTGAGCCACCCAATATTACTCCTAGTATACTATAATTCTCTCTTAACATTTGACCACAAGTCTCTTATATCGTTCGTTTGTATACATAACACTTTGTGAATTTGATGTTTTGACCTGGTGAAGTACTCGGTCTGCATTGTCTGAACACACACAGAAATGGTTGTCTACAACTATTGCATCTGTCCTCTAGCACTGGTAAGTCCGATTTTTCTTTTTGCAACTATGGCATCATAGCATGTCGCATTGTAACACCATTGAAAGACATTGTATGAAATATGTAACCATTCCCTTTTTTAGGCGATATGTGTTGCATGTCACAAAGAGGCTGCAAAAGGTCCTAAACTAATTTATAATTTAATATTGTGAGGGAGCGTTCAGGAGGGGCAACCTGGGTGTCTTTGTACTAAAACTCTGAATGTGTACATATTGCCATATTTGCTTTCACACAGTTTATACATTTTCTAAAGTGTGCCATATCATGGGCAAATGTAGCTGTTCTTTAAAAAGGACAAACTAGTAATGAACGAATAGATTTGTATGAATTGAATGCGTTCAAAAATTTGTATTCTTGAGCAGCAAAGGGCTGGCCCCTCTTGCCAGGCCCTGCCAATCTAGTGTGTGCACCCTGGCTCTGCTGCTGCACTTGAGCAGCACAGGTACAGACTATGCATGCACCAGTCAAGGAGACTGATTTTTGAACCAATTCGATTTGTACAAATTGCTTTGCTCATCACTACTAGTAACATAGTTTATAAGGCTGAAAAAAAGACATATGTCCATCTAGTTCAGCCTGTTATCCTGCAAGTTGATCTAGAGCAGGGATCAGCAATAGTGATTAGCGAGCATGCTAGGCCGAGTACCGGTTCGGCTCGAGCATCACTATGCTCGGCATGTGGCGGTACTTGGCCGAATACGTGTGCTCGTCGCATTGCTCGGGTCTCCTCCCCGCACGTTTGGCGCCTCCTAAGCAGCCAATCAACGTTCAGGTAAGTAATTCCCTTCAGTATAATGCCATAGCCATGTTAGCTGTAAGCCTTACACTGATTGGCTGGCCGCAACACGTGATACCAGTTTATATAGGGGTCAATGTCCCGCGCTCGGATCATTCAGCATCAGGGAGAGCAGACAGTAGGCAAGGACAGATAGCGTTTTGCTGGAAATTCACAGATTTAACTCCAAAAAAACTATTGAAAGACCAAACAGTCCTCTTAAGGACTACAGTGTGTGTTTGACAGTAGTGCAGCACCATTTTTTTTTATTTATTTTTTACCAGGGGTTAAATTTCAGCAGTATCAGGGACAGGCTTCTTCAGGAAGGGACAGATAGCGCAGGGCTGGAAAATCACTTTTTTTTAAGTACCCAAAAGCTTTTAAAAGACGGAAAGATTTTAAACTAGTGGGATCTACAGTACGCCATTAGAAAGCAGTGTGTTTTGCAGACATTATAAAAAGGGGCTTATTCACTAGAGTGTGTATGCAAGTGAGATTTACAGTACGCCATCAGAAAGCAGTCTGTTTAGCAGACATTATAAAAAGTGCTTATTCACTAGAGTGTGTATGCATGTGATATCTACAGTACGCTATCAGAAAGCAGTGTGTTTAGCAGACATTATAAAAAGGGGCTTATTCACTAGTGTGTGCCTGCTAGTGAGATATACACCGCGCCATCAGAGAATTTTTTTTTTCTGGGGAAATTAACCTAATTTGTGCCACATCTGTGTGTGCGCTCAATCCACAATCGTTATATTCGTTACACAAGTAGAAAATTATTTATATTTTGGGCAAATTTAAGTAGTTTTGGGCACATCCGTGTGTGCGTTCAATCCGCAACCGTTATATTCATTACTCCAGCACAGAATTATTTATATTTTGGGTAAATTTAACTAGTTTTGAGCACATCTGTGTGTGCGTTTAGGCCGCAAACGTATATACAGTATTCCAGCAGAGAATTATTGGTATTTGGGACAAATTTAACGGTTTTGTGCCAAATATACTGTCCATATAGTGTGGATTTCCGTGACAAATACTCTACCACATTTGAAAAGAGTGTCTGTTGCCCCAATCTAAATAATCTGTGCATAATCTAGTGTCCATATTCTGTTCATTACTGGGACATATACTGACTCAAATTTAAAATCTGTGTGTCTTTCGACAATCTAAATAATCTGGTCCAAATCTGGTGTCCATAGCGCGTGGCTCTCTGTTTCAAATACAGTACCACATGTGAAAACAGTGTATTTTGGGGAAAAGTAAAATATTTGTGCCACATCTACTGTGTGTGCATTTCATACATATCACTGTACTTCATCCACAGACGGTGTATGGTAGTCTGTGATATTATCAGAGCTACATCCCTTGTATAAAGTGTGCGTATTCAAAATACCTGTTTTAATTTATTGGCGCATACACATCCTACGATACTGTACTTGTGACATACTTTTAAGCATATATAATTTAATATTCATTTAATATTAAGAAGGCGGCCAGTACAGGACGTGGAAGTGGCCGTGATGCTGATGGTTCACGCAGAGGCTGTGGCCCTGGGCTCAATGAAACAGAGCAAAATAATGTAGCTGAGGGCCTCCAGGTGCGCTAACCCTCTAAAACTGTGAAGGCGATGGCGAACCTTTAAGAGACTGACTGCCCAAACTGTAACCACAAACACTTATTAATTGCAAAGTGCCCACACGATCATTTACCCTGAATACTACAGTCCAATATTGTATTTCTCCCATGTTCCTTATTATTTAGCTATAATAGCCTGCCTACAGTCAATGTGCTGCCTGTGCCATTTAAGGCGTACCCGATGCTGATAAATGGCAGGAAAAGTGTAACGCATATTGGTGCACCATAGACTTTTTCAAGGGTAAGGGTGCCCCCAGAGAGGGCTCTGAGTGTCGCCTCTGGCACCTGTGCAAGAGTTTCGCTGACCCTATAAAACATTATGAGCAAGGGCAGCCTAAAAAGCATGTTTATATGATGGAGGAGGAGGACGAGAAAAGGAAGGTTGAATCATATAACCTTTTTGGTGGTGGCAGAGGTGTATGTGAATACAGTGTATTCAGTAGATTACAAACAACACATTTAAAGTGCCTTTATGTACAGTGACTTTCATGTGGTGGAGTAGAGAAGTCAGGGGCAATGCAGGCCCGGTTCATTTTTATAATAGTCAACCTGTCAGCATTTTCAGTTGACAGGCGCTTGCGCTTATCAGTTATTATGGCCCCAGCAGCACTAAATACCCACTGTGACAAAACGCTGTTGGCAGGGCCGGCCAGAACCTCTGAGGCGTAAAGAAGACAAACTGAGGGTGGTCACCCTGTGTACTGTGTTTGACTTTTTTTTTGTTATGGTTTGAGTTAGAGTTTAGTCTGTAAGATATGTTATTATCGTTATTTATTTTGTTATTTAGGAGTTGTTGTTGAACGCAGGTTTTTGCCATTGTTTTACCACCACTGTTGTATGTTATGTTTGTATTTTATAGAAATGTGTAAGTTTTGGATGAGGTTTTAGTGAATACAGTGTACAGGCCAGCCCCTCAAAGGCATAGAGTGCAAGTTTGTGCCACGTGTCCAGCTTGGACACCCAATTATAGTAAGACACAGAGGGATCCCTTAGGACGATGACACAGTCTGCTATGTACTCCTTCACCATCTTCCAAAATGTTTCCCTCCTTGTGACACTAGGTCGCGCATCAGGGTGAGGGTGCTGGCGGGGTGTCCTGAAACGGTCTTGTTGAGTGTTGTCCTGCCTCTGTTAGAACTGTGGTGTGTCCCCCTCATCTCCCCTCCTGAGTTGCCCAAGGAACTACATACTCTGCCTCCAGTGTTGTCATATGGAAATTTTCTAAGCAATTTTCAAACAAGGACATTCTGTTATTGCATCGTTTTGCTCGTCCTCTCCACCACAGGAATGACAGATAAGAAGTTCCCTTTGTAGGGGGGGGGGTCGAAAAGGGTCAACAACCAGGTAATCCGTGTTGTCTAACATGCGTGTAATGCACGGGTCGCGGGAAAGGCAGCCTAACATGAAGTCACCCATGTGTGCCAGATTCCCAACAGGCAAGACTTCGCTGTCGTCATCAGGAGGATGACTCTCATTCTCCTTATCCTCTTCCTCCTCTCCTGCCCATCTATGCAGAACAGATGGAGTAAACCTGCTATGGTTACTACCCTCTGTAGCGTAGGCAACTGTCTCTTGCTCTTCGACCTCCTCATCATCATCCAGTTCACACTGAGGAGCCTGATGGTGTTCTGGCTATCACCCTGTATAATGTCTTCCCCCTAGTTCCACCACTTCCACATGTGAAGCTTCCGCCTTCATCGTTACCAGCCAGCATTTCACTAAATACAGAAGTGGTATGGTTAGGCTGATAATAGCGGCATCGCCACTCACCATCTGTGTTTATCCCTCAAAGTTGCGTAAAACCTTACAGAGGTCAGACATACAAGAGCATGTTGCAGCTGGTATTCCACTACTGCCCTCTGCTGCTCACAAAGCCTGGACAACATGTAGAACGTAGTGTTCCAGCGCGTGCTGTCGGGTGTATAATAATTCAATTAAGAATTATCAATTATGGTCATAAAAATAATTAATCATGAATTTTTCATAACTTCTCGAATTTATGACCTGGTAAATTGTAGATAACCTAATCGATACAATTCACATCTGAGGCCGACTATTTCCTCAGATAATAAGTTCTTTTCATGTGAGATGACATTAATGCTAAAGATGTAGTTTTGACATTAAATAATACGCAGGTATTATAAAAATATGCAAATTTATTGGTTACAAGGTTATAAACCTAAATAAGTGAATAAACACAATGATATATGCCAATGAATATATACGAGCTAAAGCTAAAAATATCAATTGTGGGGGCACTCAGCAGATCTGTATATGGATTTTGTTATTTATTAACAGCGTGCACTAATATGTATCATAAAACACAATAAAATTTCACAGTAAAATTCAATGTCTCACGTGGCTGATCAAACCATGCATAAACCTCAAAACATGCATAAAAACATGCATAAAATTGCGCCAATATACCAGTAAATTGAACTCCAAACACACTCCTGTATACGATGTGGACTGGCGATATAAATGTCAATTTCCTTAAGCAATGTCCGTGCTTAATTGTTCTCCCCAATAAGTTTCCACAGTTTAACTATCATCCATATTCATGCTCAGTCTCTTATGTGTAAATTCAGATATGTGTACATTACCACACTTGTACTTCTCCCGGTACGATGCGGGCGGCGTGTTCGCTGCGCCTCTCCCCTGCCAGGACCTGGCGCGGCGTACCACGTGATCACTCCGTCACTCCGTGGCGTCCCACGTGATGGTGGCGGGGAACCTTTGATTGGTCTCTGTAGAAGCGATTGTTTGAGATGCAGCTAGCCGTATTCGATGGCAGGGGAGAGGCGCAGCGAACACGCCGCCCGCATCGTACCGGGAGAAGAACAAGTGTGGTAATGTACACATATCTGAATTTACACATAAGAGACTGCGCATGAATATGGATAATAGTTAAACTGTGGAAACTTACTGTGGAGAACAATTAAGCACGGACATTGCTTAACCCCTTAAGGACCGGGGGTTTGGGGATTTTTGCGTTTTTGTTTTGCGCTCCCTGCCTTCCAAAAGCCATAACATTTTTTTATTTCCGCTCACATAGCCATATGACGGCTTGTTTTTTGCGGGACAAGTTGTACTTTTTAACGCTACCATTTATTTTTGCATGTGATGTAGTGGGAAACGGGAAAAAAATTCCAAATGGGGTGAAATTGCAAAAAAAAAGCAATTTCACCACAGTTTTACGGGTTTTTAAATTACAACGTTCGATTTGCGATAAAACTGACTGGTTAATTTTATTCTTCAGGTCAGTACGAATCCGGCAATACCTAATATGTATAGTTTTTCTTGCGTTTTGATAGTGAAAAAAAAATTAAAAGTGGGAATTTTTTTATTTCATTTTTTTGTCGCCATGTTTTGACCCCTATAACTTTTTTGTAATTATGCGTACGGAGCAGTGTAGGGGCTCATTTTTTGCATGGGCAATCTGAACTTTTAATTGATACCATTATGGGGTGCGTATGATGTTTTGATCACTTTTTATTCATTTTTTTAGGAAATGAAGCGCCCAAAAATGGCGAATTAGCCATTTGGACGCTTTCTTTCTGTTTTTATGTTTACCGTATGGTGAATATTTTTAATATTATTATAGTATGGGCGTTTTCGCACATTGCGACACCCATTATGTGTAATTTTTTATTTTTTTATTTATTTTATTTTCATTTTGGGGAAAGGGGGTGATTTGAATTTTTATATTTTTTTATTTAATTTTTATTTTTAAACTTTTTTTTTTTTACCACTTTCTTATAGTTCCCATAGGGAACTATAAGATGCAATCATCAGATTGTTATTCTCATATATTCCAATGCAATAGCATTGGAATATATGAGAAAATCATATATTTCCTATGGAGCCTATTACAGTCATAGGCTCCATAGGAATACTGTGTAGTAACCTAGGTTTCATTCACAGAAACCTAGGCTACTAAATGCATGCCCGGCTCCCCTTGTGGCCATCAGGGAGCCGAGCAAAACCAAAGTGAAACTTTCGGTTTGCGCTGATCAGATGCCGTGGTCAGGATTGACCACGGCATCTGAGGGGTTAAATGTCCGCGATCGGCATCGCTGCCGGTCGCGGACATGAGCTGCGGGTGTCAGCTTGATGAATCAAGCGTTTACCCGCAGCTCATGCGCCCGCTTCGTGCGGGAGCGGGCGCCATCTTTAAAGTCCGGACGAAGGGCGTACATGTACGCCCTTCGTCCTTAAGGGGTTAAGGAAATTGACATTTATATCGCCAGTCCACATCGTATACAGGAGTGTGTTTGGAGTTCATTTTACTGGTATATTGGCGCAATTTTATGCATGTTTTTATGCATGTTTTGAGGTTTATGCATGGTTTGATCAGCCACGTGAGACATTGAATTTTACTGTGAAATTTTATTGTGTTTTATGATACATATTAGTGCACGCTGTTAATAAATAACAAAATCCATATACAGATCTGCTGAGTGCCCCCACAATTGATATTTTTAGTTTGGATTAACGGGACGGGGTGAACCGGTGGGTGTGCACCCGTTCATATTGTACTGAGGGGTTGAGCCACTGTTTATTTTACAATCAAAGTTGCTATAAAGCATTACAAGCTTAAAATAAGTAAATAAACACAATGATATAATCGATATAAAGCAATATAAGCTTAGCAATACATGTGGGTAGAAGCAACTTGTCACATTCTAACAAAGCTATTATTTGGTTAGGATATCAAAACAAGAAGTTAAGTTATATACACATCACCTCATGATATCAGGATGGGCATGTCTAATCCTAGACATCAATATGGAATGGTGAATACATTCTGCCCCCCTATAACCAACTACACCTCACATGACTTCAAGAATGGGCAAATCCATACAAGGATATAACTTAGAAGAGATAACTGTATCCATCCACCCCATCCTGGTCTATTTTCACATGTATGACTTGGTAAGACTATTAACCACATCAGCCCCCCTAGCTTAACCCCTTAAGGACCGGGGGTTTTGGGATTTTTGCGTTTTTGTTTTGCGCTCCCTGCCTTCCAAAAGCCATAACATTTTTATATTTCCGCTCACATAGCCATATGACAGCTTGTTTTTTGCGGGACAAGTTGCACTTTTTAACGCTACCATTTATTTTTGCATGTGATGTAGTGGGAAACGGGAAAAAAATTCCAAATGGGGTGAAATTGCAAAAAAAAAGCAATTTCACCACAGTTTTACGGGTTTTTAAATTACAACGTTCGATTTGCGATAAAACTGACTGGTTAATTTTATTCTTCAGGTCAGTACGAATCCGGCAATACCTAATATGTATAGTTTTTCTTGCGTTTTGATAGTGAAACAAAAAAATTAAAAGTGGGAATTTTTTTATTTTATTTTTTTGTCGCCATGTTTTGACCCCTATAACTTTTTTGTAATTATGCGTATGGAGCAGTGTAGGGGCTCATTTTTTGCGGGGCAATCTGAACTTTTAATTGATACCATTATCGGGTGCGTATGATGTTTTGATCACTTTTTATTCATTTTTTTTTAAGAAATGAAGCGTCCAAAAATGGCGAATTAGCCATTTGGACGCTTTTTTTTTGTTTTTATGTTTACCGTATGGTGAATATTTTTTAATATTATTATAGTATGGACGTTTTTTCACATTGCGACACCCATTATGTGTAATTTTTTTATTTTTTTATTTATTTTATTTTCATTTTTGGGGAAAGGGGGGTGATTTGAATTTTTATATTTTTTTATTTTATTTTTATTTTTTAAACTTTTTTTTTTTTTTTTTTACCACTTTCTTATAGTTCCCATAGGGAACTATAAGATGCAATCATCAGATTGTTATTCTCATATATTCCAATGCAATAGCATTGGAATATATGAAAAATCGCATATTTCCTATGGAGCCTATTACAGTCATAGGCTCCATAGGAATACTATGTTGTAACCTAGGTTTCATTCACAGAAACCTAGGGTACTACATGCATGCTCCGGCTCCCCTTGTGGCCATCAGGGAGCCGGAGCACAAACCGAAAGTGAAACTTTCGGTTTGTGCTCCATCAGATGCCGTGGTCAGGATTGACCACGGCATCTGAGGGGTTAAATGTCCGCGATCGGCATCGCTGCCGGTCACGGACATGAGCTGCGGGTGTCAGCTTGATGAATCAAGCATTTACCCGCAGCTCATGTGCACGCTCCGTGCGGGAGCGGGCGCCATCTTTAAAGTGCGGACGAAGGGCGTACATGTACGCCCTTCGTCCTAAGGGTTAAACACCCTTAATGACCAGGCCACTTTTTACAATTCCGCACTACACTACTTTCACAGTTTATTGCTCGGCCATACAACTTACCACCCAAATGAATTTTACCTCCTTTTCTTCTCACTAATAGAGCTTTCATTTGGTGGTATTTCATTGCTGCTGACATTTTTACTTTTTTGCTATTAATCAAAAATTACAAATTTTTGCAAAAATGACATTTTTCACTTTCTGTTGTAAAATTTTAAAAAAACTACATTTCTATATAAATTTTTCTCTAAATTTATTGTTCTACATGTCTTTGATAAAAAAAGTCCAATAAGTGTATATTTATTGGTTTGGGTAAAAGTTATAGCGTTTACAAACTATGGTGCAAAAAGTGAATTTCGGCATTTTGAAGCAGCTCTGACTTTCTGAGCACCTGTCATGTTTCTTCAGGTGCTAGAATGTCAGGATAGGATAAATACCCCCAAATCACACCATTTTAGAAAGAAGACACCCCAAAGTATTCGCGGAGGGGCATGGTGAGTTCATGTATCATTTCATTTTTTTTCACAAGTTAGCGGAAAATGACACTTTCTGAGAAAAAAATAAAAAAAAAGTTTCAATTTCTGATAACTTCTGGCAAAAAAAAATAAAATCTCAGACGGACTCACTATGCCCCTCAGTGAATACCTTGGGGTGTCTACTTTCCGAAATGGGGTCATTTGTGGGGTGTGTTTACTGTTCTGGCATTTTGGGCGGGGCTAATTTGTGAGCCGCCATGTAAAACCTAAAGGTACTCGTTGGAATTTGGGCCCCTTTGTGCACCCCGGCTGCAGAAAAGTGTCACTCATGTGGTATCGCCGTACTCAGGAGAAGTAGGGCAATGTGTTTTGGGGTGTATTTTTACATATACCCATGTTGGGTGAGAGAAATATCTCTGTAAATTGTCAACTTTGTATAAAAAATTTTAAAAGTTGTCGTTTACAGAGATATTTTTCACACAAAGTATGGGTATATATAAAAATACACCCCAAAACACATTGCCCTACTTCTCCTGAGTACAGCGATACCACATGTGTGCCACTTTTTGCAGCCTGGGTGCGCAAAGGGCCCTAAACCAATGAGTACCTTTAGGATTTCATAGGGCATTGAGAATCCAAATGCATAAAATGGCCTGTGAAATCCTAAAGGTACTCATTGGTTTTAGGGCCCTTTAGCATCCAGGCTGCAAAAGTGTCACTCATGTGGTATCGCCGTACTGAGGAGATGTAGGGCAATGTGTTTTGGGGTGTATTTTTACATATACCCATGCTGCGTGTGATAAATATCGCTGTAAACGACAACTTTTACATTTTTTTATTCAAAGTTGTCAATTTACAGAGATATTTCTCTCACCCAGTATGGGTATATGTAAAATACACCCCAAAACACATTGCCCTACTTCTCCTGAGTACGGCGATGCCACATGTGTGACACTTTTTGCAGCCAAGATGCGTTAAAGGGGCCTAAATTCCAATGAGTACCTTTTAGGAGGGCATTTTTACGCATTTTTCTTCTCACGCTTTAGGGCCCCTAAAATGCCAGGGCAGTAGAAATACCCACATGTGACCTCATTTTGGAAGAAGACACCCCAAGGTATTCCATGAGGGCATGGCGAGTTCATAGAAGATTTTTTTTGGCACAAGTTAGTGGAAATTGATTTTTATAGTTTTTCTCACAAAGTCTCCCTTTCCGCTAACTTTTGACAAAAGTTTAATTTTTCATAGACTTATTATGCCCCTCAGCGAATAACTTGGGGTGTCTTCTTCCAAAATGGAGTCACATGTGGGTATTTATACTGCCCTGGCATTTAGGGCCCTAAGCGTGAGAATTCAAATGTGTAAAAATGCCCTCCTAAAAGGTACTCGTTGGATTTGGCCTTTGCATCTTGGCTGCAAAAAGTGTCACACATGTGGCATCGCCGTACTTCAGGAGAAGTAGAGCGATGTGGTTTTAAGTGTATTTTACATATACCCATGCTGGGTGAGAGAAATATCTCTGTAAATTGACAACTTTGAATAAAAAAATTTAAAAAGTTGTCGTTTACAGCGATATTTCTCACACCCAGCATGGGTATATGTAAAAATACACCCCAAAACACATTGCCCTACTTCTCCTGAGTACGGCGATACCACATGTGTGACACTTTTTTGCAGCCAAGATGCGCAAAGGGGCCCTAAAACCAATGAGTACCTTTAGGATTTCACAGGGCATTTTCACGCATTTGGATTCTCACGCTTTAGGACCCCTAAATTGCCAGGGCAGTATAAATACCCCACAAGAATGCTACTATTTATATATATATATATATATATATATATATATATATATATATATATATATATATACAATCATTTAATACTTTGATAGATTATGAGTCTTGATTCTTCTGCAGGTAGAATGAAGCCTCACAATATTCTAAGACTACATCTCAATATGGAGATGATCAATTAATTGTGTTTATGTATTCGCCGATCTAGATGATATCATTTCACCCACATTATCCAATTAGTCTTAATAAAATGAAATATCATTCTTTATGTCTCTTACCAAGTCCTAGCAGGAATCACACTTCTGCTCCTAGGAAAGCTGGGTGTTCTATCATCGCATGTCTCATCATGACTTTCATCTTGATAGGTCCCTCTCTCTTTCAGATGTTCTGCTGAATCCTGGAATGTTCTCCTTCTTTGCTTGTGAGTCTTCTTCTTGTTCCCCCCCTTTATCTCATGTCACATCCTCCTGGATTAAGATCTTCCAATCATACGCTCATATGGTAATGATCCAATAAGATCATATTTACCCATAATGCAACTATGGAGGATGTTGTAATGATATCCATCTGTCTCCGGATGGCACTGTTGTGCAAGCTATTAGTACCATACTATAAAGAGTTAATTTTGGTACTCTTGCATTACATACCTTTGACCCTCGTAGTCGTAAACGTGGACATTTTGAAATAACTAAAAACAGACCTCTAGGTGTCTTTCTGAGTGTTTCTCACACTGTTGATCTATGGACCATAATTATATTAGTTTGTAAAATATTTTATTGAAGAAGGCCGTATAAGAGCACATATGAAGATACAATAATACACCATACCGCAAGGATACATATGTTAGTGTTACAGCCATACATGTGATTTCAGTTTACAGTATAGATCGATCAAGTCAACGGCCGACTTCTATTTAACAAGTAAATAACGTTTGTGAACCCGGATTGAAGAAATAGGTGCCCAATAATACAAAAAACAACAATGACCTGTGATCATCTGAGGAAAAAAAAAAGGGGGGGTTTATGAGCATGTATACAGGGCAGAGAGAGGGGTGGTTCTCCCTGGACTTATCAAGTAGCACGCTGTGAGGCTCTAAATCTCTTCCATGGACCCCACACCAATTCAAATTTATGTGAGGTTGCCGTATCCCAATGGGCGATCTATTCCAGACGACATACCTGATCGCATTTAAGGAACCACTGACCAACAGATGGGGGGTCTTGGGACTTCCACTGTCCGGCAACCAGTAATCTTGCTGCCGCCAGCAGCTGCTGGTTTAATTTGTTCTCCCATGCCCTTAATTGGAAATCCCGATCCCACCCCAATAGACACATCTGTAGAGTAGGGACAATATGACGGCTATATATTTTTGACAAAATCTCACAGATCTTGGACCAAAACGGTGTGATATTGTAACATGACCACCAAATATGTATATATGTGCCCATTTCATGCCCACATCTCCAGCAGATAGGGGAGGTGGATGGATACATAGAGTGTAGTCTCTCCGGCGTATAGTACCAACGCGTCAGGGATTTATAATAATTTTCCTGCAGGCGTGTGCATCTAGAGACACTGGGGGTAGCACGCAGAAGCCCCCTAATTTCTACCTCAGTAAAGGACAGTTGTGTGTCTGTTTCCCATTTAGAGATAAACGCAGGTTTTTGATCTGGAGCCCCATTTAACAGTAAAGCATATAGTCTAGACAACTTTTTCAGAGGTTCTTTTATGCTTAATACCATTTGTTCAAATTTAGAGGGTGCTATATCTCCCATGATGTCCAACTGGGCCAAATATTTTCGGAGGTGCGAGATATGGAAGGGGCTAAAGCCAGTAGAGGGCCAGAGTTGGGTTTCCACCTCTGGATTGTCAGAGGAGCAGGACATAAGATCCAGACCATAATTATATTAATGGGCCTTGTTCTCTTCAGACGGACATGTCTGGAAAATCCAGTGTACTCCCAACAGATAAGCCCACATCTGTGGCAATAACTTTTTAAAATACAATGTTCTTTGTATTCAGTATAAACTTTTACACAGACTGAACTCTGTGTGACCTTACATCTGGTCTTAGCAAAACTCTGGTCCATTCAGTCTCTTAAAGACCATGAGAATCCATTTTGGACTATAATATGATCAGGTATCATATACACTCATGAAAATGCCTGGCAAATCCCCCCTTTTCAGCATATTCAAATTTGTTTTTAGAAGATTGAATAGGCTGAAATACAATACAGGGTTGAATGCTCCAAATCATTATGGATTTGGGAATACAATTTTTTTCTTGTAATAAATTAATCACAATTTTATGTGTACTCTTACGACACATATCTAACGCACAAACTCTATGTTTAGTTTAACTAACAAATATGTTACGTTCCTTTTTGACCACTGTAGAGAGAAAGACGTTCTGGTCATTTTCTGGACCTCCCGGGAACGTGTCTCGATTGAAGATATTTCTTTGGTCCTCTAACTTAATAACGTTGCTGCTAAAATGTAAAACTTGAAGTAATTGCTTCCTGGCTTGTGATCAACTTGACAACTCTTATTAGCGAGCGGTGTTTGACAACAAATCTTCATGTCTGCGATCTCGAATACTTTGTCATGATGAATCGGCAATCCCCTGGGGCTCTGCCCACTTGTCACTCTTGGATACATCTTGGATACATCTGGGTTGGCTCCGACTGGACGTCTCTTTGCGTCACGGATAGCCTTGACCTCAGGTTTTCTTGGTCTAGGATACTAAGACTTTTAGGATTGCGCCATCAACACGTGATCCCATCTTGGGCCATCATCTATGCTTAAGAAAACAACAGACAGTATAAGCAACAATGCAGCAAAACTTTATCAAACATATACCTGCCTATTTTAGGCCTTTGACTTATGTCATACTTTAGCCAGCAGCTAATTGAGGATTTATATATATATTTTTTTCCCAAAGAAAAGCAAACTACAGGGTATAATGAATAGATATAACTATTCTTCCTCTGCCAGGCTAATACAGCCTTAGGTGTTATGCCTATTTAGGATCATAACCCAATTAATACTTTGAGACTACCTCGAGACAAGTTAGTCACAATTGATCGGCACACAATATGGTTAGTATAACTGTTCAGTATACACTGACCAGTGTGGGTGCACGTCACAGGTAGTTCCAATCTCCAACTGGAACTGGATAAGTCTTCAAATAGATGAGACAGCACTCCAAGGTTTATATGCTGAGTATTTTATTAATTTAGCTGGACATGGAGGTACAAAAGTGCAACGTTTCGGGCAGTCAAGGTGCCCTTCATCAGGCTGATGTACAAAAAGAAAAGGCATGTATGAGTAACCCAACAAGTTTCAAAACAGATACGGATAATCTGTATAGTAGCAAAGTATATATGTTACAGGCAAGGTATCAAAACCATACAGGTATATATTCAGTACATCAGAGGGAAAGGGGGAGTGTGGGGTTACCCCACACTTCCCTCCCCTTCCCTCCCCCCCTTTCTTTCCCCCCCTCCCCCCCTTTTTTACTCTGATGTACTGAATATATACCTGTACGGTTTTGATACCTTGCCTGTAACATATATACTTTGCTACTATACAGATTATCCGTATCTGTTTTGAAACTTGTTGGGTTACTCATACATGCCTTTTCTTTTTGTACATCAGCCTGATGAAGGGCACCTTGACTGCCCGAAACGTTGCACTTTTGTACCTCCATGTCCGGCTAAATTAATAAAATACTCAGCATATAAACCTTGGAGTGCTGTCTCATCTATTTGAAGACCACCAATCACATGAAATTTATGATGTGTCTCCATCTTCAAATTTTAGATTTTCCAATCTCCGTTCAGTTCTTGCCGCCTTTAGCACTGAAATAAAACTCTACACAAACATCATGTTAACTATTCTGTGGAAAAATTTGATTAGTATTCAATATCATTAATCATTTATTGACTTGCTCTGATTTTTAGCTCAATGAAGCCGTTTGTTTTGTTTACCGGACTTTCCCATCTCAGCGAAATATTAAACAACTTTTCTTTACTCTTTATTCACTTCATGAGGAAGAGAATTTACATTCAATGGAGTTGGGAGAATCTTACTCTTCCTTTCCATTAGGCTGACTTAAGAAATCAGCTCGCAGCCCAGCTCCGTGACCTCTGACATCTTCTCTGACATGTACCTAGGACTTAGGTCTTAGGTCTTAGGACTTTAAGATGGTGGCAAAATTTTGGGACATACAGCATCTGCAAGAGAACTAATTGTGCACACGACACAGCCCTGTGATCCCTGGGAGTATACTGTGGTCTGCTATTACCACAAACTACCCCTCATCCCCCCTTGGGGATTATCATATCTGCAGCAATTGCAGATTGTACATTGGGATCGTATAAGAAAGCATGGTTATATTAGCATACGTAGCAATTTACCTATTTAATCACCTTGTGGTTGCCCTGGATTACTACTCACATTCTCCTATAATCTAGCACTTCTTATTGAGTCAATTTAGTGACTGGAGTGCATTACTTTTATGGGTATCTTCTCCAAATATAGGAGGCATTGGGCTAAATTATAGTAAAATTTTGAGTCAAAATACGGACGATAGCCATAGACCCACTTTCTCATCTAGGCTTGCAAAGCCTGTGTTGGTTTCCTAAGTGACTTAACATTTTGGGAACAACTATATCAATTTTAGGTGATTCACACAATTATGTTTTATAGACAATACAGCTTCTTATAGCCAGTTTATATGTCTTGTATTTATGCAATTTAGAATCAGGAACATGAAAAAGAACAGGGTTACATCAACATCATTAACCTGTTTAAAACTGTTCTGTTATAGATTCTATTTATCAATAACATCGGGTCAGACTTTATGTATAAAGTTCCTCTATTATCCTGTAACGCCCTGAGCTACTGAGCTCAGCCTCCCTGTAATCTGCGACCTCAATAAAATCAGCTACGGTGATCTGAGTCCATTACATATATGGGATAAATCTCATACTATGGGAGTTAACTGGCCAGGGATTAATAGGAAGGTTCCTGAGTCAAAGGACTAGAACCGGACTCTGTACCGCCTAGGCCAGGGGTAGGCAACCTTTGGCTCCCAGCTGTTGTGAAACTACAACTCCCAGCATGCATAGTTGCTCTGCTCTTCTAAGAACTTACATAGAAATGAATGGACCATGCTGGGAATTGTAGTTTCACAACAGCTGGGAGCCGAAGGTTGCTGATGCCTGGCCTAGGCTAATGAAACCTACGTCTGTTCCCTATCTTGGGACAATTTACAATTAATTTCTGGCGATACAAAAACATCACTTGTGTTTAGCATAGACAAACAACTCCTGAGTTGATTTACATGTCATGCACTGGTTGCATCCGTGTAATAACACGTTACTGCAACTACTCATCTGCGGTTCTGGTACAGGCTTAACCCCTTCAGTACCAGGACAGTGATATTGACTATGTATGGACCATGCCCTTCTAAGGGTTGTAACCGTGATCTGGCTGTAGCATTCTAATGCCAGCAACCATATACATGACAATTAATAATTAATATGTCATCTCCTCAATAATCTCAGCAATAGGTCATCCTATCAAATCTTAGCAAAATGTCATCTCATCAAGATCTTGGTGGGACCTCCATTTTTGTCGGGTTTATAATAATTCAATTAAGAATTATTAATTATGGTCATAAAAATAATCATGTATTTTTTATAACTTCTCGAAATTATGACCTGGTAAATTGTAGATAACCCAATCGATACAATTCACATCTGAGGCCGACTATTTCCTCAGATAATAAGTTCTTTTCACGTGAGATGACATTAATGCTAAAGATGTAGTTTTGACATTAAATAATAATACGCAGGTATTAACCAAATTTATTGGTTACAAGGTTCTAAACATGAATAAGTGAATAAACACAATGATATGTACCAATAAATATGTAGCGAAAAGGAAAGTTCAGCAGCTCTCACCTGCCCCACCCTCACCTGTGAGCACAGAGGACCCGTGTCAGGCCCGGGTAACACAATGCAAAAGGTTCAAGGAATCCAGTTCCACTTCGGTAAAGGAATATTTATTTTGCTTGCGGTAAAATCACATCCAGTTACGGTTACAAAAGTCTTGTCTACGCGTTTCAGGCTACCAAGAACAATTCAAGCCCTTACTCATGACACAGTAAGACATTAAAAGTGGCACTATTTGTAGGAGAGACTGCACCTGTCTTCACTAATTGTGGTCACATGACTGCAAACACCTTTGAACAACACTTCTTATCAGAAAAAAAAGGGGGGGAAAAACCATACAATAGGCAATAAAAAACCCATGTAAAATACATGGGATATATAGTGACTGTAAGAGGTGATAAAATAAAGGAGAAAATTTCATATATTGGAAACTGTGAGGACTCTGAAAGTATGGATTATTGTTGCAAAATTAAATCTAGGCGTTTATTCAGACTATCTGGTTGACACGTATTTAATGCGAAAATCTAGAAGGATTCTCTATTTAATAGCTTTCTTTTGTGGTCTCCTCCTCTCTTGGGTAATAAAACCCTTTCAATGCCCTGTACCACCAGATCCGATGTGTCCCCACCATGGCAGACAGCAAAGTGCAGACTAGCTGCAGATATATTGCGGCTGACATGGTGGGGCACATCGGAAATGTGTTTACGTATTCTAGCTTTAATGGCGTTAGTGGTACAACCCACATATTGCAATTGCATTTTTTTGCATGTGATTAAATAAACTGCATAAGTTGTGTTACAATTAAGGTATGATTTCATGTGAAAACCCTGCCATTTGAAGCTGAAACAAACGTATTAGAAATCGACATATGGGTGCAACAGATGCATCTATGATGTCCGCACCTGTAACAGCCTTTAGTCGTATGCCAGGCAGGCTGCGATTTTTTTTCTTTTCTTGGTATAGACTAGGGCAGACATAGTTTGTGATGGTGGGCGCTCTTCTAGCTGCACATTTAACCCCATCTGCAGGTATGTCAGGACACACTGTTATGGGGGATCTGTGGATGACGCACTGTTATGGGGGATCTGTGGATGACGCATTGTTATGGGGGATCTGTGGATGACGCACTGTTATGGATTGTGACTCACAATGGATATTGGGGGCCAGCAAATTACAAGGAAAGCGGGGGTGGGGGATGATTGATAACATACATATCTAAATGGCTGGGGGGGTGAGGGCTTGACTTGAGCCATCTACTGATCAGAGCATTAGAATAGCAGGAATAAATAACATCTAAATGTCTGGTGGGGAAGATGGGGGAAGGGGGACTGGGTTAGATAATCTATACTGACATACATTTGACACACATATATACTGACATACAAATGACACACATATATACATATGACGCACACATACATACAGACATACATATGACACATGCATACTGACATACATATGACACACACATATATACAGACATACATATGACACACACATATATACTGACATACATATGACACACACATATATACTGACATACATATGACACACACATATATACTGACATACATATGACACACACATACATACAGACATACATATGACACACACATACTGACATACATATGACACACATACATACTGACATACATATGACACACATATATACAGACATACATATGACACAGACACATATATACTGACATACATATGACACAGACACATATATACTGACATACATATGACACACACATATATACTGACATACATATGACACACACATATATACTGACATACATATGACACACACATATATACAGACATACATATGACACACACATATATACTGACATACATATGACACACACATACATACTGACATACATATGACACACACATATATACTGACATACATATGACACACACACATATATACTGACATACATATGACACACACATATATACAGACATACATATGACATACACATACATACTGACATACATATGACACACACATACATACTGACATACATATGACACACACATATATACAGACATACATATGACACACACATACATACTGACATACATATGACACACACATATATACAGACATACATATGACACACACATACATACTGACATACATATGACACACACATACATACTGACATACATATGACACACACATACATACTGACATACATATGACACACATATACATACTGACATACATATGACACACACATACATACTGACATACATATGACACACATACATACTGACATACATATGACACACACATACATACAGACATACATATGACACACATACATACTGACAAACATATGACACACATATATACAGACATACATATGACACACATACATACTGACAAACATATGACACACATACATACTGACATACATATGACACACATATATACAGACATACATATGACACACACATATGACACACACATATATACTGACATACATATGACACAGACACATATATACTGACATACATATGACACAGACACATATATACTGACATACATATGACACACACATATATACTGACATACATATGACACACACATACATACTGACATACATATGACACACACATACATACTGACATACATATTACACACATACATACTGACATACATATGACACACACATACATACTGACATACATATGACACACATACATACTGACATACATATGACACACACATACATACTGACATACATATGACACACACTACATACTGACATACATATGACACACACATATACTGACATACATATGACACACACATATATACTGACATACATATGACACACACACACATACATATGACACACATACATACTGACATACATATGACACACACACACATACTGACATACATATGACACACACATACATACTGACATACATATATACAGACATACATACTGACATACATATGACACACACATATACTGACATACATATGACACACACACACATATATACTGACATACATATGACACACATACATAAAAACACACAATATGCACATTACATTACTGCCATTCCATTCCCTTTAACCCTTACATTTTCTGCACATACATCCAGTCCTTGTCATATGCCAGAATAGGAAAATGTTTCTTTATGATGCAACAGATTTGTGTGAACTCCGTACTGTATTGTGTAACAAGCAAATTGCTATTTTTGCAGCTAATATTTTTATTTTTAACTATACTGCAGAGTTCAGGCCCCTTGGACATATTTTCCTGTTTGGGATAAACTAAGGAACTTCTTTCAGTATCAGTCACTTGTCGTATTGCATCCTCAACCTGTTTTGTGGCATAAGCTCTTATATACTCTATGAGCGATGTTTTCAGCCTCAATCATGAAGCTTTTTTCATCTGTGCAGTTTCTTCTTGCACGGATTATTTCGCCCCTTGGTATATTTGCTAGGATGACAAGATGTGGCATGTAAAGTAATGTTCCCTGCCAGGGGCTTTCTATAGGTACATGTATGAACTTTGTTGGTGGAAGGATCATGGCAGGGTTTTTCACATGAAATCATACCTTAATTGTAACACAACTTATGCAGTTTAATCAATCACATGCCTCACATGTCCTCACAGTTTCCAATATATGAAATTTTCTCCTTTATTTTATCACCTCTTACAGTCACTATATATCCCATGTATTTTGCATGGGTTCTTTTATCGCCTATTGTTTGGTCCCCCCCCCCCCCCTTTTTTTTCTGATACGAAGTGTTGTTCAAAGCTGTGGCATTTTTTTTAAGGTGTTTGCACCTGTCTTCAATAATTGTGGTCACATGACTGCAGTCTCTCCTACAAATAGTGCCACTTTTAATGTCTTACTGTGTCATGAGTAAGGGCTTGAATTGTTCTTGATAGCCTGAAACGCGTAGACAAGACTTTTGTAACCGTAACTGGATGTGATTTTTCGCAAGCAAAATAAATATTCCTTTACCGAAGTGGAGCTGGATTTCTTGAACCTTTTGCATCATGCCAATGAATATATACGACGTTGATATAAAGCATTACAAGCTTAAAATAAGTAAATAAACACAATGATATCATTGATATAAAGCAATATAAGCTTGGCAATACATGTGGGTAGAAGCAACTTGTCACATTATAACAAAGCTTTTGGTTAGGATATCAAAATAAGAAGTTAAATTATATACATCACTTCTGTTCAGAGGAAACCTCATGATATCAGGATGGGCATGTCTAATCCTAGACACCAATATGGAATGCTGAATACATTCTGCCCCCCTCTAACCAACTACACCTCACATGACTTCAGGAATGGGCAAATCCATACAAGGATATAACTTAGAAAAGATAACTGTATCCTTCCGCCCCATCCTGGACTATTTTCACATATATGACTTGGTAAGACTATTAAGACAAACAACAGAAATCTGAAGAACTTGGAACAAGTCTTTCCAGTGAGAATTTATCACCTAGCTTGGCGAAGAATGCTACTATCAATATATATATATATATATATAAAAATGGCAGCATTGTAACAAAGTCCAAAGTCGGGTGCAAAGCCTTTTAGGGACCAGCTAGTCCCAAATCTAAATCAGAAAAATAAGGCAGCACTCCATATATAAAATTAATATCCTACTTTATTCACCCATGTGGGCAGTGCGATGTTTCGGCTCCAAACAACGGAGCCTTTCTCAAGCCTTGAGAAAGGCTCAGTTGTTTGGAGCCAAATGTCGCACTGCCCACATGGGTGAATAAAGTAGGATATTAATTTTATATATGGAGTGCTGCCTTATTTTTCTGGTTTATATATATATATATATATATATATATATATATATATATAGGATGGCACTGTTGTGCAAGCTATTAGTACCATACTATAAAGAGTTAATTTTGGTACTCTTGCATTATATACCTTTGACCTTCGTCGTCGTAAATTAGAGATAAGGATTAACGTGGACATTTTGAAATAACTAAAGACAGACCTCTAGGCGTCTCTCTGAGTGTTTCTCACACTGTTGATTTATGGACCATAATGATATGAATGGGCCTTGTTTTCTTCAGACTGACATGTCTGGAGAATCCAGTGTACTCCCAACAGATAAGACCACATCTGTGGCAATAACTTTTTAAAATAAAATGTTCTTTGTATTCCTGTATAAACTTTTACACAGACTGAACTCTGTGTGACCTCAAATCTTGGCCTGTTCCAGCCGTGTAGCAAAACTCTGGTTCATTCAGTCTCTTAAAGACAATGAGCATCCATTTTGGTCTATAATATGATCAGGTATCATATACACTCATGAAAATGCCCGACAGTGCTCACGTCGCACAATAGTCTGTTCGTTGGCAAATTTAAGTGCTGCAGCAGCGTTTCCAAACCGACGGCAGCTGTAGGTGACTTTCGGGAAATGATCAAACACACGGCGTACCTTCACCAGTAGCTCAGGCAAAATGGGGTAGGTTGGGAGAAAATTGAGAACATGTAACCTAGGCATGGTATGGCCGGATCCACATGGCCATATCAGCATTTGTCCCATGTACAATTTTCCCTTCTTCACTGGGAAGAGGTTGTTTTCTGCCTCTGTGATGGCCCTGATTCGCTGAAGGCTGGGCCTGTTAAGTTCCACGGTTTGATTTTTTTTTTATTGTAATGTATAACTTTGGGATGTTTGTTGTGCATGGTACATATATGCTGTATGATTGCCATGTGTGTGAGCTTGCCGAGCTACAAAGCTGCTAACAAGTTATGGCCATTATCAGACACAACCAACCTGGTCCCTTATACCCTGCCACAGGTCTGTGGCGGTGTGCTGTTTGTCACACAAGCAAATGAATTTCAGCAAGGCCTGTTGCCGCTTCCCCATGGGAATTTAGAGTTTGCAGAGGAGGAGGAGGAGAAGAAGGGGGTTTGCAGCCACTAATGTAGGTGGTGGCAGAAATCCTGATGGAAGTAGAGCCCGCAATCCTTGGCGCCTGTGCCATTCCTGGGTACGACTCGCTACTGGCCTCCACAAGGTTCGCCCAGTGTGCCGTCACGGAAATGTAGCATCCCTGGCCAAAAGCACTTGTTCGTGTGTCCATCGTTAAGTGGACCCTCCCAATAATTTCGTCGTTCAGGGCACGGGTGATGTTATGGGACACAATTGCTGGTGTAATGCGGGAATGGCAGACCGAGAAAAATAGTGGCGGCTGGGGACTGAGTAACGAAGGACAGCCGCCGCCATGAGGCTGGGGAAAGCCTCAGTGTCCACAGGCCTAAATGGCAACATTTCCATGGCTCCAAATTTAGAGAGGTGCGCATTTAGTGCTATGGCCTGTGGGTGGAGGGGTATTGGCGCTTACGTTCAAATGCCTGGGGACACGCTGTGCTTGGACACAGAAGTGGGTGTGCTAGCTGATGGTGCTTGCGAAGGCCCAGCTGCAGGGCGGGAATCAACCAAGCCTGCGTCTAGGACACTGATTGTGGACCCAGGGGTTCGGCCCACCTATTAGGGTGCTGTGATGCCATGTGGCGGATCATGCTGTTGGTGTTGAGGTTGTTAGTGTTCCCACCACTACTCATTTAGCCTCCAGTGTAGTCTTCCCCCATTATGTTCCCGTGTTTGAGGTTTTGTTGTTATGGTTTGAGTTAGTTTATTAATAGGATGTAAACTATGTTATGGTTATTGTTATTTATGAAATGTTGAGTTCTTATTTTGGTATGGCACAGTGTGCTAATTAAAAATCATTTTTCGTCCTTACTTTCCTCAAAAAAAGCCCCAGACTGTGGAACACCTACACCTTGGTAAGGGAGATTTGCGCAAGGAGGAACAGTTGCCGGCCTATTTGGTGTGGCCTGCCCTCTCCCTTTCGCCACCCCACAGCCTCTTCCAGTCTGTTGCGGTGCTGTGGATCCCTCCCCCTCAGCCCTGATGTCCTCGCTTGGCTTTCCACCTTCCCAGGTTGGGTCAGTGATGTCATCGTCCCCCATATCAAAATCCACTTCCTCACTCTGGTCATCCTCCTGACTTGTGTTGACCTAACTAGATCCTACTTATTGACAACTGTGTCTCATCCGCATCATCCACCAAGTGAAACACTAATTGCCATTCCCCCGTCATCTTCTGACTTTGGAGGCTGAAGTGTTTGGGGATCAGTGCATAAGATATCCTCATGTCTCTCTTCAGGGAGGGTCAGCTCACCTACAATTTTTTGGGGGGTCAGCTCACATGGTATATTCTTTTTTATGTTTCAATCTGCAGAGTAATGTTAGCGCATGCAATATATATCTGTGAAATGCAATGTAATTTTTTCGTAGCCGATGCTAACCGCCATTCACTGCGCTAACTCTATGTGACGTTATTGGTATCTCTGACGCCCCCAAAAAAATTTGAAATTGGTCATTCTTTCTTGGTAGCCTGTGCTGAGCGGGTCACTTAACTTCTTAGATGGTCAGATCAGCAGGCCCTTGCTCCAAATGTTTTGGAGGGTCACCAGCAGGCCATCAAGGATAATTTTTCAAGGGTGTGTGTATGATGCCCTCCTTTATGTGTAAGAAAGGGTGTATTGGAGTGTCGTTGCCTTGTAATATTTGGCAGCCCTTTCACGTAGTGCATAGGCGTAGAAGTCCCACTACTATTGTACCACAATGTGAATGAGGCCATCCTTTATGTAATATACAATCTGTATCGGAGTGCTTTTTCCTTGTAATTTTTGGCAGCACTTGCACTGTATATACAATTGAATATAATGGAAAGAATGTTTCCTAACAATTCTTCTAGTAAAATTGATGATGATTTCACCCACATTATCCAATTAGTCTTAATAAAATGAAATATCATTCTTTATGTCTCTTACCAAGTCCTAGCAGGAATCACACTTCTGCTCCTAGGAAAGCTGGGTGGTCCATCATCGCACGTCTCATCATGACTTTCATCTTCATAGGCCCCTCTCTCTTTCAGATTTTCTGCTGAATCCTGGAATGTTCTCCTTGTCAGTCTTCTTCTTGTTCCCCCCCTTATCTCATGTTCCCGATTTATTTTGGTGGTGTTGACTTCCATTATACTCGGGTGCTCGGTCGAGCGCACAAATATTGCTATGTGTTCGGACCGAGTACCCGAACACTTTGGTGCTCGCTGATCACTAATCGGCAACCTTCGGCACTCTAGCTGTTGTGAAACTGCAATTTCCAGCATGTTCCATTCATTTCTGTGGGAGTTCTGAGAAGAAAAGAGGAAGTAGGCATGCTGGGAGTTGTAGTTTCACAATAGCTGGAGTACTGGAGGTTGCCTACCCCTGATCTAGAGGAAGGGGGGGAAAAACAACCCTGTGAGGTAGAAGCCAATTTTCCTCACTTTGGAGTCGAGAAGGAATTTTGAATTCCTTTATTGTACTTACCATCACCACCTCCTCAGGCAGAGAGCTCCATAGTTTCACTGCTTTTACCGTAAAGAATCCTTTTCTATGTTTGTGTACAAACCTTCTTTCCTCCAGACGCAGAGGATGTCCCCTCGTCACAGTGACAGTCCTGGGGATAAGTAGATGATGGGAGAGATCTCTGTACTGACGCCCTGATACATCTCCCCTCAGTCGTCTTTTTTCTAAAGTGAATAACCCTAATTTTGTTAACCTTTCTGGGTACCTTTGTCCACCCATTCCAGTTATTACTGTAGTTGCCCCCTTCTGAACCCTCTCCAGCTCTGCTATGTCTGCAGTACTCCATGTGTGGTCTGACTAGTGATTTGTAAAGTGGCAGGACTATGTTCTCATCACGGGTGTCTATGCCCCTTTTGATACAACCCGTTATCTTATTGGCAGCAGCTGCCTGACACTGGTTTTTGCAGCTTAGGAATTTTAGTGAACAGCAAACTAAGTCCTTTCCCATGTCAGTGTTGGGCCTCTTTCACACTTGCGTTGTGTGGATCCGGCGTGCACTTCCGTTGCCGGATCCGTCACAACGCAAGACAACTGAAAGCATTTGAAGACTGATCAGTCTTCAAAATGCTTTCAGTGTTACTATGGCAGCCAGGACGCTACTAAAGTCCTGGTTGCCATAGTAGTAGTGGGGAGCCAGGGGAGCAGATACTTACCGTCCGTGCGGCTCCCGGGGCACTCCACAATGACGTCAGAGCGCCCCACGCGCATGGATCACGTGATCCATGCTCATGGGGCGCTCTGACATCATTGTGGAGCGCCCCGGGAGCTGCACGGACGGTAAGTATACTTCTCCCCTGCCTCCCCACTACACTTTACTATGGCAGCCAGGACTTTAGCGTCCTGACTGCCATGGTAACCATTCACAAAAGCTAAACGTCGGATCCGGCGATGCGCCAAAACGACGATTAGCTTAATGCCGGATCCGGAATAATGCACTTTAATGGGCATTAATTCCGGATCCGGTGTTACGGCATGTCTTCTGGATTTTTGGACGGAGACAAATCCGCAGCATGCTACGGTTTTGTCAATGTCCAAAAAACGTTCACATACTGAACAGAAGACATCCTGAACGGATTTCTCTCCATTCAGAATGCATTAGGATAATCCTGATCAGTATCTTTCCGTCCTAGAGCCCCGAGTACAGAACTCTAGGACGGAAAGCAAAAGCGCAAGTGTGAAAGAGCCCTTAGGCTACATGCACACGAATGTATTTTGTTTCCGTGTCCATTCCGTTTTTTTTTTGCAGATAGAATGCGGACCCATTCATTTCAATGGGTCTGTAAAAAATGCTGACCGCACACCGTGTACTATCCGCATCCGTATGTCCGTTCCTTAGCCCCGCAAAAAAAATAGAGCATGTCCTATCCTCGTCCATTTTGCGGACAACGATAGGCATTATTACAATGGATCCGCCCAAAAAAAAACAAAAAAAAAAAACAGATGCCATCCGGAACGTCATCTGTTTTTTTTTTTTGCGGATCTGCAAAACACACACGGTCGTATGTATGTAGCCTTACCCTGTGTTTTAACATTTAGTATGTACTGGTGACTTGCTTATTCCTTACCATATGCATAACCTTAAATTTGTCAGTGTTATAAAGGTTTAGTTACTCTTTAACATTTTAATATGTCCCTAATGTCCCAATAAAACTTTTTCTAATATTCTTTATTATACTTTTACCTCCCTAGAGGTACACCATTCGCTGTGCTCTTAAACTCAGTTCTCTGTACACTGCTGAGCTGCCAGGGGTGTACAGAGTGTGAAATTTATGAATAGGGCCGCAAAAGCGCTGTGAGTACGGGCAGGAGCGCACATTGCTGGTCCTGCCTGTGCTCCCCGGAGGATTACTAACTCCTGGCATAGCACATGGGTACCCTGTACTATACCAGGATTAGCTGAGCGGAGTGGGCTCCTGGCTGTGCCTGCTCCTCTAAGCTAAGAGCTGACATGCAGGACTCCTAGCTTAGTGGAGCAAGCAGAAGCTGTCAGCGGTGTACAGAGAACAGAGTTTTAAGCACACAGTGAATGGTGCGCTTTAGGGAGGTAAAAGTATATTAGAAAAAGTTTTATTAGGGACCTCATATTAAAATTTGTTATAAAGTTTAGTTACTCTTTAAACCTCATCTGCCACTTCTCTGCCCAAGCCTCCAACATAGCCATATTCATCTGTAGCAGTATATTGTTCTCTTCCGTGTTAATTACTTTACAGAGTTTAGTGTCATCTGCAAAAATGGATATTTCATTGTGGAAGCCTTCTACAAGCTCATTACTAAATATATTGAAGAGAATAGAGCCCAATACTGACCCCTGTGGTACCACAATAGTGACAGTGACCCAATCTGAGTGTGTACTGTTAATGACCTGTTTTCTATCTCTCAGTCAGTTACTTACCCACATATGGATATTTTCTCCTAGTCCAAGTATCCTCATTTTATATACTAACCTTTTATGTGGTCCAGTCTCAAATGCTTTGGAGAAGTCCGGATATACGACATCCATTGATTTGCTGCAGTCAAGTCTAGAACTTACCTCCTCATAGAAGCGGATTAAATTAGTTTGACATGGCTGATCCCTCATGAAGCCATGCTGATATGGCGTTATTTGCTTATTTTCATTAAGATCCTCTAAGATAGCATCTCTCAGAAAACCTTCAAACAGTTTACCCACGACAGATGTTAAACTTACCGGCCTATAATTTCCAGGCTCTGTTTTTAGACCCTTTTTGAATATTGGCACCACATTTGCTATGCGCCAATTCTGTGGAGCACTCCCTGTCAATATAGAGTCCACAAATATCAGAAATAAGGGTCTGGCTATGACATTACTTAATGCACTTAGGATACGGCAGTGATGGGCAACGTGCGGCTCTCCAGCTGTTGCTAAACTACAACTCCCACCATGCCCTGCAGTAGGCTGATAGCTATAGACAGGCTTTGCATGCTGGGAGTTGTAGTTCTGCAACAGCTGGAGAGCCGCACGTTGCCCATCACTGGGATACGGGGTGTATGCCATCTGGTCCTGGCAATTTGTCTATTTTAATCTTTTTAAGATGGCGCTGTACTTCTTCCTGGGTCAGACAGGGCACTTTTAATGGGGAATTTACTTTTTACATTCTGCATTTCATCTGACAAATATATTTTTCTCCACTGTATTCACTAAGGAAAATAAACTAATAGCTTTGCTTTCTCCTCATCACTCTCTGCAACTCCCCCTCATTACTCTGTAGAGGGCCAACATTTTAGGGTCAGTTTTACTCTCTTTGGCAATTAATCTCTCGGTCTCTAGTTTGGCCGCTTTTATTTGTCTTTTACATATTCTATTTTTTTCCTTATAGTTGCTTCCTTGCTACCCTTTTGTTTTAATGTTTGTCATTTATTGCTTTAACAATTCTTTTTATCAACTTTTTTTTTTTTGTTCCTTTGGCCCTTAGGTGCAATGTGTGATGCAACCGCATGGAATCCGGACCCATTCATTTCAATGGGTCTGTGTACATGAGCGTTTGTTTTTATGCATTGCATAAAAATTGCAGCATGTTCTATATTCTGTGATTTTCACGCAACTCTGGCCCCATAGAAGGGAATGGATGGTTGCTAGGAGATGTTGATTGTAAACATTGTTTTTTATCACGCGCGTGCAAAATGCATTAAATCACATTGCACCCGCACGATAAAACGGAGCACCATCACAAACAAAACTAAATGTACTTGCTAGCGAAATCACGCAGTTTTCACTGAACGCATCCGGACCTAATCCGCTCACGTTCGTCTGCAAGGGGCCTTACTCTTACTCCCATAAGGTATGTACCTCTCATAATTAGAGTTTAGAATACTTTTCAAAATATCAGATTTAGTGGCTTTATTTTTATTTTTGAGGACTTTGTCCCAGTTAGTTAGGCCAATGGTCTATTAGTTGGCTAAATTTTGCTTTTGTGAAGTTTAGTATTTTTGTTGCTCCCTGAAGAAACACTCTTTTAAATGGCAATTGGACGGTTATTATTTTATGGTCATGGTTTCCTTTATGAGATATACAGGCTTCAGTTTCCCAGTCTATATCTGGGTAGTTGAAGTCCCCCATAATAACCACCTCATTATGATCTGCCGCCTCATCGATCTCGTTTAGAAGTAGATTTTCTGTGGACCCTGGTATATTAGGTGGCTTATGTTCTACTCACAGTGACTCCACATGTTCATGTCCCTCACTTATATCTTCTCGGACTGTGGGCTTTAGATAAGACTTTACATAAAAGGTAAACCCATCCCCCTCTCCTGTTTTGACTATGCTTTCTAAACAGACTGCAACCCTGTACATAACTGCCCAGTCAGAGTCATCATCCAGCCATGTCTTAGTTATTCCCACTATGTCATAGTCCTCCTCACACATCACTAATTCCAGTTCACCAGTTTTATTAGTCAGGCTTCTGGCATTAGTGCACATACAATTGAGAGGTTTTTGTAAACATTTTTTACCCTACACCTTCTCTTATGAACTGTTCTAGTCCCTCGGTCCATTCCTCCTCCAGGTCTCTATCTGCACATCTTCCCCTCCCCCACAGTCCTTAGTTTAAACCAGGCATCCTCAAACTGCGGCCCTCCAGCTGTTACAAAACTACAACTCCCAGCATGCCTGAACAGCCTACAGGTATCGGCCTAAAGCAGGGCATTGTGAGAGATGTAGTTTTACAACAGCTGGAGGGCTGCAGTTTGAGGATGCCTGATTTAAACACTCCTCCAACCTTCTAGCCATCTTCTTCCCCAATAATGTGCAGCCCATCCCTACAATAGAGCCTGTATCCGACAGAAGAGTTGGCCCAATTCTCAGGAACCCAAACCCCTTCTTCATACACCAGTTCTTCAGCCATTTATAAACCGCCCTAATCTCTCGCTGCCTTGCTTGTGTTACAGGTAGTATTTCGGAAAACCCTACCGTTGAGGTCCTTGCCCTAAGCTTGTGACCTAAATATCTAAAATAATTAAGGTATCTCCACCTACCTCTAACTTTGTCATTGGTTCCAAAATGACCCATGACTGCTGAATCTTCTCCAGTCCCTCCCAGTAATCCGTCAACCCGATCTGTGATATGTCGGACTCGAGCGACAGGAACACAACACACCGTTTGGCGATTCCGGTCTTTGTGACAGATCGCCCTATCTGTACCGCTAATAATTGAGTCTCCCACTACCTGTCTGGCCTGCCCTGCTCTCCTGGTCCCCTGACTGGCAGAGGAAGTGTCCGGTTGCAGCAGTGCTCTCCCTGAACGGACATCCCCCTCATCTGCCAACCTTGCAAACTTGTTGGGATGTGATAGGCCAGGGCTAGCCTCCCTGGCACTCTTCCCTCTACCTACCTTACTTTCCTGAGCCTCCATGCTACCACTCACCCCCACATTGACCACGGCATATGAAGGGTTAAATGTCCGCAATCGGCATTACTGCCGGTTGCAGATATTAGCCACGGTTGTCTGCTATAAGAAGCAGGTGGCCACCCGCAGCAGGCGCCATCTTTAACCACTTGAAGACCACAGGTTTATACCCCCCTAGTGACCAGGCCCTTTTTTACAAATCCGCACTACACTACTTTCACTGTTTATTGCTCGGTCATACAACTTACCACCCAAATGAATTTTACCTCCTTTTCTTCTCACTAATAGAGCTTTCATTTGGTGGTATTTCATTGCTGCTGACATTTTTACTTTTTTTGCTATTAATAAAAATGTAACGACATTTTTGCAAAAAATGACATTTTTCACTTTCTGTTGTAAAATTTTTCAAAAAAAAATACATTTCTATATAAATTTTTCACAAAATTTGTTGTTCTACATGTCTTTGATAAAAAAAAAAAATCCAATAAGTGTATATTTATTGGTTTGGGTAAAAGTTATAGCGTTTACAAACTATGGTGCAAAAAAGTGAATTTCGGCATTTTGAAGCAGCTCTGACTTTCTGAGCACCTGTCATGTTTCTTCAGGTGCTAGAATGTCAGGATAGGATAAATACCCCCCAAATGACACCATTTTAGATAGAAGACACCCCAAAGTATTCGCGGAGGGGCATGGTGAGTTCATGTATCATTTCATTTTTTTTCACAAGTTAGCGGAAAATGACACTTTCTGAGGAAAAAATAAATAAAAATAAAGTTTCCATTTCTGCTAACTTCTGGCAAAAAAAAATAAAATCTCAGACGGACTCACTATGCCCCTCAGTGAATACCTTGGGGTGTCTACTTTCCGAAATGGGGTCATTTGTGGGGTGTGTTTACTGCTCTGGCATTTTGAGCGGGGCTAAATTGTGAGCAGCCATGTAAAACCTAAAGGTACTCGTTGGAATTTGGGCCCCTTTGCGCATCTTAGCTGCAAAAAAGTGTCACTCATGTGGTATCTCCGTACTCAGGAGAAGTAGGGCAATGTGTTTTGGGGTGTATTTTTACATATACCCATGTTGGGTGAGTGTAATATCTCTGTAAATTGACAACTTTGTATAAAAAAAATTAAAAAGTTGTCGTTTACAGCGATATTTCTCACACAAAGTATGGGTATATGTAAAAATACACCCTAAACACATTGCCCTACTTCTCCTGAGTGCGGCGATACCACATGAGTGACACTTTTCGCAGCCAAGATGCAAAGGGCCCTAAAACCAATGAGTACCTTTAGAATTTCACAGGGCATTTTACGCATTTGGATTCTCACGCTTTAGGACCCCTAAAATGCCAGGTCAGTATAAATACCCCACATGTGACCCCATTTTGGAAAGAAGACACCCAAGGTATTCCGTGAGGGGCATGGCGAGTTCACAGAAAAATTTTTTTGGCAAAGTCTCCTATTCCACTAACTTGTGACAAAAATAAAATTTTGCATGAACTCGCCATACCCCTCACGGAATACCTTGGGTGTGTCTTTCTAAATGGGGTCACATGTAGGGTATTTATACTGTCCTGGCATTTGAGGTCTCCGCAATCATTACACGTATGGCCAGCATTAGGAGTTTCTGCGATTCTCCTTATATTGAGCATACGGGTAATGAGATTTTTCCGTTCAGCCTCTGGGCTGAAAAAAAAAAAAATGAGCAGCGCAGATTTTTCATTCGCATCGATCAATGTGGATGAAAAATCTCTGCCAAATCAGTGACTGCGGTGCGGTGGGCTGGGCGCTAGCTACCTAACAAGTAGCTAGCTAACTGGCGGTGATAAGGGACTGTTTGCTGGAGCGGAGTTGCGGACCCATTCATTTCTATGGGGACAGACTTTGTCCCTTCGGATCGGAATTACGGATCCGCGCTTCGAGTCTGCACTTCCGTTCCGCAAAAATATAGAACATGTCCTATTCTTGTCCGCAGTTGCGGACAAGAAAAAGCATTTTCTATATAGTTCTGTGCTTGGATCTGCAAAATGCGGAAAGCACATTGCCGGTGTCCGTATTTTGCGGATCCATGGATCCGTAGATCCATCAGGATCCATAAAACACATACGGACGTCTGAATGAGCCTGTAGGGGGTTATTAGTGACGGGGGGGTCATGCAGGGGTGGTGACATGGGTGATCAGGGGTTAATCAGTGATGGGGGTGGGGGGGGGGGTGTAGTGATTGGTGCACTTTACCTTTGTTTCCTCTGGTGGTCCCAAACAAAGGGACCACCAGACGAGCAGACAGCAGGCATATCAGACGCTGTTTACAAAACAGCGTCTGATATGCGATTTAAATGCGGTTTTTTCCGCATCTACAGCCTGCCAGCGCATGATCAGCGCTGGCAGGCTGTAGTTTCAGTTGTCCCGGCTCCGATCACATGAACGCGCGCGCGTTCATGTGAAATCTCAGGTCTCACGAGATGACGCCGATAGGCGTGACTGAGACCTGAGAGAGCCGCCGCGCTGATGCCCATCGGCGTTAGCGTGGCGGCAAGTGGTTAAACACACACCCGATGACGTACATGTACCTCATCGGGTGTGAAAAGGTTAATCTAAAGTCACACACTTAATACAAACACACACGAATTCTCACAAACTTGTGTTTTGCCTGCTTGCATAGGTGCTGCTCCCAAACAACTTTAAATCCGACTGCTTTTTTTCCTCTCTGAATTCATCTGCAGTAATATTTTTCAGGAATGTAGGCCTGTAACTTTTTTTTTTATTAAAACCATTTATAAAAGGGACCAATGGACTGTCCTCTCCCTCATGGTATGCGCTTACTCACATAATGTCCTGATGCCGTGCAGTGGTAATACTAGCTCTACACTCACCGTACTTCCCGTGCACTTAGTGCTTTCATAATGGAAGTGCTCGTTAGTATTTACTTTATAAGGCCCACTGCCATTTTCACCCCACGTTTGGGAGACAAAAAGTGCATCTTTTAGAGCTAAAAATATGGTACATCTTTTAACCCCAAATCTCCAAAGGCAAACAAGATATACAACTGAACCCCATGGCTTAAGCAATATGTATAATACTCTTAGTCCATTGTGGTTATCATGTGTGTAAGTGTGATCCTCTGTTCTGGACACTGCTAGTCCTGCAGGAGCATATGGCTTTATACTGATTTATAACGCTGTGTGCCTCTGCTTTACCTTACTGCTACAGACATACTGACATAAAGCTGTCACTAGGATTCTGTCAGCAATAAGGTCAAGCAAAGGCACATAGCTTTATAGAATTGGAGTTATACATGGATTCCACACTTAAACCCCAATCAAATCTCCTAAAAAGGGTATTTGATATGATCTAGCTGTCAAGAAGCGGTTACAGAGGAGGGAAAAAAAGAAAACCTACTTCTGCCTCCGACAACAAGAACATGGCTGTACATAGCAATATGTAAATGTCACAAATAAGCAGCATGTCTCATCTTTAGTGGAGTTTGAGAAGCAGCAACTACATAATTCACCAATTTGATGACTCATGGTACACAGCTGAATAAGGCCACGTGCACACATTGCGGAATACGTGTGGGTTCCTGTGTACAGTAGCAGCAAAGTGTATGAGATTAGACAAGTTTCCTGTACACTTGTGGATTTTTTTTTCTGTGCGGAATTTCAAATCCGCAGCATGTCAATTATGTTTGTGGTTTAGCTGCAGATTTCACCCTTTTCCAATAAAGGGTGAGATATGCGGCAAAACTGCATCAAATCTGCACCAAACTGTTTTGTACTGTTCAATAAAAATACAATTATAAAAAAAGAAATTGCAGATGAGGATAGGCTGCAGAAATGCACGTAAAGCCATGCGGATATTTGTGCAGATCTAATGTGCGTTCACCCACACGTCCAGGTGGCTTTAGGCCTTCTCCACACAGAATTTTTTTTTTGTCATGTTTTGACACACATTTTTTCAGGCTCCTTTGCCTATAGAATTTTTTTTTTTTTTAGCAAAAATGGCTCATCAGAAATCCCTATTGCCTTAGGGCTCATGCACACGGCCGTATTTTCTTTCTGCTTCCGTTTTTGTGCGGCCCATATGCAGAACCATTCACTTCAATGGGGCTGTAGAAAATAAGGAAGTTAATCAGTGTGCATTTCGTTTCCGTTTGTCTGCATAGCAGTTCCGCAAAAAAGTAGGGCATGTCCTATTATTGTCCACAAATCACGGTCTGAGGCCCCATTCAAGTCAATGGGTCTGCAAAAAATACGGAACACATACTGTAGAAATGCTATGCTCAGCCCATATTGCTCACGTGTTTGATGATTAATAAGTTACTGTTTCAGTTTCCAATCCACAAAAAACAGATCGCATATGGATATGTTTTGTGGAATAACAGACCAGAAAAGGACTGAATTCAGAGAAAAAACAAAATCTCAGATGCGGAACAACGGATGCGTGAAAAACAGCGCAAAACAACAATGGTCGTGTGCATGAGCCCTTAGGCCTCTTTCACACGGGCGTCACGTTTGACGCCCGGATAGGATGCGGGTGCGTTGCGGGAATATGTGCGATTTTTCCATGCGTGTGCAAACTTTTGTAATGCGTTTTGCACGCGCGTGGGAAAATCGGCATGTTTGGTACCCAGACTTCATCACTGAAGTCCAGTTTTGGGTTGAGTATTCTGGAGAATTTATTATTTTCCCTTATAACATGGTTACAAGGGGAAATAATAGCATTCTTAATAAAGAATGGTTTGTAGAATGAGGATTAAGGGGTTTGAACCATGATTGGACCATGTGATGTGACGTCATCACAGGTCCTCTAGACTGCAGCTAATGCTTGAAGAGAAGAGAGATCACCAACTACACGCTCAAGTGGCTAAGGTGAGTTAAGTTTTTTATTTTTAACCCCTTAATCCTCATTCTACAAAGCATTCTTTATTAAGAATGCTATTATTTTCCCTTATAACCATGTTATAAGTGAAAATAATGAAGATCGGGTCCCGTTGCTTAGCAACCATGCGGGAAAATCGCACCGCATCCGCACTTGCTTGCGATTTTCCCACAGCCCCATTCACTTCTATGGGGCCTGCGTTGCATGAAAAACGCAGAATATAGAACATGCTGTGATTTTCATGCAACGCAGAAGTGATGTGTGAAAATCACCGCTCATGTGCACAGCCCCATAGAAATGAATGGGTCCGGATTCAGTGCGTCCTCCTCACGCATTGCACCCACGCGGAAATCACGCCCGTGTGAAAGGGGCCTTACAGTGATCATCTGGCTGCAGCGGTTTGTACTTTTATACAGAGCCAAACCAGGGCTGCCCCAGGAGGTACTTGAGACCTCTACTCTAGTGTGCACCACATAAAATATATACAGTATTCAGCGATAACTTTGCAGCTTAAATGAGAAAGACATTAGAAAGATGGAAAAAACAAAACATTTATTGCTTTTAAACACAGCTATCTGCATATGAAGATCTCACTGTGCTAGTAACCTGCAACAAACCTCAATTAAGTCGGTCACATGGGGAGAAAGGCAGAGACAGATTTTACATGGAAAAGTTTGTCATAACAAACAGTTTAACCTCAAATACAAAAGATTCATAAATACAAACAACTGAAACATAGGGTTTAAATGCCAAATAAATAGCTAGGATCTGCAAAATACTCTTAAGTGTGTATATAGTCCAACCCTCAAAAATATACCCCAGTCTATTCAACACAAGTAGTGTTCAGGTAGAAAATCTATAGCCACTCTTTTTCCCTCCTCCTGGATATAAAACAGTGAGTTTCAAAGAGAAAATACAAAAACCTACATTACCAAATTAGAAAAGGTCTCGGCAATTAAACAGTACGCTGTATCTCTGATATACATATATACTTCTATAAACATGGATGTGGCTTGGACCCTATTGAGCAGTTGGTGCATTTGCCCTGAGTGCTGTAAGGTGTGAGAAATCAGTGCTTGTTCATTAATTAGATGGCAAAGTCTATGGCTTGGTGATCTGAGTTCAGCAGGACATCAGCATTATAAATAACAAAACCTTGATGCTCTCTGATAGAACTTGTCTCACAAAAAGTCAAATGCGGGACTTTTTAGCAGGTGGAGCTGTTGCACTTGGAGTGCTTTTATTGACCTCCAGGCCCAATTGCTGAGCTTCATTCATGAAGAAGCTTTTTAGTCGGACTCCTGCTTTAGCCTCATTGCTGTCAACACTGTTATACTCAAAGCAATTAGAGAACATCAACTCAACGTCGGCAACAAACTCGGCTGTAAGCAGAAAAAAATATATATTAGAAAGTTCAAGTAATACTCTTTCTGTTTAGTCAAAAGTAACACTGGAAGGAAGGTTTACACTCAAAAGAGCATAAGGCCTCATGCACACGACCATTGTTTGTTTCCGCGTCCGTTCCGTGTTTTTTTCACAGATAGGATGCTTCCCCATTCATTTTAATGGGTCCATCAAAGAGTGCGGAACAACCATTTATGTTCCGCATCCGTGGTCAGTGTTTACATTCCGTCAAAAAAATGGAGCATGTCCTATTTTTTTCACATGGACAAGGATAGGCATTATTACAATGGATCTTCCAAAAAATAAAACAGATCCATTAAAAAAAAAAAACGGTCCGTCATCCGTTTTTTTTGACGGATGCAAAATTTGCGGACGTGGAGGCAGGCAACGGTCGTGTGCATGTAGCCTAAAAGAGAAGATGTAGCAAATAAAGAGGCAGGCTGAGTGGGGTTCTGATATGGACTTTATGGGCCCCCTGTAAGACATTGGGGCGCATATCCTAGCGATTTCCCCTCAATGTCCAAGATGGGAATACCCCTTTAAGGGTAACTGCACACAACGCGGATTACATGTGATTTTTGTTCAGAAAAAAAACGCATCATAATACAGTACCACAAAGTGAATGAGCTTTGCCAAATCGCATGTACACATTACGTGTGGAAGTAGACCTGCTGTGTGGATTTTAAAATCCACAGAATGTCAGTTTGTGCAATTCCACACCTTATGTAGAGTTGTTCCCCCCAAAAACGTAAAATAGATGCATCACAGAACTAAACAAAAATGCTATAAATAGTGTGGATTTTGATGCAGGTTTCATGAGGATTTTTGCATACTCTGTGCATTTACATCACTTTCACAGTCAGTGTTTGATCAGTGATTTCCATCAGTGATTGTGAGCCAAAACCAGGTTCCATTATATCTTATTTCTGAAGACTTCACTGATGGAAATCACTGATGAAACATTGACTGTGTGAAAGTGGCCTTCACTTCAAATGCTACATTACCAGATATAGTTGAAGGTTTATAGGAAGTATGAAATGCAGAACACAGATATATTTTTCCTGGAGTTTTTGTTAATTAGGTGGCATTCTTTTTGGTCTTTCTGGCCTCTTAAAAGAACGCAGCATGCGGAAACTCTTGTCATTTAAAAAAAAAAAAAAAAGGGGGGGGCTTGGCATAGACAGGGCCATCAGCTCCCACAGATTTATGGTCAGTTAGGCTGCTTTTCTAGCATAAAAGATGGCTGAAATGTACTCCAGCATTCTAAACACACAGACTGCTGGCGGATACACTTATTTTATTACGAGCTGCACTTGTCGTCATAAAATAAGAGCCTCCTCCGGTGGTGCAGGAAATTTCAAGACCAGCACAGAACTGCTGGTTTTGATAAATGACCACTAATGAAGCAAGAAAGATGAAAAAAAAAAGACACCTAATGAATGAACCAAGCAAAACATTTTTGTGTGCTCTGCATTTCATACTTCTCCTAGCACTTCAGCTCACCAATGAGATCGGCAGGGGCCAGACTCCAGGTAAGTCACACTTGAGGGGGGCATAGGGAGGAGCCTGTGCCCCTTAAAATCATTATTCAAGTACAGCTTGTTGTACTGGAGTAAGGATTTCACTTGGGGACTGCAGCAAACATTGCACAGGCAGGAGCACACAGTGGCTCATGCCTGTGCTCCCCTCAAGCTTAGCTAGATTCAGGCACAGTACATCGGTACCCTGTACGGATGTGCTATGCCAGGATTTAGCAGAGAGGGCTCCTGCCTAAGCCTGCTCCGCTCAACTAAATTCTGGCAAAGCACATCTGTTATAGGGTACTGAGGTGCTGTGCCAGAACTGTGCCAAGCCTAAGGGGGAGCAGTGATGTATGACCCAGCCTGTGCAGCGGCCCCCAGTGAAATTCATACTCCAGCACGTCGGCTGTACTAGAACAACAATTTAAAGGTGTAATAGCTCCCGAGACTTTGGGTGCCTATTTGAGTAAGAAAAATAAAGTATATTTTTAGGCTATTTAGAACATTTCAAAAGAAGGTTTTAGAAAAGTTTAGCTACTCTTTAAGCAATATAAACAAAAGGAAACCTACACATTGTAGCTCTATTATCCCAAGTGCAAGGAAAATGATTGAACTAGTGTATGGTTGTAATAACTTACATGCAGAATTGTATTCACATTTGTTCACTTTTTCACGGATTATATTTAAGGCAATGGGTCTTTTGATAATGTCAAAGTAGTCTGGAACCTGTAAAGAATGGATAAAACACACGCACTGAGTGTAAAGTAAGACCTGAACCTACGCTGCAAGCAGCAAATGTAGCCATGTTCTATAATATTCTACTAACACTATGCATGGGACAGCATTACAATACCTGGAGCTTGGACACCAGTCTCATGAAGGGCCAGCTGTCATCATGCCTCACCAGCTCCACCACCAGCTGCTCACACGCAGATAACTCGTGCACACCCTGGTGTCTCCCAGAACTCCTCCTGTTTCCTTGATCCCCTGAAGAAAGCTCTGGATGAAGAAGCAGATCTAAAGGTCATTCTAGGCAGAGTTTTAGTATTTTAGCTAAATAAATCACAAAAACAGTTAAGATGATCAACTAAGCTCAAATACAAACTTTTCTGCATTTGGTAGAGGGGAATATAGAAACCTATGTATGGAAGCATGTGCAGGGTTACATAACTCATTCACTAAAGCCAGGGAAATGGAGTAAGCGGTCTCAACTGCAGCCCCCTCCCCCATCTGGCACATGAAGTATTTTTCACACACTATAGAACTCCTTCATTTTCCTTGTGTCTTACAGGAAAACAGCTTTGGCAACCATGGTTCGAAAACTTACCTGCAATCAGGTAACTTTCTAATTATTGCCTTAGTTTTGCAGCAAAGAGTGGATTCAAAAGAGAAGCATCTGCCCTCTGTGCCCTCTTTCCGTGTATCATCCTCTGCCCTCTGTGCCCTCTTTCCATGTATCATCCTCTGCCCTCTGTGCCCTCTTTCCGTGTATCATCCTCTGCCCTCTGTCCGTGTATCATCCTCTGCCCTCTGCGCCCTCTTTCCGTGTATCATCCTCTGCCCTCTGTGCCCTCTTTCCGTGTATCATCCTCTGCCCTCTGTACCCTCTTTCCGTGTATCATCCTCTGCCCTCTGTGCCCTCTTTCCGTGTATCATCCTCTGCCCTCTGCGCCCCCTTTCCGTGTATCATCCTCTGCCCTCTGCGCCCCCTTTCCGTGTATCATCCACAGCTGGTTTAGCATCAAAACCCTTAGGTTTTCAGATGCTGCTCTGAAGCTAAAACCAGCTGTGAATTGTAATGCGAGACAGTATAAAGGGCAGATTCTACTAAAACTCCTTTTTGAATCTGTACCGCCAGCCTTACAGATTAGTGCATTGGGTCCCATCTAGTTTTTTATACCGAACATAGGCTTTTTTCGAGAAAATAAAAGTATTACATGCTATAAATGTCACTTGCTGAAAATCCTAGTCCAATTCCCCTGTAACTTTATTCTAGCGGTCAACAGAATTAGGTTAAAAATGTATTTTTTCATTGTTGACCACTTTTACTCATTAAAAACTTTTAAATGGGAAATTGCATCATTCATCTTTTAACTTTATTGAACTATGACGGCTTATAATCAGCGTATAATGCTCTGAAATGCAGAAGTACAAAGCAGGGCATAACAGGGTCTTGCTGATCTATTTGACGCAAAAAGAACTCATCAGCAACCTGGAATCACATAAGAGCCGCAGAGGGGGTCATCTTTCTTTGCCAACCTCACCAGGGTATATTGACACAAACTGCAGCAGTTTTGCCTCAATTTCTCAAAACACAGAAAGAAACAGTCATCAAAAACTCCATATGCAAGTACATTCTTAGGGTACATCCACATGACTGGAAACGCTGCAGATTAGCTATTATGGATTTTCATGCGGCAAATCTGCAGCACTATACAGTACCAGCAAAGTGAACAGACATTTATCAATTGTCATCCATGTGCTGTGGAAAAATCTGCAGCATGTCAGTATGCCACAGGTTTTCATTGCAGATTTCACCCTTTACATTATAATGAATAAGCTGCAGATTTTCCGCTGCTAAAAATCTACAACATTTCAGTCACACGTGGACGTACCCTAAAGGTGCTGCAGATGCTTGGACGGGGTCAGTGTTCTCTACAGCAGAGCTTACCAATCTTACCACTGCTTGTAGCCCATATTTTTCATTTCCTCAATTTACTTCAAAATGTGTCTCATGTGGGTTCATGAGACACATTTTGAAGTAAATTGATGAAAAATGACATAAGCTACATCCTGTAGTGAGGCCCAGGCTCACAATGCTCTAGCTAGAACACTAAAATGTACACAAAAAGGAGTCAATTATACTAGACCTGTATAATGCTAAAGCAGAGACTGCGACCATAGCAAGGGCCGTGCAACAAGGCAATTTCTATCAATACTGTGAAACTGTGGCTCACCAATCACAGTGTGCTAGACCATGCTTAGGACACTTTCACATGGTCAGTATTTATAAGCCAAAACCAGAAGTTGAACCAACACATACACAGAAATAGTTGTGCCTCTTCTGTTTTGGGCCCACTCCTGGTTTTGCCTTACAAATAATTACTGTGTAAAACTGGATCTGAAAAAAACAAAAACACTGATTTAACATGCTGCATTTTGACAGAGTGATAAAAATACCACCAATTAGCCAAAACCTGCTTGTGCATTTTATAATTCCCCGTACACTTTTTATCTAACTTCTGGAGGTGATGTTTTCTCAGGAAAAAACATGGACATGCTGATAAATGCCACAAAATATCTATATGTAAACCTAAACTCTAGAGTATTGGGATTCTCTAGTAAATTCATGTTAAGAAAGGAAATTTAGAAGGAACTTACCAGCTGTTACAAGTCTCTTGCCCCTTCCTTTGGCTTCCACAAGGGTAGGTGTTGAATTCTGTGACTGCACCCTTCTTCCTTTGGGTGTCTGCTCGGCATTATCAAGGGTAAATGGACGGAAGGCAAATGGGCTTCCTACAGGAGTGCTATCAACAGATTTCATTTTTTTACCTCTGCCTCGACCCCTGCCCCGACCTCTGCCTTGTCCATGAACTGAAACCAGCTCCACAAGAGAAGCTTCATGTGTTTCCGCATTTGCTTGTAAACTCCGAATGGATGTTTTTTCCAATGGTGGGGCAGAATTGGCCTTTTTACCTCTGCCTCTTCCTTTTGGAGTCTGCAAATTGTTCTTGGGTGTGACTTGTTGACTTTTAGGAGTCTTCCCAGACTCTTTCTTTCCTGATCCCTTTTTGGGTCCAGGTTTTCTGCCAGGTTTTCCTTTAGTCTTTAAAGGCAATTGTAATTTGGCTTTTCCTTTCACAGTTACACTACAAAAGAAAAAAAATGTACAATTAACTAAAATGAATGCAAAAAAAAAATGCTACATAAAAGACTGGAGCCACACAACCTACGTCAGGAGTGGATTTACAGTAAAGAAATACAATATATATGGAAAATACTACTACGACTACTTCCTTCCAGATCCTTTTTTGGTTTTGGCTAAAAAAAAACAACTGCATTAAAAATTGCACATCAAACGGCATCAAAAACAGCATGTGTTTTCCAACATTGGGGAATGGCATGGGTACTGTTAAGAGCTTCCCTTCATTCTTTGGCGTCAGTAGGTATGTCTGATAACCTGCTGAATAGGGATGACACTGCCTAACTAATCGCTGAAACAATGGTGGTAATAAAGAGTTTAGAATTAAACAGCAATTTTCTTGACCCAAGTGATCAGTGATGTCATGGCTTCGATTTTCACAACCTCCATGACAGATCTGTTCGATGGATCAAATTATTATTATTTTTTAATAAACCCACTGATGTACAAAAAGTTCACTTTTCATAATTGACAGCCTTATGTCAAATGCAAATTCAGTGTAAAATATCCCACTGTAAGTTGTACCAAAGGGGGCTGCCTTTATTAAAACAGTCTAATGTAAAACTGGCCTTAAAGAGGACCTCTACCCTCTCCTGACATGCCTGTTTTAATAGCTTCATGCATTCCCAATGTAATAACAATTCTGGAGCATTTATTCTTATGGCTCTGTGTTGTGCCATTCCTGTATTATTTCTGCTAGAAGTTATGAATGAATTGCTAGCAGTCTGCAGTAAGGGTACAGAGGGGAGGTAACCAGTAGGGGTTGTGTACTTGCACAGTATCAGTCTGTCTAATCAGTGCTGCCATTTTCAGACTGTGCAGGTACACCCCCCCCCAACTGCTTACCAACCCCTCTGTACCCTTACTGCAGCCTGCTAGCAATTCATTCATAACTTCTAGTAGCAACCTAGAGCCATAAGAATAGATGCTCTGGAATTATTACATGGGGAATGCAAGTAGCTATGAAAACAGGCATGTCAGGAGAGGTGACAGGTCCTCTTTAATTCTCATTGTAAACAATTATAGCCTTCGTCAGAGAAGTTCAAGTTACAATGGAGCTGTTATCTGCTGCTAAAAGCAACAAGGCCAGTTTTATTGTTAAGATGCTTTTACTATTAAAGATGGCCCATTGCATGAAAGAATGCATCGTATACACAGCACTCATCTGACTAGCTGACCTCTCTTCTTCTGACATGGCAGTCTCCTCATAGTCTTCGTTTTCTGATTGCACATCATCATCATCTTCTAGCTCATCCTCCTCTTCTTCCTCATCACTGTCAATGGAAGGCCTCTTGCGGTTAGGCCTGCGAGTCCGTTGTCTTGGTTTACACTCTGGACAGAACCAGTCACCTTCAGGAATAAACTGAACAGGAAATAAAATCTTCATGAGCCACAGAACAAGAGCACTGGTTTTCACAGTAAAAACAATACCAAATGAGACAATTTCTCTTTTATGGGCATTTTGGCAGAATCAGAACTTTGGTGCCTCAAACCTGTGGACATTGCTACCTGCAAAGCAAAGACGCAGAGCAAAAAAAGTGGCAGAAATAACTTCCGACTTGAAGCAAAAGCAATTCATATAATTAAAGAACCATACATGAGGAGATTCCATAAAATCGCCTCTGAACCAGGTCAGTAAATGCTAACCCACGAATCGTACTAAGGTTTGCAAGAGTTTACTAACTAAATAAAACATGCCCCCTTTTTTCTTGCTGTTTTACGTAGCACTCGCATTTTCTAAAAGGAGGTTGAGACCTACGCAGTCAAAAACGTAAAGGGGCTTGTCCCACCACATGTTCATTTTATAGATCAGAAGAAATGAAGCATAGCTGCATTTCACATTTTATTCAAAGAAAACTAAATATAAAATGATCCAGTCAAGAGTTATGACATTAATTTACACATACTATGGTGCCACCTGGTGTACAAAGTGTATAGAAATATGCAAGTCCGCCTACTGGGTATATGCCCAGCTGACACTAGAATGAAAGAAGTATTGGCTCCCCCTAGGTGGGCTATACCGACACCGAACTAACCAGTTAACACAAAAGCAGTAAAAAAAGAACTGAACCACAAACAAGAACCAATATGTCCTGAACCTAGAAGAGAATCAAGGAAAAAAAGTAAAATAAAAAAAGGTGGTAACTGTGTCCCCCAATGCATAAAAAAAAAAAAAAAAAAAAAAAAATTATATATATGTATTTAACAATAAAAAATCGTGTCTGTGGAAAGGGTATAGCCAACCTAGGCAGAGCGAACAGAAATGTACACCAGGTCCTGAAGACCGCCAGAGAGGAGGGAGCACTAGGGCAGATTTACCAAGACTGGCTTACTAGTCTCAATAAATTTGGTGCATCCTATTCCAGCAGACTTTTTATTAAGAAGCACAGGTTTCTTCTATCTACTGGCTGTCCATGTGACAGAAACAGAAATCTAGATTTCAGATATAATTTTCGCCAGTCGTCATCTGTGCTGCTGGGGAAGCGAAGCAGATACACTATGCATTCACCAATAGTGTACACTATGGCACAGGCGCAAAATCACGGGCCAGGTGAGATGCCTGTCTGTCAGTCAGGGAGGAGGGGGAAGAGGGGCTCTAAGTGCAGAGCCATATTAATAAAAAATATATATTTTTCTTCGAAACTGCACCAGGGAAGAACATAAATGTGGTATTGTTTCACTCAGCAGGGTCAACCCCACAAAGCATTATGCTTCGTTTAATAGGGCTAATCCTGATGACAGATGCTATTTAAGACAACTGATCACTTTAAATCTGCTATGTAAATGTAGCTTCAATTACTTAGGCTAGTTCAACTACCCAAAGTTCACAAATTATGTCAAGAAACCACAGAGGTCTCATCTTCTGCATCAGACTGGTTCCTTAATAATTCACAAGCCCTAGCTCCCTCTTCCCTTGATAAGCGGGCTTTCTAAGGGTACAGCCACACGATCAGGCTTGTGGATGTAGCTTTGGAAGCCAAAATCAGGAGTGGATGACAAAGGCGAGAGAGAAACTCTTGGATTTGGATTCCAAAACTGTATCAAGAAACCTGAACGTGTGGCCATAGCCTTAGTGACACTTTATGTTGGATATCATAGCGCTAATTACCTTCAGCTTGGGCCTCACACAGAAAATGTGGTGCCCTCTCTCACAGCCGTCACACAGGATCATGTTCTCATTATCTCCCTTCTTGCGGCAAACCTTGCACCTAGCATTGCGAATGGATCGAGACCATAAGATACTGCGATCCAATGTGGATAAGTGGAGGAAGATTTGAGATAAGCTGCTAGATGAAAGTAAAGATTCTCGCCAGCGATCCAGCAATGTTCTTTGAACGCGACCACTGTCACTGGCATCTACAATGAGACAAAAGCCCAGTCATATCTCACTGCCATTGCTTAGGTTCCTTTTAGTTAGTACTCCTTTTTAATAGGCTTCCAGCAACTGGTACTTACCATCTCTTTCACTAGTTTCTTCATCTTTCTTCTTTTTGTCATCCTTCTTTTTATCCAATTTATAACTCTTCTTATTGTCTTCTGCATCACCTATACAATTGATTAGCATAAAGTGATAAGTGACTTCTTATAGTAATGCTTACAATCCTATTTATTATTTATAGCTCTGCTATATCAGGCCAATCTATTCTTTCATATTCTGAGAGAGCCTTGAAATGAAGAAACCATTGGGACTGGGTCAATCAATATTCATACACGCTGGTCTGGATTTTTCCACATTCGCTGCAGTGTATGTGTACAAGTCAGCAGGAAATCAGTGCTAAACAGATGATTTCTATTAAAAAGGTTAAGTTGTGGGCGTATGGAAGTCACAGGGAGCAGGTCCCTTGTTCAGGACCCTTCTATGAGCTATAGTGGAGAGCAGCTCTCAAAAGAAGAAAAGGTGAAACTGGCCTGTAATGTGAATGCCTGCCATGTTACATACCACAATATCTGGACAGAAATGAACTCCAAAACAGCGTAGATGTAAACGGGTTTTCTGGGTTATAGATATTTACAACCTATCCTCAGCATAGGTCATCAATATCATATCTTTGGGGGTCTGACATCCAGCACCAGCACCCCCAGCAACTGCAGGCACCAAAACGACCATTGAGAACGGAGCTGTGTTACTGACTCAACAAATCTTGGTGTTTCCGGTGGCTGCTGTGAACAGCTGGATGTCAAGAAACCCCCCTTTGATTGGATAGGGATGACCCAAGTCTACTTTCACATCAGCGTTAATATTTTCTGGTATTGAGATCTGTCATAGGTTCTCAATACCAGAAAAAACAACGCTTTCGTTTTGTCCCCATTCATTGTCAATGGAGACAAAACGTAACTAAACAGAACAGAGTGCTCCAAAATGCATTCCAGTCCGTTCTTATACCGGACAGCAAACCGCAGTATGCTGTGGTTTGCTTTCCGTCCTGGGATGCAGAGCAAGATATCAAAATATCAATAACGGAAGTGTTTTTGCTGAACCGTGCTGGATCCAGCAAAAACGCTAGTGTGAATGTAGCCTAAGTGTAGGTAATCAATATCTATAACCTGATAAAACCCTAAGAGAAAGTATGATTATAGTCGACAAGTGAATGAACAACCAGCGTTACCAGGTAAGTTCCACCAATATACTGACGCAAATAAGCCTTATTATGGGTAAACTCCCAGAGGTCCCCTTTAAATGATTGCTTATCTATTATACATATACACAAGTCATTGCAAAAAAAACAAAAACATGATTAGAGTTTGCCTTGTAAAAAGAAACACTTCACCATCATGATTTCACCCAATTATAGACACTACCAACTTACCAAGAGGAGCCTTTAGATATTTGCGTTCCACTCCCTGCTCTATCTGCAATAATGCTTGTGCCAGGTGATGTACAGAATTAGCTGCTGGTTGAGGAGTGCTGGCATTGGTGGATGTGGCACTCTGTACGTCCATTTTCAAATTCTGGAGCCTGCAGGAAAGTACAGTGTATTTATAAAAAGCACAATGTTCCAGTAAGACAGCAAAAGCAGAAACTCTACACTAGCCCCAACCATGTACTGTGTGGATGCCACTGACAAAGTATTTCTGAAACTCTGAACATAAAAACTGTCCACTTAGGACATCACCTGTCTAAATGCCCTACATAAAAGACAGTGCTGTGTCCCATGCAGGAACCTTCTCTATTGCCAAGCTCTGGAAAACATGGAGCACTCACTGACTTGGCAATGGATATCCTGCACTAATACAGGTAGATCTCTCCTGTAAGTTTACCCTAGGAACGGTTTCATCATAAAAAGGTGAAGTCCAAGATGGAAAACCCTTAAAAGGGGTTGTCCAGGTTCAGAGATGAACCCAGACATACCCATAATATCACCCAGGCAGCCTCCCTGATGTTAGCATCTAGATAGCGCAGGGCAAGGGCTCTTTTGTTTACAATAACACACTGGCGGGGCTGAAGCTTCCGCCTGGCAGCGTGTTCGATGACGTCACTGGCTCTGATGTCACTAGCGCAGGGCAAAGGAGAGCATCGGAGCATAAACTGCTCCGATGCTCAAGTCAGGGGAGGCGGCCTGGGTGAAATTATGGGTATGTCCGGGTTCAGCTCTGAACCCGGACAAGCACTTTAATACAAGGAAGCTTTACTAATTATTATTTCATTTTCCTCCAACCTGTCCTTGTTGCTTTGATTCATGTCATTTTCCAGTTCAACAGCGTTATCCTCCATCTTCAGGACTCCATTTTCTTTTGCTTCATTATCCAAAAGGTCATATGAGGAGTTCTCAAGAGCTGATCTCCATGACTGTCTGTCAGGCACCTTGACCAAGAAAAGAAACAGGTGGCCATTACTACATCACCAAAATACAACTAAGGGTCCTTTCACACTTGTGTTTTGAGGATCCGGCAGGCGTCGCCTGAAGCGTTTTGAGGATCCGGCAGGCGTCGCCTGAAGCATTAGAAGACTGATCAGGATCCTGATCAGTCTTCGAATTGCTTTCAGGTTACTATGGCAGCCAGGACGCTACTAGCGTCCTGGTTGCCATAGTAGGAGCGGGGAGCAGGGGAGCGGTATACTTACCATCCGTGCGGCTCCCGGGGCGCTCCAGAATGACGTCAGAGCGCCCCATGCGCATGGATCACGTGATCCATGCGATTACGTGATCTATGCACTGGGGCGCCCTGACGTCATCCTGGAGCGTCCCGGAGCCGCACGGAATGTAAGTATGCCGCTCCTCGCTACATTTTACCATGGTAACCAGGACTTTAGCGTCCTGGCTGCCATGGTAACCAGTCAGAAAAAGCTAAATGTCGGATCCGGCAATGCGCCGAAACGACGTTTAGCTTAAGGCCGGATCCAGATTAATGCCTTTCAATGGGCATTAATTCCGGATCCGGCCTTGCGGCAAGTGTTCCGGATTTTTGGACGGAACAAAAAGCGCAGCATGCTGCGGTATTTGCTGCGTCCAAAAAACGTTCCGGTCCTGAACTGAAGTCATCCTGATGCATCCTGAACGGATTTCTCTCCATTCAGAATGCATGGGGATGATCCAGGATTTTTCCGGCATAGAGACCCGACGACGGATCTCTATGCCGGAAAACAAAAACGCCAGTGTGAAAGGGCCCTAACAGAGCAGAATTAAAACGTATGCATACCAGAGAGTCTGGTCGAGCCCTGACAAAGGCTCTTAAAGCAAAAAACAAAACAAAAAAAACCACCCACATATAAACCCTGATAGCACATCACAAACAATTCATTTCACAAAAGACAATGAGCAATCCTCTTTGTCCCTCATAGCAGAAGGGGCTATTCGCACCTCGTGCACAATTTTTACCTATTAACTGTTGCTGTAACATCTATAACAGGGGTCAGCAACCTCCGGCACTCCAGCTGTGGTGAAACTACAATTCCCAGCATGCTCCATTCATTCCTGTAGAGTTCTGAGAAAAGCCAAGCAAGTGTGCATCTTGGGAGTTGTAGTTTTGCTACAACTGGAGAGCCGAAGTTTAGCAATCAAAGATCTAAGGTCTAAATAGCAGCCGGTACAGAGGATTGTTTCCCAATGAAAAGTACAGAAAGAGAAGTAAAGTCTGACATGAAGCCATCGTACACAACATATACCAACAGGATTTCCAACCACAAAGTAAAAATGTTCATGTTCAGACTAGGGCTGCACGATATATCGAAAAAATATTCGAATCGCGATAAGCGCAGATTGCGATATGGCGATTTGGCTGACCCAAAAATGCTGCGATTATATATGAAGGGGCCCCGCGCACATAACTGGCTTTGTGTGTAAAGTATGTTACTACTGTTTGAAGCAATCTCTCCCCTATTGATAAAATGGCCAACCTCTGTACTCACCTTCACTATGAATGCGCAGCAGCAAGCAGCAACGAGCGGGCCGGCGCGTGACTGACATCACTTAGTCACGCTCCTGCTTCCTGAATGAAGTGGGAGGAGCATGACTAAGTGACGTCAGTCACGCGCCGGCTCGCTGCAGAGCATTATAGTGAAAGTGAGTACAGAGGCTGGCGATTTTTATCAATAGGGAAGAGATTGTTTCAGACAGTAGTAAAACACTTTACACACAAAGCCAGTTATGTGCGCAGTTTAGGACACATAGGGCCATGAGGGGGACCAGCATAAGATGCTATATGTGTGTTATATGCTGGCCCCCCTCATGGCCCTATGTGTCATAGCACACATCCCCTATAAAAGTGCCATCCACAGACCCCCCATAACAGCGTCCTCCACAGATCCCCCCATAACAGCATCCTCCACAGATCCCCCATAACAGCGTTCTCCACAGATCCCCACATAACAGCATCCTCCACAGATCCCCCCATAACAGCGTTCTCCACAGATCCCCCACATAACAGCGTCCTCCACAGATCCCCCACATAACAGCGCCATCCACAGATCCCCCACATAACAGCGTCATCCACAGATCCCCCACATAACAGCGTCCTCCACAGATCCCCCACATAACAGCGTCCTCCACAGATCCCCACATAACAGCGTCCTCCACAGATCCCCACATAACAGCGTCCTCCACAGATCCCCACATAACAGCGTCCTCCACAGATCCCCCATAACAGTGTCATCCACAGATCCCCCCATAACAGCGTTCTCCACAGATCCCCCCATAACAGCGTTCTCCACAGATCCCCATAATAGTGTCCTCCACAGATCCCCCACATAACAGCGTAATCCACAGATCCCCACATAACAGCGTCCTCCACAGATCCCCCATAACAGTGTCATCCACAGATCCCCCATAACAGTGTCATCCACAGATCCCCCCATAACAGCGTTCTCCACAGATCCCCACATAACAGCGTCATCCACAGATCCCCCATAATAGTGTCCTCCACAGATCCCCCACATAACAGCGTAATCCACAGATCCCCACATAACAGCGTCCTCCACAGATCCCCCATAACAGTCATCCACAGATCCCCCATAACAGCGTCATCCACAGATCCCCCATAACAGTGTCATCCACAGATCCCCCATAACAGCGTCTCACAGATCCCCATAACAGCGTCCTCCACAGATCCCCCACATAACAGCGTAATCCACAGATCCCCCATAACAGTGTCCTCCACAGATCCCCACATAACAGCGTCATCCACAGATCCCCACATAACAGCGTCCTCCACAGATCCCCACATAACAGCGTCATCCACAGATCCCCCATAACAGCGTCCTCCACAGATCCCCACATAACAGCGTCATCCACAGATCCCCACATAACAGCGTCCTCCACAGATCCCCCATAACAGCGTCCTCCACAGATCCCCCATAACAGCGTCCTCCACAGATCCCCCACATAACAGCGTCCTCCACAGATCCCCCACATAACAGCGTCCTCCACAGATCCCCCCATAACAGCGTCCTCAACAGATCCCCCATAACAGCGTCCTCCACAGATCCCCCACATAACAGCGTAATCCACAGATCCCCCATAATAGTGTCCTCCACAGATCCCCCACACATAACAGTGACATCCACAGATCCCCCACATAACAGCGTCATCCACAGATCCCCTATAACAGTGCCATCCAGAGATCCCCCATAACAATGTCATACGCAGCCGCATTAGCGGCTCATATGGGAAAATCCAAGCAAATAGACCTCTAGCACAATTCCCTTAAAATATCGCATCGCATATCGTTATCGCAATTTTTCGGGCCCTATTCCACAATCACACAAAATTCCCATATCGTGCAGCCCTAGTTCAGACGCTTAAATAGCAGCAACAGCCTTGTGTATACATATTTTTTTTTTTCAAATGCAGAAATAACCATTTTTTCTACACTGTTGCAGCAGAAATTTTTGCAAAAGTGACAAGAAGTGCAAGACAAAGTGGTAGCTTCACATAAAACCAACTGTAAAATAAGCTTGAACGTGATGATAAATATGAATGCACTTCATGTCACTACTGAAAAAGTTACCCGATTTACTAATACGGTTTAATAAGGTATAACTACAAATGGTTCTGGCATTTGTCTCGAGGAGTACCTTAAGAGAACCAAGTGTGCCCTGGTAAATTCGGTCTTCAATGTCCAGGAGGAGCTCACAAAGTCTGAGTTCAAGCTGCTTTTCAGCAGAGGTCTTTGTAGGATCATGCACTCTCGATGGTCTCCCCCTACCAGGTTTAATATCTGTTGGGAGTGGACTGTCTAAAAAATAACAAACTTATTACCAAAGCAATCTACATTATGGCTGAAGTAGTTACACAAGGCCATTCAGATCTTGCTAAATAATTAACAGTAAGCTTAGAGCCTTAAAAAGAACCTGTCACCACAAAAGGCAACGCAATCTGACAGCACCACGTCATAGAGCAGATTAATATATACTTTTATGGAGAAGATTAAGTAAAACTTGTAATTTTTACATTTACATCTGCAGCCCTGTGAAGAGCTATCGGTACAGGGAGGAGGCGTTATCAGTGACTGACAGCTATCTCTGTATGCACAATTATACACACAGTGCTATCAATCACTGACAACCCCTCCCTCCTGTACCGATAGCTTCTCACAGGAGGTGGAAAAAACAAGTTTTTCTGAATCTTTTCCCCATAAAACTGTATATCAATCTGCTCAGCTCTTCCTGTTCTATAAATAACCTGCTGCCTGCAGATTGCATTGCATTTTCTGGTGACAGGTCCTCTTTAAAGATGAACTTTCATGGGTTTATATGTTAAAAACTGGTATGCTTAGCAGAAAGGGCGGCCCCTACAGATGCCAGCACTTTTTTTTTTCTAAAATACCTCTCCGTTCTGACAAGGTGTCCCCCAGCTGTTTTTCTCAACCAGTATGTTAATTTAGAGTATTGGTACAGGGAGGATACAGTCAAAAAGATTAAAGCAGCACTCACCCGCTATTCATTTAAAAAGCACGGATTATTAGCCCAGGGCTAGGCATGCTTGCAACTTGAAAGAAAGACCATAAATCCAGCTTCCAGTAAAACGATTACCTTTATTTTCTCAGCGGTATTATCCAAAAACAAAGTGCATGTACAGTGTCTACGCATTTCGGATCATGGATTTAAGATCCTTAGATATCCTTAAGGGAGGAGGAGACGGTCAGGTTTCTCAATGGGCGTCTCCTTCTTCCTTGCTGTGAGCTGCCCATTCGCAGCAGAGAGTGTTACAGCCAGGGAGAAAAAAAACTCACCCATTAAGAAACCTAGCCCTCTCCTCCTCCCTGTACCGAAACTCTAAATTAACATACTGGGCACAAAAAACAGCAGGGGACACAGCGCCGGAACGGAGGGGTATTTTAGAAGAAATGAAGTGCTGGCATCTGTAGGGGCCGCCCTTTCTGCTAAGCATACCAGTTTGTAACATATAAACCCAGGAAAAGTTCCTCTTTAATGCTACCCTGCAGTCTGGGGAGCAAACATTATTTGTAAGGTGGTACCTACAGGGGATGATTATCTGCTCTTTGTTTTCCTCAAAACTTGCTCCTTGGCTGATCCCTGTCTCATCATTGGTCCAGGCTGCCGCCGACTAGAAGTCTGAACCAATGACGAGACAGGGGGTGTGTCTAAGACTACCTCAGACTAGGCAGTGAAAAACTGTAGTCACAGATCACATCTCAGCCCTAATGGAGCAAAGCTAAAAAGCAGACAAAAAGCAAGATTTGAGGATAAAAAAAAAAACAGCAGGTAACTGTAACCATACCCTGTAGGTGCAGATGTCCATAGTTTTAACCTAGCCACTTATGCAATACTAATAAAATGATATAAACCTGCACAATCTATTTTTATGTGCAAAGTGAAAATAAATGAAATCAATCTATGCCATGTTAGATAATACAGTAGTAGAGCAATACCTGATATATGGAAGCGATTTGCTGGGAAGTTACTTAGTCTCTGGCAGATCCTCATCTTGTCCTGTACCAGGGTGTCTTTAAGTGTACTTTCTCTATACCCTCGTGTATTCAAGCACTCAATCAGTTCATCCAGCTGTTCTACAGTGCTGTAGTAGCTCCAGCGGTTTGGCTTGTCTACCGGTTTAGGAGGCTCCACCACTTTCTCCTCTTTTACAGGCGAGTCATGACCATTCACCTTAGGATCATTTTCAGTTTCCCCTTCCATCTCTTTTTGAGGTTGTAACATATCCTCAGTAATTCCAGCATAATCCTCCTCCACAAAAAGCCCTGGTAAAGAAAAGAATGTCCAGAAGCGCCTATACCATCGGTCTCGGCCCAGGGGGATGATGTTGGTGCAGGCTGTGACGTATTGCATTTTTTCCAACAATTCCTGCTCTTTCTTCCTTAATACTTCATCTACTGAAGAAGGTTCTTTCTTATCCATGGAATTTGTATTTTTCTCCTTTTGACCTGTGAGGTGTAAGTAAATTAAAAGAAACCTTGTGAGTAATATTCCTAATATAAGAAAGGCGAATCGTGATATTCGGTTCAAATAGACATCTCCCACTTTAGGATCCGTAGACTTGGGCGTTTAAATGGAGCCACAATTCAGTCTGCAAGTATGCTACTGTACAATGCTAGTGTATAGAGATGGAGGGCATACTGCTGGTTCTCAGATCTGCAGCATGCTCCCTAAAGTTGTGGATTTGGTGTGTATTTTTTTTTTTAGCAAGGATTTGATGAAATATGTGGCACAATAGATCTGTGGTGTCTGAATACATGATTACAGACTGAAGGGTGAGGGAGATGACATTTCATATTCAAGAGTGATGTAATCAGTAAGTTATAAATGACAGGTCTAAATGATCACCTCTGCTACAGAATGTATGTCCAGAAATCTGGATATCATGCATTTTGAGTATGCATGTATTTATCATGGGTATAAAAAAGAATGCATATTAATAGGGTTTTCCGACATTTTACTCCTGATGAAAAGTCACCGGTAGAGATGAGCGAATTTAAGGTTATGAAATTCGTTCACTGGTAAAAGGTGAATTGCGTTATGGATTCCGTTACCACGGATCATAACGCAATTCTATGACGGAATGCATAACGGAATGCCTTTAAAGGCATTCCGTCATAATAGAAGTCTATGGCCTGCATAACGGGTCCGTCCAGTTTCCGTTATGCAGGAGAGGACTCCTCTGCATAACAGAAATGAAACGGATCCAATTTGCAGCCCATAGACTTCTACTATGACGGAATGAATAACAGAATGCCTCTAAAGGCATTGAGTCATAGAAACGCACAATGGTTCATGGTAACTGAATCCATAACGCAATCCACCTTTTACCAGTAAGCTAAGCGTGAACAAATTTCATAACCTGAAATTCTCTAATCTCTAGTCATCAGTATTTGATCGGTGAGGGTCCCACACCTGGTACCCCACCAATCAGCTGTTTGAGAAGGCAGCTCACCAAGCACAGTGCTGTACATTGTATAGCGACTGTGCTTGGTATCGCACTCAGTCCTATTCACTTGAATGGGGCTGAGCTGCACTTAGGCCACATTGACCAGTCAATGTGTCGTCACTGGCCTAGGAAAAGCAGAGAGAAGGTCGCGGCGTTTGCAGGAGCAACAGTGCCTTCTCAAACAACTGATCAGTGGGGGTCCTGGTTGTTGGACCCCCACCAATCAGATATTGATGACCTATCCAGAATACAGTAGAATCTCGGAAAACGCATTTAACAATGAACATTCACACTGCAACCCGCTTCTTGTATAGGATGATCTAAATTCATTTACCTTTTCTTTTCTTGCCTCCAGGTGTCAGCCCTTCATCTTCAGTGGCCACGTCCTGCTCAGCATCTTTATTCTCAGAGCTTGTGTCCAAATCCTCATGTTCTTCAGTCTTTTCACTTGAACACAGAAAGGGAATGTTACCAACTACACGCAATAAATTCTAAATGAAAACATCAGCTATAGCTTTACATGAAAAAATGCATCAAAATGTGATGTGCTCATCGCATTGCTCTAAATTTTGCTGTAAAATGTCTTACAAAATACTGAAAGGATAAAAAAGATAATCTTGATGTGTTTAAGTGTCGGTTTGACTTAGACTCTGTCTTGACAGCATTTAAAGGGATTTTTAAATTAAACACAAATCAAATAAGACTATACATTCCGGACTTTAGGGTCTCCATCCTATCCTACACTCTCATAATGTTGCTTTAGAAAAACTGAGTTTTCTCTCACAGGATAGGTGAAAAATGTCTAATTGCTGGAGACGGCACCCACTGTGGAGAGCTGAATGGAGCTGCAGTGACTGAGCAGCTGAGCACTGTACAGTGCTGTCTGCCTGTCCCAAACAGAGTGTAACATCAGGGTGCATACTCTACTGCCGCTCCATGCAAGCGCCTCACAACAGTGGGGCGTTCTCTGTCATGTCTGCTAAAGAAACTTATATGAGGAAGGCTATATATACGATGAACCCCTATCCTTAAAAAGGGATTGGCCACATTGGCTGGCTACTGTTAACCAATGTGTATGTAAGACAACTATGTGGCACTGGCTGATATAACCTTTCAGCATATTCTGTGCTGTTTGCTATATTTCATAAGCCATGTTCCCTTGCTGGGCAAATCTTCTGTGCTGTCTGCATACAAGTCCTGTACATAACATGGCCTTCTCCATTCAAATACAATGTACCTGCATATAGGTGCAAATGCAGTTGGCAGGTGCAGTGTATTTTAATGGAGTAATTTTCCTGGTCACATGACCCTTCGTCAGCAGCCGTTTTATGAACAGGACCTCCATATGGACAGCAGAAAAGACTCGGCCAACAAGGGGCATACTTCATGAAGTATAGAAAATGGTGCAGCGTATCAACAAAGGATATAATAAGAGCAATATAGTAATCTTACATTGATGAACAGTAACCAGAAAGTGGCCAACCCCTAGCTCCAGCTCCAGAAGTCACGACAAAACTACACAGCTCCATCTGTTGTGCAGTGTACGGAGCTGGCTACTGCAGCACTACTTCCCTTCACTTCGAGCAGCGCAGCAGTAATCAGTCATGCACTAAACAATGCAGAGGAGCTGATTGGTGGGGGTGCGGTGTCAGACCCCTGAAAGTCAGATAGTGATAGTCTATCCTGATGACACGCCATCACTTGTAAAGCGGTGAACAACCCCTGTAAAGATATCCCATTACTTCTATGAAAGGGGATGGGGCAAAAAGGAATACAACTTTTACCATAACAACATGGATACAAAACATTTTGTAATCTACTGTCACTGAGTTTTCTCAAAACGGTGTAGGCTTTACTATTAATGCTGCTTACCCTGCACTTTTAGTTGAAGTGTTCTCATCTTCTCTTAGTTTATCTTCCTTATCCTTCATCTTCAGCTCTTGCTCCTTCAGCTTTTCCTCTCTCCGCTTTCGAATTCTGAAATAAGTTTTTTTTTAATCATTTTATACTTGTTATTGAGATACACGTCAGTTGATAAATATTTCACTAATGCAAAAAGTAAAAATGTGCGATAATGACAATGGTAAATATTTCTCAAATTTATACTACATGCACACAGCAAAGACCCAAATTGTTTACAGAGAACCAATCCATCTACAAAAGTGTCACATGCTGTATAGTCAAAGCATTTACTGGATTAGTTTCCGCTTCAAACCTGCAATCTGGCTGCTATACCATTTTCTGTAAACAGTAATTCATGCAAGAAGGCAAAAAGGTGAAAGGGTTTGGGGGACACCGAGCCGATGGCACTAGGGGACGGAGGGAGCTGATGGCATTGGAGGGGGTGGGGGATAGAGCTGTTGGCCGGGGGGGGGTTTGTGGGAACTAATGTACTTGGGCTAATGCAGTGTTTCTCAAATAGTGGGGCGCGAGGCTCCGTAAAGGGGGGCTCCAGGTCACAGGAGATGAACGCTTCCACTGTGGAAGCGTTCATCTCCATAGTGATCTGTATCGCTGTGCGGCAGTGGAGGGAGAGGAGTCTCCCTCCCCTGCTCTTCTGATAGGCTGCGGGCCTTATGCCGGCAGCCTATCAGAGCGGTTCAGGCGCCGCCTGAGCAGAGTGGGACACAGGCCGGTAGAGGCCTGCATCCAGCGCTTCCAGGGAGGTAAGTATTTGGGGGGTTTAATTTAATGTAGCCTGCACATGATTTGGGGAGGGGGTTAATGGAGCCTGCACATGATTTGGGGAGGGGGTTAATGGAGCCTGCACATGATTTTTTGGGGGGGAAGGGAGCCTGCACATGATATGGGGGGGGGGGGGTTGTTAATGGCCCTCACCTGTGGGGAGATTGGTGTAATTATAACAATTTTATAGACAAATGATACTATTTACAGTAGCGCCGGGGCGCGCGAAATGTTTTCTTCTTCCTAGGGGGGAACATGACAGAAAATAATTGAGAAGCACTGGGCTAATGGAACAGGGGGGAACGAAGAGTGTTGGACATGAGGAGTTTTCCTAAAGGAACACAGTCTATTAAATGAATTTTTTTCTTATTAGAGTACTTAATTAATCGTAAAAATAAATCGGTAGAATACTCGATTGCTAAAATAATTGTCCGAACATAAGGTAAACAGAAACAATAGTCTAAAGTAGATCCTGTGGAGAGGAGATAAGTTCTTCCTATGGGACAACCCTTTAACCCCTTCACGCATTTGGACGTAACTGTATGTCCATATCGCAAGTAACTTAGCGCATTTGGACATACAGTCACATCCAAACTGCTTACCAAGGCTGTGTCACTATAAAGTGTCACACCCCGGAGAAGCCGGCGAGGATGATCAGAATGGTCCCTGCCGGCAAGCGCTCCGATTGGTTAGTCTCTGAAGACTAACTAATCAGAGCGCTTCAGTGTGAAAATGCCAGTTTCAGGCTGTGATCTCCACATTGGAGAAAATCAGGCAAGACGCCCTGTGTGCTGCCAGTGCCCCTGATATCTTTACCCCCCCCCCCCCCAATATGGAAATAACATTATATTGGAAATAAAAGTTAATTTTTTATTTTCACAGCTATACGTTTCTAAATTCTATGAACGCTTGTTGGGTCAAAGCATTCACTTCACCCCTATATTTATTCCTTGAGGGGTGTAGTTTCCAAAATGGGGTAACGCTTTGGGGTTTTCTTTCTAGGGGTACCTCAGGGTCTCTTCTGACATGGCACCTGCAAAACCATTCCAGCAAAATCTGGCCTCCATTAACAATATGGCGCTCATTTCCTTCTGCTCCCTGCCGTGTGCCCATACAGCAGGTTACGACCATATAATGGGGTTTTTCTGTAAACTGCACAATCAGGGTAATACATTTTGAGGTTTGTTTGGCAGTTAACCCTTGCTGTGTTACAGGAAAGAAATGATTAAAGTGGAAAATCTGCACAAAAAATAAAAATTTAAAAATGTCTCCTCATTTTGCTTTAATTCTTTGGAACACCTAAAGGGTTAACAAAGTTTGTAAAATCAGTTTTGAATAACTAGAAGGGTGTAGTTTCTAATATGGGGTCATGTATGGGTGGTTTCTACTATGTAAGCCCCATAAAGTGACTTCATAACTGAACTGCTCCTTATATAAGTGGGTTTTGGCAATTTTCTCCAAAATTTTAAAGTTTGCTTCTAAACTTCTAACTTCCTGAAAAAATTAAATGACATTTCCAAAATGACGGACATAAAGTAGACATATGGGGAATGTAAAGTAATAACTAACTTTATGAAGTATTACTATCTGTCTTAGAAGCAGAGAAATTCAAATTTTGAAAATAGCAATTTTTTCCAAATTTTCAGAAAATTTGAGATTTTTTAACGCATAAAAGGTAAAACGTATCAACAAATTCAACACTAACATGAAGTATGATGTGTCTCGAACAATCTCAGAATGGCTTGGATAAGTTAAGGAGTTCCAAAGTTATTACCAGATAAACTGAAACAAGTCAGATTTGAGAAATGGGGCTCCGGCATTTGGTCCAAACTGGCTGTCGCTTGAAGGGGTTTAAAGAGCTATTCCAATCATAAAAAGCAGGCATGCTCAACCTGCGGCCCTCCAGCTGTTGCGAAACTACAACTCCCATCATTCCCTGACAGCCTACAGCTATCATCTTACAGAATGGCATTGTGGGAGTTGTAGTTTTACAACAGCTGGAGGGCCGCAGGTTGAGCATGCCTGATATAAAGTGATAGCACTAGGATGTGCCATCACAATTGTTGGGGACCTGACCTCATGGACCTCCACTGATCCAATGGATGCAATACTGCTACGTCTACGATACAACATCCATTCCTCCTATATTTAGCTGTTCCTCTTCACTCTTCTGTACTGTAAATACTAAGTACATTGTCGTCTTGTGTTCCAGTATCATACCCCAATTCTACCACACATTTTGTTTCTCAATCTTCATTATAAACAATACAATAAGATTTAACCAGTCTTGCCTCAAAAACATGTTATTCAGAACGTCTAATATATGTATTTTTTATACAAACCTAGCAGCAGCTTCTTCCTTTTCTTTACGGTTCTGTTCAGCTTTCAGTTCTCTGAACTCTTGCTTCATCTGGCGCAGTTCTTCAATGCAATCTTCAATATAGTCTCTGGTGGACACTAATGTAAGCAGCTTCCCACACAGAGCATGGAGAATTTTCAGCTTTTCATCTAAAAACAGAGATGAACCAATATAAGTAACAGAATTCAATATAAGTTGCTTTTCGAAGGAACAAAACCACCATTACAGTATCAGAATTTGCATTTCTCACCGGGTAACAAGTCGTACACTGAAGTACCAGACAGCTTTTTCAAGATTGCAGGATGGCTCATACGAAGCTCCAAACAGGCGTCATCTGTTGCAATAAAGCCACCCTGTTTTTGGTACCGATATTTAGCATTGGCAGAGTTTGATTCGGCTCCAGAGGACAAGATATGGAGACGGAGAATCTCTGAAAGAGTACAGCTATCTAAATCCAACTCTTTCAGACTGCAGCCTGAAAGTCAAATGCAAGAAAATAAAAATTATTTTGGATTTTTATCATATACATTCATTCAAAAATGACACCCGATCCTTGATAAAAGATATTTCACAATACAGCCATTTTAGTATAGTCAATTCTGAGTATTACATTTACGGCATCAGAGCTAACAACAAAACCATAGAAACAAGTAAACGCTAAACTAGCAACACGAAAAGGAGGTGGTAATAAAACTAGTTTTTGGCTCTTGCTATGACAATGTTATAACACACGCATCAAATAGCAGTTAACAAGCAATATCATCTAAAACCCTGTGGGTGCTATTACGGGTGGTTCAGTGGGCACAGGTACCACTCATGGTTTACCGCTAACTAGAATATTGCTCTTGTACTTGCAACTTGAAGTACTAGGTAGAGCCCAGCAATAAGCGGCAATTAAAGTGTTGGTTCCACAGTTACTATGAAAATCAGTTTGTGTTCATAGAAAGCAACATAGAAAAAAAAAAAACAACAAAAAAAAAAAAACGAACATGGGACATCCTAAAGCAATCCCAGAGGCTGCAGTACAAACCAGCTAATGCGCTGCACCTTGACGAACCTAGTGAACCAGACTGGCACCACACGTAGCCAAGGCACAGCTCTGACAAAACTTGGAGAAGGTGTGCACATATACCCAGATGGTGGCTTCGCAGACCTGGGAAAGAAGAATTGCGTTGTTCCGACCAGGAGGCCCAGAACGCCACAGTTGAGTGGGCTGTGACCTGGAAGGGAGGAACTTTTCTCCCATCCTCAATCAGATCTCATCCAGTGGGCAATGGTGGTCTTGGGCACTGGAGGACACCGGTGGATAGTCAGGGATCACAAAGCGAGCATTAGGTTACTATAGAAGTCTAAAGAGGCATGCTACAAGCGTACCGCCCCGACATCAAGACGGTGAAAAGAACTATCCTGTAGATGGGAAGGTAAAAGAAGGGGAGGATGACTTCATTGAGATGAAAAGCAGAGGGAGTCTAGTCTCCAATAAAAAGGAGCGTCTTGCTTTTAGACAGAAGGAAATATTGATATATATTTATTATTACAGTGATGACTGTCGTTCTATTCTGTTGGATTCTATGCGAGTACAGGCTTTTTCTACTATTCTGTGTATTGCTCCACAAACTGTCACAGCCACCACAGGTGGGAGAGGATTTGCACGGCTACCAATCCACAGCCCAGCTAAATGATGTCAATGTCTTCCTGATGACCACCCACTGACACTTGACAAAGGGGGCACTGTACAGTTGCTGGGTTGTATGGTCTTCAGCTCGTCTGCTTGTTTGGATGCTGGTGACACTCCCTGCTGATTAATTTGTACAGCCCATCTGCTGAGGGACAGGTGTGACCCCCCGAGCCGCCTTCTCACTTGGATATTCAAAGAGGTAATCCCATTATAAATGTAAAAATGAAATGTAGACATCATAGAGTACATGACAATCTATCTAACAAAGCTAGAACCAGCGCGGTACCTCACATGGATATATAGATTTGCCCATTCATTGTTCTGATAGATTTCAAACTGGCAGCTCAGGGGCGAGTCCTTTCTGCTGCAGCTGACTCCCTTTAACTGTTACAGCTTCTAACAGAGGATACAGTTGGCGGCAGTTGATAGGTAGAACTGAGCATGTACAACCACATGCCAGCCAGCCAGAGAAATAAGAAAAAGAACACACGCAGGTGGTGCTTTAGTGGCTATATTACTTTTTTACATCCAGTTACAAAACTATTCAGATCCAGAAGATGATTTAAAAGACGTAGAATCTTTTTCATGGGAAAACCCCTTTAACCCCTTAAGGACCGGGGGTTTTGGGATTTTTGCGTTTTTGTTTTGCGCTCCCTGCCTTCCAAAAGCCATAACATTTTTATATTTCCGCTCACATAGCCATATGACGGCTTGTTTTTTGCGGGACAAGTTGTACTTTTTAACGCTACCATTTATTTTTGCATGTGATGTAGTGGGAAGCGGGAGAAAAATTCCAAATGGGGTGAAATTGCAAAAAAAAAGCAATTTCACCACAGTTTTACGGGTTTTTAAATTACAACGTTCGATTTGCGATAAAACTGACTGGTTAATTTTATTCTTCAGGTCAGTACGAATCCGGCAATACCTAATATGTATAGATTTTCTTGCGTTTTGATAGTGAAAAAAAAATTAAAAGTGGGAATTTTTTTATTTCATTTTTTTGTCGCCATGTTTTGATCCCTATAACTTTTTTGTAATTATGCGTACGGAGCAGTGTAGGGGCTCATTTTTGCGGGGCAATCTGAACTTTTAATTGATACCATTATGGGGTGCGTATGATGTTTTGATCACTTTTTATTCATTTTTTTAGGAAATGAAGCGTCCAAAAATGGCGAATTAGCCATTTGGGCGCTTTCTTTCGTTTTTATGTTTACCGTATGGTGAATATTTTTAATATTATTATAGTATGGGCGTTTTCGCACATTGCGACACCATTATGTGTAATTTTTTTATTTATTTTATTTTCATTTTGGGGAAAGGGGGTGATTTGAATTTTTATATATTTTTTTTTTATTTTGTAAACTTTTTTTTTTTTTTTTTACCACTTTCTTATAGTTCCCATAGGGAACTATAAGATGCAATCATCAGATTGCTATTCTCATATATTCCAATGCAATAGCATTGGAATATATGAGAAAATCACATATTTCCTATGGAGCCTATTACAGTCATAGGCTCCATAGGAATACTAATAGTAACCTAGGTTTCATTCACAGAAACCTAGGGTACTACATGCATGCTCCGGCTCCCCCTTGTGGCCATCAGGGCCGAGCAAACCGCAAGTGAAACTTTCGGTTTTGCGCGATCAGATGCCGTGGTCAGGATTGACCACGGCATCTGAGGTTAAATGTCCGCGATCGGCATCGCTGCCGGTCGCGGACATGAGCTGCGGGTGTCAGCTTGATGAATCAAGCTTTTACCCGCAGCTCGGGCGCCCGCTCGGTGCGGGAGCGGGCGCCATCTTTAAAGTCCGGACGAAGGGCGTACATGTACGCCCTTCGTCCTTAAGGGGTTAAAGGCCTGAGCTAAGGAAGTGAAGGGAGAGCAGCATGTAGACCAGGGATCAGCAACCTCTGGCACTCCGGCTGCTATAAAACTACAGCTCCCAACATGCACAACCACTCGGCTGTTCGGGTAACTCTCACAGAAGTTAAAGGAGAATGAAGCAAGTATTATACTTGTGTAGTTACAACTGTTCAGACCACACTGATCAAAAATGATTACACCGATCTTATTCGCCAGCACAGGCTTCAAATAGAAACATTCAAGGAGGGGCAGATAACAGCATTCAATATGGTACAATCTAAGGAAGCAAACATACCATGATTTAACTGGGGCCAAGCTGCTGCTAAAGAGGCTACTGCGTATAGAGCAGACTTTGTTGTGTCTGCATCCTCACCCAAAGCTTCCGTTAGGCCTGGAAAACACAAAATACACAGAAGCAACATGTTTTATTCCACATTTAAACAGGTTAAATGGCCATACAGAAATACCATACAATAAACATATGATTATAAAAAAAAGCCACCTCTCAAACTGTGTACAGTGAAGGAGAGCAGTAAGCATTCTTCAGATTGGCAAACTCTTATTTAAAAAAAAAAAATCCCCCAATCACTCGTCGGTGGCCCTTTATATGTTCTCATTTTAAGCCATAAGAATAATACACCTTTACCTTTAGCTTCTGCATCTGTTATTTGGTCATTGGCTACATCTTCCTCCTCTTCTGCTAAGGCCTGAAAAATGGCGCTCAGGAAAAAGAAAAGAAGCTCACAAAGTGGTCCTTCTGGGTCACTGCCAACCAAAGCCTCTTCAAGTATTTCTGGTAAGAGACAGATAAAAGAACTGCTTTATCACAAGTCACCAAGTATTATCACACATGGATAGCCTGGGACTCCTACTGGTGAAGTTCCCATGACCATCTGTTCAAGGTGGGGTAATGCACGACTGCTGCATAGGAAATTAAGTACTACATAAGGCTAGGGCTACACTGACATTTGTCGCGCGACAATTTTTTAATGATAATCTATGGTGTTGCACTGCGACATGTAGAATCAGGAGATGTGGTGCGCTCTCCGTGGAAGGTGCAGCACGGACAGCGTCCGGATCCAGGACGCACCAAGGTACTTTAGGAAAACAAGGAAAATGTCCAGCTTCATACACCAACTCGTTCTTTATTGCAAAGCGATAAAAACAGCGGGATACATGTCGCGTCTACGCGTTTCGGATCTCTGTTACAAATACCGATCCTTAATCATGACAAAGCAACATTGGCAAAGCCACACATATATAAGCTAATACACCAGCTGAAACAATTCAGCCTTAATTGGGTGCCGCCCACATATATGTCCAAAGGCTATACACATACAAAATGCTTAAAATGTCAATACATCTAAACATACAATCTATGAAATTAAACATAAGAAAAGATAAAAGCAAGTAATTAATAATGCAGGATCAGATCGTGTTTTTGATTAAGGCCCAGAGGTGCATATGAACCCATTTTAAATATCCATAGAGATTCTCGATTCAAAAGCTTCTTGCGGTGGTCTCCACCCCTAATTGGAGGGGGCACTCGTTCTATACCCTGCACTACCATGCTCTCCACACTGCCGGCATGTATGGCCGCAAAATGTAAACTGGCTGCAGACACACCTCTGTCCCGGGAATGAGGGACATCAGAGATGTGTCTGCAGATCCTAATCTTCAAACTGTTTGTTGTGCAGCCAATATATTGTAGGGAGCATGATGTGCAGGATATACAGTAAACCACATATGGGGTATTGCAGTTGATATATTGCCGTATAGGGAAAACTTTGTTTTTAGAGAAAGACATTATTTCCTTTCCTACTATCATATGTGTGCAGCAAGTGCAGATTTTATGGCCACATTTGAAGCTGCCTAAATAACGTAACCATGTATGTTGGACTTGCGGTTGATCTCTATACATCGATGGACTAAGTTTAGTTCCTAATGTGGGTGCCTTCCGAGCTACACATTTTATGCCGTGTCCAATAAGAGGCCGCCAATCCTCTTCCATATGGAGTATGGGCAGGTGAGATTTAACAATCTTGCATACCTGCGCATATTCCAGACTGTAATTGGTCACAAAGGTGGGAATACTGGCATATACCTGCTTATTTAAATCACACCCTTTGCTGTAGGAAAAACCAGACTTCTCTGTGAAAGACCCAATGCATTTTGTTGGGCCCTGTTCAGACTGTGCCTAGGATACTTTCTCCGGACAAGACGGTCAGAGGCTGCCTGAAGCTCCATTCTACATTTGTCATCCAATGTACAGTTACGTCAGTATACGGGTAAATTCCCCTTTAGGTAAATTTTTGGTAACATGGGGGATGACAAGATGTGGCGTGGAGAATTGTGTTGCCTGCGGTTTCCTTGCGATAGCTGGCAGAAATGACTCTATTGCTGACTGCATCTCCTCGTAAATTGAGGTCTAAAAACTCAATTGAGGAAATATCATGTTTTACCGTGAATTTTAGGTTGTTACAATTTGTATTGAGGAATTCCCCAAAAGGGTTATATCTGGAACATCACCCGACCAAATGAACAACAAGTCGTCTATATAACGACCATACCATTTAAGGGCGGGTGCCCAAATATTCACGGCTGAAAAAAGATACATATGTTCCCACCAACACATATATATGTTAGCCAAAGATGGGGAGAATTTTGCCCCCATAGAAACGCCAGTTAGTTGCAAAAAATAACGCTGATTAAAACTGAAAAAATTATGGCGTAATAAAAATAATACTACTTTGGCAACATATATACGGAAATTCTCAGGATGATCTGAATATGCAGTTAGAAACCAGGTCAAAGCTTGTATGGCAAGGTCGTGTGGTATGACCGTGTAAAGTGAGACAACATCTGCCGCAATCCAGCAAAATTTGGATTCCCATTTAAAATCCCCAAAGGCCTGAAGTACACTTCTAGTGTCCTTGAGAAAGCCTGGCACAGTCTGAACTAGGGGCTGTAATATGCCATCCACCCAGGCTGACACACGCGCTGCCACTGCAACACGACAGTCGCAAAAAAAACTATCCAAAATGTATTTTTCTGCAACTGTCACGTCAGTCGCAGTGCGACACCATAGACTATCATAAGAAATGTTGCACGACATCAATGTCGCGCAACACATGTTGCAGTGTAGTTGTGCCCTAGCCTAAAACGAATGAATGGGCGTCCATTATTTTCCATGGATACCTGCGGCTTTCCACAGCTGCTGGATAACAGCCTGTCTTCACCAGAACCGCTTGTTTTTATTTAATTTTTTTAAACTCGTTTTATTGAAATATAACCAGCAGAGCATAGTATAATCATTACAATACAGAGCAATGAATATAAGAGTGCACATACAGAGATGACAGTAGACCTCAGTCACATTAGGATCATGCAGTACAGAGTATAATAACCTCAGTGTTACAGTAATAACAAAAGGAATTCGACATGTTTAGACTAATAATGTGAGACCATCAGCAGAACATAGGTGTGACCGCAGGAGGCAGCACAGAACCTTAGGGGGACAGAGACCCCGGGTCAGCAGGGCGCACGGCAGAGGCAGAGACAGTTAGAGGAGAGGCACACCATGCCCCCCCATATTTTTTCGCTTGTTTTTATTTTTAAATCAGTAAGGCAGCATTGTGGTATATTCACATATGGCAGATTTGTTAGAAAAATTTCTGCAGCTGCAAATCAGTTCCATTCAACTAGGACTGTTTCTGCATCTGTGAATTAACCCACAAAAGGAGTCAGAAACCACTTACCGAATGTAATTCCTTCAGGAAATTCATCGTTAAGGTCAAACAGATCACCAAATGCATGAAGGAATTCTAAGACCATAACAGCATCCCCAAAACAATCGGGAGGGAGTCTCGTTTTCACTGGAACTGGAGCAGGAAGATCCTAAGTAAATAAGGGGAAAAAAGATACACAATATACATTAAAAACTATAAGTAAGCAGCTAGGTTACACATTATAGATCCTAAACAAAGCCCTCTTTTGTCTAATCCCCATTTGGTAATTTAGTTTTTATGCAATTACTGATTTTCCCAGTAGGTTTGTTGGGTGGGGGTCAGCGATGAGGTTGTGCTGGGTGCAGAAGACAAAGGAGATCCTTTGCACCGCAATCCACGACTTCTCCCATCTCACGCCAGGTCTAATAAAGTGGGCGTGGTATAGGAAGGGGCAGCAGGCCCGTCTCGTTTACCATTTTCTAAGCCTGTTTTAGGCGTAGAAAATGGTCTAAATGTAATACAGCGAGAAAGCTGGCTTACATTTAGAAGAGGCGGTGGATCCGCTAAAGTTATGTAGAGGCCTCTACTTAACTCCGGCAGATCCACCACCAGCACAGGGCCTTACTAAGACCGGTGTCTAAAGCCTCATTCACACGTCCATGTCAGTGCTCAAATCCGTGAGGTGGTGGTCAGTGATGCATCCGTGAAGGATCTGTGGGTCCGTTATTTGTGGTCCTTGAGCCATCCGTGTTTCACTGACACTGAACAGCTGAAAAATAAATTTTCAAAACATCTCTTCCTAATGATCCATTCAACATGGATGGCATCCGTGGTTTTCACGGACCCATAGACTATAATGGGCGTGATGCATTCATAAACACAGACAAAATAGAGCATGCATCCGTACTAAAAACACGGATCGTGCTAAAACACTGATGTCTGAATACACACACTAAAATTAATGGGGACACGTACTGTCCGTAGAGAACACGTACAGCGCACATCTGTGGAACACTGACGTGTGAATGAGGCTTAAAACATCGGTCTTAATAAATGTGCCCCAAAACGTTTTTACAATTTATGATTACTTTTTTTTCGCAAGGTCATCATAATGGCCCAGAAATCCACAGAATCCTCGGCTTTAGCTGTTTAGATCTAAACAATACCTTCATTCATCAATGTATACGATATTGTACATGGACAGCAAGTGTCTCCACAAATCTGATAAAATATGGTACTGAAGACTACAGGAGGTCACTAATGTTTTAAGATCGGTGCACAGCCTTACTTCCCCATCCTGAAAGAATTGCATTTCTTATGTATCTTATATGGAAGCACCGAGTGTGTTTGGGGCATGTCTGAGGTAGAGGAGTGTACTGTAGGTCGGTTGTGTATTGAATGGTTGGGAGCCATTTATCGAGGAGGTAATGCAGCACTATCACGTTATTTTTGATATGGTACTTTGTTACATCATCAGCCTCCTGCATAGAATTAGGTATCCTGTCTAATTCATTAATTTGTTCCCTTCTGTACTGTAAATAACAGCAATAAACTTACCTTTAAGTCATCACACTCTATGTCGTCCCGACGCTGATTCCACATTTTTAAGCGCTCAGCATATTTACGCTTCTCCTCACGGATTTTCTCTCTCTCCTGAAGCAAGAAGAGTATACATAAATGTAACGGGGCTGTCTGGGCTACAGATATTGAGGTCCTATCAGGCAGAACCCCACTGATAGTCTGTTTCAGATGGCTGTCCTGGCACAAGAATCTATACAGGGTATGGTGCTGGAATCAGTCAGCTCCATACACCGTGCAGTGGTAATGCCTGGGTACTGCAGCTCAGATCCCACTCAAGTGGATGAGAGCTGAGCCAAAGTACACAGTGGCCAGAAACCACTTCATACACTGTATATTTTCCATCACCCGAAACAGCTGATCAGTGGGGGTGCCAGGTGTAGGACCCACACCAATCTGATACTGATGACCTATCATTAGGATAGGTCAATAGCGGTTGGACAGACAATCCCTTTAAAGAAAAGCTGGAAACACAAAATACAGTGCAATCTGCAGGCAGCATGTTATAGAGCAGGAGGAATTGAGCAGTTTTTGAGGGAAAAGATTCTGTAAAACTTGTAATTTATAGCTCTCCTATATCCGCCTTCATAGCACACGTGGGAGGTGTTATCAGTGACTGATAAAGTTCCCTGTGTAGAGCCTGTATTACACAGGCTAATTGAGCAAGCGATTGTCCAGAGAGAAGTGTTCCCTCCCAGCAATCGCCTGCTAGCTAGCGAACTCCTCTGCAGCATGGGGGGGAGCAATCGCTATGCCGTCATTCGTCCCCCATGCTGTCTAGTGTTTTACCGGCAGCAGATCGTGCTTTAAAATAAAAAATAAAATCACAATTGCCCGATGAAAGAGCATTTATTCGTTCATGGGGGGCAGTATTACATTGCAAGATGATCATTAATGAACATTAATACAAAATACTCTTTAGCGATCTTCTGCCAAAAAATTGGCAGGTACGATACAGCCTTCAGTGTGTATACATAGCTGTCAGTCACTGATCACAAGCAGCTTAAGTAACACCACTTGAGAAGGCCCTGCATGGGTCGAAATGCTCTGCTACACCTGTTGGAGCACTTATCAGATGTATGTCGGTAACAGACTTATCAAGACGGTAACCTGCAATAATTCCTTCTGTGGGAGAGTGTAAAAGGGCTACCTGATAGGTGCGGTCGCTGCACCGCTAGGCCGTGTTACATTTTAATAATACAATTACTCTGCCTTTGAGTGGAGGGGTAATGTGGCTGCTAGATGCCCAAAAATCACTGCCTAGGGAAGAGAATAACAAAACTTGTAATTTATACATTTGTATCTGTTTTTTTTTTTCACCTCCTGTGAATACCTATTGGTACAGAGAGGAAGGGGTTACCAGTGTGACAGCTACGTCACACTCTCACTTATACACACAATGCTATCAATTTTGTGGTGGCAGGTCCTCTTTAAATACACAGTCTGGTTAAAAAACACAGGTAATACAAAATGTTAAATTTTTTTTACAGGTAATCCAAAAGGCTTGTAATTCTTATAAACTTTTCCACCTGTAGGTAAGAGGGGATTTGTCTGTCTGCATAGGAATGTTACATCGCCTGGTAAAGAACACAACTACTCCGTCCAAGGAAGTGGGTAACATGGTTGCCTGTGTAGCTAGCTAGAATTTGGAATATAGAATGGAATACATTTGACTGCCCGACGCTCAAAGTACAGTATTTTTCACTTTATAAGATGCATATATTTTTCATCAGACCCCCCCCCTCCCAATCACATTCTCAATCTTTATCAGACCTCAGATCAGACATGAAATAAGTAGCGTATTTTTCACTTTATAAGACATACCTGATCACAAGATTCAGCTAAATAGTCTTATAAAACGGAAAAATGGGATTACACGTACCAGTAATTGGTTTTCTTTGAGCCTATGACAGCACCCCTGGAGAGACCGCCTCCTCAGGACAGGAAACAGGAACCAGAACCACTTTAAAAGAGGGTCCACCCCCTCTACCTCCAGTCTTTTTCCAAGAACTAAGGAACATCATATTGCAATAATCTGATCATTTCTACATACAGAATATATATATATGGGGAAGGGAATTAGCTGGGTGCTGTCATAGGCTCAAAGAAAACCGATTACTGGTAAGTAATCTCATTTTTCCCCCTTCGCCTATGACAGCACCCCTGGAGATTTAGGAAAGATTAATCTAGAGCGGGACAACAGCTTGGAGCACCTTACGGCCAAATGCCAGGCCGTCATTAGAAGGTAGCTGAAGTTTATAGTGTCTGAAAAAAGTATGTGGGGAACTCCAGGTGGCAGCCCTACAAATTTGCTCTATAGCGGAGGCCCTTAAGCAATGGTTTGAGAAGATGCAGCAGAGCCCTTCTTTGTACCCTGAAATAAAAGTAACAGACTGGTGGAGGACCTCCAGGGCTGAGTGACCTGAAGATATTGAACTATAAAGCTCCTAACGTCCAAAAAATTAGAAGGAATCAGAATTCCTTTGTTTAGAGAACCACAGAAGGAGGGTAAAACTATCTCCTGGGAACGGTGAAACTAGGAAGAAACCTTAGGTAAAAATAAAAAAAAAGGATCAGGAGAAACCACCACCTCCAAGATTCTTAAGTAAGGTTGGTCAATGGAAAGTGACGCGATCTCACCAACTCTCCTAGCGGACATAATGTCTAAAAAAAGGGAAGTTTTAGGGAAAGCATCTTTGTGGAAATCGTACTGATAGGCTTAAAAGGATTTGAAGTAAAAGCGGAAAGCACCAAGTTTAAATCCCAGGGAGGAACTATCTTTACAGACTGGGGATAACTTAGAAACAGCAGTAACAAACCTCTTAACCCAAGGATTATTTGCTAATTTAAACTCAAATAAGGCAATCAATGCTGAAATCTGCATTTTTAAAGTGCTAGGTCTAAGCTTTTTTCTCCAACCTTCCTGCAAAAAATCCAATACAAGTGGAATGTCTGGAGCCTCTAGCACGTCCACTGGTCTACCGGTGAATCCGAAAAAAAACCATCCAAACTCAAATAGATTTCTGAAGTGACCCTCTTACGACTCGCCAACAGAGTAGTGATAACATCCTCAGAGAGCCCTCTTTTCCTCAAAATCTCCCTCTCAATAGCCAGGCAGTCAGGTGAAGATTTTTTACTTCTGGGTTAATGATTGGACCCTGAACTAGAAGTCCCTAGAATACGGGAAGAAACCAAGGAGTGGCTATCGACATCCTGCGGAGCCAAGAAAACCACACCCTCCTTGGCCAAAAGGGAGCTATCACTATGACCGTGGCGCTTTCTTCCCTGATCTTCCTGAGGACTCTTGGTAACAGCTTTAGAGGAGGGAAGGCATAAAGAAGGCCCTTCTTCCAGGATTGAGCCAAAGCATCAACTGCCCTTGGATGTTCCTTTGGGGAAAGGGAAAAGAACTCCCTCACCTTTCTGTCTGACCTGGTGGCAAAAAAGTCCATCTCCGGGACACCCCATAAGGCTGAAATCTGGTTGAAAACCCTCTGGACTAGGGACCGTTCCCCCTGGCATAGATGACGGCTGAGGAAATCTGCTTTCACATTGTCCACTCTCTTTAGATGTACTGCAGAAAGATTAGAGAGAATCTTCTGCTAGATTGAAAATCTGGTGGCTTAGGGCCATCAGGTTCGGAGTTCTTGTACCTCCATGCCTGTTGATATAGGCTACTGCCGTCACATTGTCTGAATAGATTTTGATGTTTCTGCCCCTGATGATCGGGAGACTCTCTCTCAATGCTAACTGGATTGCATTCAGTTCTTTGAAATTGTCAGACTGGGACAGGAAATTGCCGTCCCAGCTCCCCTGCAAAAGAAGAGACTCCGCATGGGATCCCCATCCGTATGGGCTGGCATCCGTGGTCAAGGGAAGGACTGCTTCTGTGCGCTACAGAACCCCCCTCTCTAGATTTTGCAGATCTGAGGTGATAAATAAATCTCTGCATACAGAGATAGTACACATCTATCGCAAACCTCCAGAACCTGAAGTTGTAGGGGCCTCAAATGATACTGAGCCCATTCTACCAAAGGAATAGCGGCTGTCATGAGCCCCACCACAGACATGGCGTCCCTCAAAGAAACTGACTGACGAGACCGAAGGACCTAACTCTTGACCGGATCAGAAGAGCTTTTTGAGGGGGCAACAGACATCTCTGAGATACTGGAATCTAGGATCATCCCCAAAAAGCTGTATTTCTGACTCGGTGACAAACTAGACTCCAGGTTTATATCCCAGCCTAGTCTCTCCAAAACTTTCCTTAACCAGGTAATTTGATATTTTAAGATCTGACCTGACTGGGCGACAATAAGTCTAGATAGGGATAACTATGTCTTTCTCTCTCACATGTGCCGTCATCTCTGCAATGATCTTCGTGAAAACCCTTGGGGCTTGAAATACTCTAAAGGGAAGAGCCTGAAACTGAACATGTAGGATCTTCTCTAGCTGAACTGCTACCCTTAAATATTTTTGGTGGCTGGGATGGATAGGGACATAATATGCATCCCTCAGATCCACTGCGGCCCTATAACAGTCTGGAAAGAGACTGTTTAACGCCGACTCAATGGATTCTATCCGAACTTTTTCGTACACCAGATAACGGTTCAGACATTTTAAGTTTATTGTTGTTGTACGAAATGAACCATTTTGTTTTTTGACAAGAAATATGGTTGAGTAAAAGCCTCTTCTCACCTCCTGTCTTGGAACTTCCACCAACACTTTCTTTTCTAACAGGGAAAAAACCTCTGAAATGATTGCTGCCTGTTTTGGGTGGTCTGACCGATAATCTGTTATCACAAATCTTTCTACCGGCAACTTTAGAAACTTTAATCTCAAACCCTCTCTTATAACATAAATTATCCAGTGGCTGTTGGAGATTTTTTGTGACTGACCTGAAAAACAAGACAGAAGACCCCCCCACTGGAGGCCTGGCGTCATTGGGGCTGTTTCTTTGAGGCATCTGACCCAGAAAAAAAACCCTTAGACTTCTTAGCTGCTCCCGCAAACTGTCTAGTTCTATCCTTCCCCCAAAACCCTCTGTATTAAACCTGGGACAGAAGGATCTCCTATGGCAGGGATCAGCAACCTCTAGCACTCCAGCCGTTCAGAAACTACAAGTCCCAGAATCCTCCTTTCATGTCTATAGGAGTTAAAAAAACGTCCAAGCAAATGTGCATGCTGGTGTGCAAGTTGTAGTTGGAGTGCCGAAGGTTGCTGACCACTGTCCTAGGGGGCTGCCAACTGGTGGAAGGAAAGCCCTTTTTTCTATCAGAGGCCTTTTCAAATAAATCATCAAGGAATGGCCCAAATAAGTATTTACCCTGACACGGAATGGCGCAAAGCTTCGCTTTAGAGCTAGCATCTCCATTCCAGCTTTTTAACCAGATAGCTCTACGAGCAGAGTTGGATAAGGCAGAAGCTCTGGCAGATAACTTTAATGAGTCCGCGGAAGCATTGGTCAGGAAATCCAGAGCATTTTATATAATGGGGAAAGGGGATAATAACTGCTCCCTAGGGGTACCCCCTTTTATGTGAGCCTCCAGCTCCCCCATCCATGCTTTTAGGGATCTCGCAACAGAAGTGGCGACGATTTCTGGTTTAAAGGCCCCTGCCGAGGCTTCCCAATTTTTCTTTAAATACATTTCTGCCCTTCTGTCCATTGGATCTTTAGGAGAACCCATATCATAAAAAGGAAGCGCAGCTTTTTTTTAGCCATCTTAGCTATTGGAACATCAAATTTTGGGGCCCTGTCCCAAGAGGCAGACACTTTTTTATCAAAAGGATATTTATGTTCAACAGAGGAAGGAATAAAAAAACATTCTATCAGGTTTTTTTCCATTCCTTAGCAATGACTGCCTGAATATTTCTATGCACGTCAAAGAACTTCCTTCTTTGGGGCCTAGACCCTCAAACATAGAGTCCTGAACAGACTGTGATGGCTTTTGGTCCTCTAAGCCCATGGTAGCTTTTACTGCTTTGACTAGGGAGTTAATGTTCTCCGCATGAAAGAGCGGCTTCGTCATCAGAGGATTCATTAGATGAAGGCCATTCTCCCTCTTCCTCCAACCCAGAAAGTATATCAGTGTCACTGGAGGAGGGACTAGATACAACTGCAGAGGTACTAGGGCGAATCCTTAGCAGACCGCTAACCGACTCCTTAACCTCCTCACGGATCATCTGCTTGATGCTGCCCATCAGGGACGGAGCTTCCTCCTCCATTAACTTGCTTACACACACTTGACAAAGGGGTTTAGCCCAAACAGAGGGTAGCTTTATTTTACATACAGCACAACCCTTGTCCTTAGCTCTGGAGACTTTTCTAGAAGACGCCTTAGATACCTAAACATAGAAGATGAATGAGTGAACTGCATCATTGGTAGTTTCAGCCCGCTGAGTCTGCTCCATGTTCCCAAAGCAATATCAGCCAGAATGGAGGAACTGCCAGCTTCTTCCACCCAGCATGGCAGTGAGCTGCCTGGGCTTTTCTTTTCTGGCGTGCGTACTGGCTCCCTCCACTTCCGGTCTTACAGCACTGGCTTCCTCCTACTGCCGTAACCTTAAAGTACTTCTCCCCACGTGTGCCGACAGCCGGACAAGCGATCACGGCCACAGTGGTCCACAGATGTCCTGGGAGGCTGAAACCCTCCCGGACTGAGAAGGAGTGGGGTAGGAGAGAAAAAGAGGCCCAGTCTCTGCAGCGGCTCTTAAAGGAGGATTATGCAGCTGGGAAAAGCCCTCCTAATACTATAAACCATTTGAGCGCCCGCAGCTCCTTTCAATTTTTCTTAGCGGTTCCAAATCCCACCTGTCCCTTAGGACAGGAAACAGAACTGGAGGTAGAATGGGTGGACCCTCTTTTAAAGCGGTTCTGGTTCCTGTTTCCTGTCCTGAGGAGGAGGCAGTCTCTCCAGGGTTGCTGTCATAGACGAAGGGGAAAATACAGTATATAAATCTCCTTAAGCAAGCACTACTCCAAAAGGCGAAAGTCTGCTCTGGGCAAAGAGGCCGAAAGCACTTCTAGTCATGAAACTTTTAAGTGAATGATATTTTTGCTTAAATGACCATGAAATACATAAAAAAAAAAAAAAAAAATGCATTACCTTTTCCTTTTCAAGTTTTATAATCTGTTTTTCTTCTCTTTTCTTCAGCCGTTGTACCTGAACGGTCTTTTTAAACTCTTCCTTCTGTAGAACTTTATCCACCATTTCTCGGTTTCGGGACTGTATACGTTCAGCGCGTTCTTTTCTCAATCTCTCTTTTTCCATTTCTAAATGGGAGATAATGGAATACAAATAAGAGTTAAAAGTACTCCTGGTAACCAAAAAGGCAAGGTTAGTGCATAGACTGACCCTGAGGATGCAAGAGCCCATTTCCTGCTGAATGAAACTTCTGGATAGGAAGGGCCTCCTCAGGACTTGCTTACTTAAAGGGTTTCTGTCACCAGAAATACCTAAATTAAAACTGGCTGACATTAGCGATGTGCTAATGTCAGCTGAACCTAACTAGCCCATTTCTAGTTTTATCCATGCCCGTTACTCCATAAATGCAACTTGTATAATATGCAAATTAGCCTCTAGGAGCAAGGGGGGGGGGGGATCTGGCGTTGCTCCTGCTCCTAGAGGCTCTGTTCCCCCACCTCTGTCAACTCCCTCCAAGTCTTGATTGACAGGGCCAGCCAGCGCAGGCAGGAAGTCGGCAGCCAGTGAGCCTCCTTCCTTCATTATGCCTGCACCGAATACTAAACAGCATGGAGCAGGCACAAGATTTACCATGAACTCAAGGCCAGCAGGAGGATGCGAACGCTGTCTGGCCCTGGAAGGAGCAGGAGAGGGATTGCACTGGGAAAATCACTAGTAACAGTGGTAAGACTCCCCTCAACCAGTGACAGGAGATGTCTACTAGGGCCAGAGTGTTGAGCTGAGGCTAAAAAGGGGAGAAGGAAACATCAGAACATCAATGGATTAGTGAGGGCGAGTATTGTTCCAATACTTTTTTTTTACCCATTTTGCATAATTTAAAAATATGGATTCCACTGGAAAACCCAGCATATAAGATACATTTAAAGGATTGACCTTAATGATGAATCTGATGAATGATCAGAATTTCTGATCAGAATCTGTAAATGCAGAACTCTTACCCATAGCTTTCAGTTCTTTCTTGTGCTGCCGGATTCTCTCTCGTTCCCTTGCAGCTGCAGCCTCCCTGCTTGCATGTTCCTAAAGCCACAAGAATTCTTTATTCACTTTTTTCACAGATGACACATTAAGATATACAGACGCCTGATAATTCCCTGCCCCTCGGGTCCAAAACCCAACTCCTACAATTAAAAGGATTCTGTACAAACAATAAGTGATCACCGTTTGTTGCAGGTCTTATGGCAGAGATCATTTAAAGGGGTTATCCAATTTCTAACCCCCCCCCCCCCGCCCCACACATGTGCCAGGCCCCTCACAGGTAATATACTTGCACCGCTCCTGGTCCCCGCCCTGCTGCTTCTCCCTGTACACGGAAGAAAACATCAGGTGTCGGGGGGAGCAGGCAATGGCAGGTGGGGACAAGCCTCCCTGCCTGGCATCACCCAAAATGCTAGGGAGGCTCATCCTCGTCGCCGCCTGCCATTGGCTGTTCCTCCCCCGACACCGGATGTTTTTATCCATGTACAGGGAGAAGCAGCAGCGGCGGTGCGGGGACCAGGAGAGGCGCAAGTATATTACTTGTGAGGGGCCAGACACATGTGCGGGGTTTTGGAGAAATTGGATAACCCCTTTAACTCTTGGTGGATCAGACACAGAGATACTGTTTTACACTAGCTACACTGCTATTACCGTCTTTTAAGGTATCCGGTTGGTAAGATCAGCGATCAACTGTAATCTGTGTTTAATTCAACTGCATTGCCACCATAGGGAAAATGAAGCACTAAATGGTGCCCACTGAAATCAAATGAAAAGTACCAAGAGCCTCCACTTACAAACTAATTTTGTCGCCACTCTCCAAATTTACTAATGTGAATAAGCCCTAAAATGAAGGGCCTGGGAAATAGGTTACCTAAACCAGACAACTCATTTACAACTTACCCTTCTCAAGTGCTTTCTGGCAGCTGCAGCTTTTTTTTCTGCTGACATAACGAACCTTGGAGGCTCATCAGGAAAATAATGGAAGAAGTTTTTCGCTAAGATTTGGTATTTTGCAATACTACCTGCCTACAAAATAGAAAGAGTTAAATATAACACACTGCAGAATTAAATCTGGAAACTTGCCTCTAATATCAAGTACAGTCATTGCTTATTTGTAGATTTCAGACTTATCATTGTGACCCACTGGAAGCAGCAAACAACCCCTGCGATCCAAAAATAGAACAATAATGGGTGGGAGCTGTGTCCCCTAATAACCTAAGCGAGTAAGAGATTTTACAGGCGAGTACACAAAAATCTCGTTTTCTCACTCGTATCATTGGGGGACATGGGACAGTGGGACATTCCAAAGCAGTCCACGGGGAGGGAAGAACCACACACTCACGGACAACGTCCTCGCGGAAGCTTAAGACACCGCTGCCTGCAAGACCTTGCGGCCCAGAACAGCGTCCGCTGATGCAAAGGTATGCTGGTAGAACTTTGTGAACGTGTGTAAGGAAAACCAAATCGCTGCCTTACACAGCTGTGAGGCGGAAGCATGGTAGAAACGAGCCCAAGAAGCACCCACCGCCCTGGTCGAGTAGGCTGTGATCCCAAGGGACGGTGTCTTGCCCCAGGAGCGGTATGCCATAGCAATTGCAGAGCGAATCCACCTGGCAATCATCACCTTAGAGGCTGGCAAGCCTTTATGGGAACCTTCAGGAACAACAAATAGAGAGTCCGTACGGCGGAATGAACTAGAAATGGACAGGTAAATCCTCATAGCCAGAACCACATCCAGCTGATGGAAAGCTCCCTCCCTAGGATGTAAGGGAGGGGGCAAAACGAAGAGAACAATGTCTTCATTGACGTGGAAGGCGGAGACTACCTTCTAATAAAAGGAATTTACCGGGTGGAGAACTGCCTTATCTTGGTGGAGAACAAGAAAAGGCTCCTTAAAAGAAAGCGCTGCCATTCCGAAAAGTGTCTGATGGATGGGATTGCCACCAGGAATGCAACCTTCCAGGAAAGAGTACGGTGGGAAACAGCGTCCAGAGGCTCAAAAAGAGCAAACTGGAGTGAACCGAGGGCAAAGGGTGACTATACAGAGGGACGTTGTGAGCCACCCCTTGTAGAAAGATCTTAACCGGGGCCTGATCTGCTAAAGGACGCTGGAAAAAAAATTGACATGCGCCAACACTTGTCCCTTTAAGGTATTAAGAGCAAGACCCAAATCCAGACCCGATTGCAGAAAGGAAAGGATAGTGGGAAGAGAGAAGCGTAGCGGAGGAAGGCTACGTTCCGCACAGAAGCGCAGAAAAGACCTCCAAGTCCTATAATAAAATTTTGGATGACGCTGGTTTCCTGGCCTTAATTATGGTTTGGATGATATTGTGCTCACTGCTTCAGAATGGCGGTTTCAACAACCATGCCGTCAAACGTAGCGACTCTAAACGCTGGTGGAAGACAGGTCCCTGAGAGAGAAGATCGACTGAGCGAAAGAGGTAACGGCGTGTCTCCTAGAAGGAGCATGATCTCAGTGTACCACGCGCGACGGGGCCAATCCGAGGCAATGATAATCGTCCAGATGCCCTCCATCCTGATTCTGCGCAGGACTCGGAAAGGAGGTGAAGGGGAGGGAAAACATACAGTAGAGAGAACCTGTCTCATGGTGCCACCAATGCATCTACGGCGCAGGCCTGGGGAGCTCTTGTTCGAGAGAAGGCGGCGGGGAGTTTGTTGTTGAATCTGGATGCCATCAAGTCCACCTCTGGTTGACCCCAACAGAGACAAATGGAGTCATACAGCTCCGGGTTCAGAGACCACTCTCCCGGGTCCACGGTCATCAGACTGAGAAAATCTGCAGTCCAATTTTCTACTTCCGGAATGTAGACCGCCAATAGAGCTGGTAACCTGAGTCTCCACCCACTGCAGGATTTTGGCCGATTCCTCCATCACCACGTGACTGTGGGTTCCCCCTTGGTGGATGATGTAAGCCACCGCCGTGGCGTTGTCTGACTGGATCTGAATCGTCCGGCCCCTCAGAGGAGGGATCCAATAGAGAAGCGATAGATGAATGGCCCGGAGCTCCAGGATGTTGATAGGCAGCTTGGACGCCGACAGACCATACACCTTGGAATGTCCAGGGCGGAAAGACTCCGCCCCAACCCCGAAGACTGGCATCGGATGTAATGACCGTCCATGAGACTGGGAGAAAGGACTTCCCCGCCTCCAAGGTTGGGGCCGAGAGCCACCACCTGAGTGCAGAATGCACCCGTGGGGACAGGACCATGTGACAGTCCAATGACTCCGGTGACTTGTCCCAAGACAATAAAATTGCCCGGTGAAGGGAACCGGTGTGAAATTGTGCAAACGGAACTGCCTCAAAGGAAGCTACGATTGCACCCAAGACCCGCATGCAAAATTGGATTGATGGGAACCTGCACCGAAGGAGAAGACGGACCAACCCCAGAAAGGCTAGCTGCTTGTCCAGAGGGAGGCGAACAAATGCTGCATCCGTGTCAAGGATCATACCAAGGAAGGTGATCCGTCTGGTGGGACGTAGGGAAGACTTCTGGAAGTCTACCAGCCAGCCAGAGTGTAAGGGTATCGAGAGTGATACGCAGACTGTCCTCGTTCTGACCGAAGGTCGCCGATTTGACCAGGATGTCGTCCAGATAGGGAATCAGGGTGATACCCCTGGTACGAAGAAGGGCCAGAAGGGAAGGGCGACGAACTGGTAGTGGTGGGGGCCTACCGCAAAGAGGAGGAAGCGCTAATGCCCCTGAACAATGGGGACGTGTAAGCCCACGTCCCGGATGTCTATTGAAGAGAAGAATTCTCCCCACTCCAGGAAGCAACAACGGAGCGAAGGGACTCCATTCTGAAGTGTTGAACCCGGAGAAACCGGTTCAGCAGCTTGAGGTCCAGAACTGGTCAAACGGATCCTTATTTTTTGGGGACGACAAATAGGTTTGAATAAAACCCTGTAAAGTGTTCCTCCAGGGGAAACTGGGAGATCACGCCTTGAGCAAGGATAGACCAAATTGCCTGAAAAAAGGCGACGGCCCGACCTGAATCTCTGGGTGGCTGGAACAGAAAGAAACTTTCTGGAGGAGGGGAAGAAAACTCGATCTTGTAACACGAGGTTACAATTTAGAACGTCCACAATGTGGGCCCTCAAAATGTCCTGAAAAAGGAGGAGACAACCTCCCACCTGTGAGGTGGGGGAGCTTTTTCATGCGGAGGACTGCTTGTTGGCCGAGGGACGAGTGGGCTGTGCTCACCGGCGCCAGGCTGGTTGAGGGCGAAAGAATGGCTTCTTCCGCTGGTCTTGCGTGGAGGACTTGGGATGGGTTCCTGTTGCTGTTTGTGTACCCGAAAAGCAGCGAAAGGAATTTGAAGGCTTAGCGCGAAACGCACGTTTGGGACAAGTGTCGGCGCTGTCAATTTTTTTTCAGCGTCCTTTAGCAGAACAGACACCGGTTAAGATCTTTCTACAAGGGGTGGCTCACACCGTCCCTCCATATCGCCCCCCTTTGCCCTCATGGGACTTGAACCTTGTCCTTTGTTCACTCCAATCTGCTCCTTTTGAGCATCTGGACGCTGTTCCCCTCCGTATTCTTTCCTGTAAGGTTGCATTCCTGGTGGCAATCAAATCCATCAGGCGCGTTTTGGAATAGGCAGCGCTTTCTTGTAAGGAGCCCTTTCTCGTTCTTCACCAAGATGAGGCAGTGCTCCGCCCGGTACCTTCCTTTCAGCCGAAGGTAGTCTCCCCCTTCCACGTCAACGAAGACATTGTTCTCCCTTCGTTCTGCCCCTCTCCCTCACATCCTAGGGAGTGAGCTTTCCATCAGCTGGATGTGGTTCGGGCTATGAGGATTTACCTGTCCATTTCTAGTTCTTTCCGCCGTACATACTCCCTATTTGTTGTTCCTGAAGGTTCCCGTAAAGGCTTGCCAGCCTCTAAGGTGACGATTGCCAGGTGGATTCGCTCGGCAATTGCTGAGGCATATGGCTTCCAGGGCAAGACACCACCCCTTAGGATCACGGCCCATTCCACCAGGGCGGTGGGCGCTTCTTGGGCTCGTTTTCACCAGGCTTCCGCCTCACAGCTGTGTAAGGCAGCGACTTGGTCTTCCTTACACACGTTCACAAAGTTCTACCAGGTGCATACCTCTGCATCAGCGGACGCCGCTCTGGGCCGCAAGGTCTTGCAAGCAGCAGTGTCTTAAGCTTCCACGAGGACGTTGTCGATAAGGGTGTGGTTCTTCCCTCCCTGTGGACTGCTTTGGAACGTCCCATTGTCCTGTGTCCCCCAATGATACGAGCGAGAAAACAAGATTTTTGTGGACTCACCTGTAACATCTCTTTCTCGCTTAGTTCATTGGGGGACACAGCTCCCACCAATTGTTTTCTATATTTGCAGCAGGTGGTGGCCGTTTGTTTGCCGGTAGGGTCCCCAGTTCTGGTTCGGTCCTACTGGCATTAGTTGTGTTATAGTTTGCTTCATGTATGTTTTTTTCTCGATCTCCTACTGCTTGGGCACAAAGTAATATGCTCTCTCCAGGCTGGAGGGGGTATAGCCGGCAGAGGAGGAGCTAACACTTTTCAGCCTAGTGTCGCCTCCTAGTGGCAGCAGCAGCTATACCCACCGTCCTGTGTCCCCCAATAAACTAAACAAGAAAGAGATTTTACAGGCGAGTCCACAAAAATCTCATTTTATCAATCACAAAAATGTAAAAGGAGCAAAATAATTAACAATGAACACATTTTAGCTCTCTCCATGCAATTTATTTTCCTCCATTATATTTATGCGATTACTAAATAAATCAGTCTTTCAATGCTCCCCCAGGACTTGAACTCATGAGTTTTGTGTGGGAGACAGATGCCTTAGGCTACTTTCACACCAGCGTTTTTGCTGGATTCAGCATGGATCAGCAAAAACTCTTCTGTTACTGATAATACAACAATTTGCATCCGTTATGAACGGATCCGGTTGAATTATCTTTAACATAGCCATGACTGATCCATCCGTCATGAACTTCATTGAGAGTCAATGGGGGACAGATCCGTTTTCTATTGTGTCTTAGAAAACGGATCCGTCCCCATTGACTTACCCTGTGAGTAATGATGGATCTGTCTTGCTCCGCACCACATCGCGGACAGAAAAACTCTGCTTGCAGCGTTATTCTGCCCACGATGATCACGCAAACGGAATAATGGAATGCATTCTGGTGCACTCAGTTTCGTTCAGGTCAGTTTTGTCCCAATTGACAATGAATTGGGATAAAACGGAAGCGTTTTCCCCCTCCCGCTATTGAGATCCTATGACAGATCTCAATAGCGGAAAGGGAAAGTGCAGATGTGAAAGTAGCCTTACCAGTGTGCTACAGAGCACAATGTGAAAAACTGATGGAATTTTGTAACTACGGCAAAATGTCCTGATATATGGTACTGTTTTTGCAGATACCAATTCAGTGTACAGGAATATTGATCATTTTTAGTTAGAGAAATTCCTCTGCTCCCAACATTACCCCTCCCAAATTCATACTCTACTAAGACAGAAAAAATTGTAACTCCCAAAATATGGCGACAAGAAAAGTAAATGATTTGAAAAAGTGCATAAGTAATGCACAAGATCCGTTTATTTCCTTCATTTTTCTGTTCTTCTGACGGATGAAAATAACGGAAAAATAACGGTGATGTGAACTCTCCCAAACACTGACAGCGCCCCATTGACAAAATAATGCGTTATATCAGGCTTCCATCATGTCTATCATTTTTCTAGCAAATCTGAGAGAATCTGTGACAGAAGATCCAAACGTAGCTTCCAGCCCAACCCAAGATGCATTTTAGCGTGATGGAAGAAGATCATACATATATTGGACAATACTTTTGTATTAACCAGGTGGCCCAAATTATAGGAACCACAGAATAAAGATTTTTAGGAAATGCAGATGTAAACACAATTGTAAAAATATAGAAAGTTACCTTTGGCTTCACTGTGCCATTTTGCACTTCACAGTGAAGTTTTAAGAAGTATTTCAGTTTTTCTTGTGAAAACAGCAAGGCTTTCCGACTGGAGGGAAGGAAGACAGAAAATCAACAAAGTGTATTTATTAAAAATAACACAATTTGCTGCTGTTGATGACCCTGATGTGCTCTGCAGTTCAAACGGAATATATCAGTGGTACAGTGGTGAATTCCATAAATTAGACATTCCATAAATTACAGACACTGCTAAAACTAAAAAAAAATTATTTTTGCCAAAACCCGTAAATGCAGAATTAGTGGAATAAGCCTCGGTATTAATGTGGGTAATATTTCACAATGTCCACAACATTAATAATACTAGACAACAGTGATCATGACAACTAGCAGGGTAATATTACACCACAACAATCACATTCTGTTGCATGACATAACCGCCATGCAGTTAAATAAAAAACAAACAAAAAAAGCGCACACTTAAAGTATAACTGTCAAATATTTTTTTTTTACTATTGGATTCTGGTGATTAATATCTCCTTGTTGGCCCTGTTTTAATTTCTGATTGTTTAATAAATAACCCCTAAAAGCCACCTAAAAGTCCCCAGTATTGGCTATTGTTACCTGAGATAAAATCAGGTTGCTATGCTCCTTCCGTCTACCCCAGATGAGAGGACGGAGCACGCTGCGTGCACTGGGAACTGATAGTGAGTCAACATTGTAAGGGAATGTATAAAAAGCCAGGTTCTTCCTGACAGGAGATGACAGTGCTGGGCTGTGTGTGTGAACTTCTCCACATGCCTGTGCTTGGCAGACACTCCCTTAGCAGTTCTGGAGAATATACAGCTCAGAGAAGATATGGGCTGCTCAGTGTATAAATGAAAGCCTTATCTGATAAGAGGAGAACTTGTGGAAGGACTACAGGCTTCAGCCAGACCTGGGAACTTCACTGCAAGACCCCCCTATACAGAGCTGGTCTTCAGTAACTTCACTGCAGGTGTCCTATGGATTAGCCTCAGGGCTGAGGGCGGCCATCTTAACAGAATAGTGAAATTGCAGTTTTATGCAGACTGGTTGCTAAGGGCTGAATCTTATTAAATAAGGGGTAAGTAAGTCTAATAGTTATTGATTCAGGTATATTATCATATTAGTAACTACATATATGAAAACTGAAATTTGGGTCTAAATGTGACAGTTATCCTTTAAGGAAGAGACCTCATTGCCCACGGCTTTCGTAGATCTACTAAACTTCGCTCAGCACAGGAACCTATGCTGATCAAAGCATGGTTCACAAGAATTTCTTGTTGTCCAGGTTTTGTGGCTATGATTGAAGCTAAGATATGCCTGCATTATGTCCGTTTATATGCACCCCAATTCAAACGTAGTTGCATAAAGTAACAAGGAAGAGGTTACAGTAAAATAATAGAACTAGAATAAAAAGTAAGCGTTGGTTTCAGCACTGTGCTCTGCAATCTCTGACAGTCCCACAGGGAATTAGTGGCACGTGTGCTCAACTGCAGATCCATTCATTCTGGGTACTCCAGACCCCTGTTCTTAATAAGTTTAAATCTTGGCACAACTCCAAGATGTGTATACAGTATATCAACCTGGAGGCAATACCTTGCCTGCAGGCCGACAGAGTCAGATGCAGAGTACACATACTCAGGAGCTGTATGTTATAACTACACTCTTGGAAATCACATAATGTGCCTTTAAGCTGTGGGAGAAGCTATGCTGTACTGTAATGTAATTTATAATGGTCATAACATACCTGACTTGGACTTGCTTTACAGTAACAGATTCGTACATTGTTTCTACAATAGGTTTAACTTTGTACTTGAGAAGAGTTGGGTCAATGGGTTCTTTTTTCTTCCTGTATGGGAGGAGAAAAAGCCTTTACACATTTGTCAATTTTGATGAATTATATTATATTACTATCTTCACTATAAAAGGTGTTAAAGGGGTATTCCGGTACATGCTCCGCTTCCTGCTCCAGTCTCAATATGGCAGCAAATGATTGGGCGTGCCAGTCGCTAGCTGCAGCGATGACCTTCCCAGCCAATGACACATCCTTGAAAAACAGATCGCTTCCGTGTGCACTCTCTCCACTCCCATCAACAGGCACGGACTGGGAACTTAAAGTAGCCCTGGAAAAAAAAACTAAGTGTGGCCCCATGTTGTAGGCAAGTTAAAACCAACAAAAGGCAGGACAACAGAAATGGGCGAGGCCAGCAATACCGTAGAGCAGGACAAAATACTGCCCCAGCAGAACCAAATACCACAATACAGCACAAAATCCTGCCGCTCGTGCCAGAGTATGAAACTGTATCATCGTCCTGAGGAAGGAAATACAGTTGAATTCAGGAGGGCACCTGTGACCATAAGTACCTGATGCTCCTTCATGAATTAATGCTGAAAGCATCAGGTTTTTATGTACCTGGCTGTTAGCGATAAAGAGGGTCCTCAGAGAATCGGCCCACCAGGAAATTTCCCTGTAGGGTCTATGGCCAGTACGCCCACACCCATCAAAGGAAAAGGCTAGTCTTATCCACCATAACGCGAACCATAACGGCATTTGGAATCCATAAGGGGCTGCTTCATTGAACCAAAACCTTGGACAACCCTAAGGACCGTCATGTGATCAGTGCAGGGGGCGTGGCTCAGTACTGGATCACCTCTTATCCAATCCAGTGCTGAGCCACGCCCCCTGCACTGATACATGACGGTGACATCACCCCAGGTCCTTAGGGTTGTCCAAGGTTCGGGTTCATTGAAGCAGCCCCTTATGGATTCCAAATGCCGTTATGGTCCGCGGTAGCGAAATCCATAACGGGATGCTACAATAACCCGAACTAAAAATAGAAGTTCGCTCAACTCTAATCGTTATGTGTATAAGCATTTAGGCTCTGATACATTTTTGCTGGAATTTAACTTGCATGGGAGCTGAGCTGTAGGAACCCCTGCATATCCACTACCCAGCAGCTAAAGCTTTCAGCTTCCACCTCTGTTCCCTCTGTTTCTTCCAGGGTCGGCAGCTGCAGAACAGCTGATCAGTGGGGGTTCTAGGTGTCAGACCCCCACCGATAGGATATCCTGAGAAGAGTCATCAATATCAAGAACCAAAGAAAACCCATTTGTACATCAAAATGCTGTAAAGCCTAAATACATCTTTTTGTGTCAAAGGCTTTTTTAAATGCAACATACATTTATTCTGGCTTATTTTCCACAGATGAGACCTTATTACTTTGACTATGAAATCGCCTACGTTGTGTTGAATTTGTATCAACTATTACTACAGTATTTGTATTGTTTTTCTCAGAATGTTTACATTATAACCAATAAAAATGAAACAATTTCCTGTTCACTGTACAATACTATAGGTGGTGACTTTTCGGTTTACCAATGTAATTCGTAATGCTCTCCTAACCTATGTATAAAAAGAACTGAAGAACTGAAAGACACTGCTTTAAGGGTGCTGCAGAAAATCATACTTTTTTTTTTGGGGGGGGGGGGGGGCATTTTTTAGTGACACATTTTACATTTTTTCTCAAACTATTTTTTCTACAGAGAATTCTATGGGAAACGGTCTGAAAATAATCCCCCAGAAACCCCAGAGCATGCTACAATTCAAAGAAAAAACAAAACAAAAAAAAAACACACAACGGTCTTAAATGGGGTATTCTAGTTGTTACAGGTTATCCCTAATCCTCAAACAGCTGTGTTGTAAAACTACAACTCCCACAATGCCTTGCTGTAGGCTGTTCGGGCATGCTGGGAGTTGCAGTTTTGCAACATCTGGAGGGCCGCAGTTTGAAGATGCCTGCCCTATCCTATTAGATTAGTGGGAATTTCTAATGCTAAAACCAGCGAGACAGCAGGGCACACTTTTCAGAACTCCCATAGAGATGACTGGAGCCAGAGTACGCATGTCCCACCTGCCACTCCGTTCATTTTAGGGGATTGCCCGTTCTCAAGAACAGTGGGAGTCCCAGCGGTAGGACCCCCACCAATCTAATAGTCAACGCTTTGGCTTGTAACAACCTCAACACCACATTAACGACATCACTGCAAAAACACTGTGCTTGTAAGGCATTTTATAATTTCCTTTTTGGCCACAATGTAACATCTGGCATTGGCAGTTTTCAATCCAAAGTCCCGTGGGCTTCTGGGTCCGTGCCACAAAAGATGGAACATGTCCTATCTTTCACCGAATCTTGCAGATTGAGGACCTGTTGAAGTCAATGGGTCTGCAACAAGACGCAGGGAGCACATGGCCAATGCCCATGTTTTGTGGATCAGCGGTTTGCAATCTGCAACATGGGCACGTTCGAATGAATGAGGCCTTAGGCCCTGACTTATCAAGCGTGTTCTACGCCAGATTTTATGGGCCCTGCTCCGCTAGAGGCGGCATTTAATGTATGATGAGGCACAGGCATCATCATAAATTAAATGCTTCTTCCGGCAGTCCATGTGCCAGGATGAAATCTACGGCAACTTGGAGCTGCCAAATACGGCATTTCATTCATTATTTACACTGGTGAAACTAGGGATGATTGTGCCAGGGCCGATGACCGCACCCTTGTCATGCCTCCTTTTCTGAAACTGGTGAGGGAATGCCAGGTGTGACTAAAAAAAGTTGCCACATTTTAGAAGTTGCAAAACAGAGTTTAGCCTTTTTGTTTTACGCCAGAAAACTGGCATAGGGGAAACGGTAGAGTCCCGCTATGAGTGAAACCACCCGTATGAAAAGACCATAGTATCTCAGAGACTTTAAAACACTGTCATTTTCATAGTCACCATCTCTTTTCAGAATCTCAGAAGTCATAGTCTCAGCAAATTGTTAATACATTTATATTTTTATTATTACCAGCTATCGGGAAGATCCTTTGGAGACTCATCATCGCTGTCACTGATTACAATTGTGTCACTGTGGATGTCGTGCCCATTTGTCATCCCGTTCTCCTGTGGTGGAAGTTTAATTTCCAAAACTGTGCACTCCAACCTGACACAAAGAAAAGGGAATCAGTAATAGGCGCTCCACGGAAGGCAAGTTTTAACAAGTTATCACAGCTTGAGTAATAACTTGCAGAGGAACAAAGGCTGGGAATACTGATAGAACTCGCACTGCTGCATCCTTTGTTCTCGGCCATGTGGAGACGCAACAATGAAGGCTTTCATGCTGGACAAACTGCAAACTTGGATCATGTTTTATTCTCTTACAGCAACGGACGTTGGCACATTTGAAGGCATTTGCATGCTATAAATGCCCGTGGTCACCTTTGAATACTTCATAGTGCCAATTCACAGCACTACAGGGTGATATTCTGAAGGTAATTACAAATTATGCCACATGGCATATGCCCCAAACAAAGAAGCAAGGTGCAGATTATCTAGGTGAAATATTCAGTCAGCCTTTAAATAATTATTTAGACAAGAAACATTTGCAATATATAGCACTGGAATAAACCAATACATTGTAACAAACAGCAGCTGTTAATACAAACAAAAACATATTTGGGCACATTTACTATAGCGCCTGCACCTGTTTTTAGGCATCAAAATGCTGTTTTATAGACAGTTATTTTGTCTCATTTACTACTGAAAATATGTCGAGCCTGTAGCACCTCATTAGCCTACTTATTTTTTTATTTTCAGACTAAGGCCTCATGCACACGACCGTTGTTGTGGTCAACGTCCAAGCCGCATATTTTGCGGTTCGGGCGCGGACCCATTCACTTCAATGGGGCCGCAAAAGATGCGGACAGCACTCCGTGTGCTGTCCGCATCCGTTGCTCCGCTCCATGCCCCCACAAAACAATAGAACATGTCCTATTCTTGTCCGTTTTGCGGACAAGAATAGGCATTTCTACAATGGTCCACATTCCCTTCCGCAAATTGCGAAACGGAATGCGGAGCAGCTTCCATGTTTTGCGGATCTGAGGTTTGCGTGGTCGTGTGCATGAGGCCTAAATCAGAAGTTTTCTAACTTTTGCGCCTATTTTCCGACCTACTTGTAGTTGAGTTTAATTTTGCGGCCGATTTAGGCCTCATGCACACAAACATAGACGTGCGCCTAGTTTCAGCTCACTTGCAGTGCTTTTTCATGCGGATACTACCCGAGCGCTCTTCTGCCCTACAGGTGGGAGCCCCGTAGACAGACAAAGCCAAATACGCCTGTCTAATTGAAAACCTAAAAACAGGTGAGCTAGATAAACATGGCCCACTGAGGAGTAAGCAGAGAATTAAAACATAACGCACAGTATCAGAGTAGGTTTTAATTATACAATGTATATAAGATTCAATAAAACCTCTCCAACTGGGTTGTCCAACCCCATGAATGTTGTACAAAGAGCTGGCAGTGGTATAAAACAACAACATTGACCTTATCAATTCTCTAGCTGTGCTGACACTTTCCAGTCCCTGTTTACAAAGCCGGTGATTATTACTCTATGTTTTACCAATCTCATCAGTTTAAAAAAAATCCATTGGGTTGGAAAATCCCTTTAAAATTAAAGGGCTGTCCAAGTTTATGTGGGAAAACTTAAATAAAGTTCTTAAAGGCTATTGACAACTTTGGGTGTCTTTTTTTATCACTAATTTTACTCCTTTTGTGCTGAAGATTTTTTCACTTGGTCTTAACAGCTTTCAGATTCAGTGCATCTACAGACTATTGCTCTGTGCTCCACACTGAATGCAGCAAGGAGCTGCTCCGATGGCTGGATCTATAGCCTTTATTTCTGAACTCCTGACAACTCAAACACTATAGCTTAAATTCTTATTGGGAGAATTTAGCTTAAATGAGTGTTTATGAGCCGTCAGGAGTTCAGAGATAAAGGCTATAGATCTAGCCATCAGAGCTGCTCCCTGACAGATTTAAGTGAGTTACAGAGCAATAGTCAGTACATGCACTGAAAATGAAAGCTGTAGGAATTGTTTAAAAAAAAAATCAAAGCCAAGTGAAAAGATTAACTCAAAATGAGTAAAATACCCCCAAAGGTGTCCATAGTTTTAAACTCACAGTTCTACGCCCTCTCTAATAAATAGCTGCAGCCTTTATGTGCCTATATACTGAACATCAGAGGGCATGGAGCAGAATCACTGTATCGTAGGGGGAACGGGAAGGCAAGTTTATTATTTAAAGAGGACCTTTCATCATGGTAAAAAATGTGTACCAAGTGTGCAGACATGTAGAGCGGTGCCCAGGGATCTCCCTGCACTCCCTGCCGCTCCGTTCGCCCGGTATAGGCTCCGGTATCTTCTAGGATTTGGTTCTACTAGCCTGGGATACGCCTACTATAACCAAGTTTACTAGGCTCCTCCTAGTAGAACCAAGTCCCAGAAGATACCGGGCGAACGGAGCGGCGCCCAGGGATAATAGTAAGTGCAGGGAGATCCCTGGGCGCCGCTCTACAGTATGTCAGCATACTTACTACACATTTTTTACCCTGATGAAAGGTCCTCTTTAACAGCCTCAGACAACCCCTTTAAATGTAATCAATAGAAACATACTTTGCAGCAGGTGCTTAGGGAACCCTACTGTACGGTACATGTGGCACCGGGGGACAGCTAAAGAAAGCAGTATTAACAATCCACATCCTCCTACAGAGATGAGGACAGATAACTGATGCGTATACATCCATTATATTGTTATTTCTCTTGCTCATATTCTGCGGTGCGTTTACAGTTATCATCACTTGCTGCCCTCAGGGGGCCACACAATCTTAATTCCCTATCAGTATGTCTTTGGCGTGTAGGAGGAAACTGGAGTACCCAGAGGAAACCTAAGCAAACATGGGGAGAACATACAAACTCCATGTAAAAATGCTGCAGCTCTTCCCCTGCAATTGCCACAGCGTGTAATAGAAGATAAGACTGATGACAGCTGAAGACTTAAGCGGAGCGCGTTTGACCACCTCAGTGAGGTGGACAAGAAATAAGGAAGAGAAACCGCAGGTGGTGCTATATGGCTACATTTTTTGGATGTCTAAGTGGCTAGACTAATTTTTAATTACATGCAATTGCAAAAGTATTCAGATCCAGGTGCTGGTTTGAAAAAAATGTAGAATATTTTTGTGGGACAACCCCTTTGATACAGCGAGGAGGGGGAACTTTATAGCGAATGATGCTATTTTAATACTGAATCAGAGGCTACCGGTATTCAAAAAAACACGTTACCTTTCACCACTGTTTCTCACTACAGTCACGGTTTCACCAATAAAGTATCGGCCCTTGACGTAGTCGTAGATATCATCACACAGATCTGACACCCTCTGATGATTGGCGAGTGTGGCAAGGTATAACACTGGCACGACTATAGGTTCTGGAAAATTCTGCAAGCTTTTTTTCACTTTTTTTTCGGATTCAAGTGCCTCTTGGTAAGTAAGTCCAGATTTCCCAGTGAAGGAGCAGCTCCACACCAGACTGTTGCATAGGATAGTGCGTTCGAAAAACTCACTGTAATGAGAAAGCAGAGAGGGAAAGCGTCACATCACCGATTGCCACAGAAGTAGCTATAAAATATTGTACACAAAAACACTACTGCAGAAACTACAGCGAGAATCTGCCAACCATTTCAGTAAAGGTTTCTTCGGCTACTTTCACATTAGCACTTACAATTCCGCTATTGAGATCCGTCATAGGATCTCAATAGCGGAAGAAAACGCTTCAGTTTTGTTCCCATTCATTACCAATGGGGACAAAACTGAACAGAACAGAGATCACCAGAATGCATTCCATTCCGTTTGGTTGCATGCCCATCACGGAAAGAAAAACGCAGCGTTTTTCTGTCCGTGATGTGGTGCGGAGCAAGAGGGATCCGTCCGGACACACAATGTAAGTCAACGGGGACAGATCAGTTTTTGCTGACACAATCGAAAACGGATCCACCCCCCATTGACTTTCAATGTGTTCAAGACGGATCCGTCATGGCTATAGAAGACATCATACAACCGGATCTGTTCATGACGGATGCATGCGGTTGTATTATTGTAACAGAAGCGTTTTTGCAGATCCATGACGGATCCGCAAAAAAGGCTAATGTGAAAGTAGCCTAATGTGTGCAGTGACACGACGCTGGATTGGAAAAGATATCAAAGCACTAGAATAGGTTTCCATGATAACTGGACAATCCTCATCATGTGAGGTGGCACTACCCTTAGGGCTCACACACATGACCATATATTCAGTTTTGGTCCGATCTTCATTTTTTGCAGATTGCACGTGGACCCATTTACTTCTAAGGGACCGCACAAAACATCAGTGTGCTGTCCTCATTTGTGTGGCCGTTCTGCAAATTATAGTTCTACGGGTATATTTCATCTATTTCATTTAGCGCTTGTGTGTGTTGTTAAAAGATAGACAGTATCCACTATAACATCTACAGTACCCCACCCCTTTAACAGTGACCTCCACAGTGCCCTACCCCCTTAACATTAACATCCATAGCGCCCTCCGCTTTAACAGTGATCTCCACAGCGGCCGCCCCTTTAGTAGTGACCTCCACAGTACCCCGTCTCATTAACAGTGATTTCCACAATAACCCGCCCCCTTAACAGTGACCTCCACAGAGCTCCGTTCCCTTAAAATGTGACCTCCACAATAGGGGTGGGCGATATGGCCTAAAATTTATATTGGGATATAATATGAAGCATGTGCGATATGCGATATATATCGCGATATAAATTTTCTATATTGGAGGGAGGGTTGTTAAACTTTTTTGTTTTTTTTTCCTTCAACTTTTTATTTAATAACTATTTAGCCTCCTTAGGGGCTAGAACTCTTTTGCTATTCACCCTGATAGATCTCTGTCAGGGTAAATAGGACTTGACACTGTCCCTGCTGCCCTGTGCTCTGTGCACACAGCAGCAGGGAGCCCCCATGGCAGCCAGGACATCAGTAGTGTCCTTGCTGCCATGGTAACCGATCGGAGCCCCAGCATTACACTGCTGGGGCTCCAATCACAACTGCCACTGCCACCAATGATCTGTGCCACCAATGAGGAATAGAAACGTAGCCTGCATGTGCCGGCCATATACCATACTGGGCCTCTGTGACTGCACTCTGCGATCCACCGCAATTAACCCCTCAGGTTCTGAGGGGTTAATTGCGGCGGATCGCAGCAGGCAGTCATAGAAGCGGGTATGGGATATGGCCGGCACATGCAGGCATATAGGACCTTTAATTAGGGGGCACATAGGGGGCACTTACTATTATGTCTGTGCGGGGCTCCGTTCGCCCGCTCTGGCCCCCGTCACATGGTGGGAACACCAGGGAGGAGACATCAGCTTCTCTCCCTGGGCGTTCCTTCTCCCTTGCCTGTGACGTTCTGCCACAGGCCACAGTCCCTCCCCTCCTCCGCTCTCATTGGTAGCAGTGGCTACAGTCCCTCCCCTCCTCCTCTCTCATTGGCGGCTCTCAGTGGGGAGGGAGGGACTCCCTCCTCCACTGTGCCGGCTCAGGAGAACATGGTATGTGCCGAGAGCGGCGCATACCATGTTCTACCGCGATATGGCGATATAGACGAAATCAATATCGTGGCACAAATTCATATCGCATATCGTCTATATCGCCATATCGTCCCACCCCTACTCCACAACACCCCACACTCTTTACACGGACCTCCATAGCAGACCATACCCTTAACTGTGAACTTCACCGTTCCCTGTCTTAGCAGAACCTGGGGGTGTGATTTTTAAGTCCCTCTTTTGAGGGTGCCCTGAATGGCCACCCTACCTGCCCTCATAACTGTGACCTCCACAGCACTCAGCTCCCTTAACAGTGTCATCCACAGTGCCCGTCCCTTTTAAAGCTGACGTACAGCAGTGAAGAAAAATGGCTGGGTTGTTATGGAAACCTGGTGTAAAACTGTGTGTATGTGGAGACTAAGGGCCTGCGAGCTTCTATTGGCTGATAAGGGTCATGTGACCAGGCTTCTATTGGCTAATGCATTTTTTTGGGAATATCTCAGGAACGCTACGTGCTTGAGAGCTGAGACACGGTCTAAAACCTTCCTGGACACCTGATGTACCTGTGTGCCAAATTCCGTGATTATAAAAGCGACAGTGCGGATTCCTTTAGCGGACATACACACATACACTCAGCTTTATAGATTAGATTCTTGTCAGTTTTTCTACAATAGGGCCTGCAGAAAGTGCAGGATACACACGGCCGGTATCCATATTTTGTGAATAGCAAAATGGAACGGCGGTGTGCATGAGCCCGTAAAGGGGTTATCCAATGAATAATGTAAAAAATGTAAATCAGACATCATATAGTACAATAGAGTTGCACCGGGTATCGAAGTATCGATACGATATCGGGTCTTACTATTTAACAATACTAAGCTGCGCTGCTGCGTTAATTGCCGCGGTTCGGCAGAACGCCCTGCCATTGAGGATGGGTATGGTATACCACCGCCTGCACCCGCATCCTACACTTGAATTAATATGTTAATTACATTCATTGATGGCGCAGTGCGCCCTCGACCCCCCAGTATTAGAATCATTGGTGGCAGTGGCCACAGGGTCCCCTCCCCTCCATTGGTGCAGTGGCAGTGATCGGAGCCCCAGCAGTGTAATCACGAGGCTCTGATCGGTTACCATGGCAGACAGGACGCTACTGAAGTCCTGGCTGCCATGTTACGCTCCCTACTGCTGTGTGCACAAAGCACAGGGCAGCAGGGAGAGTGTGAGATCCTATTCACCCCAATAGCGCTCTATTAGGGTGAATAGGACAAGGGTTCTTGCTCTTAAGGGCTCACGCACACGGCCGTTGCACCCCGCATCACAGATGTGGACCCATTCACTTGAGTGCTTCCGTGGCGTTTCTGTCTGTGCCTCCGCACTGCAAAAAAAAATAGAACACGGTGTGCACGAATCACTGACCCATTCAAGTTAAATGGGTCTCAATCCGTCCCGGCCGCCGCACGAATGTTGCGGTCCACAATGCACAAAACTGCCGCATGCATGAGCCCTAAGGGGGCTAATAGTAAATAAAAAGTTAAAAAAAATAAAAATATTTTTTTAAAAACCACCCCTTTTGTATAAGTTATAAACAATAAAAAAAAAAAATTACATATCACCACGCCCAAACAAGTGCGAACGATTAAAATATTAAAAAACATTTCCTATGCAGTGAAAGCTGTAACAGAAAAAAAAAATCAAAACTACGCGATTCGCCATTTTTAGTCACTTTGTCCCCCCAAAAATAGGATATAACTGTTCCTATTATGGGCCAGACGTAAGAGAGTTCCAAACCCATTTTTGACAAAAAAAAAAAAAAACTGTATTTTTGCCCTATAAGACGCACCTAGGTTTTAGAGGAGGACAATAAGAAAAAAATATTTTTCATTAGAACTCAGGTCAGACCAGCAATCAGACCCCAACAAGACCTCAGATTAGACCCCCAATCAGACCTCAGATAAGAGCCTCATGCCTGTCATCAGTCCCTTATCAGCCCCCATTGCCTCTCATATTAGCCCCCAGCAACCCCCATTGCCTAGACGCCGCCGCTCCAAACCATCCGCACTCGGTCTTCCTCCTCCTCCATCTGCTGTGCTGTGAACTGGCGCGCACACTGAGGTCACAGAGCGCCCTCACACTGTGCGCAGCCTTCACAGCCGATGACCAGGAAGCCGTGAGTACAGGGCTTCAGCGCTTCCTGGTCCTCCAGTACTAACGAAGCGTTTCCATAATGGAAGAGCCTCATTAGTATTTGTACCATGAGGCACAGGGGCATTTTCCCCCCACTTTTGGGGGGGGGGGGGGTGCGACTTATGGGGAGAAAAATAGGGTAATTTTAACAAAAACAACCTTCCTACACCATGGTCCTGCATACAACGCAAGAGAAGCAAAAAACTGTGAAACTAGTTTTACCTGTTTGTGGCCTTTATCTAAACCCAAGAATAATTTAAACACCGATAATTGCCTAATTCCTTTATTAATCTTCAAACGGCAAAGAAACTAATAAAAACATGAAACACACAGGAAAGCCGTATGGACGATGACTGCCGTCTGCACAACAGTCTCTAATTACACGCAGGCTTTTTGCAATCTGCTGCTTTTCTCAACACAACTAAGCTACAATACGCCTTGCATGTCTCAGTCTAAAAGAAAGCAGCAGTCGGGGAAATCTGTCCATCTGACACAAAAGCAGCTGAAAACAAAAGAGCAAAAACACGGCCCAAAGGAAAACACAAGGGACTAAGGCTGGGGCCACACAGTGACAAGGGTACAACTACACTGCGTCGCACAACTCTTTTTATAACGATAGTCAATAGTGTCGCACAGCGACATGCTCCGACTGCAACGCAACAGTCGCACAAGAATCAAACTTGGATGGTCACAGTGTGACCCCATTGATTATCATTAAAAAATTGTTGTGCGACTTGTCGTTGTGTAACCCTCGCCTGATGGTTGTAGAAGGCCCTCACAAAGTACACAGAAAGCAGACACAAGGAAGGTGAATTCAATACAACACGACTTTCCAGACTGCACACAGACGAGACCAGTAAATGGTGCAATTCACACCAGTTCTTTTCATGGAGAAATGGTGTGCGCAGAGAAACTTGTCACTTGTCCTGTTCCTCACCAGTTTCCATCCAAGACTCCTTCATTCAGTACATAGGTCCAGAAAACAAAAGATGGACGCACCTGAACAACAGACATCCAGAGACTGGATTTGTTTTTCGCCACTGGTCAGCTAAGACTACTTTCACATCTGCGGAAGCCATTCCGGCTGGCTGACATATGGATAAGAAAAGTGCACTGATGACGTCCATGCGTTTTTCCATATCCGTATGTCAGTTCTGCAAAGTACAGAACATGTCCTATTCCGGTCCTCAACCGCATAGAAGTCAATGGCTCTGCAGAAAAAGTGCGGATCGCAGGCGGACAGTATCTTATAGAGCAGATGCGCAGCTTTCAGATCTCAAAACGAATACGATCGTATGCATGAGGATCTATAAAGTCACCTCAGCAGGCAGTATGGTACAAGATTAGATACACACCTCAGCAGGCAGTATCGTACAAGATTAGATACACACCTCAGCAGGCAGTATCGTACAAGATTAGATACACACCTCAGCAGGCAGTATCATACAAGATTAGATACACACCTCAGCAGGCAGTATCGTACAAGATTAGATACACACCTCAGCAGGCAGTATCACCCATGAGAATCTACGATACAGGAACAGAAGACCATATCATAGATGACAGATTTAGATACAGAAGCACAGCAGGCGGCATCTGACATAAGCTTAGATACACACCAGACAGTATCATACAAGATAGGATTAGATACATACCACCCCAAACAGTATAGTACAAGACGGGATTAGATACACAGCTCAGCAGGCAGTACCTCACACACCAGGCTATGTATCAGATGATAGGATTAGATACAGATGCGCTTGCTGATTCAAGCTGTTTATTGCACTCGTAGATGGTGAGAGAAGAGCCTGAGGACTGTCAGTGATGTGATTCAGACACTGAGGATTCATGTATGGCTGTAGTAACATGGCCACAGGTAGTGGCAGTAGCTCCTGCAGACAGAACAGTGGGGGGCGGGGCGAGCCTGTGACTCCACACTGTGCAGTACAGCCAGGCTTTATCAATAAAGTTACCTATTCAAGAAAACAAGAAACTAGGAAAGTAACCAGATGTGCAGGATACTCTGATGCCCAGACAGGGAGAAGGAAAGCACATACATGAAAAGAGCACATAAAAAGAATTTTGATTATGGGACCGGACTTTCTCTGTAGGCCTCGTGCAGACGGCCGTTACCCAGCCGTGCCTGTGTTGCAGCCATCATTCACTTGATACAGTGCGGTGTGGAATGGAAGCACTACTTTTTTGCGCTGTGGACCACAGACCTATTCATGTCAATGGGTCTGCAGACAACGGGCACACGTTCGGTGCCCATACATTGCAGACTGCAGCAAGGCGGGCGCACGGTCATGTGAATGACGCCTTAGAATACTTTCAAACTTGCGGCATGGCTATCCGGCAGGCTGTTCCGGCGGGTGAATAGCCTGCCGGATCCGCCATGCCGCAAGTACCCGTGTGCTGCCGCTCCGTCCCCATTGACTAGAATATTGACTACAAGTACCAGTAAAAAAATAAAAATCACTTGCAGAATGACATTCTGTGAAGAATCCCCAACTACCATTTTTTTCCCCCAAAAGTGGGGGAAAACACCACTGCGTCTTATGGGGTGAATACTAATGCGCGCTTCCATTAAGGAAGTGCTCATTAGTAAGGGAGGATCAGGAAGGGGTGAAGGCTCTGTACTAGTGTTGAGCAAACTTGTGTTTTAAGTTTGGCGTCCAAAGTTCGGGTTATCGAAAAATCCCGTTATGGATTCTAAATTCCGTTATGGTCCGTGGTAGCGGAATCCATAACGGGACTCTTCGATAACCCGAACTTTGGACGCCAAACTTAAAAAACAAGTTCGCTCAACCCTACTCTGTACTCACCGCTTCCTGGTCCTCCGCTGTGCTGCAGGGGGCTTCTGTGACCTCATGATGTGCGCGTCAGTTCACAGCACAGCCGGCGGCAGGAAGAGCGCTGGAGGAGAGGAGCGGTGGCGTCCGAAGCAGGAGAGGCAAGGGGATTTTTTTTCAGGTGCACTGGGGCATGGGTGGTGATGAGAGGCAAGGGGCTCTTATCTGAGGTCTGATTGGGGGTCATTCACAGTGGGGTCTGAGCTGAGGTCTTATTAACATTAGGGGTCTCATTCGTGGTTTGACCTTAGGTCTAATGAAATATTTTTTTTAATGTCCTCCTCTAAAACCTCGGTGCGTCTTATAGGGTGAAAAATACGGTAATCCTGCACACGGATTTTTCACTTTTCTACACTAAAAGGCGTGAAATTAGTGATAAAAATCTGCAGAAAGAACTACCATGCCAATATCCGCAGTGTGGGCGAGAACTGCTAAAGTCTCACCCACTTTACTGCTACCATTACACACTGTTCACCTGTTGTAACTCTGATAGAAGTGAGCAGCGCACTGTGGGAGTTGTAGTTTCAGAACAGCTGGAGTGCAGGAGGTTGCTGCTCCCTACTGTAGGGTTTATCCTGGACCCTGCAGACACAGTGATGTTTCTGACCAGAAGACCACCTTGTGCCCCCATATTATTGATCATACAGGAAATCTAACAATTTCAATAGTGTGACAGGAAGGAAACAGCAAACTGTGAATACTGCCATCTGTAATGTGTGGGACAGGAGAGCAGCCATAATGGGAGCCGTGTGCGGCACCATAACAAAGAGAGCGGCCACAGAGGGCGTCTTACTCGTAGTCCCTGAAGACCTCGTTAGTCACCCGGCAGTAGAAGAGGCGCTCCGCGGGCTGCAGGTCGGCTGGCGGCGGGCTCCGGACGAACGGCTTGCGGTGTAGCAGCGGCATGTCTTCTCTAGGAGAGAACTGCGGAGACACAGCAGGTCAGCGCCGCCGCTCCTCAACAACAAAATCTTTATTCACACACTCGTCCCACACACTATACATGTCACCATTATACGGGCACAATACCGGGACAGTATAAGAAGACAGGAGCGGGCAAAGGAACAGGGAGGCTACCACGTGACTAGAAGAAAGAAAGGGGGAGAATAAGGTCACATAAAGCGCGGTACCCATGTGAGGAGCCTCGGCTTCTGAGATCTCTGCCTGACTACCCCGGTGACTGGTGCGCGCTGTCCGCTCCGCCGGGTACTTCCGGTTTTGAGGAGCTGAAGGAGGTGCGGGAGGCGGGAAGAGGTGGCGGGCTGCTGCCTTGTGTCGGTGCAGCTGCTGGCGGGAGAGGGAAGTGAGCGCCGGATCTTCCCCTATTGTGTTCTCTGCTCACCATGTGTGTGACAGGGCGGCCCTGATTGGTGCGTTATTACATGGGGACTGTACACTGTACACACCGGTTATTACATGGGGACTTACACTGTATACACCGGTTATTACATGGGAACTGTACACACCGGTTATTACATGGGGACTGTACACACTGGTTATTACATGGGGACTTACGCTGTATACACCGGTTATTACATGGGAACTGTACACACCGGTTATTACATGGGGACTGTACACACTGGTTATTACATGGGGACTTACACTGTATACACCGGTTATTACATGGGAACTGTACACTGTACACACCGGTTATTACATGGGGACTGTATACACTGGTTATTACATGGGGACTTACACTGTATACACTGGTTATTACATGGGGACTTACACTGTATACACTGGTTATTACATGGGGACTTACGCTGTATACACCGGTTATTACATGGGGACTGTATTACACACTGGTTATTACATGGGGACTTACGCTGTATACACTGGTTATTACATGGGGACTTACACTGTACACACCGGTTATTACATGGGGACTTACACTGTATACACCGGTTATTACATGGGGACTGTACACACCGGTTATTACATGGGGACTGTACACACCGGTTATTATATGGGACTGTACACTGTATACACCGGTTATTACATGGGGACTTACACTGAATACACCGGTTATTACATGGGGACTGTACACACCGGTTATTACATGGGGACTGTATACACTGGTTATTACATGGGGACTTACACTGTATACACCAGTTATTACATGGGGACTTACACTGTATACACTGGTTATTACATGGGGACTTACACTGTACACACCGGTTATTACATGGGACTTACACTGTATACACCGGTTATTACATGGGGACTGTACACACCGGTTATTACATGGGGACTTACACTGAATACACCGGTTATTACATGGGGACTGTACACACCGGTTATTACATGGGGACTGTACACTGTATACACCGGTTATTACATGGGGACTGTACACACCGGTTATTACATGGGGACTGTACACTGTACACACCGGTTATTACATGGGGACTGTACACACCGGTTATTACATGGGGACTTACACTGTATACACCGGTTATTACATGGGGACTGTACACACCGGTTATTACATGGGGACTTACACTGTATACACCGGTTATTACATGGGGACTGTACACTATACTATATAGACCGGTTATTACATGGGGACTGTACACTATACACCGGTTATTACATGGGGACTGTACACTGTATACACCGGTTATTACATGGGGACTGTACACTATACTATATACCGGTTATTACATGGGGACTGTACACTACATAAACCTACAGAAAATCTTTTATCTCTGACAGCGATACATCTAAGGGGGTAGAACACCTGGGCAGTTTTTTAAAGCAGAAATCAGATTACTATGGAAGAATGGAGTCTTGCGGATTAAGTCTTCCAGTTGATACTAAAGACCTGGGGATGTCCGACCATGGATCTCTTCGCCAGGAGAAGAACGAGAAACTACAAAGATTTTGCTCTCTTCACCCTCAAGATCTCACAACGTTTGTAGACGCATTCTCCATAAGGCCCCTTTCACATCTGCGTTTTTTCTTTCCGTCCTCGGGGCTCTAGGATGGAAAGATACTGATCAGTTATATCTCAATGCATTCTGAATGGAGAGAAATCCGTTCATTATGCATCAGGATGTCTTCAGTTCAGTACTGACACGTTTTTTGGCCGTAGCAAAATCCACAGCATGCTGGATTTTCCTCCAGCCAAAAATCCGGAAGACATGCCGCAAGGACGGATCCGGAATTAATGCCCATTGAAAAGCATTAATCCGCATCCGACTTTAAGCTAAACGTTGTTTCGGTGCATCGCTGTAACCATGGCAGCCAGGATGCTACTAAAGTCCCGGCTGCCATTTAAAAGCACGGCGCACGGAATGCAAGTAGCTTTTCCCCCGACTCCCCGCTTCTTTTCCATGGCAGCGGGGACTTTAGTAGCGTCCTGGCTAACCTGAAAGCATATTGAAGACTGATCAGTCTTCAAATGCTTTCAGTTGTCTTGCGTTGTGACGGATCCGGCGGGCATTTCCGGAGACCGAAGTGTACGCCGGATCCTCACAACGCAGATGTGAAAGGGGCCTAAAGTGGACACCAAATCTACTCTATGCTTTTTTACTGAAAGTTTCACACATAATATAAAAGGGAAAAGCCAGGATAATCCTAGTTGCCCCTTCTGGCCCAGAGGAGCTTGGTTTCCATAACCCTAGGTACACACCTAAGCGTTTTACAGCGCGTTGTAGACGCGCCTATGGACAATGATGCCATAGGGGAGAATCACTGAATCGCGCGTATGACGCGCGTTTCTTAGTTACAAAAACGCGCGTCATACGCGCGATTCAGAAACGCTTAGGTGTGTTCCCAGCCTAAAAGAAATGAGCCACCTTCCTCCTCTTCAGCTTTCGCACATTCCCAACCTGGTAATGCAGGGCCCAGTTCCCCATCCGAATGTAAAACATCTGGATCTAAGAGTCTGGATTTTATACATACTAGCTTAGGGTACTTTCACTCTACTTTTCCGGTATTGAGGTCCTTCACAGGGGCTCAATACCGGAAAAAAACGCTTCAGTTTTATCCTAATGCATTCTGAATGGAAAGCAATCCGCTCAGTATGCATCAGGGTGTCTTCAGTTCAGTGCTGCGGTATTTTCCAACACTTGCCAGAATGCCGGATCCGGAATTAATTTCCATTGAAATGTATTAATCTGCGATGCGGTACCAAGTGTTCCGGAAAAATGGATCGTTTCCCGGTCTGCGCATGCACAGACCTTCAAATCTGTGAAAAAAATAAATACCGGATCTGGTTTTCCGGATGACACCGGAGAGACGGTATTGCAATGCATTTGTTAGACAGATCCGGCAACGCAAGTGTGGAAGTACCCTTAGAGAATAAAGGTTTTTCTTCCAGAGTAATAGACACCTTGTTACTTAGTAGGAAAGCTTCTACAAAAAGTAGTTACAAAAAGGTTTGGGTGAAATTCTCATACTGGTGTTCAGAAATACGAATTCTTCCATCCTCAATGTTCCCGTCATATTAGAATTCTTTCGGGATGGCCTAGAATTAGGATTAAAACCTAGTACCTGGAGAGTTCAGTCAGTGGCACTAAGTGTATTATATGATTGTAAATTATCTGAAGACGGATTAGTATCTAGGTTTCTTTTGGCAGGAGACCACGTGTCCCAGAATACGCAATTTGGTACATCCCTGGAATCTCCATTCAGTCCTTGATGTCCTTATAGATTCTCCTTTTGAGCCCGTTGAAGACATTTCTCTGAAATGTTAAACTTTATAAATGTTTTAATTTTAAAAACAATATTTTTAGTAGCCATTACTTCTTCCAGAAGAGTGTGTGAGCTTCAGGCCCTCTCTGCTGTATTTCCTTTTTTCAAACCTTTTGAGGATAGAATAGCTTTCAAGCTAGAACCTTCCTTTATGCCTAAAGCTGTATCCATATTTCATAGGTCTCAGGACATAGTCATTCCATCTTATTGTGCTAACCCCAAGAATGAAAAAGAGGAGAGATTCTACAAACTGGACCTCAGGAGAATGGTACTTGCGTATCTTCAAAGAACTGAATCATGGAGGAAAGACAAAAATCTGTTTCTTCAGTTTGCTGGTCCAAATAGGGGTAGAATAACAGCAAAAAGTTCTATAGCCACGTGGATCAGGCAAGCAACTGAGGAGGCTTACAAGTCCAAGGAAGAGAATTACCTGTTAGTGGTAAAGCCCATCCCACTAGGGGCATGTCCACCTTTTGGGCTCAGGCAGCTTCTGCCTTTGTAGGGCTGCCACTTGGAAATCTACCCAGACCTTTACCAAACACTATAAGGCGGATGTTTTTTCTATCTTGCTCTTGAACGAAAAGTCCTACAGGCATTGTTTCCCCCCCTAATTTTACGTATTTTTGTTATGTCTCAAAGGGTGCAGTCATGGAGACGACTAGGGGAAATCTCCACGACGACACCCAGTATTATTACATGGAGGACATGCGCCATACACTATTTATTACATGGAGGACCTGCACTATACACCAGTTATTACATGGAGGACCCGCACTACTGTATACACCGGTTATTACATGGAGGACATGCTCTATACACTGGTTATTACATGGAGAACATGCACTATACACCGGTTATTACATGGAGAACATGCACTATACACTGGTTATTACATGGAGGACATGCACTATACACCGGTTATTACATGGAGGACATGCACTATACACCGGTTATTACATGGAAGACATGCACTATACACTGGTTATTACATGGAGGACATGCACTATACACCGGTTATTACATGGAGGACATGCACTGTACACTGGTTATTACATGGAGGACATGCACTATACACCAGTTATTACATGGAAGACATGCACTATACACCGGTTATTATATGGAGGACATGCACTATACACTGGTTATTACATGGAGGACATGCACTATACACCGGTTATTACATGGAGGACATGCACTATACACCAGTTATTACATGGAGGACATGCGCTATACACCAGTTATTACGTGGAGGACATGCACTATACACCGGTTATTATATGGAGGACATGCACTATACACCGGTTATTACATGGAGGACATGCGCTATACACCAGTTATTACGTGGAGGACATGCACTATACACTGGTTATTACATGGAGGACATGCACTATACACTGGTTATTACATGGAGGACATGCACTATACACCGGTTATTACATGGAAGACATGCACTATACACCAGTAATTACATGGAAGACATGCACTATACACTGGTTATTATATGGAGGACATGCACTATACACCGGTTATTACATGGAGGACATGCACTATACACCGGTTATTACATGGAGGACATGCGCTATACACCGGTTATTACGTGGAGGACATGCACTATACACTAGTTTTTACATAGAGACCATACCCGCTTCTACAAAAGTGTAGGGTATAAAGGGCAACAAGTCGCTGGGGTAATTTATTAAAGCGCGGTGTGTCATCCGTATTCCAGGGAAACTGCTCAGCTGTAAATTAATTTAAAAAGCATCTTTATCAGTCAGTGAGAAACGGACCAAACACAGACACAACACGAATGCCATAGACTATAATGGTTAGCCTGCATCACGGACCAAAGTAGTGCATGTCTATGATTTTCCACTTACCCATGGTCAGTAACAAAAAAACCTGATATGTGTGCTTTCTGTGGAGAATATGCCAATTTATGGGATTAAAATATTGGGCTGAAGTTTGTCTAATTTCTTTTTGAATTAATAATTTCCAGCTATAACTTATCATACAATGCATTCTCACTTTCTGTATTGATCAATGTTTTCAATATATTTCTAATAATGCTACACTGAGTCCAACTTTTTTGTTAGTGTTGGTGTAGAGATATATCAGTCAACTGACCGCTGCAAACACAGAAATAAAATGTACTTTATGGGTGTTAAGTGTGATATCATATATTGCTGCCAGACGATCCTTGCAAAAAATGTAATGTCAAAGTATCTAAAATAGCTAGAGTATTTTTCCGACTATAGGATGCACCCACGTTTAGACAACAGAACAGGAAAAAAATATTTCATACTAATTAAAACCTTCCTGGTCTAAGGCAGTAGAAGGGGTTATAAAAGATAGATATAATTGCTTCCCTGTGTAGTAAGGTCCATACACTACTGGCGATCTTGGAAAAAAGGCATAATGGGACCAGCGTTATGAAGCTGCTCCTGCAAATTAAATAGTTACTGTGCATTCACATTAGGTAGTTTACTTACCTCCCAGGTTCCAGTAGTGTTTTGTCAGGAAGCAGAATGCAATGTGCACATCACGTTCACCTTCTACTCCTGCCCAGCACTGATTATACCGATAACTGCCAGGAAGGTATAGAGAGAAATGTGCAGCTATGAATTGCTACACAGTTCTCTTCATGTCAGAAAGATGAATGCGATGTGCACATCACGTTCAGCTTCTCCTGCTGCTCTGTCAGAACAGTGCAGCTATGAACACCAGCACAGTTGATCCGCAAAATACAGATGATGTCTGTGTTGCATACGTTTTTTGTTTTTTTTTGTGGACCCATTGAGTTCAAAGGATCCGAGGTCGGCATTTTGCGGCCAAGATTAGGACATGTTCTATCTTTTGCGCAACGGACATGTGGAAGCATAAAGCACATGGACGAGGTAGAGACTTTTTAGCAAGAATAAATTCATCTTGTAGTCTAAAAAAAATACAGTATGTTTATTTTAAACAGGTTTTCAAGGTGCCTGGTTGATACATAAAAGTCAGTCTGCAGCTATCCACTAGTACAGATTTAATATATTTACTGCTGTTTGGTGAAAGATACAAAAACGTTAGCTGCTTCTTCTATAGGACTCGATACAAATGAATGTCACTAAGAGCCTCTTGGTCCATCTCTGGTCCTAAGAAGATATCTGTATCCAGTTCAATTTTTTCTAACCACTGACTTAGCTGCATATTAATCTGTAAAAATAAACACAGAAATCCCATGAGCTTGAAAATGCAGGAAACGTGTTGAATGTAAAGAATAATTCAGAATTAAAAGGGTTAATTCCTAATGTAAGTCAAGTGCGACATGAAACTCACCTGCAGCTTTTCTGTGAGTTGTGTTTTTACAGACAAATCACAGCAAGTTGCAAAGAAGTCACATATTTTTATGTCATGCAACTTTTCTGTGGCTTATGCTACACATGTTGTGTGTAGCCCCAGCATAAAAACACAGTCAAGTCACAGAAAGGTCGCAGGCAAATCACTTGTTAAACACAACTTCCATTAAAGTTAATGGAGTAAAAGTCACATGCTACCTGCAGCACAAAATCCATCAGGTCTGGATTTTTTGTGACTGTCGCATTGTAGTTGTGGCATATTGCACCACTTACAATCATTAGATACAGTGTCGTGTGGCACATGTCGTTGTGTAGCCCCAAGCATTGAGCTGGGGCCACACTGCTACATGAAAGTCACATAACATTGGCCGACAGCATATCTCATGCACAATAGCTCCATTGTAGAGCGTAAACTCTTTTCTACAATAGATGGTAATGATGTGATCCTGTGTGTGATATGCTGTCATGGCGGAGCAGTCTGAGAGGACCAGGGAGCAGGATAACATCCCCCCTTCCAGTTCCTGTCAGGATGATCAGTGATGACAGCATATCCCACACAGGATCGTATCATTACCATCTACTGTAGAACAGAATTTCCGCTCTACAATAGATAGTAATTGAGCGAACATGCATGAGATATGCTGTCAGGCTGAGCAGCCTGACAGCAAAGCTTAGCAGTGTAAGGCCTCATGCACACAACCGTATGTGTTTTGCGGTCCGCAAATTGCGGATCCGCAAAAAAAAACAGATGACGTTCCGTATGGCATTCGTTTTTTTTTGCGGATCCCTTATTTTTGCGGATCCATTGTAATAATGCCTATCCTTGTCCGCAAACTAGAAAAAATAGGACATGCTCTATTTTTTTGCGGAACGGAAAAACGGACACACGGAAACGGAATGCACACGGAGTACCATCCGTTTTTTTGCGAACCCATTGAAATGAATGGTTCCGCATATGGTCCGCAAAAAAAACGGAATGGACACGGAAAGAAAATACGTTCGTGTGCATGAGGCCTAGGGCCTCATGCACACAACCGTTTTTTTATGCTGTCCGCAAAAAGGGGTTCCGTTGTTCAGTGATCCGTGTCCGTTTTTGCCTTCCGTCGTGTTTCCGTGTGTCTTCTGTTTTTTTTAGCGGACATGACCCAAAAGATTTTATCAAAAGACAGGCTGACAATTTTTGCCAAGTGCCTGCCAAGGGACCCGCAAAAAAAACGGACGCGGAACGCAGATGACACACGGGTGGCCATCCGCATTTTTTTACGGTCCCATTGACTTGAATGGGTCCGTGAACCGTTTTTCACGGACAAGAATAGGCCAGGTTATATTTTTTTGACGGACTGGAATCATGGACACGGAGGACAAACAGTGCATTTGTCGAGTTTTTCACGGACCCATTGAAAACCAATGGCTCCGCAGAAAATCACGAAAAACGGAGCAACGGACACGGAATCAAACAACGGTCGTGTGCATGAGGCCTAAAGGGAATGCAGTGCCAGAGCGCAATGTAGAGAGGCCCCTGTCCCCTATAAGCAGAGGCAACATCTCCTAGTCACATTCTAGGTTGCTGAAGGCAATTTTTATACCATTCCTGAGCTATGGGGGGCTGCTTTAGCTGCTTATATCTCCGGATTAGTAGCAGCTAGAGATATGAGCCTCCTCTTGTTTGAAAGCTGGTGGTCAAGAATGACAGCATTACCACAACATCAGCAGGAGGTATCACAGTTACAAATCGAGTCGGGAATAAACACAATAAAATCTGCATTTACTTTCACTTTCAGCTGCATTCACTGCTATCCTGATTTCTAACAGCAATATCTTCTGATGTAGCAAAGATAATGCTGTGATTCTGGTATTGCTTGAAATCTTGGAATGCCAGCCCTCAAACAAGACAAATCTCATATAATCTCTAACTGCTAACAAACCGGAGATATGAGCCCTGCTGCCCATGCACTCAGGCAGAACTGTTAGGTGGTTAAAGTGGGGCTATGTTCACATCTATGCCCTATTTCCTGCTCTTCTAGGACAGAAAAAAAGGCAGAGCCAGATTTGTAACGTAAAAGGAGTGAGCGGCACCAGACAGATCCCACTATAATGCAGGGCTCGACAAATCCATGGCGACCAGGAATTTGGTCCTGGCGCCTGGGTATTTGTCAGCCCGTTTTAAAAGGTGCCCTGGCGCAGGGCCTGCACGTCCTATAGACGGACTAGGAGCGCCGGCCCCCCTCATGCTGCAGAGCCCGGGCGCAGCATGAAGAGAGGGACTGACAGGAAGGAAGCGCTCAGCGCTCCCTCATTGTAGCATGGCCGAGCCCTGTATGGTCCGCGGGTACAGGAAGCATCTGTCTCCTGTACCCGGCCAGACTGGCAGGAAGTGTGCACACTGTGCACTTTCTGTCAGTCCGCCCGGGTACAGGAAACAAAAGCGCCTGTACCCACGGACCATACAGAGCTCGGCCACGCTACACTGGAGGTGGGGGGGGGGGAGGAAGGGAGAAAGAGACTGACAAGAGGGGGAAAGAGAATCACAAGAGGGGTAAAGAAAATCACAAGAGGAGAATGACAAGAGGGGGAAAGAGAATGACAAGAGGGGGAAAGAGAATGACAAGAGGGAAGAAGAATAACAAGGTGTGGGGGAGAGAATGACAAGAGGGGGAAAGAGCTGGGGGTTGTAGTGATGCAGAGGCTGAGCCTCAGCTGGGGGTTGTAGTGATGCGGAGACTGCAGAGGCTGAGCCCCAGCTGGGGGTTGTAGTGGTGTGGGGACTGCAGAGGCTGAGTGCCAGCTGGGGGTTGTAGTGATCAGTAAAGTGTCATGGTGCCCGCTGTGTTTGTGCCCTCCGGACCCCTTTGCCCTTCCCTCCGAACCCTGTAATCCTTGTTGGTTTCCACATTTCATGGCGGCTGCCAGGGGCGATCACTTGGACACTGGCAGCGTCTGAGGTGTCATATAACCTATTGAAGAGGGGAAGCACTATGGGGGCCCTATATACTGGCACAATATGGGGGGGCACTATGGAGGCCCTATATACTGGCACAACATGGGGGGCACTATGGAGAAGAGGGGAAGCACAATGGGGGCCATATATACTGGCAGATTATGGGGGCCTATATACTCGCACATCTTGGGGGACACTATGGAGACGAGGGGAAGGAGCACTATGGGGGCATCTACTGGGGGCCCTATGTACTGGCATGCATTAGTGGGGGGGAGAACTATGGGGGCATCTACTGGGGGCTTTTGACGCGGCTCTGCCTGGCTCCTAACTTTTTTAGCTGGCTCCTAGATTCCAAGAAAATTTGTCAAGCCCTGCTATAATGGGTGCCACTGGGATTCTATTAAAATCAGGACAAAATCCTGTGCTATTTAGTATTGATTTTTCAATGGAATCTGTGACTGAGGCTCCAAAAAGAACCTCTAGAGTAGATGTGGACCTAGCCTTATATCTTAGGGCTGACATTTTCGGTGACACAGATGTCAAGGATAAATTATTAACAAAGGGTTTCTTCCAAGGAGACAAGCTCAAGATTGCCAATGAACAAAAGACAAAGAAGAGCCAAGGAGACTTGAGAGGGCATTCACAATGCCTTTATCCTTAGTTCTATACAAAAAATAAATCAGAGAACCTGTGAGAGGCATTGGCTTTTGGGTGAAGCCTATGTATCATCTAAGCTTAAGGTTTCATAGTAAGCGTCCTTCATCCCTTTTCTCCTCTAGTGGTAATGTAAGATTGATGTTTATGTGACTTCAGGTCTGTGGCCCACACAAAGATAATCAGTGGATGTAATATTTTTTTCCAGAATTACAAAACTAACAACCAACCTGGAGTTTGCTGAAGGATTCCTCTAAGCTAGGTACTGTGACTACAAGGCATCCTTTCTTCCTTAAGTTTTCATACATAAATATCCAGGCCCTAGTAAGGATGATTTAAAAAAAACTGTTAACATAGAAAAAATCTAATCTTATCATGACAGTAATAAAAACAACAAGCTCTTCAGTGTGCAAATCTGCAAAGTTTCATGGCACAATTAATACAACATGATAATCAGAATGGATGATGACACTGAACCAGGATTACCATTCACAGCAATGTGACTGCCAGGCAAATCTGAAAATCTTCAGTCAAAAGACCAAGGGCTTGTTCTAGAGATTGAGGAGGTCACAGGACACATCCCCAACGACTGTCATCTTACGTCAGAAGATGTTTAAAGATGACACTTGCTTTTAAAGAAGTTTTCTCACAATGCAAATGGTTGTCATATTGCCATGATATGCCATCACTTTCTAAATGGCAGAGATCCAACTTCCAGCACCACTAATGATCCTGAAAATGAGGGGGCCATATTGCAGCATTAATGCTGGATTTACACTTCCCAATGTTCAATTATTGGCAGTGCTTCTCAATTATTTTCTGTCATGCCCCCCCCTAGGAAGAAGAAAACATTTCGCGCCCCCCGCGCGACTGTAAATAGTATCATTTGTCTATAAAATTGTTATAAGTACACCAATCTCCCCACAGGTGAGGGCCATTAACCCCCCCCAAATCATGTGCAGGCTCCATTAACCCCCCCTCCCCCCAAATCATGTGCAGGCTCCATTAACCCCCTCCCCCAATCATATGCAGGCTCCATTAACCCCCCTCCCCAATCATGTGCAGTAGGCCTGCACAATATATCGCGAAAGCAATCGTTATCGCAATTAATCGCCGTATCGCAATCGCAATTTGCTGAACCAAAAATGCTGCAATTATATTACTGTATTTTTCGCTTTATAAGACACACTCCCCCCCCCCCAAAAGTGTGTGTGGGGGGGGGGGGTGGCAGTGCGTCTTATAAAGCGATGGTTGACTTTCTACGTGACACTGTATCTCCGGCCGCTATGCTGCACAGCGCGGCCGGCGATACATCAGTTACAGTGCGGGGAGGGGGGAGGGGCTGGGGGAAAGTCGTTATTTTAATGAACATCTTCTTATATCTATTTTATCTATCTGTTCTGTGCAGCGCTATTAAGAAAATGGCAAGTTTTGTATTTTGTACTTTTGCAGTAATGCAAATATGTATTTTATTTTGAAAAACACTGCATTTCAGTGCTTGAGTTATAACTACATTTCACAGTATCAGTCATCTGTGTGTGCTTTTACCTTGAAAATCCAAGCAGATAGACCTCTAGCACAATTCCCTTAAAATATCGCATCGCATATCGTTATCGCAATTTTTAGGGCCCTAATCGCAATCGCACAAAATTCCCATACCGTGCAGCCCTAATGTGCAGGCTACATTACCCCCTTCCCCCAAATCATGTGCAGGCTCTCCCCCCCCCCCCCAATAGGGTCTAGGGTCCCACCCAATACTTACCTCCCTGGAAGCGCTGGATGCAGACCTCTTCCGGCCTGTGTCCCGCTCTGCACTCTGCTCAGGCGGCGCGATGACGTCATCGTGCCGCCTGAACTGCTCTGATAGGCTGCCGGCACAAGGCCCGCAGCCTATCAGAGGAGCAGGGGAGGGAGACGCCTCTCCCTCCCCTGCCGCACAGCACAGCGATCTGTATCGCTGTCCAGAGGACGGCGATACAGATAACTATGGAGATGAACGCTTCCACAGTGGAAGCGTTCATCTCCTGTCACCTGGAGCCCCCCTTTACGGAGCCTCGCGCCCCATGGGGCGCCCACTATTTGAGAAACGCTGAATTATTGGGAACGAATGTTCCTGTGAATGCTCGTTCATCAGGTGAAACAATTGGTCATGTGGACACCTAAATTATTGTTTCTAGGCAGCAGATTGTGCTGTGTAACGGGCGCTCTGCCGCCCAGTAACAATGCAGGTGTAGGAGGATGATCAGTGATCACAGTATCCATCGCTCATCCTCATACTATGGAGGTGATCACTGCACTTAAAGGCTATGTACACCATTGGAGGCAATTTCTGTTTATGATTGCATTGTACTCGGTTTGGGCTAAAAATCATATTTTCAATTGCCTTTTATTAAAAATATTGAGCCATTCTGTCTCAAAGGGTTAACTGTTTTTCTAGCTGTGTGACTGGTACTTTCACTTTGTGCCCGGTCATCTAATAACCCTTATCTCTAAACTACTAAGAGGTCATAAACACTATTTAAACCATAGTCTTACCAGTAAGATAAGGATTGAGCTTCAATGAGTGTTTATAAGGTCTGAGAACAGAGATAAGGAGTCTGTCTGCTCCACCCTGCTACTAGAGCATCTCAGCTATGTACACAAAAAAGGATTCCATATTTTTTATAAAGACCAATTGAAAAAATAATTTTTTTTTACCTCAAAATAAGTACAATGCAATAATAAAATTGCGCCCAAAGGTGTACATAGCCTTTAAATGCAGTGCTTCATCTCCGCTAACAAGCAGGCAATTGTCGGGAAGGAAGCGTTCAAAAATTGTCTGCTTATAAACGCAGTATTAATGAGCCTTTAAGGATTACAATTCTTTCATTTTTTCCCTATACAGAGGGTGACTACAAGCAGCGATGAGCAGGAAAAATTGTAAACAAGGGCCCCTCCTTCATTCTCTGGATCGGTGTGGGTCCCACAGGTCCTAGCAATCTGTCACAACATTTACTTGTGGGAATATCAATTCAAGTTATAAAAATACAACTGTACAGATATAATAGAGTCTTATATTTTTTAAGCTGTATATGTTTATCAGAATTTCTTAAACAAAACAAGACATAATAAGGCCATGTTCACATCAGTGTCAGCAATTTCCATTGTTCTGCTCTATTATAGGAGCAAAACAACGAAAATAACCAAAGTGTTGAATTCAGCATATAACCAACACGAACAGAGCCAGAAAGACCCCACTGACCATAATGGGATCTGTTCAGTGTCCGTTTGTTTGTCCCCTTTTTTAATGGGAATAAAGTTCTGTACGCATTATATTTTTGTCTGCTCTTGTGTGTTGTGTGCAATGTGTGCTGGAGTCCCCAAGCACAGCCTCTAATGCAGATGTGAACAAGCCCTAAGGTTGATTACAGTCATATAGTACACTGACAATTAGAGTTGCACCGAGTATCGAAGTATATCGATACCCAATCGATACTTTTAGACCCAGATTGATACGACACTGGGTCTTACTATTTAGCGATACTAGGCTGCGCTGCTGTGCAGTCTAGTATCAGTCAGAGAACATGGCACACGCCGCTCTCAGCGCGCACCATGTTCTACTCAGCAGCACAGTGGAGAAGGAGGCAGTTTCTCAGTCCATCCCCACTGTGATGCGGCTGCTGCTGCCACCATTGGGGAGTTAGCACTGGGGTGGGACTGTGGACACTGCGTCACCAATGAATGTAATTAACACATTAATTCAAGTGTAGGCAGCAGGTGCAGCACCTGAGGGATTAATTGCCGTGGTTCAGTGGATCGCATGCCCTGTTATTGAGACCGGGTATGTGATACCGCCGCTGGCACCCGCATCCTACACCACCAGTATTATAAATTATAACCGGGGCTCCGATCGGTTACCATGGCAGCCAGGACGCTACTGAAGCGAGAGTGTAAGATCCTATTCACCCTAATAGAGCTCTATTAGGGTGAATAGGACAAGGGTTCTAGCCCCTAAGGGGGCTAATAGTAGGTAAAAAGTAAAAGAAAAAAAAATAGTAAAAGTTTAGATCTCCCTCTTTCCCAATTTTACATATAAAATTTATAAACAATAAAAATCATATTACATATCGACACTGCCGATATATTTCCTATGCAGTGAACACCATAACAGAAAAAAAATAATTAAAACTGCACGAGTCGCCATTGTTTGTCACCTTGTCCCCCCAAAAAAATAGGATAGGACTGTTCTATTATGGGCCGGACGTTCCATAAAATGCGGAATGCACGCAGCTTTTTTGGTGTTTTATTTTTTTCGCATGGTATCGAATGATAATGAGTATGGCAATACTTTTTTATGGTATTGAAATAGAATCAAAATTTTTGTATCGTGACAAACCTTCTGACAATAATGTAATACACAAAAATAATAATATAAAGGAATAACACTTGCAGTCATAGAGCTGCAGTGCCACTTGAGCTGCAATACCAAGCACAGCCGCTGTCTAATGGATGGTACTGTGTTTGGTAAGCTGCGAGTAGGAGCTGTGGCCTCCTCATACAGCTGTTCAGGGAGGGTGCCAGGAGTCAGACCCCACCAATCATATATTAAAGACCTATCCTAATGATAGGTCATGAATCTTATTCACCCGGACAACCCCTTTAAGCAGAGCACAGATCTCACTGACTAGCTCTCAAGTCAAGCCCTCTCCTGCACCATTTCAGGAGCCAGAAAAGGTGAGCTTATCAAAGCTTTCAGTCTACATCCTCTGTTATGCCTCTTTGCTTGGCTTCAGGAGCATAAACAGGTAAGAATGTTACAAATGAAATATATCACGTCTTGAGGACCCAGAATGCAAGAGGATCTCATGCAGAGCACTATCCCAGTCCCCAGTAATGAATACTCCCTTTATGACCCGGTAAAATGCTAAATATATAACACATTGTATAGTAAGTATAGTTAAAAGCTGCTTACTTTATTTGTTCCTCTTTGCTCAGGAAGTATTCAAACACATTATTTAGTACAACCACATCAGCTTGGTGAAGAAGGGTCTTCTGACTGCAAATATCTGAATGGTTAACCTGCATGAAGAAACAGAAGACAAAAATACTTAGGAGCAAGTATCAGCAATGCATGCTGACATACAGGATTCAGCTGAGCTACGGCTATTAACAAGAAGCTTTCCAAGGAAACTCTGCTTAGAGAGTGGCCCGTATCTATAATTTATACTTTAACCCCACAGCATCAGTTAAGGTGAATGCCCTTTTCTATAAGAAATGGTACGAGACAGGGGTGTCCCCTATCTCCCCTAATATTTATACTCTGTCTGGAGCCGATTCTAGGCCACATAGGAGCTAACCATGACATATCGGGTTTACAAATTCGGGGAACCTCACATAAAGTAGAAGCCTACGGCGGATGACCTACTATTCCTCCTCACCAACCCCTGCATATCACTACCAAACCTTTTACAGGAACTTAAACATTACTCGCAATTATCAAATTTTAAGATAAACTTTCAAAAATCAGAAGCATTAAACATTACACTCCCCACTAGATTGGCCGTGGAATTGGCGGATAATTTTCCATCTAAATGGACGAGATCTTAACTTAGATACCTGGAAATATATTTAACTTCCAACCTATACGATCTTTATTCGGTGAACTACTCCCTTCTTCTTTGGGCAATAAAAGCGGACTTGGACCGTCGCACAAGGGCACATTTACATGGTTTAGACGAATCTCGATTTTAAAAATTAATATTCTACCTAGAATACTTTATTTCTTCCAAGCCATGCCTATGCACATCCCCAGATTATTCTTTCATACTTTACTTTACTCACACTCTTCATATGGGCAGGGAAAACCCAGAGAATAGCCCACTCTGTCCTATTCTGTCCCAAACTTCGAGGAGACCTAGGCTTGCCAGATTTCATCGCCTACCATAGAGCCACACACCTCCTGAGAGTAGTAGACTGGTGTCGCCACCAGTCGAATACACAATGGGTAACTGTGGAGCAATCCTTCCTACCAACCCCACTGGCCACAACGCCATGGTTGGGGTCCCACACACCACTAGAAGCGTGAAATTATCCCACAATAGGACCAACTCTTTGGTCTATTTCCTCTATCCTGGAAAGCCCTCACCGATGTACCCGATTTTGGGAAATTCCATTACCCCCTGGGCTAGAACATGGATCGTTTGGGAGACTATAGACGGATAATAGGTTTAGAGCACATCATTTTATTGTGTCTGATTCATGGCTCTCCCTCAGTCTCTCACTGACACCTCGGATACACTCAGTCTGACAACTTGGCAATCCCAACAATTGCAACATTTTCTCACCACTCTACCACCAGCGGTTGCATATAAAAGAGACAAAACCGACTTTAAACAAATTTGCGAGACAAGAGGCATAATCCAACACGCGCTTTCTCGACTGTACGGTCTGCTGATCTCACCTCCTAACCAATCGCCTCCAACCTACATACTTAATTGGGAAAGAGACTTGGGTCTTACCTTTTCACAAGAACAGAAAGAATGACTATACACATTTACACATAAGACCTCCATTGCAAGCAACATACAGGTTTAAAGTCCTTTCCATATGGTACAGAGTACCCACCAAACTGCACTCCATTGTCCCTACAGTTTCCCCACTTTGCTGGCGATGCGGAGGAGCTAGGGGGTCGATGTTTCATGTTTTCTGTGAGTGTTCCGTGCTTGCCGGCTTTTGGAATGAGGTATTTAGCGTATCACGTCTAAATTTACCTCCTATCACCTGCCTAAGACACCAGCATTCTTCCTGCTCCATCATAGCGAGATCCCCGTGGCAACATATAAGAGATCGGTGGTTGGACCTTTGGACAATGCCGCGAGAGCATGTATCCCTTGTATGTGGAGACAAACATCTGCCCCCACAATAACAATGTGGATTAATAAAATTCAGGAGACTATGAGGATGGACGATCTGACAGCTTCATTGAGAGGTACCGACAACAAATTCCATAAAACATGGTGATATTGGATTATATTCCAAAATTTTCAGGAATTCAAAATATTGCTAACGACATAAAGAGAGACACATCTATTTATCCCCAGGACTGTGACTGTGACTAGGGGACATCCTCTGCGTCTAGAGGAAAGAAGGTTTGTACACAAACATAGAAAAGGATTCTTCACGGTAAGAGCAGTGAGACTATGGAACTCTCTGCCTGAGGAGGTGGTGATGGTGAGTACAATAAAAGAATTCAAGAGGGGCCTGGATATATTTCTGGAGCGTAATAATATTTCAGGCTATAGCTACTAGAGAGGGGTCGTTGATCCAGGGAGTTATTCTGACTGCCTGATTGGAGTCGGGAAGGAATTTTTTCCCCTTAAGTGGGGAAAATTGTCTTCTACCTCACAGGGGTTTTTTGCCTTCCTCTGGATCAACTTGCAGGAAACAGGTCGAACTGGATGGACAAATGTCTTTTTTCGGCCTTATATACTATGTTACTATGTTACATTATTATTTATATACAGAAAGAGGATTTTGTTTTTTTCCCCTTTCCCATCCGTACAACTATACTGAGTTTCCATGCTCACTAACCAACACTTTGGTGTTCACTTAACCTATGTACACTAACCTGAGAAATAAACATTTATTATCTTTTACAGTTATTACAGAAAACTTTCGAGGACAACTTTCCTGACAATGTTGTTGGGCTGCGTCCCACACTAGGATTTATATGGTCGTTTTAAAAAATATTGAAAATCTAAATAAAGAATTTACAAAAAAAAGAATATGACTTAATTAAGTGTTTATGAGCTGTCAGTAGTTCAAAGGATATACATTACCTACACATAACATGAGAGTAAGATGCTCACAGCTAGATAAAGAGTTAACCCTTTATAACGAAAACCGCTAAAAATTCCAAAGACCAATTGAAAAAAGGATTTTTAGCCCAATACAACTAAAATGCAATCATATAAAAATATGCATCAGAAGTTGAACATAGAGTTTAACTATTTATTCCAGCTACACCACTCCAGTCTTCCCAATTAGCGGCAGTGGTGACGTAGCCGTATACCCACGTGACCGCAGTGGTTATGTGGGTATAAAGGTAGGTCAGCATTGCAGCCAAGAAAACAGAGACTGTTAGAGAAAAATGGAGCAGCGGCATGGGACTATAATGCATCTTTTATTGTTTTATCACATTCCCCCCCCCCCCCCCCCGGGCAATTTTGTTCCCAAATTAGACAACCTTAAGCCCACACAACTGGGCATGGCTGGTATAGTAGGTATCTGTAGGTGGCATTTTGTATTTGGTAAATTGGTGGGTTGAGACATGGAACATGGGATGTCATTTTATGTTGGCTCCTAAAGAGGAAAAAATAAAAAGGGAATTACGGGGCGCGGAACCCTTATTAATAAAGATGATATACAAAAGACTTTCAAGGATAAAAGATACAACGCGTTTTGGAGATGGACTGTCACCTTCCTCAGGTGTCTATAACTGACTTACCTGAATTCTGTCAGAAAAATGATACTTAGTTATGATTTTCTCTTGCAGCTCACAGAATTCGGCATTGATTTCTATTCCTTGCAATTTACTGGCTGAACTGTAAACATAACCCTTGAATGGAAAAAAGACATAAAATAATGACAAAGCATGAATAACTTTAGTGCAATGTATTTTTGTAAATAAAAAACCATACTGTATTTTAATAAGGCAGTATATACAGCGCATTTTCCATGTTCTTCTAGGGTTAAATACAGTAAAATATTCTGCATATAGTAATGAACAATACTGACTGCAATACAGATCTGTACAGCACAGTGTAATCTAGGGTCGTTTCGGGTATCGAATTTTCGATACCCAATCAATACCTTTGTCAATACCCAATCGATACTTTTTTTTTTACACAACTTTTTCGATACTAGGCTTCGCTATTGCGCAGTCAAGTAACAGAGAACAAGGACTGTGCGGCCATGTTCTCCTCAGCAGCACAGGGGAGAAGGAAGCCTCCCCCTGTGCCGCTGCCACCAATGAAGAGGGAGGGGTGGGCGCACTGCGCCACCAATGAAAGTAAATGTTTAATACAAATCCAGGAGGCGGGTGCTGGCAGGGAGCTGCGATCAGCGGCAGTTAACCCCCTCAGGTGCCGCACCTGCCTCCTGTATTAAATGTTAATTATCATTGGTAGCGCAGTTCGCCCCCTCCCCTCAACCATCCCAATATTTAAATCATTGGTGGCGCCATGCACCCCCACCCCCCAGTATTAAAATCATTGGTGGCAGTGGCCACAGGGTGCCCTCCTCCTCATTGGTGGTGCAGTGGCAGCTTCTGATCGGAGCCCCAGCAGTGTAATCCTGGGGCTCGGATCGGTTACCATGGCAGCCAGGACGCTACTGAAGCCCTGGCTGCCATGGTCAGCTCCCTGCTGCTGTGTGCACAAAGCACAGGGCAGCAGGGAGAGTGTGAGATCCTATTCACCCTAATAGAGCTCCAATATGGTGAATAGGACAAGGAATTAAAAGATCCCAGGTTCTTACCCCCTAAGGGGGAAATAGTTATTAAATAAAAAGTAAAAAATGCTGTAACAGAAAAAATATAAATAAAAACTGCGCAATTCGCCATTTTTTTTGTCACCTTGTCCCCCCCAAAAATAGGATCGGACTGTTCTATTATGGGATGGACGTTCCATAAAATGCGGAATGCACACAGCTTTTTTTCACGTTTTATTTTTTTCGCGTGGTATCGAGTATCGCAATACTTTTTTATGGTATCGAAACCAAATCAAAATTTCGGTATCGAAACAACCCTAGTGTAATGTAGTCTGTAATGCACATGTCATATGCAAGAGGCCTTTTATAATTATTACACAATATTATATATAACACAGAAGTTACATTTTATATTTGATGACTATATAGCCATTGTTGTTGAAAGAGGGACGCATCACTTTAAAAACATTGATTTTCTGGGAGTTTAATATTGATTGCCTATCTAAAGGATATGTAATCTTCAGAAACAAGGACAGATTTAAGTCTCAATCCAAGGCCACTTTTTATCACACTTTAGTGACCACAAAGATGGATCAAAGCTCATATAAAGGTAGGAAGGAGCAGGTTAGCAGGTTAGTTCCTATTGGCAAACGCACTTAACAGGGCAACCAAACCCCATTTATCTTCAATTCTTTAGGGGAAACCCCTTAAATTTGGCTTATTTCGTATAGAGGGGAGCAAATTGTTAATATCCAAAACTGGAGTTCATATCCCCACGTCTTCCATTTTTCATGGGGGGAAAGTCTCACTCAGAGCCATATAGTTGAGAGTAGAGATGAGCGAACTTCAAAAATTAGTTCGGCGTTCGGGTTGGGGTAATCGCCGCATCCCGTTATGGATTCCACTACCGCGGACTATCCCGGCATATGGAATCCATAAGGGGTGGCTTCCACGAACCCGAACTTTGGAAAAGCCGAAGGACTTGGGGTGACGTCACCGTCATGTGATCAGTGCAGGGGGCGTGGCTCAGCACTGGATTTGATGCGGCGATTACCCAAACCCGAATGCCGAACTAATTTTTGAAGTTCGCTCATCTCTATTCACGACCCCATCTCTTTCAGTCAGATCCGACCAAGATTGTGCTCCCTCCAACTTCTCACCCACTTCTCCAGCAGGACTCACATATTAGTAAGGGGCTCAGCGTCTCCAGCGGGCTCGGCATCTCCAGCAGGCTCGGCGTCTCACATGGCCCGCTGCCTCCAAATCAAATAGCAAACGCGAGGTGGGGAAGGTGGAGCTTGGTATCTCTCGTCAGACGCTCTCATGCATGCAAGGCAAGGATATGTAATCAATATCTGTTAAGAGTCTAGTGAGCGCCGTGGCCTTTTTCTAGGCCAGTGATGTCACGTTTATTGGTCACATGGCCTATTCGCAGCTCAGTCCTATTCAAGTGAATGGGCCACGGCTGCAATACCAATCACAACCACTATACAATGTCCGGCGCTGTGCTTGGTAAGCTGTGAGGAGACTGTAGCACTTAAAAAAAGCATCTTCAAAATTGGCATTGGCGATCAGATATTGATGACCTATCCTGAAGAAAACTCCCAGAAAACTCCTGTAAAACCTATAGAACACAATGCAAGGATAACTGTAACCACAATGTTTCAAAGGGACAGTATGTATATATCGCTTGGATTGCCAGGACACCCATGATACTCTGAAATATTTCCCATGCACAGAGATTCTCTCAGCTACTCGCTATGCAGGGAACTACATTACAGCCCCATTCACTTGAATGGAGCCGTGTTGCATTTCATTGCAAAGCAAGACCCCAGGATCACCACTAAGCAAGACATAAGATGAGGGGGCCTTGACGTCAGGTCCCCACCCATCATAATGTTATGGCATATTCTAATCATATGCCATACCATTGTTAGATTGGAACACCCATCTAATCTCATGTCCTACCGCGTATAGCACTGCTCCAAGCCTTGAGCCCACATCCAATAAAGTCTTCCCACTCAGATCAGGTAAGGCATGCTGGAAAAGAAACTTGAGTTCCAAAATGGAGAAAGAATGTGAAAGAAAGTCTGCAAATGAAAAAATAAAGAAGAAGGTCACAGGTAAGGTACCAATATGCTCATTACAATATTGTGTATATGAAAGCACAGATGTAGCAGAGCTCACCACACGATTAACATTTATAAAAAATAAAAAAAATAGGCACAATTATTATTATATCAAGTGTACAATAATAATTCGCCAAAAAAAACGTCATGGATCTGCAAAAACGGATCCGTTACAATAATAGAACTGCATGCATCCGGCATGAACAGATCCGTTTGTACTATCTGTAACAACGCCATTGAAAGTCAATGGGAGACGGATTTGTGTTCTATTGTGCCAGATTGTGTCAGAGATCAGTTGGGCTCAGTTTCGTCACGCGGACAGCAAAACGCAGCAGGCAGCCTCCAGAGCGGAATGGAGACTGATCAGAGGTAAACTGATGCATTCTGAGCGGATCCTTTTCCATTCAGAATACATGAAGGTAAAACTGATCCGTTTTGGACCGCTTGTGAAAGCCCATGACGGATCTCACAAACAAAAAGACAAAACGCTAGTGTGAAAGTAGCCTGAATTGTATTCCTTACTTCTTGAACGCAGCGAACTGGCGTATATCAGTTAGTGAATGATCCCTTTATCTCTGATCTTGTACCTGCAGATAAATGGAATTCAACCTTGGCTTTGTTTGTTGTATTAAACTTCTTCAGTCAATTTTATAATATATTTTAGTTAAACACACATAAATGAAACCAGACAAAATTGCTAATAAACTTTAACACGGGACCTCTGTTCTCCTGATTAAGCACTTCTCACAAGAATGAGCGCTATCGGAAGTGATTCTTTTCTGCTGCTGTTAGGCTGTCCAACCAATACCGACCCAAGCGGAGACAGACTGCACTCATCTGCTACAGGTTTCTGTGGATATCATTCCATCCAGAGATTAAATCCTATACGCTGTGATATCTATATCCCTAATTTTTTACATTTTTTTATCTGTATTCTGTCACTGTAATGCCTTTATTTTGGCTTTTTTGTATTCTGTGTGCTGCTGTAACACTGTGAATTTCACCATGGTGGGACTATTAAAGGATTATCTTCTCTTCTCCCCTATCCAACCCCTTTGACTAGAATATTACATTATTTTTCTTATGGGGATACACTAGTATTTAAAGTCTGACTCCAGCGAAAACTTGAAAATTCCGTTTTGACTGTGGTAAATTTCCATAAAAGTTGCTTGATTGGATCCCCACACTGGGGAGCGACTATATTGTGGTCACCAATTATTTTCTTTTGCTTACTACTGAAATAGTAGATTGCAACATCAAAACACTAAAATTAGTAATGTCACATGAAGACACAGTGATAGGTAAAACCAGCTCAGCAATGTTAGGAGTCGGACCCCACCAAATGACCTACAGTATATCTTAACTTCCTAGACCTTGTTGAGTGGGATGTGAAGGAGAAATGAAATAAAGGTTAAAGAGGACCCTTTAACCACAAAATGCAATGCAATATGACAGCATCATGTCATTTAAATGGGACGGCTCGTTTCTATACAAGTGTATACTACAGAGCCATCCCATTGAAATGAATGGAACGGCTTGGGTGTAATTACACCTGCTCACCGCTGCAGATGCAACGGCCAGCATGTAAACAATGACGAGGAGGCAGCGCTGGCACGGCGCTCGCCTTCTCTTCAAACAGCTGATCGGCGGGGGTGCCGGGTGTCGGACCCCCGCCGATCTGATATTGATGACCTATCCTGAGGATAGGTCATCAATAAATATAACTTGGATAACCCCTTTAATTATTGAGGAACACCTAAAGGGTTAATAAAGTTTGTAAAATCAGTTTTGAATACCTTGAGGGGTGTAGTTTCTTAACCCTTGCTTTTTTACCTGTAAAGAGAGATTGAAATGGAAAAGTGCCAAAAATTACTGTTTTGGCACCGTTTTTAATTTTTATTTTGAACCGTGGTAATCTGGGGGGTTAGGTCATGGGATATTTTTATAGAGGAGATTATTATGGACGCGGCAATAACTAATAAGTCTCCTTTTTACAATTATTTAGGTTTTAGACTATATTATCCTTTTTGAGACAAAAAAATTTTTTTGTATCTCTACAGTCTAAAAGTCATTTTTTTTAACGTTTTTTAGCCGATTGTATTAGGCAGGGGCTCATTTTTTGCGGGATGAGGGGACGGTTTTAATTGCACTATTTTGGAGGGCATGTGACTTTTTGATCGCTTGCTATTACGCGATTTATTATGTAAGGTGACAAAAAAAAAATTGTTTTTGCACTTTTGTTTCCCAGTGTTAATCTAAGGGGTTAGGTCATGGGGTATTTTTGCACTTTTTTTTCCCCGTGTTAATCTAAGGGGTTAGCTCATGGGGTATTTTTATAGGCCAGATTATTATGGACGCGGCAAAACATCATTTGTCTACTTTTTTAATTATTTTAGATTTATAAACTATCATTTAAAAAAAAAAATTGGGGTACTTTTTATCCGATTGTCAGTGGCTACATGGAACAGGGGATAATAAATTTAGTACTCCATGGAAGTGTGGTACTCCCTGAAGCAACCAATAACGCAGAGGCCCGGATGATCGGGGAACGTGTCTGAGTGGTGGTGTCCTTTCGTATCCACCTCTTGTGACACACTCTGCATCTTTTTTGGGTTCGTCCCTTCTTTCCAGTATAGGGGACCACACATGGAAAGTGTTGGCCAGTGACGATCCGGGCGCCTCCAGTTCCTAAGGTACTCCGGCCTGCTCTTACCCGGTCAGAAAAGATCAGGGCCTTGAGGACTGCCTCATAGAATTGAAAGAATTGAAGGAATTTCCCTGTGTTGCCAGCGCTCCGGAACAATACAAATGAGTTGTACAAGGCAACCTGCACCAAGTAGACCGCAACTTTTTTGTACCATGTCCGGGTTTTGCACATGCCATTATATGGCTTGAGGACTTGATCAGAGAGATCAACTCCTCCCATATACCGATTGTAGTCGACGATACAATCGGGCTTGAGGACCGTTGCCATGGTATCTCGCACAGGAACAGGGGTGATGCCTTTACCGTGAATTGTGGACAGTACAAGGACATCCCTCTTGTCCTTATAACTGACCAGCAACAGGTTTTCACTGGTAAGGGCACGGGTCTCACCCCTGGGGATAGGTACCTGGACGGTAGGGAGACTGCGCTGACTTTTCCGCACAGTCCCACAAGAGGACGTGGATCTGGCGGCGAGTGACTTGAACAAGGGAATGCTAGTATAAAAATTACTAGCACTCTGTTCCGATCACCCCGTACTGGGCGGCGGTGATCGGAAATACTCATGACGTACCGGTACGTCATGAGCCCTTAAGAGGTTAAAGAAATTCAGTTAAAGGGGTTCTCCACTTTTGCTATATTGATGACCTGTCCTCAGGATAGGTCATCAGTAACAGATTAGCAGGGGCACGTCTGCCAGTACCCCACCGATTAGTTGTTAGAAGAAAATGCAGCGCTCGTACAAGCACTGTGTTCTCTTCATTGTTTACCTGCTTGACGTCAACATTCCACCAGCACAGCAGTGTTGCTACTGCTGCTCCATCCCATTTACTTTAATGGGATGGCTCCCTCCTATTCACTTGAATAGGAAGGAGCCGTCCCATTGAAGTCAATGCGGCAGCAGAGCTGTAATTACATCTGCTCACCACTGATAAATTGATGGAGAGCAGGTAAATAATGTAGAGAAGGTAAATAATGTAGAGAAGACAGCGCTAGTACAAGCACTGTGTTCTCTTCAAACAGCTGAATGGCAGGGGTGTTGGCAGTCAGGCCCCAATCGATCTAATATTAATGACCTATCCTGAGGACAGGTCATCACTATAGAAAAAGCGGAGAACCCCTTCAAGTGCAGTTCTTCTTGTGTAGTCAGTGACTCACCTTGTGGTGCTGTTTTTGTAGAACCACATGACGTACAGTAATTGCGGCTCATCTTTCCTTCTTCACATAATGAGTCAATTGCCTCATCGTTATAAAGAAAGGCATCTACATGAAGGGTCGGCTTCTGGAGCCTTTGAATCTGAAAATACAAATTAAGAAAAATACTAAGACGTGGGTGTTGACTGGATCAGATAATTAGACTATGAAAAATGAGGAGTGCAGAAAAAGGCCCCTGTATTGAATGTTAGGTGAGTGTTTTGTGTGGATCTCACAAGAATTGTGTTTTCAAAGCTCCATCCAAACAGAGAGGCAAAAATGTGTAATATTCAGGCCACAGAAATACATAGCAAGCCGTTGCAGAAAGGCACCGCACATGGGTGTACAGTGTTGGGCACCGGTGCATAAGAAAGACATAGAAGACCTTGAGTAAGTTCAGAGGAGGGCAACCAAAATAATAACTGGAATGGGTAGTACCCAGAAAGATTATCAAAATTGGGATTATTTATTTTAGAGAAAAGACGATTGAGGGGAGATCTTATAACTATGTATAAATACATCAAGGCTAAAACAGAGATCTCTCCCATGATATATTCATACCTAGGACTGCATCTATACCAAGGGGACATCCACTACACCAAGAGTTCAGATGGGACCTGGATGCCTTTCTTGACTGTAAAAATAATATAGTTAAAGGGGTTGTATGGTATTGGAGCTGACCAATGCAATCCTTGGAACCTATGCCTAAGAGAAAACACTCCCGCCATTCCCATGTTGTGAGGGAGGCGTTATGGCAGAGTGATGGTGCACAGAGTGGCCGCACATGGTGCACTGAAAACCTTATCTGCATTTCTCAGGATCAGAGGACCGGATTTTCACAAGAAAGGTAGGATTATGTTCCAGAGTACCTCCCCTACATTGTGGGGTCTTTACTCTGAGACCAATTTTGGAGGTGACAGGCTCCCTCTAAGCCATTTGTAAGCAGTTACATCTCTATTCGACTTCAGGATGGATACGGTCGCCAGCAGCCACCTAACCAGTCAGACTGGGGGTCGGGAACCCCTATTAAGGAGACAGGCATCAGGGTCAGACGTTTATGACAAATCCAGTAAGTATTCCTTAAACGTGCAAGATGGAAAACCCCTTTTAAAGGGGTTTTCAGAGATTTCAATACTGATGACCTGTCCTCTGGACGGCACGTTCATCAGTCATGTGGCCTAGGCACAGAAATGAATGGGGCTGAGCTGCAATACCAAGTACGGCCGCTATACTATGTATGGCGCTGTGCTTGGTTAGCCGTGGTGCTCACAGGAACGCTGGTGTCTTCTCAAACCGCTGATCAGCAGGAGGTCCCAGGTGTTGGACCCTCACTGATCAGATACTGAGGATAGGTCATCAGTATAAAAATCTTGAAAAACCCTTTTTAAGGCTACGTTCACACTTGAGTTGTTGTTTTCCAGTATTAAGATCCGGCAGAGGATCTCAATACCGGGAAAAAACTTTCCGTTTAGTCCTCATGCATTCTGAACGGAAAGAGGATGTCTTCTATTCCAGCAGAATTCCGTCTTGTGACCGGACATAAAACCACTGCAAACTGCGGTTTTGTGTCTGGTCAAAAAAACGGAAAAAAAATGGATCCGTCCCTGGAAACAATGTAGGTGGATGGTGACAGATCCGTTTTTTTAAACTCTTAAAAAATATCACCTATTCACTTTTAATGTATTTAGTGCCCGATCCGTTTTTTTCTGTTTTGATTTCACACGACTGCATCCTAATGGAACGGATACATCCTGATGTGCAAAATCAAAACGGATCCGTTTATTGAGATCCTCTGCCAGATGGAGGTGTGTAAGTAGCCTAAGGTTTTCCAAGGTTTCCAGTAGCCTAAGCAATAATGACTTGTGCAGTGTACCAGAAAAAAATGTATCATCTTCATTCTAAAACCTTAAACACCGTATCTCACATTTTCCTGTGCTTGTTTCTCAGATATCACCATCGCCTCCACTGGCAAGCAGTTTCGCAAATCGTCAGCAATATTGTGGAGGAGAACATCTGCATTGCTTGTTGTTAGCTCTTCTATTTCACCTAAAAACAGAAATACTTCAGAATAGAAAAGAATCTGACATCAAAGCAACAATGATCTTCCCTTAATGGAGGCCTTGCTGATATTGTCCTCTAGCTACCATTTGAGGTATTGAAGGAAGTTTCTGCCGAGCAGACATTGTGGAGATTTGCTCTACAGCCGCCATCATGGTGATAACCTTGGTGCAGTTTTGTGGTGCCTAACTTTAGGACAGTAATAATAAGAAATATTCCACCTTTAACCCTTTCACTGCTGTGTTTTTTTTTTTCCATTTTTGAGTTTTCATTTTTCATCCCTATCGTCCTTGAGCCATAACTTTTTTATATTTCCGTTCACATAGCTGTATGCGGGCTTATTTTTTGCGGGAAAAGCTGTACTTTCTAATGCCAACATTATTTATGGCATACAATGTAGTGGAAAGCGGTAAAAAATTCCAAATGGGGTGGAATTGGGAAAAAAAACGCAATATCTACACCGTTTTATATGTTTTCTTCCCACGGCGTTTCATTTGCCGCAAAACTGACCTGTGCTCTTCATTCTCTGGGTCAGTACAATTACAACGATACCCCCTATGTATAGGTTTTTTATGTCTAAATAGCGTAAAAATAAATTTGAACTTTAAAAAAAATATATATTTTTTTTACATCACCATTTTTTGACCCCCATAACTTTTTTCGTTTTTTACGGTACCTTCACACTGGCTTTTTTCTTTTCCGTCCTAGAGTTCCGTCGTCGGGGCTCTATGCCGGAAAAAAACTGATCAGGATTATCCCCATGCATTCTGAATGAAGAGAAAGCCGTTCAGGATGCATCAGGATGTCTTCCGTTCAGTATATGAAGGTTTTTTGGACGTTGACAAAACCGCAGCATGCTGCGGTTTTATCTCCGTCCTGAAATGCCGGAACACATGACGGAATGCCGGATTATGTCCCATTGACTTACAATAGTGCCGGATTCGGCATTAAGAAATAACTGGTGCAGACCTAGTTTAAAACTGTGAAAAAAATACAAGACGGATCCGTCTATCCGCATGGCAAATGGAGAGACGGATCTGCTCGTGCAATGCATTTGTAGGCGGATCCGTCTACAAATGCTTTCAGTTGTCATGCGGTATGCCGGATCCGGCGGGACGAAACTGCCTGCCAGATCCACACGCTGTAAGTGTGAAAGTACCCTTATAGTTATAGCTACTGAGCTGTGAGGGGGTTCATTTTTTGCGGCATAATCTGCAGTTATTATTAATACCATTTTTGTGTGTGTGTGTGACTTTTTGATCCCATTTTATTAGGTAAGAGAAGCAATGAAAAAATGGCAAATTGGCCATTTTGACCTTTTTTTCCGTTACGCCATTCGCTGTATTGGAAAAATATTTTTATATTTTAATAGTGCAGGGGCGTTTCGGTCGTGGTGATACCCATGATGTTTATATTTTTTGTTATTTAGGTATTTATTTTTTTTATTATAAGGAAATACGGTGGGTTAAACTTTTATTTGTTATATCTTTTTTAACATTTAAAAAAAAAATTGCAATGATTTTGAAGCTCATATATGAGCCTATAAAATCTATTTTTTTATTTATAATTTTGAACAATCATGTATTTTTAAAATTGGTTTATTACTGTCTATTGCTCATTTCTTATGTTGGCCTGCCATCTGGTGGCCAAAATAAGAATTGCAGCATGAATGCTCAAAGTCTCTTCCGCCAGACCCAGTGCAATGAAAGCAACTACAGACATCCCCATTGGCCCCAGGGTATGTCGGTAGGATGCCCAGAAGCGCGAGCTTCCGAGTATTTAACACATTAGATGCCGTGATCTCACTTGATCACAGCATTGGAAGCCTTTAAATATCGCAATCGGCATTATTGCCGGTTGCGGTAATTAGCCGCAGGTCTCTGCTGTTTAAAACAGCCGGCCATGACGCCCGCTGCATGTGCGAGCTATATAGAAGGATGGGCTAATTCAAGCATTGCTTTCTAACCAGGTGGGCTACTTTTCTAAATGTGTGGGGGGTGATTTACCAAAAGTGGTGCAAAGAAAAACTGGCTTAGCTTCCCATAAAAATCAATAAGATTCCACCTTTCATTTTTCAGAGATCCTTTGGAAAATGAAAGGATCAATATGATGCCATGGGCAACTAAACCAGTTTTTCTTTGTACCACTTTTGATAAATCTCCCCTGTAGTGCCTAAATTGCGCAGCCATGAAATAGAGGTTGTCCATGATTAGAAAAACATGGCTTTCTCCCAAAAATAGCGCTAGCGATTGTGTCTGCTATTGCAGCTCAGCTCCTTAGAAGTTACTGGAATGTAACTGCACTGTCACACACAACCTGTGGACAGCTGTGGTGCTGTTTTAGGAAGAAATCAGCCATGGTTTCTAATCCTTAAAAATCCAAAGGTAAAACTATACCTAATACTAATACAAATATCATTTGCCTAGTCAAAATATTCAGAACGGCCTCTTTCACACAAGTGTACTTGCAGTGCGTTTATGATCCGTATTTTGTGTACCAGAATGTGCTGTTAAAGGGGCTGTACGGTTTCAGAGCTGAACCTGGACATATCCCCTTCTTCACCCCTCTGAGTTGCGCTCCCTTGCCCTGCGCTGAATTGCAAAAGGGCAAGGGCTTTTTCAGCAGATCCGGTGAAGTACCGGGTCTCGCCATGGAAATGCTAGGCAAAGGCTTCCGCCTAGCAGTGAGCCCGGTGACATCACCAGAACTAATGGGCGTGCTTTAGAGCTGCCCTAGCCTGTAAAACAGTGTGGAACAAAGACATATACCTTATTTTTTGGACTATAAGACGCACCATACCATAAGATGCACCTAGGATATAGAGGAGGAAAATAGGAAAAAAATATTTCTCAGCATTCCTCAGATCAGGCCCCCAAGCCGATTAGACAGAAAAATAAATAAATGAATTTACCTCTCCTGCTCCGGACTGACACTCACCACTCGCTGGTCTTCTTTAGGTGCACGCTGCACTGTGATCTGATGTTGTACAGCATAAGATCTTAGTGCGCACCTACGAGCACTATGCCCTGACCCTGTACGCAGTCAGAACATGTGCAGTGAGGCACCCAGAAGAAGACCAGAGAGCGGTGAGTACAGCCAGCAAAGCACTTCTCTCATGCTGATGACAGTTCCATAATGGAAGCAGTCATTAGCATTGGTACTATAAGACACACTGCCACCCACCACCCGCTTTTGGAGTCTTATAGTCTGAAAAATACTGTATTTTCCATTAGTATTTGAAGTAGGCGGCATATCCTAGTTTTGTGCGTGTTCTCTTACAAATACGCCCATTATAGTCTACATGAGTGTATCAAAAATACAGGAAGGAAGGAAGGAAGGAATACGCATGTAAATCTGGATGAATTACTGAAGCAATACTGATGACAACGTTGATGGTATATTCTCCGGAATCTGTTTGTGTTTGTATTCTCGAGTCAAAGTATGGATGGATTTCAATACGCTTGTGTGAAAGAAGCCAATATCTAGTTCAACTCCACAAAATGGTGGCTGCTAATGTTACGAGGGCACGGTGGCAGTTCATACTTCCTTCCTTGTAAAGACAATAAAGAAGCAACTTTGCAAATAGTCTTGATTAAAAATATTTTGTTTATATGTATACAGTTCCTATGCAGACCTATGTGTCTCCATAGTTACAGACTGCAAACTCTGGGTGTAGAAACCCACCCGCTCCTCCAGAATCAATGGAGTAAGGGTAGGTTAACCAATGAGTTTTTGGAGAAGGTGTGGAGGCAGATTTTCCTGCGGGTTTGAAAAGGAATGGAAAATATAAAGGAAGACATTACACTTCTCCTGCCTGCTGGATCCACTTCTGGCTTTGGCATTAAAAGCCTCAAAACATCCGAATTCGTACGTGTGAACCTACCCTAACATAATTACAGGACACAAGCGTAGGCAAGCACAGAAATCTTTTTTTTTTTTTTTTAAGAAGACAAGAAACGTTAAAAAAAAGGGGGGCGGGGGAGAGCAAACAAACACACCGCAAATCATCACAACTACCGTGCGTGAGAATGCTGCTGTAAAATAAAGACATATTTAAAAAATCAGATCCCTTGTGAAAAGATCCTATAAAAGCTGCTAATATCATTCACACGTAGATGTACGTTTCTATGAAAATTCTCAAAAATAAAGATGATTATAACCATATCAGACACGATTAGTGATCCCTCCCACTGATGTACAGAGGCCTGAAGTGGCTGATAACAGGGAGCAAGGAACCCCTAGGCTGCTTACTGCTGGTTTTCAGCCACTGGATAACCTTGGGCAGGACACCGGGGGACACCTGTCCCAGCAGACTGAGGATAGCAACCTGAGCTTCAGCTACTTCCATCTGACAGGCGCCTCCGAGTATTTATCTCGTTATGTTTATGGGTGTACCAAGATGGCTGCCAGGAATGGCATACATGGCACAACACAGACTATACCGGGAAACGAACTCGGGTCTTTCACGCCGTTAATTAAAACCTAAGTCCAAGTGTTTTACAGCAGGGTTTTTATTTCAATTAGCCAACACGGTACGCAGCAACCGGCGCCCCTCCGAAAGCAGGAACGGTTATTAGCTTCCCCTGCGGCAAGAGGATCGAATTTTAAGTAACACCGGAAGTCCATCTCGGTCTCTGAGCCGGAAGTAGAAGGCTGGGTCGAAGGTTAAAGGTTGCCTGCATATGGTGACGTTTCCTATAGACCGGAAATTGCTGGGTTCTACCGTCTGGCTGCGGATTCCGTGCGGTTCTGTTTAGAATCTGGTCGTGGTTTCCAAGAACTGAAACCAGGGGAGGCGAAGTGGAGGCGCCGTCCCGTAGGGGGCGGAAGATACAGCTGTAATCGACCGGCAGGATACCCGGAGAAGGGGCTCGTTATACGAAGGGTAATGGCCAGATGAAAGCATATGTGGGCAGGAGGCTCCTAGCAGCTGCGGCATTACAGGGGGTTCTCATCCCCCTTTATATGCTGGACCTGCAGAGAATGGTCAGACTTCATAGAGGTGATCATAAGTCAGGATGTCTGGTGTTGTAGTGGGGGTCGGGTCCTAGGGGAGAGGAGGGGGATTGTGATCATCCTCATCATACCAAAGGATAATGGAGAGTTTCCGGTCGATCGGATACTTTTTCCTGAAGGTTTGCTCCACGCAGTATTAGCAGTCATGGCTGGAGCTGTATGTTTAGTGCAGCTAAACCCATCGGGGCGAAACTTCTCTGGCTCAAACATCTGAGTCCATGTAGATGTTTTTCAATGGTCACCGTCCTATAAAAGCTGATTCGAGGCCTGATTAAGCATAAGCATATGTTCACATGGACTAACACTCACGCAGATTTTAGGAGCAAAAACGGAGTCAAACTGCTTTCCAGTGGGAATTTCCATTGCTGTTCATGCAGCAGTTTTTGTTTCTGTGTACATTTGAAATCTGCTAAATGCTGATGCAAACTTCATGTAAAAACTGCGTCAGGGTAGCCGCGGGGCTGATAAGTAGTTGGATGCGCTGTATGCCAAGCCACAAATCCGTGGCAGAAATCTCTGATTTCTGCCGGGTTTCCATAGCAACCCACTTAAAATTTTCATGACATGTATTTTTGGACGAGTGAATCGACTCTAGGAGGAGTGATTGGTTCTCATCGTCATGGTAAGGGGAAGTCTCTGCCCAATTCAGCACTCTTATGTCATAGAAAAGCGTGTGGTTTACCGCACCATTGACACCTGCACTGTAATATACTGTGTGGCTGGCTACCTACCTACGGCATCATGTGTCATGATTTGTGAGGATCGGAGCTGTACAGGAATGTGGGCTCCCTTGTCTGGTTTAGGGACATGACATGTCTGTATACATACTTTACACAGAGAATGCTATCAATCACTCATAACACCTCCCTGTGTACAGCTATCAGTGACTGATGGCTATCTATGTATACACACTTACACAGAGAATGCTATCAATCACTGATGACACCTCCCCGTGTACAACTATCCGTGACTGACAGTCATCTCTGTATACACACTTACACAGAGAATGCTATCACTGATAACACCTCCCTGTGTACAGCTCTCAGTGACTGACAGTCATCTCAGTATACACACTTACACAGAGAATACTATCAATCACTGATGACACCTCCCCGTGTACAGCTATCAGTGACTGATGGCTATCTGTGTATCCACACTTACACACAGAATGCTATCACTGATCACACCTCCCCCATATACAACTATCAGTGACTGACAGCTATCTATGTATCCACACTTACACAGAGAATGCTACCACTGATAACACCTCCCCCGTGTACAGCTATCAGTGACTGACAGCTATCTCTGTATACACACTTACACAGAGAATGCTATCAATCACTGATAACACCTCCCCGTGTACAGCTATCAGTGACTGACCGCTATCTCTGTAGACACATGGTGTCCAGTGAAGTTATGTGGGATCTATAAGTAGGTAAGTAAAGTTCTCCAACTCCAGACTCAACAGGCACTGGGATATATAATACAACAGCAGCGTCATGCTGGAACAGTGAAGGAGTTACCCGGTGTTGATGGAAGTTCTCCGTTATCTATCATTGTATGCGATCTTCACTAGTTAGGCGCTAGGCCATTTGAGATAATGGCCCAGAGTATTATGTTTTCTCCACCAAAATCTACATAGTCTTCGGAATCCACCAAATTCAGACTTGCCTGTTTCACCACCTGATAATGCTGCATGACCCCCGGAGTTTTTAGGGTGTGTGCTCGAGGGCTTATGAATGGGTGTATGGCATTAAGTCCCCCAATCCCTAAAGCCCCTTATGATCAGGTCCTCCACAGATGCTTTCCCTGGACAATAATGGCATTTATTGGTCACCTGTTGGAAAAGTGGCATCTTATATTTGAAGATTGAATGTCGGCTTGAATTTTTTTTTTGTGCCGCCTGATTGTAAGAGGAGGGGGAGGGGGTGTTAAAACCTTCCCCACACACCCTTACACATTTGTCTTTTTTAGTTCCCATTCCTTTTGAATGCACTCCTGATTTGTGTTCAAAGATCTCAATGTGTGACTTCAACCACTGGATGTAAACAATAATGGCTCCATTTACTGATGGCAAGCAGAGATCTTGAAAACAGTGAGAAATTTAGCCATGAATCCTGCTTGTGATCCCCCATCTATTGACTGTGGAAAGCCGCTGAAGAAAAAAAATTGCCTTTGCTCTGCTTATCCATGTATTATACAACATTTTATCTGAAGTGGCACAACTTTCTATGACCACATCAGCTGTTCAGTGGTGGACTGTGAACTTAAGGTGGCCCTGGGAAAAATACTAAAAGTGGCCCTGTTTTGTAGTTGGGTCCAAATTGATGGAAGGCAGGACCAACTCAAGTAGGCGAGACCAGCAATACCATCTTTTGGGACATTATACCACCCCAACAGAGCCAAATACCACAGTCCATCACAAAATATTCCCCCAAAACGTCTATTGGCTGGTAGTGAGGAGGCTCCGGGAAATTTCCCTGTAAAGTCTATAGCCAATGTGCCCCTGGCTGTTCAACAGGGGTTTACACTAGAGATGAGCTAACCGTTTGAGTTTCAGTTTTCCAAGTTTTTAATAACGTTCGATTTGGACCCCCCTCTTTGCTTCCCAAAGCTCTTGAATGCAATGACCGCCATAGTAAATCATGTTGGAGGGACACTGACATACATAGGAAAAAAGTGTCTCATTCTGAACAAGCCTTAAAATGTTCCCTTTTAATTGGGAGCAGCAGTACAGTGTGGATGTGGAAAGGGTAGGGTATTGGAGGCACGTGGCCTCAATAGTAGTGGCAGCAGAAGCAGCATAGCATGGAACCTACAAGGCAGTAGATTGGCTATGGGTAAAAGTAGTAGCGGCAGATGCATAGCCTTAATAGTGGTGGCATTAGGGGATTAGCAGTGCAGAGTAGCAGCCGCAGCAGCCATATGGTACATGTTGGCAGACAGCAGTAGTGACATGATGGCAGCGGGAGCCGTACGAACACATGATGGCAACAGTGGCGCAGGATGGGGCACCGTCAGCAAGGCCTCAGCAGGAGGAACGTGAAAATCCTTCTGAATTCAGGCTTAGTCCATAAAAAAAAAAAGGGGGTTGTGCTGGACAATGGCGAAGGACAACCTGGTCTGTTTGGGTGTCATCATTCCCCCTGCGGTGCTAAAAATCCTCTCCGGGATGACCCTGATGGCGTGGCAAGAAAGAAGACAAAGGTTATACAGGGCCAGTGCCAGCCACTGTTCTAGTCTGCCTGCCCAGAAGTCCATGGGGTCAGGGAATAAGGTATTTGACAGAGATAGGCCAGTATGTAGGTAGGCCTGAACCTAAGCATTGAGGCGGGGGAACTTGGCTTGCTAATGTGCCTGGCGCAGCACGTGAAAAAATGTTCTATTATGTTGAGCCTAAACTGGCTGCTACCGCTACTGCGGCCTCTGCTGCTTGCGACAGCGGGAAGTGGGGTGACTCTGCAGAAGGGACTCCCTTTCAGACATGCTGGTGGCAGGCGTCTGCTTGCCCAAAGCGGGGGCAAGCTGCATACTCAATGTTTACTGGTAACAACGTCATTTGGCCTCCCTTTCTGTGGGAGGAAAACATTTCCCCATTTTGCTTTGTGAGAGAGAGTCTAAAAGCATGGCTATCCAGTAATCATCAGACTGCTTGATGCGAATGATACGCAGGTCACTGCATAAACAAGCAAGCATACAGCTCACCTTTCTGGCCAGCATGCCCGAGGAGCCACTTCTTTCTGGCTCTGCCCCCCACTGAGACAATTGGGGGTTGTAACCAGTCTCACCGTCATCATCCGCATCCTCCTCCTCCATGGGTGTTTCTTCTTGTGGGTCCCCAACAGCTACAAGGCAGACAGCAAGATGGGTTAGCTGTTCTTTTTCCGTCGTCATCCCTTGATGCATGAACGTCCGTGTCTGCTCGAAGATAAATGAGGGGAATTAGATCTTTCATGCCGCAGTTGTTTCTGCTGATAAACTTTGTGGCCTCTTCGAAGGGCTTCAGCACCCGTCAAGCATCTCGGATGAGCTGCCACTGCCTGACCTCGAAACAACACCTGCTTCCTGCTGAAGTGCATGACCGAATTGTTGACGGTTTTCTGCTGCTGGTACAGACGCAATGACGTGTTCAGGGACCATGTGTTCCCCCCCCCCGGTTTGGCGCGGCCATTGCCATCTTGCCCAGTTGGAGTCGGTGGGGTGACAGCCAGCTAGATATTTGCCTCTTGATGCACATTAGCAACTGCTCGCCTCTGTGGCTACTCTCTCCTAGGCCGATCAGCTCCAACACCGCGTGGCAACACTTGACACGTGTGATAGGAAAAAGGGGGTGTGGGATCTGGGAGGATGTCCATGGGGGAAGCGGATAAGTGCCTGGTGTGGGAGCCAGTCTGACACAATCGAGGAGGGATGGAAGGGACCTGGCCTTGTTGCTGGGGTGCTGACTCGCCAATGCCGCAAAAAACATTGACCCATTGGGCCAGGAAAGATATGTACTGTACCTGCCTGTGGAATGCACCATGACACATAGTGACAACCAGAAGCAGTGGCAAGTCTGTTTTCTGTAACATAAAGACAAAGAGGTGCAATTAAATATCCTTCCCTTTCTACAAACACTGAAGACACTTCTGTTGACCGTTTACCTTGGGAATGATGCAGTATTGGTCCCACTAACAGATTTGGGCTTAATGTGCATTCAAATACGCAGATTCTGGGGAAAAAATGAAGCTTTGAATAATAATTAGAAACCACACATGCCGCACAAAACTCCTGCAGTAGGAAATGGCTTCAAAAACTGCACGACGAGCATGGAGATTCGCCCTTTACAAAAGTTATTCCATATTATAAGAAATCTGCAGAGATTTTGTGGCACTTAACTTCATGGTGTATTGTCAGTGTAGATGTATGCAGAAAGCTTGTAACAATGGCTTTAACGTATTCCAGTAAGAAAAGAGTCTTGGAGTCCCTAGCCCTAGAGAGTGGGCTAACAATGCTTTGCCAGGATGAGCGGAGCGGCTCCTGCCTGTGACCGCTTCACTAAGCTGAAAGTCCTGCATGTAAGCTTTTAGCTTAGCGAAGCGGGCACAGGCAGGAGCCGCTCAGCTAATCCTGGCATGACACACTGTTGCAGGGTACCTATGTGCTATGCCAGCATTCAGCCAACCTCAGGGGGCACAGGCAGGAGCAGCAATGTGCGCTCCTGCCCGTTCACCATTCTCTGCGGCCCCATTGATACAGTGCAATGAATCCGTACTCCAGGTCAGCGATCTGCGAGAATAGTGGACTTTAGGTGCAAATTTCTTTAGTAAAAACTCAATCAATTAACAAAGTATATTAGAAAAACTATTTTGAGGGCATTTGGGACATTTAAAAGAAAAAGTTGAATAAAAGTTTAGTTAGTCTTTAAAAAAAAAAAATATATATATATATATATATATATATATATATATATATATTTTTTTTTTATTTTTTTTTTTAGAACCTTTTTGGTCATGAAATATAGTAATGTTATCTCTCTAATTCTCTTGCAGGTGAGGGTGTGTAACTGACAACCGGCAAAATGGTTTTGGCAGACCTCGGACGGAAGATCACCTCGGCTCTACGCTCTTTGAGCAATGCCACAATCATTAATGAAGAGGTGAGGCCTGCTGGGTGGAGTGTTTAATTCTGGTTAAAGCAACTCGGTGGAATCTATGGGCACCTTAAAACTAAATTTCCATCACATGAGTAATGCATTGTGTAAGCTCAGATGTCAATTATAGAGTTAGGGTTACATACGCACTAGATGGCTGACGGCTGTTTCTGACTCGCCCATCCACATGTATGCTCAGCTAAGGAGGAAAAGCCATTGATGTCGTGTCCGCCTTGTGAGATTGTGCAGTGTGCACCCTCCCGCCTAATAGTTCTGGTTCTACCGCTGCTTGACCCATTAACCAGGGGCACAGTTAAATTATGTCATTATATAGTGTGTATATATGTCATTTATATAGTATGAAACATGCATCAGAAATCCGGGATACTTTCGGCACAGGTAGAAACACACAGGCAGGTGACCCTCAAGTGTCTACCACAGTCCTGTATTTTGAATGTGGCAGTTCTGCCTGTGGCTTTGCAAGCAGCCACATCCCACGGTGTTCACACCAAGATGGAACGTGTCCCTTCTTGGTGCAATCTGGAAATCTGCGCGGAAACAACCTTTTTCAGCTTGTAATCCGTGGACAAAATTTACCTTTTTCATGAAGATTTTTATAATGCTTGGCAGCGGGCAATATTAAAAAAAAAAAAACAACTATTAAAATAAAGAAAAAACATTACGTGCTTTTTAAAAGTCCCACCATCCCCACAAGACCTCTCTCTCTACCCGATAGGCTTGTGTCGATCACCATTCATGCGACACCTCTAACCAATCACTGGCCTCAGTGGTCATGTACCATATTCATGAACCCGTGATCACCGGGGCCGGCGATTGGCTGCAGAGGTCACATGAACTATGAATGACAAGTGCAATCCTATCGGGTATCAGAGAAGCAAAATATTTTAATATTCTGCCACTTTTTTTTTTTTTTCTTCCCACTTGAAGAACTCTTTTTAATCTTTTAGTAACAAGTGGTGCTGATATTCAATTAGTATTTATTTCCTAGTTCCTTATGCATGCGCAGTGGTTGCCTTCTAGTTTTGTAGAAACTCTGTCATACTGTAGTATTCTGCTAGTTTCAGTTTTTCTGTACTATCCACATAGGATCTGCCATGTTTTACAGTACCAGTGAAGTGGATTAGATCTTAACATATTTCATACACGCAGAAAAAGCACTGTAAATCGACCTACAGTGCAGATTTTAAATCCACAGCATGTCCATTTATGCTGCAGTTTTCGCCATCAGCAATGGAGAGGGTGAAATCCACAGCAGAAAATCCCTATTCGTGCCCCTACCGTCGGATGCCGATTCAAAGGAATTTCACTTTATAGGACTAGAAACGTAAATCAAAATTGGTACAAAACGGTAAAATCTTTTTACACCTCTCACATATGTCGTCTTTGTGTTTTAGGTGCTAAGTGCTATGCTGAAAGAAGTATGCACGGCCTTACTGGAAGCAGACGTCAACATCAAGCTTGTAAAGCAGCTAAGAGAAAATGTCAAGTAGGGCTCCATTATTTCACTCTAGGGGTCTTATGTTTTATTACAATATGATATTGCTCATTTTTAAATTTGGCCCGGAGCTAACTATAGGGGATTGACTGCTGGATATGTAGGTAATTCATTACTGTCATCTCTCTAGGTCTGCCATCGATTTGGAAGAAATGGCATCTGGCCTCAATAAGAGGAAGATGATACAGCACGCTGTTTTCAAGGAACTGGTCAAGGTATTGGCTTCTGTGGAGTTTTCTATTGTTTTTAACTAGGCAATAATTGAAGGATTTAGCCCATTATTCGTAACATCTAAGGCAGGGACCGGCAACCTTTGGCACTCCAGCTATCAGATATTTGAAGGGGGTTTCAATGATGGCCTCATCCACTTCATTTTTTGGCAGTACAGGGGCTGTGAGAACCTACACAGGACCCTTTAATCCTCCGTTATAGATAGATGTCTTCCCAAGCATTATTTTTGCATCCAAATGGGGAATGTGTCCCAATCTTATGATTATTGTGCATACACTCTGCATGAGTGTAACGTGAATCTATGGCCTTGGAACCTACATAACACAACATTTTTGCTTGGCGTTCTTGCTCCACAGCTGGTAGATCCTGGAGTAAAAGCATGGACACCCACCAAAGGAAAACCAAATGTTATCATGTTTGTAGGATTGCAAGGAAGTGGAAAGACGACAACTTGTTCAAAGGTAAGAAATGTCTTTCTAGGCTTCTGCCCAGTAAGTGGTCCATTATCTGGTTTATTGTAGTAACCATTACTGTATCACTTTCTAGCTGGCATATTACTATCAGAGAAAAGGGTGGAAGACTTGCTTGATATGTGCAGATACATTCAGAGCAGGTGAGTGCTGCTGCTGCTGCCAATTTAGTTACGCATGAGAGCAGATCAGGGTGTCCCACTGTACCAGGGATGGATTGGTCATAGACCTTACAGGAAAATTTCCCAGGGGGCCGCCCAAGCCCCCATCTCTGCCGCTGGCTGGGTCCATAATAAGCTATCAGTGGTAATTAAATCTGTGAGAATCAGGTACTTTTATACCCGCCCAGCGGCATGTCCTCCTGAATTCAACTATGTCCCGCATCCCACCTCCTAAGCCCCCTGCTCCATAACGTAATCAGAGAGAAAATGGCCTCTATTGGTGGCCAACTCAGAGGAACATCTTTTGGGGCAATATATTGTGCGCCATGTGGTATATTGTGCTATGGTATTGTTGCCCCCCACCTTTGCTGCCCCGCCTCCTGTCAATTTAGACCCTCTTACATTATGGGGCCACTTCTAGGTATTTTTATCCAGGGCCACTTTAGTTTCCCAATCCGCCCCTGCACCGTACTTTCCAAAGCCTCTCGCTGGTTGGAAGACTGGGTTCACAACACAATTGGGAATTATGTTCGGAGTATGCATTTGAACAGTAAAACCAACGGTATTTTCTAAAAAAATATATATGTCTGCCATTGAGTCTCATTGCCTCCCATAGACGAGAATGCTTTTCAGCTCAGTTTAATCGATGGTATACCAGTGTGACCTGTCCATACTAAGTCAGATGGACACTCTTGTCTCTGCTCGTTTCCTGTAATGTTCAAATATACTGTAAACCTAGTTTTACCTGGGACTTGTGGTCTGCTGTAGGTTAAGACCTGAAATTGACTTGAACCCATCCCAACAGTATACTGGTCATTACATTGCCTGTTATACTGGAGTACTAAATGCTACAAATCTGCTTATCTTTATTTACAGGCGCCTTTGATCAGCTGAAACAGAACGCTACAAAAGCCAGAATCCCTTTCTACGGCAGGTAAGTGCATTTATTCTTTCATGGAATAATCTTTATCAAACGAGGCAGACTGACAGCAGCGCTTGTTCATGATGCGTCTATCTGATTGATTTATTTTTTATTCCCCCCCCCCCCCATCTTGCAGTTATACAGAGATGGACCCAGTAAACATTGCTTACGAAGGTGTGGAAAAGTTCAAAAATGAAAACTTTGAAATTATTATTGTGGACACAAGTGGTCGACACAAGCAAGAAGATTCTCTCTTTGAAGAAATGCTTCAAGTTTCTAATGCCATAGTAAGGCAATTTCTCTAGTAGCTATGCACTTATTGTGTGCTAAGGAGGGTTTCCGGGACTTAAAATATTTAAGATCCTTAGGGTAGGTCATAAGTATCTGATCGGCAGGGGTTCAACTCCTCCAATCAGCTGTTGGAAGGGGCTGAGCGCTTCCTCTGCAGCCCCTTACAACAGCTGATCGGCAGGAGTACTGGAAGTGGTACCCCTGCCAATCCGATATTGATGATCTATCCTGAGGATAGATCATCAGTATGAAGGTCCTTGAAAGCCCTTTAACCAAGGGCATAAGCTGTATGAATGCTTTGCTAAGAATGCTCTAGATGTAACCTATTGTGTCTACAACATGTATATCTCAGAAAGTTGAGCAGGGAAATGCAGTACAGATTGAGTTTTTCAGCCTGAGTAAGGCAACCTGCCTTTGTGAGGAATCATACTTCTGAGATTGTAATCTAGTGCTGGAAAATATTAGGCTACTTTCACAATCGCGTTTTGGGCGGTTCCATCATGGATCTGCAAAAAACTGATCCGATACAATAATACAACCGCATGCATCAGTCATGAACGGATCCGTTTGTATTATCTGTAACATTGCCAAGACGGATCCGTCATGAACTTCATTCAAAGTCAATGGGAGACGGATCAGTTTTCTATTGTCAGATCCGTCCCCATTGACTTGCATTGTCAGGCGGACAGCAAAACGCCGCAGGCAATTGTGACTGATCGGAGGCAAACTGATGCATTCTGAGCGGATCCTTTTCCATTCAGAATGCATTAGGGCAAAACTGATCCGTTTTGGACCGCTTCTGAGAGCCCTGAACGGATCTCACAAACGGAAAGCCAAAACGCCAGTGTGAAAGTAGCCATAGGGACATGTATCTATGACACTATAAGTGCCTTCTTCCTGCCCACTCAGTGATGCCTCATTACACAAGATGATAAGCAGCAGGTGAATGGGGATGGAAAAGAATCGTAACTAAGGTGTTGAAAATATGCCCGTATGCCCTTTCATGTACAGATGTGTCCACTTTACCTTTGTTCAAATTTGGTTAAGGAAACCAATTCAATACAATATTGCGACATGCAAGCAAAAGCCTTGATAGGCTGGATGGCCACATATAGATCTCTCGACTAGAGTTGAGCGAACTTGTATTTTAAGTTCTGCGTCCAAAGTTCGGATTCGGGTTATCGAAGCATCCCGTTATGGATTCCGCTACCACGGACCATAACGGCATTTGAAATCCATAAGGGGATTCTTCAATGAACCTGAACCTTGGACAACACTAAGGGACCTGGGGTGACGTCACCGTCATGTGATCAGTGCAGGGGGCGTGGCTCAGCACTGACTTGGATAAGAGGTGAGCCAGTACTGAGCCACGCCCCCTGCACTGATCACAAGACGGTGACATCACCCCAGGTCCTTAGTGTTGTCCAAGGTTCGGGTTCATTGAAGAAGCCCCTTATGGATTCCAAATGCCGTTATGGTCCGTGGTAGCAGAATCCATAACGGGATTCTTCGATAACTCAAACCCGAACTTTGGACGCCGAATTTAAAATACAAGTTCGCTCATCTCTACTCTCGAGACAGAATATCATAAAACAATTCTTTTGAAAAGCTGGTTATCTCATCACTCATACTGGGATGGTACGGAAGGACACATCTGCCTATAAGGAACCCTAATCCATTCTAACAAATGTTTCATTGTTTCCAAATACATAGCAACCAGATAACATTGTGTACGTTATGGACGCCTCAATCGGACAGGCCTGTGAGTCTCAGGCCAAAGCTTTCAAAGATAAAGTAGATGTTGCATCAGTTATTGTGACCAAACTGGATGGTCACGCGAAAGGCGGTGGAGCTCTTAGTGCGTAAGTTTTTTTTTTTTTCCTTTTACTAAGTTGCTTGTAGCAGCAGATTGGTCCATTTCAAATATAAAAAATGAAAAATATCAATCTTAAGAGTGGGGCCCCGTACCCAAAAATGAATGAAGTTGCTGGTTGAGCATAGGATGTACCATTCCATTCATTCTCTATGGGGACCGCAGAGTATGTCGCTTGGCTATTTCCAGAAATCCTTTAGAGAAGGAATGGAGCAGAACTGTGCATGCTCGACCAGCAAAGCACCGTGGCCCCTTCAAACAGCTGATTTGTGTGGAGTGTTGGACCCCAACTGTTGGATACTGATGATCTATCCTGCGGATAGGTCATTAGTAGCTTGAAATTGGACAACACTTTTTTAAAATCCTTTATTTTTGTAATTAATATCCTTTATTTTCATAATGATAAAACATATTATAATTTTTTTTTAGTGTTGCTGCTACAAAGAGCCCAATTATTTTCATTGGAACTGGAGAACATATTGATGACTTTGAGCCATTTAAAACACAGCCTTTTATCAGCAAACTCCTAGGTAAGTTAATTTATCACTTTCTGAGATTTTGTGGGCAACACTGTCACTAAATCAATAAATATGAATGCCCCCCCCCAGTGAGACACTGTTGTATTCTTGTTGTTGTGTTGTCCCCCCCCCCCCCCCTTTTGGATATACTACACCCCTTCCAGTTTACAGTAAATAAACCATTAAACCCCTGTCCGTATTCCGCATGGGAAATGTATGGCTAGCCACAACATCCTTGCCAATAACAGCCAGTGTTTTAAAGGACTGTTTTCCCACTGAAAGGTATTAAGTTGCTTTAAGTTTTTTTATTTTAATGTTCTATTCTAACTTTTTTGTTTCCTGTAGGAATGGGAGATATTGAAGGTTTGATTGATAAGGTGAATGAGTTGAAACTGGATGACAACGAAGCTCTGATAGAGAAACTAAAACATGGTAAGCAGAATAGCTTACCATAGCTGGAGTGTCCATATCTGTGAGCAATGTACTGTCCTGTATTTGAGAATACAAAATAACCCAAAAATATGTTTTAAGGCAAAAACATTTTTTTTACCTGTGGTCTAAAAACGTGTTTTGTGGAAAGGTGACCTATTCACCCTTTTTGGAGCCTAGTCAGACAACATGCTCTATAATTTTAGCCTTTGAACTCTGAAATGCATTTTTACCCTCAGTTCACACTTGCGCGTTTTACAGCGCGTTCGAACGCGCTATAAAACGCATAACCGATGCAAACCAATGCTTCACATTGGTTCACATTTTCGCATTTTACAGCGCGTTCGAACGCGCTGAAAAACGCCTGACGCATAAACAAGTACTTGAGCTTTTTTTGTGGCGTTTGTCGCGTGTTTTGGCCCATAGACTTCAATGGGAACGCGCAACGCTTGTATTTTGCGCATTTTTGACACTGAAAACGCGCGTTCGAACGCGCGTTTATGAATTTGCAACATGCTGGAAAGGCCAGACTTCATATAGACAGGGATATTTGGTCATTGGACAACACTGCAGTCAATCACACAAACGCGCGTTTACTATTGCCTAAAACGCTCGACGAAAACGCGCATCTGAGAAACGCTCAGGTCTGAACCCAACGTTAATGATCCCTTCTTTGTCTTTGTTCTAAGGTCAGTTCACACTTAGAGACATGTACGAACAATTTCAAAATATCATGAAAATGGGTCCATTTAGCCAGATTTTGGTAAGTACTATTATGTCTAGTGTGAAAATTGCAGCCACGTATGCGGTAAATTAATCTGGATGAAAGTCAGCATTTATGCCGGCAAACCGTCCGATCCTATTATAGTCAGTAAGGATCTGGTGGTGCGGCATTATCGGACTATGACGGACGCAGACTACCGGATTAGTTTATTGCATATGTGAACCTAGCCAAAGACTTGTGTTCACACCGTGCTGTCCCCCCAACTCCCGGCATGAATACATAGCTGCTTTGAGTTTTGTAACTTTTCTAATTAATTCTTTATATGTGTTTAAAGGGCATGATTCCTGGTTTTGGACAAGATTTTATGAGCAAGGGTAATGAGCAAGAATCTATGGCGCGACTTAAGAAACTCATGACGATAATGGATAGCATGAACGATCAGGGTAAGATCATGCTCTAGCAAAGTGGGTACCTGGGGTTGAGCACAACTATGCCCATGAGCCTAGACTAGACTTCTGTTAAAGGGATTGTCTCATCAAGACCACATCTTTAAGGCCAGGGACACACGTGATGGAAAATTTAGCGGAAAAACATGCTGCGGATTTCAGAACTGCAATACCGCAGCTTTTCTTCTGTGGTAATATTTTATTTTTTATTTTTTACACAGCATGTGGGTGAGAATTCAGAACTTCTGTACTGTACAATGGTGCCAGTTCATCTATTTGCTGGAAGGACATTTTGCTAGAGACCACCAGGGTGGTTACCATTCTGACTGATAGATGGGGCTTCCGTGGTGGACCCCCCGAACTGATATCTATATGCCTTTATTAGGGCATTTATTCAGGGGTTGGCTTTTATAAACCTATTCATTTAATTTCAGTTCCTAGAAAACACAATGACGGAGTGTATGGGTATGTACATACATGCAGCGCTGCACAGTACCAGCAAAGTGAATTGCACGCGCTAGAAAAAGGTCTGCTATCTTAGGTCATATGCACTGGCCGCATCCTTTTTTTTTCACATTGTGACTGTATAAGCTTTTAAATACATTAGAATAGAATTATAGGGCCTAAAATGAGCCTAAAGTTACATTTCTTCCTGGTCATTTGTGCTACAAGCTTGCTAATTCTAGATGTGTTTGTAGTGTATTTTCGTAATTGACATAAGGAAGCATCTTCTGTGGGATTTTGGGCCTTACATTTCATACAAATCAACGCCACAGCAGTAGCCATACATTTGGTATTCGTGTTTCCTCTAGAACTCGACAACACGGATGGTGCCAAACTCTTCAGTAAGCAACCCGGGAGAATTCAGAGAGTGGCCAGAGGATCGGGAGTGTCTGCAAGAGACGTACAGGAACTCTTAGCACAATACACAAAGTTTGCACAAATGGTCAAGAAAATGGGTGGCATCAAAGGACTCTTCAAAGGTATGTGTACAGCACACAACGTACCTGTGTCCACTGGTTTAACCCTTCAGTATTGTGCAGTGTTCTGAATTGTATTGCATAGTCATTAAGCATTACCTGTAACTTCTACTGTTTAACTTTCTAGGCGGTGACATGTCGAAAAATGTCAATTCATCACAAATGGCCAAACTAAATCAGCAAATGGCAAAAATGATGGATCCCAGAGTTTTACAACACATGGGTACGTGCTTCATCGTTCACATCTTTATGTATCTATTTGACTCCCTTAACTTATAATATATAACAGTGATGGCGAACCTTTTACAGACCAAGTGCCCAAACTGCATCCCAAAACCCACTTATTTATCGCAAAGTGCCAACACGGCAATTTACCCTGAATACCAGTATAGTATATCTTCCATGTACGTTATCATTTAGCTACAATAGCCTGCCTACATTCAGTGCGCTGCCTGCGCCGCTCATAGTGCGCTGCCTGCGCCGCTCATAGTGCGCTGCCTGCGCCGCTCATAGTGCGCTGCCTGCGCCGCTCATAGTGCGCTGCCTGCGCCGCTCATAGTCGCGCTGCCTGCGCCGCTCATAGTGCGCTGCCTGCGCCGCTCATAGTGCGCTGCCTGCGCCGCTCATAGTGCGCTGCCTGCGCCGCTCATAGTGCGCTGCCTGCGCCGCTCATAGTGCGCTGCCTGCGCCGCTCATAGTGCGCTGCCTGCGCCGCTCATAGTGCGCTGCCTGCGCCGCTCATAGTGCGCTGCCTGCGCCGCTCATAGTGCGCTGCCTGCGCCGCTCATAGTGCGCTGCCTGCGCCGCTCATAGTGCGCTGCCTGCGCCGCTCATAGTGCGCTGCCTGCGCCGCTCATAGTGCGCTGCCTGCGCCGCTCATAGTGCGCTGCCTGCGCCGCTCATAGTGCGCTGCCTGCGCCGCTCATAGTGCGCTGCCTGCGCCGCTCATAGTGCGCTGCCTGCGCCGCTCATAGTGCGCTGCCTGCGCCGCTCATGAGTGCGCTGCCTGCGCCGCTCATAGTGCGCTGCCTGCGCCGCTCATAGTGCGCTGCCTGCGCCGCTCATAGTGCGCTGCCTGCGCCGCTCATAGTGCGCTGCCTGCGCCGCTCATAGTGCGCTGCCTGCGCCGCTCATAGTGCGCTGCCTGCGCCGCTCATAGTGCGCTGCCTGCGCCGCTCATAGTGCGCTGCCTGCGCCGCTCATAGTGCGCTGCCTGCGCCGCTCATAGTGCGCTGCCTGCGCCGCTCATAGTGCGCTGCCTGCGCCGCTCATAGTGCGCTGCCTGCGCCGCTCATAGGTAGGAAAAGCCTAAGGCATATTGGTACCCCATAGACTTTTTCTAGGGTGCAGGGGCCCACAAAGAGGGCTCTGAGTGCCACCTTTGGCACCCGTACCATAGGTTCGCCATCACTGATATATAGCATTGGAAATATTTTATATTCCACTAATAGCTGATCTCTGGGGGTTAGAGAAACCAAATTTGGGGAGATCAGTTGGCCATTTTATGAAAGGGTTGCCAAGTTGGGACAACCCTAACCAATAAGAAAAGTATTTGCTACTGTCTTCCGGGATCGGTGCTGTATGTGTATGACATTTATAGCACTTCAGAAATGTGATGGTGTAGACCAGGCATGCTCAACCTGCGGCCCTCCAGCTGTTGCAAAACTACAACTCCCAGCATCATCGAACAGCTTACAACTATCAGCCTACAGCAAGGCATGGTGGGAGTTGTAGTTTTAGAACAGCTGGAGGGCCGCAGGTTGAGCATCCCTGGTGTAGACCAACCTTGAAGAACAGTTTACAAGTTGATACTTCTGATCTAGTTACACCCTGTATTGGGGCACAACGGATTTACATGTTGAAAAATAAATCCAACAACAAAATTGTATCGGAAATCTAAGGCTGTGTTCACGTTACATTTTTGTCCCACACTTAAGGTATACACATGATCTATACATTAAATGGATGCCATACAGTGGCATCTGTCACAATTCAATTGTTGAAAGAAAAAAAGTTTTGTTGCTGGACTCTGCAGGATGGAAAGGTGTAGTGTTTTATGCTTTGGCATCTCCCCCTTCCCACCAAAAGGTATATGTTGAACATAGGACAAAAATGTGATGCGAACAGCCCCTACGATGGGATGCCTCTGACTTCTGCCATGGATTTCCCATTTTTTTGTAGTGGATTAGCTCTGTTGCTAAACTGCATTAAGAAGTATGGAAAATTTGCTTATAGCCCACATAGATACTAAATAAATTTGTAGACATCTAGCGGTTTAACCACCTAATAGTTTATGTCCAAATCACAGCATTATCTCCACTACATCAGGAGATATAGCTGTTAGAAATTGAGTCAGGAGTGAAAGCAGTGAAGCTGCATTCACTGACCGTTTTGGGAGGGTTTTTCCAATTTTTATATGACTGTTAGGAGGAAATTATTTCCACAATGCAGTTCTCTGTGCTGCACTGCATGATGGTGGATCCCCCATTAGGCTGATTTGTGCTATTCCGAGGGGGGCAGGTATTTTATACAAGTATTCAGTATTCCTTAAGGCCAATCATAGTGATTGATATGCGGTGAAAAATGTGGTTTTACTACAGGTTGCTGTGATTTTCATATTGATTGTTAAAGACAATGAAGAAAATGTTTTAAAAATGTAATGTCTCTGCAGGTTTTCAGCTGCTACATGTGATAAAACGGACTCATTAACACATTTCTGATTTTGATTTGCAGGTGGAATGGCCGGCCTGCAGTCTATGATGAGACAGTTTCAACAGGGAGCAGCTGGGAACATGAAAGGAATGATGGGATTTAACAACATGTAGCCAAACCTTTTGCTTTTCTGATCAGAGGATCCCTCAAATAGCATCTTTCTCACAGAGACGTCGAAACCTCTGCTAGAAAGGTAGCGTTGTCACTTCTGGAAGGCCATGAAATAAAATGGAGCTGGAGGCTAAGATGCGATCCTTGTGCGGTGTCCTCCATGTCATTTTGTTGGCTTCTTACTTCCACTTCAAATAATGACATGGAAATCCGATTTTAAATTATATCGCAAATTAATTTAAGTTTTTGAAGAAATAGGAGATGTTTAAAAAGACAATATTTACAACCAATGTTAACCTCTTTGTATACTTCATCACTGGCAGTTTCCTGGAAAACTGTCCACTGTAAAATAAATTTCTTAATGGTTGTAGTTTGATCGTTGAGCGTTATTTGTGATGATAATGATTGGCGCCGCGCCGCATTTTCCACCTCATTACAGCTTGATACAAATGGTTTTTTTGGGATTAAACTTTCATTGCCTGATTCAGTTATATTGACCCAACTAGGCAGGCCCTTACATAAAAGTGTAAACTGCCCACTTCTGTGCTTTCATCGGCGGTTGTTTGCCACTTAAAGCACTCTTGTGATCTTGCAGCAATTTTGGCATTGTCACGTGTCCTGTAGGTGGATGGAACGTCCTCAATGATAACTCGTTTCTGGACAACGTAATGTGTGCGCAACACAGAGGGGAAAGCCTGGTACTTGCCCTGCTCTACAAGGCAATATTGTACAATATCTTATTGACAGTAGAACAAGCCTCGCCACATTATTATTGCTGACCCCCTCCCCCCAATTGCAAGCAGCCAAAAAGGAGGGTTGTCAGGTCACAGAACAGTGCTGCCAGGAAATGTATAATAATTTATAATGCTGTGTCTCCCTGCCAGACCTAGGAGCTACTGAAATTGTGGTGATGGCGTTATGTCTATACAACTCATAGATCCGAGGTCTGGCAGGGACACACAGCATTATAAATCGTTATAATGCTGTGCGATCCTGTCCGAGGAGCAGAGTTCAGATTGAGGCCTTAGGCCTCTTTCACACGAGCGTTTCCGGGTTAGGTCCGGATGTGTTGCGGATGCGTTCAGTGAAAACTGTACGATTTCACAGGCAAAGCCATTCAGTTTTGCTTGCGATTGCGTTCAGTTGTTCAGTTTTTTCTGCACGGGTGCAATGCGTTTTGATACGTTTTTCACGCGCGTGATAAAAAACTGAAGGTTTACAAACAACATCTCCTAGCAACCATCAGTGAAAAACGCAACGCACCCGCACTTGCTTGCGGATGCAATGCGTTTTTCACGCAGCCCCATTCACTTCGTGAAAAACGTAGAATATAGAACATGCTGCGATTTTCACGCAACGCACAAGTGATGCGTGAAAAAAAACGCTCCTGTACACAGCCCCATTGAAATGAATGGGTCGGCATTCAGTGCGGGTGCAATGCATTCACATCACGCGGAAAACTCGCCCGTGTGAAAGGGGCTTTACTCCTGTGCCATCAGGAACCAGACATGGTGGAAATTCTATAGCACTGTGTTTGAGCACTAAGATATGTGTGCAATACTTCCAGTGGTTGGACTTCAAACCCCAATGCTAGGGCATATAAATGACATCCATCAAAAATCATATAAAAAAAGGGCACTTGTACGTGAGAGAGTTTTGGCTTGGAGACCAAGACCTTGAGCGTGCCTAGTTTGCTCGTACATAAGAGTTCCTAACCTCACATGCTCCTGTTGAAAGTAGTGCACTTAGTGTTATTTGGCCACCATCCCATAGGACACTATAAATTAAGCACTGTGTGCTGTAGGTCTTTGTACACTGTATGACCATAAGAGTGGCAACCACCAAAAATAATGCACAGGGCACCATCTGTATAAGAAGACCAATAAAGTCTGATGCATGACACTTCCAAATCCATGAGGCTGCTCAAAGCCATTTATGATCCGCTGTAACCTGACGAAAGAAACATACTGCCTGTCCAAGACAAATATCTGCACAAGAAGTAGCTAAGACCAGGGCAGTTTCTAGGGAAATTTACCAACAGGGCGAAAATCAAAAAAGCGCCCCCCCCCCCTTCCAGATTGTGGCCGGATCTCTGCCGTACCCCATTGTAGTTGATTGGGGCGGCGGGCATTTAGTCTGCATCCAGCAGTGCCGGATCCAGTGAATTTTGGCAGGCTGTTCTCTGCCGGAACAGCCTGCCAGAATCACTAACGCAGTTGTGAAAGTAGCCTAATGCAGCCCCACAACATACCTCTTACATCCAGTGACGTCTCCTGTGATGTAGATGTTCTCTTTCTTTATCTTCTCCATTCAGATCAGACCACCATGATGATTTCTTTCAGCCATCTCTTCTCTCTGCAGAGTTTGACAGACATTTTAGTTTCCTACTTTTCCATCATGCACCCCCAAAACTATACTGCATAAACTGATAAACCCCCTGAAAATACTAGTTACACACAGAAAGCTCCCCCCTTTTAATAATTATTGTAACACAATGCTCTAAAAAAAAACTGCACACAGGAAAGTGTCCCTGATACCAATAGTGTAACCATAATGTCCCCCAAAAATAACTGTGCTAAGCTGATACTGTGCCAGGGTGCCCCCACAGCAATAGTGCTCCCCAAAATCACAACTATAGTAATAATTCTGTGCCAGAATGCACTTAGTAGTAGTAAGTAGTGCTCCTACAGTCCCCCCAACAGTAATTGTGTCCCAGAAGTAATAATGCTCCCATAGTCCCCCAGTTGTAATAAAGCCCACCATAATGCCCCTGTAGTAATAATTCTCTTTATAATGTGTGACAGTAGAAACCCCCCCCCCCCCTTATAATGTGCGCCAGTACAAAAAATGCCTTGCTGTGTGTCAGTAAAAAAATAAAATAAAAACATCATCTCTTAGTGTCCCCAGTAGAGCCAATGTCCCCAGAGTGTCCTCATGTGTTCCAATGACCCGTACTGTGTGCCACTACAAAAAACACTTAGTGCCCCCAGTTGAGCTTAGGTGCCCATAGTGCCCCTTTAATTTGTGCCAGGATAAAATACTCCTATATAGTGCCCCCAGAAGATGCCCCATAGTGCTCCTCCCTGTCCCCATAGTGTCCTCCATAATGTGCCAGTATAAAATGCCCCTATAGACTGCCCCACATAGATGCCCCCATAATGTTCCTCTCCGCCTTCCCCAGAGTGGCACCAAAATGGGTGCTAGTATTAAATGCCCCTATATAATGGCCCCACAGTGCTCTTTTCCCCCACTTCTCCATAGTGCACCCCCATAATGCGTGCCAGTAAATAGGGCCCCCATAGTGCTCCTTCACCCCCCACTTCTCCATAGAGCCCCCCATGAGTGCCCGTATATAGGGCTCCCAGTAGATGCCCCCATAGTGCTCCTTCCCTCTTCTCCATAGTGCCCCCATAATGTGCCAGTATATATGGCCCCTATGGTGCTTTCCCTCTTCTCCATAGTACCCCCTCATATTGTGCCAGTATATTGGGCCCCCACAGTGCTTCCTCACTTCTCCATAGTGCCTCCCATATTGTAGCAGTATATAGGGCCCCCATAGTGCTTCCCCCTCTTCTCCATAGTGCCCCCATATTGTGGCAGTATATAGGGCCCCATAGTGCTTCCCTTCTTTCCATAGTACCCCCATATTGTGGCAGTATATAGGGCCCCCATGGTGCTTCCCTCTTCTCCATAGTGGTCCCCATAGTGCTTCCCCTCTTCTCCATAGTGCCCCCATATTTTAGCAGTATAAAGGGCCCCATAGTGCCCCCATATTGTGCCTGTATATAGGGCCCCCATAGTGCTTCCTCTTTTCCATAGTACCTCCCATATTGTGGCAGTATATAGGGCCCCCATGGTGCTTCCCTCTTCTCCATAGTGGTCCCCATAGTGCTTCCCCTCTTCTCCATAGTGCCCCCATATTTTAGCAGTATAAAGGGCCCCCATAGTGCCCCCATATTGTGCCTGTATATAGGGCCCCCATAGTGCTTCCCCTCTTTCCATAGTACCCCCCATATTGTGCCTGTATATAGGGCCCCCATAGTGCTTCCCTCTTTCCATAGTACTCCTCCATATTGTGCCAGTATATAGGGCCCCACCCCCTTCTTGCCACAGTATACTATAAATAAAAACAATAAACTCATATACTTACCTTATGCTGCTGTCAGTGATGCGATGCAGGCCTCTTCCGGCCTGTGTCCCGCTGTACGATTCAGGCGGCGCGATGACGTCATCGCGCCGCCTGTGCCAGCAACTGATAGGCTACAGGCTTAGTGCCTGTAGCCTATCAGAGGACTGGGCAAGGGAGACGCCTCTCCCCTGCTCCTCCGCACAATTCATCTGTATCGCTGTCCTGAGGACGGCGATACAGATGAATATGGAGATGAACGCTTCCACAGAGGAAGCGCTCATCTCCACTCCTGCTGCCTCCGGACATAAAGGGCCCCCCTCCGGCCCTGGACCCTGCTGATGGCGCCCCCCTCTTCTGTCCATAGTGATGCGCCCCGTGCGGTCGCACCCCTCGCCCGCCTCTAGAAACGGCCCTGGCTAAGACTTGTCCAGAGGGAAACGTGTTCTGGTACGTTCATATATAATGGGAACAGATCCAAGCAAGTTCCTTACAGGAACAATAAACCTAAGGACTTGTGTGTGCCTGGTGCTGCGGACCGCAAATAGCGGCGCACAGGCACCGTCCAGGTGCACACCGTTTGCGGATGCAGACCCACTGGCCATGATTTATCATATCTTCACTCCAGAATTCTGTAAATATGTGCGACTTTTGTAAAGCCGTTTACTGAAGGATGAACTGCTGCCATCAAACCACATTTATCACAGTATTACAGGACCATTAATAAATCTGACTGAGCCAAAAGTGACTTTGGACTTATGTGAAATTGGAGTAAGATGGAAGTGTAAGGCTGGGTTCACACTTGAGCGTATTTGACACGCGCGTTTTTGGAAATAGGAAACGCGCATCGTACATGCGTTTGTGTGATTGACCACTGTGGCGTCAATCACAATACGCGCGACAAAACGTACTTCTTTGGGCGTAGGGCGTTTTACAGCGCGTTCGTATGCGCTGTAAAACGCTCAGATGAGAACCATGCCCATAGGGAAACATGGGTTTTTGCCTGTTGAGCGTTTTACAGTGCGTAGGAACGCGCTGTAAAACGCTCGAGTCTGAACCCAGCTAAATGATAAATCTGGCCCATTGACTTGAATGGCTCCACACCGCAAAAAAAATAGGACATGTTCGATTTCTTTTTCTTTGCAGTGCGGAGGCACGGACCGAAATCCATGGAAGCGCTTCGTACTGCTTCCGTTCCATGCCGACCGCTCTGTATCTTGAGGATTGCAGACCCATTCAAGTCAATAGGCCCGCCTCTGTGATACGGAGTGCACGAGGCCCGTGCCCGTATTTTGTGGTCTGCAATACAGGCATGGGTCATACGCTCATGTGCATTGGCCTTAAATGGACTAAAAAGTCGAATTCCCCGTTATCAACTGATAGTACTGTTCTTGCAATAACATTTTTTATTTATGTGATTTAAGGATTTTTTTTTTTTGGGTGGCACATATATTACAGTATAAAAAATCATGGTAATATAAGGAAACAAAGTGTGATATACAGAGCATTTATAGTCATGCTGAGTAAACAGAAAATAAATACTTACACTTCTGTGTTATAAAGACAAAAGGAGTACTGACTAGAAGTCTCATTTGTCTGTCTTCGCTATTCTTTGGTGTGCATGATATTATCATCCCTTCTTCTCAGCTCATAAGGGTTTCCTTTCTCCTTGGGTACAATGGCCCAAATTTAACAATGTGTCTGCACCCAAAAATCTGCCTAAAAAAGGGATTCAAATTTGCCTAATTCCGTCCTTTTTTTTTCTTCTCCCAATCGGCTCGACAAGGAGGTGTGGCCTAAGTGGGGAGGGGGCTTCATAGGAAAAAGGAGGGCCTGAGATGCGCCATTTTGCAACAAAATTGCATCAGAATTCTGGCGTAAAAATCTGTCTTGAAGTAAGCTAACCAGTAGTGGTTATAGAGTCAGAGAAAAGTGTCTGTCCCTGCACCACGTTTATCATCCAGCCTGCGCCCCTGTGATCAATCTGGTGCAGGTCTAGACGGCCTAAACTTAGTAAATCTGCACCACTGCTTATAGTCCTTGTCTGCCCTGACAATTGTGCAATCTCCTCTATTAGGCCTTTTTCGTTTTTTGCGTTCCGTATACGGAACCATTCATTTCAATGGATCTGCAAAAAAAACTGAAGGTACTCCGTATGCCTTCCGTGTCCGTATTTCCGTTAAAAGATAGAACATGTCCTATTATTATCCGCATAATGGACAAGGATAGTACTGTTCTATCAGGGGCCAGCTGTTCCGTTCCGCAAAAAATGGAATGCACACAGACTTCATCCGTATTTTTTGCGGATCTGTTTTTTGGGGATAGCAACACACTGAAAAAGCCATACGGTCATGTGCAAGTGGCCTTAAACGGGTTCTGCAAGCTTTTTAGAAAACCGATCCTTTCTTCTGTCCTGTGGGCATAGTATAGTTCTTACCCTCAGCTAAACTGTTATGCAGCGAACCAGGAAAAGACGGACACGCATAGGTGTGCGCACGGGGTGTGTCGGGTGTGCCTGGGCACACCCTAATCAGGCCGACTCGAGGTTCTGTCAGGGCTGGGAAGCGCTGAAAGCGCTATACTCACCTCTTCCTTCCTGGTACTCGACGCTCCACTGTGAAGGCTGCGCACAGTGTGAGGCCACACAGCAAACTGTACAAGATGATTACCGAGTGCGGGCAGTGAGAAGCAGCGGCGTCCGGAGAAGGAACGGTAAGTTTTTTTTTGTGGGGGCTGATATAAGGAACTGGGGGCTGAAGAGAGGCTGCCAGGGGGGGGGGGGGGGCTGATATGAGGCACTGGGGGCTAAAGAGGAGGGGAGGGGCTGATATAAGGCACTAGGGGCTGAAGAGGGGCACTGGGGGCTGATATGAGGCACTGGGGGCTAGAGAGGGGCATTGGGGGCTGATATGAAGCACTGGGGGCTGATAGGCATTGGGGGCTGAAGAGGGGCATTGGGGGCTGATATGAGGCACTGGGGGGCTGAAGAGGGGCATTGGGGGCTGATATGAGGCACTGGGGGCTGATGAGAGGCTGCTGGGGGGCTGAAGAGGGGCATTAGGGGCTGATATGAGGCACTGGGGGCTGAAGACGGGAACTGGGGGGCCGAAGAGGGCATTGGGGGCTGATATGAGGCACTGGGGCTCTTATCTGAAGTCTGATTGGGGGTCATTCACATTGGGGTCTGATCTGAGGTCTTATTGGGGTCCTATTAACATTGGGGGTCTTATTGGGGCTGTCAGCTGAGGTCTGATTGGTGGTCTGACCTCAGGTGTAATGAAAAATATTTATTTCTTATTGTCCCCCTCTAAAACCCAGGTGAGTCTTATGGGCCAGGAACATCTTATAGGACGAAAAATTATTTCTTCTCCCTTCATTATATTGATAATGCGGGTCTGTATGTATGTATGCAGAGTGTATTTTTGTATATATATGTGTGTATGTGTATATAATATATATACATACTTACACATGTGCGCTCGCGGCGTGTGTGTTTGTGCTTTAGGGTGCACACCCTAATGCAATAGGCTGCGCACGCCTATGCGGACACGCCTTTCGTCAGGACCCGAGCGGAAGAGCCCACCGCCTTTGCAGCAGAGTCAGGGGTAATTACTAACTAAACTTTCCTCCACAGGACAGAAAAAAGGACTGGGAACCCCTTTAATTCCCTAATACCAGACAAATCCTTTAATCCAGCCTTCCTAGATACACAGAACTACAATCTGTCACATATTCACAGTTCTCTAATATTGTATCAAACACAATTCAGAAATGAAATCTATCCCAGTGTTCTCCCTCCTATATGTGCTGGTTTCTGGAAGTGTCTGCTGTTCTCCCCAGCCAACAGAAATCCTGGCTGACACAAGTGAGGCTGACATGTGGCTGGCAGTTTCCATCTCCCGACAAATTCCAGTGTCAGCTGCAACTAAAAATAAAGCACCATGACACGGTGGGATCCAAGGAGCAACTGAACGGTGACAGCAAGCAAAATGATCAGAGACAACATGAAGACGCTGAGATTTATCGGGGCAGAGAACTTCATATCCAATCAGGAATATGCGAAAAAACATATCAGGAGTGTGGCACATAATCTGTACCCGCTCTTACTGAAAGCTTGTTACTTGCATGAAAAAGAGGAATTGCTCGTTATGTTGGTGGAGAACTGGCCTCAGCAAGATTTCAGCTTTGGCAAACTACTAGGCAAAACACTGGACTACCCTGAAGACATCAGCCACTGGGCGTGCCAACGTAGTTTGACAGCTTGTCTAAAGGGCTTGAAGAACTATGTCCTGAATCCCTCACCAACTTACTCAAAAAGACTTAAAGTTGTAGACCTGACAGCAATTCAAGACACTGAATTTCAGCCATGCCAATGTAAGAAGCCACTGGGAAGATGGGCAAGAACAGAAATGATTTCCCAGCTCTCTATTGAACTTCTGATGGAGATGCAGAGACTTGATTTTGATCCCTCTGTGTTTGACATTGACATTGACATCTTCTGTAACCTCTTTGTCACAGAAAGGAACTATGAACTTGTGGTCCAAGCTTTACTGATGCGATGTCACTGCCCGCTGAAGATAAGATGTGTAGATTTTAGAGCAGATAATTTAGCCTTGAGGAAACTCTTTTATGTTTTAAAACTTGTTGAGCCGAGTTCAATTCACAAGTTAGAAATGGTTCACAACGTGCGCTTAGAACTTCACCACCTTGAGGTACTTCTAAGCAATCTCACCTTCTCTCAACTGAGGTCGCTCACCCTACCAACAAGAACTTTCAATGTTAGACATTATACACCAGAGGACGATGCTGTCTTAAGTACAATCGGAGAGAAACTAAGCAACATGGTCCATCTGACAGAGCTAAGTGTTTCATTCTCTACACTTACAGGAAAGCTGAGGAAGCTGCTCAGGTACATAGTCATTTCATGTCAAAATTAACTAAACTGCTCCTCTAAGCCAGTGTTTCCCAACCAGTGTGCCTCCATCTGTTGCAAAACTACAACTCCCAGCATGCCCGCACAGCAAAAGGCTGTCCGGGCATGCTGGGAGTTGTAGTTTTGCAACAGCTGGAGGCACACTGGTTCGGAAACACTGCTCTAAGCAATTAAAAGGTTTGTCTCACTTCAGTAACTGGTATTTATCATGTGGAGGAAGGTAATAGAAGGCACTTACTAATGTATTGTGATTGTCCATACTGTCTCCTTTGCTGGCTTGATTCATTTTTCCATGACATTATACACTGCTTACTTCCAGAGTTTAGGACCACCCTGCAATCCAGCAGTGGTGGTCATGCTCGCACACTATAGGAAAGAGCATCGGTATCTCTGGCCGCCGGGACCATAGGAGGGTGCATAAGTTGATGCTTTTTCCTATAGTGAACAAGCACAACCACTGCTGCTGGATTGCAGGGTGGTCCTAACCTCTGGAAACGAGCAGTGTATAATGTGATGGAAAAAAAAATCCAGCCAGAAAAGGAGGCAATATGGACAATCACCATACATTAGTAAGTGCCTTCTATTAACTTTGTCTACATTATAAATGGAATTTGCTGCTGTGAAACACCCCTTTAATCCTTTTTAGATACTGAACTAAATTTGACAGACATGGTGAAAGCCCCTGTGTAAACTCCATGTGTCCTGCATCACCCCCTCAGGCCCTGCACTGGGCTTAGCACTGTGTACTGGTATTGCCAGTTGTATATATATATATGTATATATGTATTGTATATATGTAGAGGGAAATTCGGGTCAGCAGCGGCGCAACCAGGAAGGTCCAGGCTTAAAGGTAAGTTTATAGCTTTTATTTATTCATAGTTTCCTGTGCAAACTATGAATAAATAAAAGCTATAAACGTAGCTTCAAGCCTGGACCTTCCTGGTTGCCCCACTGCTGACCCGAATTGTCTTCTACATTTTCTGCCTGGCACGCTGTGCCTTGAGGGAAGAAGCTTGGCTGCACCAGCTACCTCTACCCACCGCACGATTGGGTATTCCGCTCCGAGCGCAACCCATCTAGGTGATCCTTTTTCACTAGCAGATTAAACTGTCTGTCAAAATGGTCCCACCGTTGAGCGCTGCTCTCCCTCTGCTTTGCTTTCATTGTATAGCCACACATACAGTAATGGAAATGCAGATTTTCTTCAACTGATTTGCGTGCAGCAAATCCACAGCAATTCTGCACCGAAATCTACAGAGATAGTTGCACAATTTGGTGTGGATTTTGCCAGAGAAGATTTTGGCAAGATACTCTGTATTTTTTGGTGCGCCACATGTGGCTGTACCCACAGTCCTCATGCACACCAGTGCATTGTAGTAGTAGTGTATAGATTTCATTTAAATTCCTTGTTCACATTAGCGCTATTAATATAAACAGTTCTGCTCTGTTATAGGACCAGAACAACAAAAATAACGGAGTTGAAAGGTATCAGACAGACCTAACTGACTTAGGCTAGTTTCACACTGTCGGAGCCGTCCTGCCGCTAGTTCAAGTGTGTCGCCAAACTGCTGCTCCATCCCCATTGACAATAATGGGGGCGGAGTTCCGGCGCAGCACGGAAGCGCACAGCAAGATGGCCGCCGGACTAAAACTATGACTTGTCCGACATTTAGTCCAGCGGCCTCTCGCCGTGCTGTGCCGGAACTTCGCCCCCTTTATAGTCTATGGGGACGGAGCGACAGTCTGGCGACACACTTGAACTAGCAGCAGAACGGATCCAACAGGCTGTCCGTCCTGCCGCTAGTGTGAAAGTAGCCTTAAAGGAGTTGTGCAGTGCAGATATTGACGTCCTATCCTCAGGATAGTTCATCAATAGCAGATCGACTAGGGGCTGACCGCCGGCACCCCACCGATCACTTATTTGAAGAGGTAGCGGCGCTTGTGCGAGGACTGCCTCCGCTTCAAAGTGACATATACTGTCTCTTTTGCATCAGCGGCACAGTGTTATTAGAACTACTCGTCCCATTCACTTGAATGGGACCAGCAGTTGTAATTACACTGCGCCGGCTCTACAAGCGAGACGATGCGCAGGTAATTTTGAAGCAGAAGCAGCGCCTGCATGAACTGAAGATACAACATCAATATCCTTTCCCTGCACAACCCCTTTTAAATGTGACCTGTATGGACTCCACTAGGGGTTCAGTACTTAACATATAAAATAGTCTGCACTTTTTGTCTGGTATTGTTCATGGAATCCACGAAGAAGGCCCCTGCAGAGCCTTCAGATGTGAACACAGTACTACATGGCAAGTATTTTCAACATCATGTGTAATCCATATTGCTCAGGTCAAGGATGATCCCATATCCTGGTGCTACCTTAGGAATGATGTATTATCTACCTGTGGTTTATCTTTCAGCCCGCTGCAGACTCCACTGAAAGTTCTTGAACTAGCGAACTGTTCCCTGAACCAGGTGGACATGGCATACTTGGCCAACAGCCTGCACGCCGAACACTTGGAAGTCTTGGACCTCAGTGGCCACAATCTGACAGAACTCTTTCCATCCACATTCTTTAAACTTCTCCAAAAAGCTTCATCGACCCTGAAGACTCTGGTTTTGGAGGAATGTGATATTGGAGATATGAATATCCATTTGATAGAAATGGGCTTGATGCATTGCCTCAAACTCAAAGATTTTAAGTTCCTCCAGAATCCTCTGACATCTATAAGCCTTAGGCGAATATTCAGAGTTCTTGTAAATTTGCCCATGCTGAAGTATGTTGAGTTTCCAGTACCGAAGGACTGCTATCCTCCTGATGTCAGCTACCCCCTGGATGAAGTAACCCTCGTCAAATTTGATCAGCAAAAATATAATATGGTGAAAGAATCTGTACAACGTATTTTGCTTCAGGCTGCTCGAGATGATATATCGGCTGTCACCCCTCTTTTTGGCAGCTATGATTCTGCTATTGAAGAGACCAGCAAAGAACTGGGTGCAGGTTTACTGACGTCATTTAGAGATGCTCTGCAGAGCTTCACAACAGCTCTACAAAAATTGTAAAAGTCTGCGTTCTAGAAAAATACACTCAGAGGACTGAAGTTTTAATGGCGATAATGGGTTTACTATTCAACTCAATCCTCTCTTTCCAACTCTCCCTCTACTTGACTGTAGCAAAAACGCTAAAAACAATGGATCTAAAAGACCAAATTAATAAAAAGACTAAAAGAAAAAAAACACACAAACTCCATGATGTTCTCTCAGTGTGCCTTCAATTACCGAGCATGCGGAACAGTCGCACAATCCATGTCCGTCAGAAAGTTATCTAAGGGTTTCTACAAGTTCACAATAAAATTGAAGATCTTCACGCGGTGTGGAAGGAGGACCTTGACAATGATAGAGAGGAGCATGGAATATACCCCATACAGCCATAACACCACTGACCGGTGAATAAATACCATTGGTTACTCTGTGATAATGGCAATCGTCAAGGGTTGGGATATAATAGGAACCAAGATAACAGCCGGTTTGTGAAGTTGGAATCAGGAAAAAACTGGAAATTGTATTGATTTAACCGACTTTTACAAGGACAAATTGTGATGGCTGGACACTGGACTCGTGGCGTGGTCAGATGCAACGGCCACAGGTGGTTGGGACTTTGGTAGCAGCTAAGTGGGCCGTGCTATGCTGTTTCCTTAACTCCTGTTCTCATTCCCTCGACTGTTTCCATAATTCCCACCATCCCTGGTCATGGGAGGGGTGTGTGGGGGGGTTCTAATGACAGGTAATACATTTATCCTGTAGATATGCTATAAATGTTTGAGCACCCCATCATCCAGCTCTGATGAGCGCTGCAGCCTCCTCACAGCTCACCAGGCACGGTGGCGTCTGTCGGATAGCAGCTGTGCTTGGTATCGCAACTCAGCCCCATTCATCTGAACAGGACTGAGCTGCTCCTAGACCACGTGACCAATGAACATGACATCACTGGTCTAGAAGGTGGCCTAAGTGCTCACAGAGAGCCGTGGTCTCTTCATTCAGCAGATCGGTGAGGGTACCAGGCAGGGGCGTAACTACCATAGCAGCAGACCATGGAACTGCTATGGGGCCCAGGGCAAGAGGGGGCCCAGTTGCGATCATTCCCTCTTCTACTAGGGTTGAAAACTTGGTCAGGACTCCACCCTCTAAAGCAGAGATTTCCAACCTGCGGCTCTCCAGCTGTTGTAAAACTACAACTCCTATCATGCGGTGCTGTAGGCTGATAGCTGTTGGCAGTCTGGGCATGCTGGGAGTTGTAGTTCTGCAACAGCTGGAGAGCCGCAGATTAGCCATCCCTGTTCTAAAGGAACAACTTTTAGCAAATGAGGCAGTGGAAAAGTGTCCCAAGGGTCAGTGAAAGGTGTTTAGGCAGAAACCCTTCTGTCCTGTGTGGGGGGCTGGGCCCTTACTTCTCTATGTACGCCACTGGTACCAGGAGTCAGACCTCCACCGATTATATACTGATGACTTATCCTGGGGACATGCCATCAATATCAAAATCTCAGAAAAACCCTTTAAACTTTAAAGCAGGCATCTTCAAACTGCGGCCCTCCAGCTGTTGTAAAACTACAACTCCCACAATGCCCTGCTGTAGTCTGATACCTGTAGGCTGTTCGGGCATGCTGGGAGTTGTAGTTTTGCAACAGCTGGAGGGCCGCAGTTTGAGGATGCCTGCTTTAAAGAATCTGCTGCAAACCTCTGAATACTATATATTACAAGACACCTTTAGAGTTCTTGTGGGGTTCATGTCGCGATGGCTGCTTTAGCACAAAGGAGGCCTACTCAATATTATGCAGGCGTTTCGGATATCAAGCAAATATATGATCCTTACTCATGAGTAAGGATCATATATTTGCATGACATCTGAAACGCGTAGACGTTAGTGCAATCTATCTGCATTGTGTCACTTATGGAATTTACTTACACTTTTATGAGAATCTGTATTTTTTTGTTGTATTTTGGACATTATTGAGATGTCAGATCCAGGCGTATCCGTGCCTCCCAAGCGAATACATGGGTGAGCGCAGCAACTCTCTTTCTTTCGTGTCTGTAACTATCTGATACACTGTATGTACACACACGGCGTACATGAGAGAGCTTCATTACTGGGGTTGTCTCTGAGTACAGCTCTCTGCCGTCTCCATCAATCCCATAAACATGGAAGGAAGCGGCAAGGCCCATGTGTGACCATCATCACTGTGGAACAGAGGACTGAGGCCCCGTTCTAGTGATCACAGGGGCCCCACTGATCATACATTTATCACCTATGCTGTGGACAGGCTATAAGTGTCACTGTGGAAAAGCCCTTTAAGGAAAACCTCCATCAGGTAGATAATGGAGGGAAGGAATCAAAGCTGTTACACAGGAAAAGTGGGGGAGCTGTCCACAGCAACCAATCAGATCGCACCTCTCATTTCTCAGCGACCCTTTGGAAAATGAAATTAGGGATCTGATTGGTTGGTATAGCTCATTAGTTATTATGGGTAGAGGTCAGTATCATGCAGCATAAGTTACCATCATAGAAGAAATAAGTCACATCAGCAGTGTTCCCTCTAAACTGCAATGGTGCGCGGCCGCAAAATGCCCACATTTATTTGAGTTTCTCCTACGTCCTACAGGACGTTCTGTGTGCGGCTCTGGGGGGCGCAGCCTACCCCATACTGCCTCCACCTTCTTTTTCTGACCGGAAGAGGAGGACTGAGCACGCAGCAGCAGGGCGAGGTAACATGAAGGCGGCGGCGCCATCTTAGAGGCTAGAGTGAGTCTCTAATGAGTGTGGTGTTTTTCTTCTCCCTTCAGCTCAGGGTAAATGTATGAGGAGTGTCAGGCTGTCGGCTCAGCATCAGCAATAAGAGAATGCACTCAGCATATATACAGAAGATACCCAGGTTATACCAGCACGGTCCATATCACTATATACAAGAAGATGTATAACTTATACCAGCTGTACATATATAATTATATACAGGAGATACCTAGTACGCTAGATTCGATGTTTGGCCAATGTGTGGACGACTATCTCTCTGACTAAGCATAGCCCATCTCTAAGCTGACCCTGCTCAGCAGCTGCCAAGGCTTAGAGGGAACACTGGTCACAGTTGCGGAAAAGCCGCGAATCAGGAAATAAAAAGGTAGAAATAACATTCAATATGAACTGAACTTTAATATTAAATGGGTTCTCTCATCACAGACAATGGGGATATATCGCTAGGCTATGCGCCCATTGTCTTATAGGAGCGCGTCCCACTGTTGGGACCCGCACCTATATTGGGAACGGAGCCCCGCAAGGTGGTGGCTGGAGGGCTGGATATAAGTGAATGGGGGCGTACCGCGCATGACCGGCCACCGCTACCATTCACTTCTATGGGCTCAACAGCCCCATAGAAAATGAATGGAGGGCTGCTGCGCATGCGCAATGTGCCTCTCTTCGCTTTTGGGGCTCCGTTCTCTATAAGACAATAGGGGCTATTGTCTAGGATAAGACAACCCCCTTAAAGAAAGCGCTACGTCTTTATGTAGTTATTTGGGTTCCCAGTAATACTGATTATTATACATGGAAAATAATAACTGAGATGGAATTGGGAAGTGTTCGATGTAAAAAGTCTGTGTCTCGCTGTGTTGTCCAGGCTGCCGTGCACTGGCGATTCACAGGCGCGATCCCACTACTGATCGGCACGGGGGCTTTGACCTGCTCCGTTCCCGACCTGGGCCGTTTCACCCCTCCTTAGAGCAACCTGGTGGCTCAGAGCTCCCCCCGAGTCACCATATTGATACCGAACTTAGTGCGGACACCCGATCGACATAGCGCAGTGCAGAGCAGAACTCCCGGACTCAAGCGATCCGCCAGCCTCAGCCTCCCAAGTAGCTGGGATTACAGACGCACGCCACCGCGCCCGGCGAGGACAGAGCTGTGTTATCAGCTAGTAGAGGCTGCGGGAGCGTGACGTCACCCGACCCTCCAGCGCCATCTAGTGTCTGCTGATGGGAATAGGCCTCTATCTCCGGCTGCCTCATCAGCTCGGACGTCACCCGACCCTCCAGCGCCATCTAGTGTCTGCTGATGGAATAGGCCTCTATCTCCGGCTGCCTCATCAGCTCGGACGTCACCCGACCCTCCAGCGCCATCTAGTGTCTATTCACGGAACATGGCTTTATAGCTGAATGCAGCGGCCGCTCTTTGGCGCCATCTAGTGTCCATTGAAAATAAACTGGTGTTGCACTTATTGCCAATAGATGACCTGACCCTCCAGTACTCGCACTGACACAATACTGCCTGGATAAGTAAAACAATGCAAAACTTCTCTTTCCCCATCAGCAAACACTGACACGAGGATGAAAAATATACACAATGACTTACTGTCCTCTATATTCAGGCAGTGACTCCACAGCTCTGTTGTGAGAATGATAAAGGAGCAGAGATCGCCAGCGTCAGCTTCCCAAATAGCTGGTATCACAGCTGAACGGTACCGCACTTAGCGAATGTCTGGCTCTGCTCTCACTTGAAGCCGCACGCGTTTTTACTTCACCGGACCCTTCAGCGCCATAATGTATATCGGGAAGGCAGAGTAATGGCTCCAGGATGTATCAGCTCCGACGTCCATCACCGTCCCAGCGCCATCTAGTGTCTGTAGGAGAAGACAGTTCTATGGCTGGAGACATCAGGGGCTCTTGACCGCCACCTAGTGTTCTCTCCAGTAAATGTTTCTCTGGCAGTCGGACTGTTCTGAGGTGACCTGGCCGTCCAGTATAATGCTGTATACATATAAATATTCCCCCCATATAGTAATTTCCCTCACACTGCCCCATATAGTAAATTCCCCCACACTGCCCCATATAGTAATTTCCCCCATGCTGCTCCATATAGTAGTTTCCCCCACACTGCCCCCATATAATAATTTCCCTCACACTGCCCCCATATAGTAATTTCCCCCACACTGCCCTACATAGTAATTTCCCCCACACTGCCCTACATAATAATTTCCCCAACACTGCCCCATATAGTAATCCCCCCACACTGCCCCACATAGTAATTTTCCCCATACTGCCCCATATAGTAATTTCCCCCACACTGCCCCCATATAGTAAGTTCCCCCACACTGCCCCATATAGTAATTTCCCCCACAATGCTCCCATATAGTAATTTCCCCCACACTGCCCCCATATAATAATTTCCCCCACACTGCCCCATATAGTAATCTCACCCACACTGCCCCATATAGTAATTTTCCCCACACTGCCCCCATATAGTAATTTTCCCCACACTGCCCCCATATAGTAATTTCCCCTATACTGCCCCATATAGTAAGTTCCCCCACACTGCCCCATATAGTAATCTCACCCACACTGCCCCATATAGTAATTTCCCCCACACTGTCCCCATATAGTAAGTTCCCCCACACTGCCCCATATAGTAATTTCCCCCCACACTGCCCCCATATAATAATTTCCCCCACACTGCCCCCATATAATAATTTCCCCCACACTGCCCCATATAGTAATCTCACCCACACTGCCCCCATATAGTAATTTCCACCACACTGCCCCATATAGTAATTTCCCCCACACTGCTCCCATACAGTAATTTCCCACACTGCCCCATATAGTGATTTCCCCACACTGCCCCATATAGTAATCTCACCCACACTGCCCCCATATAGTAATCTCCCCACACTGCCCCCATATAGTAATTTCCCCCACACTGCTCCCATACAGTAATTTCCCCCACACTGCTCCCATACAGTAATTTCCCCACACTGCCCCATATAGTAATTTCCCCACACTGCCCCCATATAGTAATTTCCCCACACTGCCCCCATATAGTAATTTCCACCACACTGCCCCATATAGTAATCTCCCCACACTGCCCCCGTATAGTAATTTCCCCACACTGCTCCCATACAGTAATTTCCCCACACTGCCCCATATAGTGATTTCCCCACACTGCCCCCATATAGTAATTTCCCCACACTGCCCCCATATAGTAATCTCACCCACACTGCCCCCATATAGTAATTTCCACCATACTGCCCCCATATAGTAATTTCCCCGACACTGCCCCCATATAGTGATTTCTCCTACGTTGCCCCATATAGTAATTTCCCCACACTGCCCCCGTATAGTAATTTCCTGACACTGCCCCCATATAGTAATTTCCACCACACTGCCCCCCGTATAGTAATTTCCCCCACACTGCCCCCATATAGTAATTTCCCCCACACTGCCCCCATATAGTAATTTCCACCACACTGCCCCATATAGTAATCTCCCCCACACTGCCCCCGTATAGTAATTTCCCCCACACTGCTCCCATACAGTAATTTCCCCCACACTGCCCCATATAGTAATTTCCCCCACACTGCCCCCATATAGTAATTTCCCCCACACTGCCCCCATATAGTAATCTCACCCACACTGCCCCCATATAGTAATTTCCACCATACTGCCCCCATATAGTAATTTCCCCGACACTGCCCCCATATAGTGATTTCTCCTACGTTGCCCCATATAGTAATTTCCCCCCACACTGCCCCCCGTATAGTAATTTCCCTGACACTGCCCCCATATAGTAATTTCCACCACACTGCCCCCCGTATAGTAATTTCCCCCACACTGCCCCCATATAGTAATTTCCCATGCGGAAAAATGAACTTTTTTTTTTTTTTAATCACTTGCGGCAAGTTGCGCCGCAGCACCCCCGGCCACCCACCCTAGCCTGCATTTGCCATGCGGCCCCGGTCCTCACTCACAGAGCGGCAGCACAGCAACACGGTCACGGGGGCACTCAGGGGGTGTGTGACTGGCGAGTGGCTCCGCGGCAGGCAGCAGCAGGGACTGGAGCAGCTGTTGGTGACTGTGACTCACACAGCCAGCCCAGACGGACTGTTGACTGCCGTAGGGTAGGTGGTAGGTGATGAGTGCAGAGCGCATATTCTTTATAATTATTACACAACATTAATGGGGGGGGGGGGGGGGGTCACGGGTGACATGATGGGAGGGGGGACAAATCAAATGTGTGTAGTCTGTGCCATGGAGGGGGAGAAATGTGACATGGGGGGGATGATGTGCCATTGGGGGGGGGGGAGAGAAGTGTGACACAACAGAGGGTCATAATGTGATCATGGGGGGGGGAGGGGGGGCGCCAAAATGTAGCTTCGCTTGTGCTGGCAAAAATCCTTGCACCGGCCCTGGTGGGATCGGCGATGAAGTCGAAACCTGTCATTTCACCCCTCACATGCCGCATTCAATAGTGATCGCAGCATCTCTCAGGTTAGGCAGAGGGATGCGGCTCCCTCTGCCTTCCGTTCAGAGCCCCTGCAGTGAAATCATGGGGCTCAGATCGGTTACCATGAAAGCCTGGAGCCTTACGAAGGTTCCCAGTCCTGCTATGGTAAGCCGCCTGCTAAGCTGTGCATGAGGCTCAGCTCACCCCACAAAGAATTTTTTTCCCATTTTCCAATACACAACATGGTAAATTAAATGGTGCCATTAAAAAATACAACTTATCCCTCAAACAATAAGCCCTCATATGGCTATATGAATGGAAAATTTAAAAAGTTATGATTATTGGAATGTGGGAAGGAAAAATCTAAAATGGAGCCGGTGCTTAAGGGGTTAAAGGAGCTTTATCGGACATATAGAGAACCCACCCTCAGGATAGGTCATCAGTATCAGATTGGTGGGGGTCCTACCCCCAGCACCCCAGCTGCCTACAGACTGCATTGCATTCTCATGGTGACAAATTCCCTTTAAAGTGGTTGTGGCAAATTTTATTCGTATCCCCTATCCACAGGATGTGTCCGATCATTGGGCGCCAAGCAGTGGGACCCTACTAAATCATGACAATGAAGATCTGTGTCCCCCCATATGAATGGAGCATGTGCACTGGAGCTCCATTCATCTCTATGGGACTGAAGGAGAGGCCAAGCTCTGTACTGTCTTCTCTTTAGCTGCCCCATAGAGATGAATGGAGCTGCAGCGTGCGGTTAGCTGGGGCAATGAGTCAGGCAGGTTCAGTGCTGTGTGCAGTGTGACCTCAGCAAGAGGAATGACTACAAGACGTGCAGCAGTCCCTCCGCCCATACACAACGTGTGCACCGTGCACTCAGCCTGGAGCACATTCCTGCGCACTGCACACAGTGCTAACCTCCAGCAGTGCACTCACCCTGTGTTCAGCCACACTGCACTCACCCTGCTGTATACATACACTTCAAGGGGAGTTCCACTTCATCTGCTGCCTTGTCATTTACATGTAATTCTAGGACTCATCTCTGCAGCTTCTGTTTTCATAACCGGAGGCTAAACATGATTCCCCCAAATGGGTGAGGGCGATGACAGCGAGCTTTGTAGATACTAGCTCTACAGCACTGGGGTCAGTCTAAAGCTGCCTGTACAGATTACCGTATGGAACTATCAGCCAAACCTGCTGATCTTATTCTCTTCTCCCCATTGAAAACACATGCATGATCGGACGAGCCAAGTGTGCATGTGTATGGGGGAGTTGGGAGGGATAGCCTTTGGCTGACATCTACCTACAGTGTATGGACAGCTTAACAGGTCCTCTTATATGGTTGCTTTTGCAGTCCCCACAGGTCTGTGCTCAGTGGTCGGTACACAGGTCTGTAGCCAGACTGCCCCATACACATTATAAATGTCCGAAGAAATTTGGATCTCATGTCCGATTTCAGAGTAACCCTTTCTGCCTCACTGTATAAATTCAGCAATAACGTCGTCCAATCCTGAAGATGGATTTATTGCCCTCAGTGCACTTATTACTTTGTTAGACCCTGGTTGTTACTGAGGGATCAGGTTACTGCACTGTGGTTTACACACTCATGTACGGTATGTCTGGTTATACACAGTAGATAAATGGCGGCCAAACCTGCTGATTCCGAGGAAACCGGACAAGAGTGTAATATGTATGGGGGCCTCCTGACTCCCCCTTATAGCAAATGTCAGGTAGAAGGATCGGGCAGTTGGAGTTTAACATGTCCGATCCTTTCATTCTCAGAAGATAAGCCACAGTCAGAGGTGTCTAGATTGAATTGAGGTGTCTGCAGGGGACAGAAGTGTCCGGCAGAGGCTTTCTCCCGGCTGAACCGAGCTTGCATGTGTATGGGAGGGTTAGGAGGAATGGCTCCTAAAATGTATTCCAGAAACACAAAGTTGTCCCCTACCCAGTAGATATGTGGAAGTCTGAGAACTGGGACGCCTGTCCTTCATGAGAATGGAGGTCCTGTGCCCCCCAGCTGAATGGAGCGATGACTGAATATCCGCACTTCACTATTCAAATCCCGTGGGATGGGCGAGCGCCGTATTCCGCTTCCCTCAGCAGTCCTATAGGCTTCGAATGGATATATATATCTACACACCATATACACCACTGACCTAGAAAGCAATGTTCTTCTAATAACAGGACCCCTGGATAAGGTAGAAATCCTGGTAAACAGCTGGATACTGATGAGTAATGCCCTTATATTGGGGGGAGATGATAGAATGGAATTATTAGAAGGCGACTACTAGTGACAGCGCCGTCACCATAGACATTTCTGCTGGATCAGGCTCCGTCTGGTGTGACTCTGCAGGTTTTGCACACAGCACGTCCTTCTTCATACCTCGTCCTTACACATGTGGCTTTGTGTCACGTGGTTGGTGCTGGGTTTATGGGACAGGTTTTGCACTCAGCTCCGTATCTTGTGTATATAAGACAGGGAACAGCTGGTCTCTGCATCCAGCATCACACACAGAAGCCATCGAGCCTACAGACATCTATATCCTCAGCAGCATGGACCCTCAGAGCTGTGACTGCGGAACAGGTGAGCAAGACGATTAAAGTGGAAGTGGAGACTTCACATGGGTCTACTTACAGAGGGAAGGTTGCTGAGGTAGTTAGATGTAGCAGGGCTGAGTTTGCCGTTTGGCGATTTTATTTAATTGGCCATACACTTAATAAAAAAGGAGGATTTTAACAAAGGCAAACATTTGTTGGGTGAAATTTAACAATGAACGATCCTTTTAGCCGGCCAATGACAGAGCATTATCTTTCGAAAAGAAGTCATGTTTAATATTTTTGTTCAATAGTTAGAAGAAAGATCTTTTGTCCATCACTTCACTGAGCGAATATGGGGAGTATGAAGAAGTATAACAACCATTATGGACTAAAATGTGTTTGTCCCATGTCCATATCTGCCCGCATTGCTGAGAAAAGTGATGTTTTATCATATGCACATGAGTCTCTAGGAGCAATGGGGGCGTTACCATTACACCTAGAGGCTCTGCTCTCTCTGCAACTGCTGCACTCTCTTCACAGGGCCAGGCAGTGTAAACATCATCACGTCTAGTCCTGTCAATCAAAGTGCCGAGGGTGTGTTAGGTCCAGAGGAAGCAGAGCCTCTAGGTGTAATGGTAACGCCCCCATTGCTCCTAGAGGCTCATTTGCATATACTGAAACATCATTTTTCTAAGCAATGTGGGCACAGATGAAAATACATGATCAGTATAGTGCAGGGATCAGCAACGTTCGGCACTCCAGCTGTTCTGAAACTACAACTCCCAGAATCCTCCTTTTACTTCTACGGCAGTTACCAGAACAGCTGAGTAAGTTTGGATGCTGGGAGTTGTAGTTTCACAGCAGCTGGAGTGCCAAAGGATGATGATCCCTGGTATAGTGTGTATGGTGATGAGGACAGAGGGAAGAAGTCTCTGCCATATGATGCAGGCTGAATACACCTAATACACCGCTACATAACACCTCCCCTGTTTCTGTCTTAGGAGCTTCTTGTTCCTGTGAAGTCTCATGTAAATGTCCGAAATGCAAATGTGCATCGTGCAAAAAAAGTGAGTATACATAGGAGCTATACCATATTTAACCAGACAACCCTTTCAGACCACTGCATTTTGTTGTTTTTGTTTGTTTTTTTATTACGGCTAAAGGGGGTTGATTTTTTACATTTTTAATAACTTTTTATTTTTATTTTTTTAAGTCGCCTTCCCCCCAGGGGATCTAACCATGCGACCATTAGATCCCTTCTCCCAGGCCTCCATAAGAATATATCTATATTCATCAGTGCCAATGGCCGGCTTCCCACTCCCTTCTGCAGTGAAACCACATAAGCCACGCTCTTTTATCAGGCCGGTCGCTGGTAAAGTCTCTAAACCGAGCTGCACCAAATTGTGTCACATCTATGACAAAATCTAGGTTCACTCCAATTAGTAGATGTCACCCTCTCTCTTTATTATAAGGTAATTTAAATGGGTATTCCCATCTAATTACCCTTTTGATTGATGGGAGCGAGAAAAAAACAATGTAAAGAGAGGCGATCCATTTTTAAAGGATCTGTTTCCAGTGCAATGAAAATCAGATCCGGCCGTGTACATGAGGCCTACGTAATATATTAATTTATAGGATCCATAAAGAATTTCTGTCTGCATTTTTACTTTATTAATAATACAATATTAAAGGGGTTTTCCGGGAATTTTCTGGATAGATAATTATCGGTTTCTAATCTGTGGGGGTCTGACACATGCTGGGAGTTGTAGTTTCAACTCCGGGAGTTTTCCGGGATTTTTCTGGATAGATAATTATCGGTTTCTAATCTGTGGGGGTCTGACACATGGGACCCACGGTGATCAGCTGTTTGAGAAGGCACCGGCACGCACAGTAGTGTCACGACCTTCTCGCATCTTAGTCCAGGCCATGTGACGTGAGGTTCATCAGCCTAGGCACAGCTCAGCCCCACTGAAGTGAAAGGGGCTGAGCTGCAATACCAAGCACAACCACTATACAATGTACGGCGCTGTGCTTGGTGAGCACTGAGAAGGCCGGTACTGTGAGCGCCGCTTCCTTCTCAAACAGCTGATTGGCAGGGGTCTGGGGACCGCCACTGGTCAGATACTGATGACCTGTCCACAGGAAGTCATCAGTATGAAAGTCTCGGTAAAACCCTTTAAGTATTACAAAATGGAAACCATATTTCCAAAGTGGTCCGAGTCAGACTACAGCTTGTCCTGAAAACACTTTCATTCAGTGGAAGCAGCCGAGCACACACGTCCTGTGGATATCCATAATGTCTGAGATATTGGGACTTGTTATAGCTGTGAATGGTGCCGTCTTCTCATGGGTCCTCTCCTCCACAGGCTGCTGCTCCTGCTGTCCGGCTGACTGCAGTAAATGCCGCCAGGGCTGTCAGTGCACAGATGGATGTGGGACCTGCAGCTGCTGCCAGTGACGCTGCTACACGAGGAGCCACCAGCGAAGCCGTTACTGTCCGTTCTACGCACAATGACGTGTAGTCTGATCTCCGTGTTCCAGTCAATGTCATGTCTGCAGTATTTATGTCACGTGTCATCTCCCTGCTGTCTATTAATATGAAATCACAGATTTACTGTACACGCCGTTATTACTGGAGTCCTTCCCCTGACCTCTACTGCTCCTTCTCTGTACACCATCATATGTCATCTCTGTATAGGAGGGAGGCAATAAATGTACTGATTGTTCCCACAAAAAGACCTCGTCCTGGAAGAAGTGTTAATCAGTATGTGCAGAGCATCATGTATGTAATGTCCAGCCGTGTGCTCCTCACCTCTCCATACACAGAAACCTCTGCCAACCGCTCAGCCAAGCTGCGTACCCCTCGTGTGATCAGTAAACCTCTCCTCTACACCTATACCTGTGCCCACGTTACATCCGCCATCCTTGAGTGGGGAGCCATGTACCACCCACGGGACAATAAGTTCCTTCTGTGAGGTCTGACCCCTTACAAGTGACTGGTCATTAGTGCTGATCCAGAAAAAACTGACTCCTGCCCCCACCTCTGATGTACTTATCTAATAAGGAACCCATTGAGAAGATCCTCCGAGTCACGTGCTCGTCACTCCCGCTCAGCTGATATCACACACATTGGAAGACATGGGGGGTCTGTGGCAGGGGACTGCTGAGGACAGCGCTCCGCTATCTCCTGCAGTCCATGAGTGGGGAGCCGTGTACCACCCACGTCACCTCATTCCTGTGATCAGTGGGGGTCCCAGCAGTCAGACCCCAGAGATCAGATACTTATTCGTTATCCTGTGGATAGGGGGTAGGTTCTGGAGTCCGATGAGCACTTCCCAGGGGGCAATTTATTAATGACTGTCCGTCCGACATCAATGATGGTGACAGAACGAGGTGCAAGGAGTGACACAGGCTGAAAACCCTGCCTTGGGCAGAAATAGAGCTTGTCCTGAGATGTTAAAGGGGTTGTCCGGGATTTCAATATTGATGGTCTATCCTTAGGAAAGGTCCTCAATTTCAGAAAGCGGGGGTCTGACTACGGACACCCCTGCTGATCCCCTGGTCTGCAGTATATCTGCCACTACTCAGCTCCGTCCATTGTGTAGTAGATGGAGCTGGTCACTGCACTGATCTTCCCATTCCTGCAGTAATCAGCTCCCTCCACGACACCACGGAGTAGAGAATCCTGCTGATCTGATGTTAGTCACCTATCCTATGGATAAGCCATCAATATAAAAACCCCAGAGAATCCCTTTAAGAATAAACCCCACAGCAGCCAATGATCCTGCAGCAAACTCGTGCACTAATTGGCTGCTGTTTGACTTTATTTCCAGTAACAAAAAAGTCTAAGTGGGATAATAACTTCCAAAAATCAGTCACCGAATCAAGAACCCCATAACGGTTAGGGAAGTTTTAGAAATAAAAATTCTGGGTTTAACCAGCTATCCAAAGGACAAACACAAATAAATACACGGCAGAGTCCCAGTAGGGACCAATCAGGACCAGCAATTGCAATCAATAAGGTGGAAAAAAGGAACAGTCTTTTCATGAGATGCTTTTGATGGCAAACTGGTACCAGTACAGCCCAGAGGTTGATGGTAGGGAACTGTAGACGACACCATATAATGTGGCTATAGGAAAATCTCAATCCCTGAGAGACTCCCTATGCTGATAACACTAGGAAGGGAAATAGCGGATACCCTGCCTAGTGAAAGAACAGGAGTATCTCTAAGGGGTGAGATCTGTCAAGTGAAAAGCCCAATGGGGAAAAAACATTCACCACAAAGCTGAATACAAAAATATATCACAGTGAATGGTAGCTGTGGGGTGCTGTGCGTAGACAATGGGAAGGGCTATCCCTAGAATACCCTAACCCTATAGATTAGGAGGAGAGCTAGGGATACCCTGCCTATCTACACAGAGCACCCCCCCCCGCCCCCCGAAAGGGGCGACCCCGCCTGGATACCTGTCCCTAGTCCGGGCAGAATCCCTAACAAGCCCTACGGGATATTCCCTATAAATCTACAGGATATTCCCGACGTGCCACGTTTCATGCAATACTTATTAGGGGAATTATTCCATAAGCTGGGTACATCAAGGATAAATGATTCTATAATAAAAGAGAGTTAAAAAAACGCATTAGGCTAGATGCAGACGTCTGTTAAACCCGGACGTGACCAGTCCGTGGTAACCAGGACTGGATTTCTTCTTTACAGCAGGAGTGCCCAGGGTCATTGGTTGCTATTACCCCGTGCGCTCCCTGCCGCCCCTGCAGTACACTAATACACTGGTATGATCTATATGAGTATATTACTGTGCTGCAGCGGCGGCAGGGAGCGCACGGGGTCATAGTAACCAATGAAGCCGTGCGCTTCTGCTGTAAAGAAGAAATCCAGTCCTGGTTACCATGGACTGGTCACGTCCGGGTTTAACGGACGTCTGCATCTAGCCTTAAGGGGACAAAGAAAGGGGAATGAATATGAATATTAGTACAGTAATCTGTGCAGAACATCGTCTTGCTCCATGCTGCACCTCCACGTGTCTTGTATCTTCATACAGAGACTTGCTGTTCTCGTGCTCTGCTCCCACAAGCTGCCTCATAGAAGAAAGCATTGGTTGTAGAGAATAGTAAGAAATTCCATAGACTGGATCACGGCTTTGTATTAGGCCCCGATCTACAGCTCACATGCCGGACGCTGGAAAGTCTCGGACCTCAGGGGTCACTATATAAGAGAACTGGTTTTGGAGGAATGTGATATTGGAGATATCCATATCCATTTGATAGAAATGGGCTGATGTATTACCTCAAACTCAAAGATTTTAAGTTCCCGGAATCCTCTGACATCAATAAGTCTTAGGGCTCATGCACACGGCCATATGTATTTTGCGATCCATAAAACAAGGATCAGCAAATAATATGGATGACATCCATGTGACTTTTTTTTTTTTTTGCAGACTCATTGTAAGAATACCTATTCTTATCCACAAAACGGCCGGGCTGTAGAACAGACATATGGATATGGACAGCACAGGGTGCGCTATCTGCGTTTCTTGTGGCCCCTTTGAAATGAATGGGTCCGCATCTGATCAGCAAAAAATGCGGATCAGATGTGGAGCCAAAATACGGTCGTGTGAGGGGGGGCCTATAATATTCAGAGTTCTTGTTATTGAAGTATGTTTATTCTCCTGCACCAAAATACTGCTATCCTCCTGATGTCAGCTACCCCCTGGATGAAGTAACCCTCGTCAGATTGGATCAGCAAAAATATAATATGGTGAAAGAATCTGTACAACGTATTTTGCTTCAGGCTGCTCGAGATGATATATCGGCTGTCACCCCTCTTTTTGGCAGCTATGATTCTGCTATTGAAGAGACCAGCAAAGAACTGGGTGCAGGTTTACTGACGTCATTTAGAGATGCTCTGCAGAGCTTCACAACAGCTCTACAAAAATTGTAAAAGTCTGCGTTCTAGAAAAATACACTCAGAGGACTGAAGTTTTAATGGCGATAATGGGTTTACTATTCAACTCAATCCTCTCTTTCTGGATGTGAAAACGCAAAAATAAATTGTGATCCAAAAGACCAAATTAATAAAAAGACTAAAAGAAACAAAACACAAACTCCATGATGTTCTCTCAGTGTGCCTTCAATTACCGAGCATGCGGAACAGTCGCACAATCCATGTCCGTCAGAAAGTTATCTAAGGGTTTCTACAAGTTCACAATAAAATCGAAGATCTTCACGCAGTGTGGAAGGAGGACCTTGACAATGGTAGAGAGGAGCATGGAATATACCCCATACAGCCATAACACCACTGACCGGTGAATAAATACCATTGGTTACTCTGTGATAATGGCAATCGTCAAGGGTTGGGATATAATAGGAACCAAGATAACAGCCGGTTTGTGAAGTTGGAATCAGGAAAAACTGGAAATTGTATGGATCTGACGACTTTTACAAGGACAAATTGTGATGGCTGGACACTGGTGGTTGGGACTATGAGTTGAGTGGGCTGTGTTCCCATTCGCTTGAATGTTTCCTCAATTACCACCATCCCTGGTCATTGGGGGAGGATGGGCGGGGGGTTATAATGACAGGTAATACATTTATCCTGTAGATATGCTATAAATGTTTGAGCACCCCGTCATCCAGCTCTGATGAGCGCTGCAGCCTCCTCACAGCTCACCAGGCACGGTGGCGTCTGTCGGATAGCCGTAGTCTCTTCGTTCAGCAGATCGGTGAGGGTACCAGCAGTCAGAGCCCCACCAATCAGATACTGATAACCTATCCTTAGAATAATATAAACCAAATGCAAAGTCAATGGCTCACCCCTTAAGTCCAAATGGATGCTGGTGCTCACCTTCGGTACCACCCCCTTGTACTAAATATATTGTATGGAGAGAAGGGGCACTCAAAAATGGGTCATATTGGACAAAATCATTTGAAATATTTAATCACCATAAAAACACCTAAATTCACATAAAACCGCACCAATTCTTTGATGATGAGAAGTGTAAAACTGACCCCACTGGTAGAATGATTAGTCCAGCAGGTGGCGCTGGTAACTGGTAGAATGATTAGTCCAGCAGGTGGCGCTGGTAACTGGTAGAATGATTAGTCCAGCAGGTGGGGCTGGTAACTGGTAAAATGATTAGTCCAGCAGGTGGCGCTGGTAACTGGTAGAATGATTAGTCCAGCAGGTGGGGCTGGTAACTGGTAAAATGATTAGTCCAGCAGGTGGCGCTGGTAACTGGTAGAATGATTAGTCCAGCAGGTGGCGCTGGTAACTGGTAGAATGATTAGTCCAGCAGGTGGCGCTGGTAACTGGTAAAATGATTAGTCCAGCAGGTGGCGCTGGTAACTGGTAGAATGATTAGTCCAGCAGGTGGCGCTGGTAACTGGTAAAATGATTAGTCCAGCAGGTGGCGCTGGTAACTGGTAGAATGATTAGTCCAGCAGGTGGCGCTGGTAACTGGTAGAATGATTAGTCCAGCAGGTGGCGCTGGTTACTGGTAGAATGATTAGTCCAGCAGGTGGCGCTGGTTACTGGTAGAATGATTAGTCCAGCAGGTGGCGCTGGTAACTGGTAGAATGATTAGTCCAGCAGGTGGCACTGGTAACTGCTAGAATGATTAGTCCAGCAGGTGGCGCTGGTAACTGGTAGAATGATTAGTCCAGCAGGTGGCGCTGGTAACTGGTAGAATGATTAGTCCAGCAGGTGGCGCTGGTAACTGGTAGAATGATTAGTCCAGCAGGTGGCGCTGGTAACTGGTAGAATGATTAGTCCAGCAGGTGGCGCTGGTAACTGGTAGAATGATTAGTCCAGCAGGTGGCGCTGGTAACTGGTAGAATGATTAGTCCAGCAGGTGGCGCTGGTAACTGGTAGAATGATTAGTCCAGCAGGTGGCGCTGGTAACTGGTAAAATGATTAGTCCAGCAGGTGGCGCTGGTAACTGGTAGAATGATTAGTCCAGCAGGTGGCGCTGGTAACTGGCAGAATGATTAGTCCAGCAGGTGGCGCTGGTAACTGGCAGAATGATTAGTCCAGCAGGTGGCGCTGGTAACTGGTAGAATGATTAGTCCAGCAGGTGGCGCTGGTAACTGGTAGAATGATTAGTCCAGCAGGTGGCGCTGGTAACTGGTAGAATGATTAGTCCAGCAGGTGGCGCTGGTAACTGGTAGAATGATTAGTCCAGCAGGTGGCGCTGGTAACTGGTAGAATGATTAGTCCAGCAGGTGGCGCTGGTAACTGGCAGAATGATTAGTCCAGCAGGTGGCGCTGGTAACTGGTAGAATGATTAGTCCAGCAGGTGGCGCTGGTAACTGGTAGAATGATTAGTCCAGCAGGTGGCGCTGGTAACTGGTAGAATGATTAGTCCAGCAGGTGGCGCTGGTGTCTCATTGAATCCTTTTAGGTCTGGTTATTGACTGCTCATCATTTCAAGAAAATGTCTCTGTATCATTCAGAGATAAATGGCATTCTAATAAAACAGTATACATTATCCAATCCAAATATCCAAGTTAAAATGTCCAAATTAGGGACCGATAATTCACTGAAAGGAAAATACTCCTTATGACCACTGCAATCAGTATATAAGTATCCTCTCAGTCACAGTTTTAATACCAAGTGATAACTGAGCAGGGATAGCTGTCAGATCGATCTGCTATAGCTCGCATGCCACTAATAATACTAGTGCTGCTCTTCTTATATAGTAATGCTTAGGACAGTAATCCCAAATAGATGCGCTGTGCCTTGCATATGGCCGATACTGCTCTTCAACACACACTTAGCGGTACTTGGGCGGTAGTTCCAGCAGACAATATATTAGATGAATGGGATGAATAGGAGCATTTGGTATACCTTACCCCCTTGAGCGCCACGGTTTTATGTGAATTTAGGTGTTTTTATGGTGATTAAATATTTCAAATGATTTTATCCAATATGACCCATTTTTGAGTGCCCCTTCTCTCTATACAATATCCTTAGAATAAGCCATCAATATCAAAATCTCAGAAAAACCCTTAAAAGAATCAGCTGCAAACATCTTAATACTAGATATCACTTCAGAGTTCTTGTGGGGTTCATGTCTCCATGGGTCCCAGCTGCTTTGGCACAAAGGAGTCCTACTCAATATTACGCAGGTGGTCTTAAAGACTATGAACACCTTCTAGGGCAGGGATGCTCAACCTGCGGCCCTCCAGCTGTTGTAAAACTACAACTTCCACCATGCTCGGCTGTAGGCTAATAGCTGTAGGCTGTCCGGGAATGATGAGATTTGTAGTTTTGCAACAGCTGGAGGGCCGCAGGTTGAGCATGCCTGTTCTAGGGCAATTTTTTTATCATTGCATTTTACGCATTTTGGGCTAAAATCATTTTTCAATTGGTCTTTATTGTACTTTTTTTGTTTTAGTTCTTCATCCCTCACTTTCAGCGTATCTACAGTGCCTAAGAGCTGCCAGGAGTTCAGAGGTAAGCGTTACAGATCAAGCTGTCAGAAACGGAAGAAACAGTCTGCAGATAGACTGGAAGTGAAGGCCGCAGAACACAAACTGTTGATTTTTTTTTTAATGAAGACCAATTGAAACATGACTTTTAGCCCAAAATGAGTAAAATGGAACGATAAAAAAATGCCCCTGAAGGTGTCCATAGCCTTTAATACCATGGCTAATCGGGGGAATATTACTTAAAGGGTTTCCGTGATAATAAGCTGATCACATGCCCGGCTGTGACCCCCAGCATTAGGCCTCAGGCAGACGGCCGTTTTGTGTATTGGGGACCACAATTTTCAGTCCTCAATGCATGGGCAATATCCGCGCGGATTCCACAGATGGATCCAGACCAGTTCAACTTGAATGGGTCCGTGATCCATCTACACTGGAAAAAAATGGAACATGTTTAATTATTTGGAGCGCGGAGAAAGGAAGCACTACTCACTTACTGAGTGGCTGAGTAGGAGTCGGCGCAGGGGTGGGGTAGGGAAAACTCACGGCCAATTGTGCATGCGCCGAGGGTAGTGAAAACTTACAGCCCAGTAAGTTTTCACTACACTCGGGCACATGTGCAATTGGCCGTGAGTTTTCCCTACCCTAGGCGCGTTCACAGTTAGCCGCGTTAGCCTGTGCTGACTCCTACTCAGCCACTCAGTAAGCGAGCGGTGTGACACTCCTCCTTCCACACCTGCAAACGTCACTTCTGGTGCGGCTGCGTCAGAACCGGAAATGACGAGGGTAGGGAAAGTTCACGGGTAGGGAAATATAACGGAACACCAGCATATTGGGGATCCGCTGTTTGCAGGCTGCAATTAGGGTACGGCTGGAAAACGGCTGTGTGCACGAGCCCCTATACTGTGATCTGTGGGGACGTTGGTGGTGACGCTGCAGGGTGATAGCAACAAGTTTTCATCACCACATGGGAAGCTTTACACAGTGTGCACTGAAATCAATGGGCCGTCCATGTCCCACAGCAAGAGACGCTTTTTGGAGGAGCTTTTTTGCTCCGGTTTATATATAAGGGTTCTCAACAGTGAACCTTCATCTACTAACTGCTTATTGGACCATGGTAAGTATCATATATTTGCTTGATATCCGAAACGCGTAGTCGTTAGTGCAATCTGTCTGCATTGTTTCACTTCTGGATTTTACTTATTTGTAGAATATAGGTCAACTACGCTTTTATGGGAAGCTGGATTTTTTGTTGGATATTATTGAGATGTCAGATCCAGGCGTATCCGTGCCTCCAAGCGAATACATGGGTGAGCGCAGCAGCTCTCTTTCTTTCGTGTCTGTAACTATCTGATACACTGTATGTACACACACGGCGTACATGAGAGAGCTTCATTACTGGGGTTGTCTCTGAGTTCAGCTCTCTGCCGTCTCCATCAATCACATAAACATGGAAGGAAGCGACAAGGCCCATGTGTGACCATCATCACTGTGGAACAGCGGACTGAGGGGCCCGTTCTAGTGATCGCAGGGGCCCCAGCGGTGAAACCCACACCTATAAGACAATGGAAGCATATCCTAGCGATATGCCCCCATTGTCTATAATGAGACAACCACTTAAAGAAAGTGCAAAGTCTTTATGCAGTTATTTCTGTTAAAGTTCACAGAAAAGGTCCTAGTAATTATTATACATGGAAAAAAATATATAAAATAACTGGTAATTGGGAGTAAAAAGTCTGTGTCTCGCTGTGTTGTCCAGGCTGCCGTGCACTGGCGATTCACAGGCGCGATCCCACTACTGATCGGCACGGGGGCTTTGACCTGCTCCGTTCCCGACCTGGGCCGTTTCACCCCTCCTTAGAGCAACCTGGTGGCTCAGAGCTCCCCCCGAGTCACCATATTGATACCGAACTTAGTGCGGACACCCGATCGACATAGCGCAGTGCAGAGCAGAACTCCCGGACTCAAGCGATCCGCCAGCCTCAGCCTCCCAAGTAGCTGGGATTACAGACGCACGCCACCGCGCCCGGCGAGGACAGAGCTGTGTTATCAGCTAGTAGAGGCTGCGGGAGCGTGACGTCACCCGACCCTCCAGCGCCATCTAGTGTCTGCTGATGGGAATAGGCCTCTATCTCCGGCTGCCTCATCAGCTCGGACGTCACCCGACCCTCCAGCGCCATCTAGTGTCTATTCACGGAACATGGTTTTATAGCTGAATGCAGCGGCCGCTCTTTGGCGCCATCTAGTGTCCATTGAAAATAAACTGGTGTTGCACTTATTGCCAATAGATGACCGGTAACGGCTAAATCCCATGAACGGGAAGGACCTTCTGACGTCACTGTGTCACGTGACACAGTGAAATCACGTTCTCGCAGAGCGGACGCATCCTCATTCAGAGAGATGGCGTCTGAACTGAGCGGAGCTCCTTATTGGAGGTATCTAACATTTATAATCTTAAACAGAAGGGGTGAACATGGCAGGAAAAGTGTGGAGGGTAAACATGCAGCAAAATGTGTGTAGGAGGCGGGTGGGTAGACATGGCTGCAAAATGTGTGGGGGGGGGTAGACATGGCTGCAAAATGTGTGGGGGGGTTGACATGGCTGCAAAATGTGTGTGGGGGGTAGACATGGCTGCAAAATGTGTGGGGGGTAGACATGGCTGCAAAATGTGTGGGGGGTTGACATGGCTGCAAAATGTGGGGGGGTTGACATGGCTGCAAAATGTGTGTGGGGGGTTGACATGGCTGCAAAATGTGTGTGTGTGGGGGGGTAGACATGGCTGCAAAATGTGTGTGGGGGAGTAGACATGGCTGCAAAATGTGGGGGGGTAGACATGGCTGCAAAATGTGGGTTGGGGGGGTTGACATGGCTGCAAAATGTGTGTGTGTGGGGGGTTAGACATGGCTGCAAAATGTGTGTGTGTGGGGGAGTAGACATGGCTGCAAAATGTGGGGGGGGTAGACATGGCTGCAAAATGTGTGGGGGTAGACATGGCTGCAAAATGTGTGGGGGGGTAGACATGGCTGCAAAATGTGTGGGGGGTAGACATGGCTGCAAAATGTGTGTGTGTGGGGGGTAGACATGGCTGCAAAATGTGTGTGGGGAGTAGACATGGCTGCAAAATGGGGGGGTAGACATGGCTGCAAAATGGGGGGTAGACATGGCTGCAAAATGTGGGGGGTAGACGGCTGCAAAATGTGGGGGGTAGACATGGCTGCAAAATGGGGGGGTAGACATGGCTGCAAAATGGGGGAGTAGACATGGCTGCAAAATGGGGGAGTAGACATGGCTGCAAAATGTGGGGGGTAGACATGGCTGCAAAATGTGGGGGGTAGACATGGCTGCAAAATGTGGGGGGTAGACATGGCTGCAAAATGTGGGGGGGTAGACATGGCTGCAAAATGTGGGGGGTAGACATGGCTGCAAAATGTGGGGGGTAGACATGGCTGCAAAATGTGTGGGGGTAGACATGGCTGCAAAATGTGGGGGGTAGACATGGCTGCAAAATGTGTGGGGGTAGACATGGCTGCAAAATGTGTGGGGGGTAGACATGGCTGCAAAATGTGTGGGGGGTAGACATGGCTGCAAAATGTGTGGGGGAGTAGACATGGCTGCAAAATGTGTGGGGGGGTAGACATGGCTGCAAAATGTGTGTGTGGGGGGTAGACATGGCTGCAAAATGTGTGTGTGTGGGGGGTTGACATGGCTGCAAAATGTGTGTGTGTGTGGGGGGGTTGACATGGCTGCAAAATGTGTGTGGGGGGGTAGACATGGCTGCAAAATGTGTGTGGGGGGGTAGACATGGCTGCAAAATGTGTGTGGGGGTAGACATGGCTGCAAAATGTGTGTGGGGAGTAGACATGGCTGCAAAATGTGTGTGGGGGGTAGACATGGCTGCAAAATGTGTGTGGGGGGTAGACATGGCTGCAAAATGTGTGTGGGGGGTAGACATGGCTGCAAAATGTGTGGGGGGGTAGACATGGCTGCAAAATGTGTGGGGGGTAGACATGGCTGCAAAATGTGTGGGGGAGTAGACATGGCTGCAAAATGTGTGGGGGGGTAGACATGGCTGCAAAATGTGGGGGGTAGACATGGCTGCAAAATGTGGGGAGTAGACATGGCTGCAAAATGTGGGGGGTAGACATGGCTGCAAAATGTGGGGGTAGACATGGCTGCAAAATGTGGGGGTAGACATGGCTGCAAAATGTGGGGGGTAGACATGGCTGCAAAGTGTGTGTGTGGGGGGTTTGACATGGCTGCAAAATGTGTGTGTGGGGGTTGACATGGCTGCAAAATGTGTGTGTGGGGGGGTAGACATGGCTGCAAAATGTGGGGGGGTAGACATGGCTGCAAAGTGTGTGTGTGGGGGGTAGACATGGCTGCAAAGTGTGTGTGGGGGGTTTGACATGGCTGCAAAATGTGTGTGTGTGGGGGGTAGACATGGCTGCAAAATGTGTGTGTGTGTGGGGGGTAGACATGGCTGCAAAATGTGTGTGTGGGGGGGTAGACATGGCTGCAAAATGTGTGTGTGTGGGGGGTAGACATGGCTGCAAGGGTGGAGGGGTGAACCATGGGTGGTGTGTGGAGGAGGGGGTGAAAAATTGGTGGTGTGTGGAGGAGGGGTGAACCATGGGTGGTGTGTGGAGGAGGGGGGTGAACCATGGGTGGTGGGGTTGAACCATGGGTGGTGTGTTTGGAGGGGGCGGGGTGAACAATTGGTGGTGTGTGGAGGGGGGGGGGTGAACAATTGGTGGTGTGTGGAGGGTGAACCATGGGTGGTGTGTGGAGGGGGTGAACCATGGGTGGTGTGTGGAGGGGGTGAACCATGGGTGGTGTGTGGAGGAGGGGGTGAACCATGGGTGGTGTGTGGAGGAGGGGTGAACCATGGGTGGTGAGGGGGTGAACCATGGGTGGGGAGGGGGGTTGAACCATGGGTGGTGTGTTTGGAGGGGGCGGGGTGAACAATTGGTGGTGTGTGGAGGAGGGGGTGAACAATTGGTGGTGTGTGGAGGAGGGGGTGAACCATGGGTGGTGTGTGGAGGAGGGGGTGAACAATTGGTGGTGTGTGGAGGAGGGGGTGAACCATGGGTGGTGTGTGGAGGAGGGGGTGAACCATGGGTGGTGTGTGTGGAGGAGGGGGTGAACCATGGGTGGTGTGTGGGGAGGGGGTTGAACCATGGGTGGTGTGTGGAGGGAGGGGGTTGAACCATGGGTGGTGTGTGGAGGAGGGGGTTGAACCATGGGTGGTGTGTGTGGAGGAGGGGGTTGAACCATGGGTGGTGTGTGTGGAGGGAGGGGGTTGAACCATGGGTGGTGTGTGTGGAGGGGAGGGGGGGTTAAACCATGGGTGGTGTGTGTGGAGGGGAGGGGGGGGTTAAACCATGGGTGGTGTGTGGGGAGGGGTGGGGTGAACCATGGGTTGCGTGTGGTGGGGTGGGGTGAACCATGGGTTGCGTGTGGTGGGGGGTGAACCATGGGTGGTGTGTGTGGGGGGTGAACCATGGGTGGTGTGTGTGGAGGGGGGTGAACCATGGGTGGTGTGTGTGGAGGGGGTGAACCATGGGTGGTGTGTGTGGAGGGGGGTGAACCATGGGTGGTGTGTGTGGAGGGGGTGAACCATGGGTGGTGTGTGTGGAGGGGGTGAACCATGGGTGGTGTGTGTGGAGGGGGTGAACCATGGGTGGTGTGTGTGGAGGGGGTGAACCATGGGTGGTGTGTGTGGAGGGGGTGAACCATGGGTGGTGTGTGTGGAGGGGGTGAACCATGGGTGGTGTGTGGGGGTGGGGTGAACCATGGGTTGCGGGGGTGAACCATGGGTTGCGTGTGGGGGTGAACCATGGGTTGTGTGGGGGAGTGAACCATGGGTTGCGTGTGGGGGGTGAACCATGGGTTGCGTGTGGGGGGGTGAACCATGGGTTGCGTGTGGGGGGTGAACCATGGGTTGCGTGTGGGGGGAGGGTGAACCATGGGTTGCGTGGGGGGAGGGTGAACCATGGGTTGCGTGGGGGGAGGGTGAACCATGGGTTGCGTGGGGGAGGGTGAACCATGGGTTGCGTGGGGGAGGGTGAACCATGGGTTGCGTGGGGGAGGGTGAACCATGGGTTGCGTGGGGGGAGGGTGAACCATGGGTTGCGTGTGGGGGAGGGTGAACCATGGGTTGCGTGGGGGAGGGTGAACCATGGGTTGCGTGTGTGGAGTGGGGGAGTGTGTGTGGTGGGTGAACATGGGGGAGTGTGTGTGTGTGGGGGGTTAACGGGGTGGGGATGTGTGTGTGTTTGGGAACGTGGATATGGTGGGTGCAGATGGGGGCTGGCATGATGTACATTTGGGAACAGTTGGACACTGTTTAGGATATTCGGCTTAGTATCTGTGGGACACTAGTTTAGGCTTCTTGCCGAGGAGTGTAATCCTACGAGCATGGGACAGTAACCCCACGGTGCCTTAGGGTGTGAACACACGTTGCAGAAACGCTGCAGATTTTGACCTGCTGATAGACTTGCGTTGGGACCAGCAAAATCTATAGCGTTTCTGCAACGTGTGTGCACACCCATGGGCTGGATTCACAGCGCTGTGAATGTGGTGTGTCAGCGCAGCCGCCATCTATGCTTAGCTGTGCTGGGAATGTGAACCCTGCTATTCAGCAGAGCCACAGCGGTGGGCGATTCTAGCCTTTCTGCTGCCTGAAGAAAAAATTAAAATGTCACCCACATTCCAATTTTTCAACCTAACCCATTCCCTCCAGATCGGCGGGGGCTGACACCGTGCGCCCGCCCGATCAGCTGTGTGAAGAGAAGTCGCCTGATCACCGCAGCATTTGCATTTTACAGTGTACAGTAAATAGATGCACAAAGTTAGCAGTTGTGCACTACCGCTCTGGCCCCATTGACTATCATGGGAGCGGGGCGGAGTTCTGGGGCCGGAATGGCAAACCATGCCGAGAGGCGGCCGGAATAAAACTATGACAAGCTTTATTCCAGCTGTGCCTCGGCATGGTTTTCCTTTAGTGTAGGCCAAGGCTGGTTTCATAAGAGCGGATGTCATGTGCCGCTCCGTGAGTGATAGCCAAGACCTACCTCAGAAGCGTGGAGCGGTAACATGATTGATAACGTTCCGGTGCCTCTCTGTGACAACTTTATCTCAATGTGATTTTGTAGTAAAAAGATCATAGAGAGGCACAGAGCATTATCCGTCATGTTAACGCTCCGTGCTTCTGTCTGCTGTGGAGTCACGGAGCAGATGTCATGTGTGGCATCTGCTCGTGTGAAACCAGCCTAAGGGTACATTTACACTGACAGATTGTATGACCAATTATTGGTCAAATGGCCGTTTACACAGATCTTTTGTTACACACAGGAATTATTGGTCTAATTGGACAGAAATTGGTCATATAATCTGGTGTAAATGCACTTTTCTGACTATTTCTTATCTACTTGTCCCTGATCCACAATGATGGTCTTTAATCGGAGACAGGGCAGAATGCAATTTCTGGTAATGGGACTCTGGGGACGAGGGTGACTCGCGGACTCGGATCTTTTATTGAAAAGCACTTGTTTGTTTTTAACAGGCATGCTCGAAGCAGATGTCAACATGACGAGAGAGAAGGATGAAGAGCCCGTCTGTGCAGAGGGTTACCAACATGACGAGAGAGAAGGATGAAGAGCCCGTCTGTGCAGAGGGTTACCAACATGACGAGAGAGAAGGATGAAGAGCCTGTCTGTGCAGAGGGTTACCAACATGACAAGAGAGAAGGATGAAGAGCCCGTCTGTGCAGAGGTTTACCAACATGACGAGAGAGAAGGATGAAGAGCCTGTCTGTGCAGAGGGTTACCAACATGACGAGAGAGAAGGATGAAGAGCCCGTCTGTGCAGAGGGTTACCAACATGACGATAGAGAATGATGAAGAGCCTGTCTGTGCAGGGACTTTCCAAATGTTATTACATGTTATATATTTAATGTCATTAAATTCTTTTTTTTTTTTTTTTTAAATGTGTATTTTTATTTATAAAACAAAATGTAAATGTATAAAAAAAAATAGCACCTAGGGACTTTTAGATTTAGTTTACAATAACCAGAGGTTGCAATAACGCCCGTACAAGTGTCACGCCTGTACAAGTGTTTACTCCCTGGAAAAAGTCTAAGGCATACCAATACGCCTTAGAATTTTCCCTGCTTTTCTTCAGCGTAGGGAGCGCTGTGAACCGCACAAGCAACACAGCGATGCACCCGGCGCCTGCAATAACCAATAGCAAAGCTCCGGACAGCAAGAAGCTTTGAGATTGGTTAGTTAGGGCGGGCGCAGGAACGATGCAGGTCCTGCATCAGGGCAAGCCAGTGGGTGCTGGAAGGAGGAGGGGGCGGCTCCGGGAGCTGAAGACCCGGACATGATGATGGACGCAGAACAAGGTGACAGCAGTGTGTAACGTATCGAGATGTATGTAGTGCAGTGTCTGGTGATCACACACATATATATGGTGCAGTGTAGTAATACAGACAGGCTATTATAGCTGAGTGGTAAAGTACGGGGAAGATCTGCCATATTGGACTGGACTTTATAACTTTGCTATAATAGCTCAATGTTATTTAAAGGGAACCTGTCACCGGGATTTTGTGTATAGAGCTGGGGACATGGGCTGCTAGATGGCCGCTAGCACATCCACAATATCCAGTCCCCAAAGCTCTGTGTGCTTTTATTGTGTAAAAAAAACCGATTTGATAGATATGCAAATTAACCTGAGATGAGTCCTGTCCGTGACTCATCTCAGGTTCATTTGCATATGTATCAAATCGTTTTTTTTTACACAATAAAAGTACACAGAGCTTTGGGGACTGGATATTGTGGATGTGCTAGCGGCCATCTAGCAACCCATGTCCCCAGCTCTATACCCAAAATCCCGGTGACAGGTTCCCTTTAAGGTATTTTCACACTAGCGTTTTGGATTCCATTTGTGAGATCCGTTTCAGGGCTCCCACAAACGGTCCAAAGCGGATCAGTTCAGCCCCAATGCATTCTGAATGGATAAGGATCTGCTTAGAATGCATCAGTTCGGCTCCGTTCCGCTTCTATTCCGTTTTGGAGGCGGACACCAAAGCGCAGCATGCAGCATTTTGGTGTCCGTCTGAAGAGGCGGAGCCTAACGGATCCATTTTGAATTACTATGTGAGTTTTGTGGTCTGGTAAAAAAAAAAAAAAAAAAAAAACAGGCTCGTAAATGAAAACTGAACAGACTCCATCATAGTAAGCGGGGTCTGTTCAGATTCTTCCCTGTCAGGCCGGGTTAACATGACATTTTTGCCATATATTTAATGTACACACAAAAAATATATACATTGACAGAAACCTCTGACAGCCTTCATACTGTGGCATCTGTCACCACAGAATTCCATTGTTAATAAAATAAAAATACGTTAGTCTACATGTTTTTTGCAGGATGGAAAAACATGGTAAACTACACTTTCCCGTCCTGCAGAGTCCTCAAATAAAAGTGCTCCAGACAGGTCTTTAGACAGAATCTGCAACAGAGACTCCAAACGCAGATGTGAGCGAGTGTAGGCCGCTACATTATGTATTTGAATTACTGCAAATTTCATACTCCTGGTTGGAGGAGTATTTTTTTCTCTACTGGAAAAAAATGAAGTGCGATCTCTGTCAATAACTATATGTCGGCACACTTTTGCATGCTATCATATTGGGGTTGTGCATAAAGAAACTAACCAGTGCACAATGACCTACAGTTCCAGTGATGATGGCATTGGAGTTTGTGTCGTTATAGAAGAGGATCGTCTATGGGTGCGAACACGTTACGGAAAAGCAGCAGATTTTTGCTGTTCCCTAAGCAAGTCTATTAGCATGTGAAAATCTGCAGCACATCTGCAATATGTTCACATCCTATGTGTCAGTGCAAATTGTGAGTAATAAGTGCAGCACTGAGATGTGGGGCTGGTAAGTAATGAGTGCAGCACTGAGAAGTGGGGCTGGTAAGTAATGAGTGCAGCACTGAGATGTGGGGCTGGTAAGTAATGAGTGCAGCACTGAGATGTGGGGCTGGTAAGTAATGAGTGCAGCACTGAGATGTGGGACTGGTAAGTAATGAGTGCAGCATTGAGATGTGGGACTGGTAAGTAATGAGTGCAGCACTGAGATGTGGGGCTGGTAAGTAATGAGTGCAGCACTGAGATGTGGGACTGGTAAGTGACCATATGTGGCATAAATGGTATTCAATGGAAATTTTGTATAACTAGGTAAATTGTAATTAACTGCCTAAACCAGTGATAGGCAAATTGTGGCTTTCCAGGTGTTGCAAAGCTACAACTCCCACCATGCCCTGCTGTAGGCTGATAGATGTAGTCTTTGCATGCTGGGAGTTGTAGTTCTGCAACAGCTGGAGAGCTGCAGTTTGCCCATCACTGGCAGTAATTCAAATACATAATGCGGGTTGTATTACCTAACCTGGAGTAGGTGACAGCTGACCAGGCCGAATAGAGTCTTTAAAACAAGTCTTAAAGGGTCAGGCAGGAGCAGTGTCTGAATGCAGGCCAAGGTAGTCAGTCAGGGCCGGTAGCATAGGTGCAGGCTGGGTCAGGAGCGGGATATCAGAACAGGGATTATAGGTCAAAGGACAGGAACACAAGCCGGGGTCAGGTACATGGATAAATAGATAGAATTTCTCTCTCTTAGGCCTCTTTCACACTTCCGTCCCGCCTGATCCGTCAGAACGCAAGTCGCCTGAAAGCATTAGAAGACTGATTAGGATTCTGATCAGTCTTCGAAATGCTTTGAGGTTACTATGGCAGCCAGGACGCTATTAAAGTCCTGGTTGCCATAGTAGTAGTGGGGAGCAGGGGAGCAGTATACTTACAGTCCGTGCGGCTCCCGGGGCGCTCCAGAATGACGTCAGAGCGCCCCATGCGCATGGATCACGTGATCCATGCTCGTGGGGCGCCCTGACGTCACTCTGGAGCGCCCCGGGAGCCGCACGGACTGTAAGTATACTGCTCCCCACTACACATTACCATGGCAACCAGAACTTTAGCATCCTGGCTTCCATGGTAACCATTCAGAAAAAGCTAAACGTCGGATCCGGCGATGCGCTGAAACGGCGTTTAGCTTAAGGCCGGATGCGGATTAATGCCTTTCAATGGGCATTAACTCCGGATCCGGCCTTGCGGCAAGTGTTCAGGATTTTTGGCCGGAGCAAAAAGCGCAGCATGCTGCGGTATTTTCTCCGGCCAAAAAACGTTCCGGTCCTGAACTGAAGACATGCTGATGCATCCTGAACGGAATGCTCTCCATTCAGAATGCATGGGGATAATCCTGATCAGGATTTTTCCGGCATAGAGCCCCGACGACGGAACTCTGCCGGAAAAGAAATACGCCAGTGTGAAAGAGCCCTTATTAGAACATGCACTTTCCTTATAAATATCAGGAAGGGAGCAGACACCACCCTATGGGCAAACACGGTGGTCTCAGTTAAAACAAGTGCATGTGTGTCCCAGCATGGAGGAGCAGTGAACAGACAGTATGTATGAAGTTAACATGGTTGCTGTGTCTACTGTGAGAAGTACAACAACATAAATATATCTGTCTTTGAATAGATAAGTTAATTTTGCAGATCCAGAAGAACATGCACCCTGCCTAATTCTTTTGCATTGGACACCTACAAATAGTAAAGTTAAAATGTTTTTTCCAGTTTCCAATGTGCCGTGTACTATGGAGTCACTCTACCATAGCTTCACTGAGAAAGTAATCTATCCCACAGAAGTCCATCGAAGAGCGGATGCAGTACACAGCAACACTACAGCATTGTAGATTTGGTCTAGTCTAAAAATACTCACAAGGATACTCACTTATGAAAACTAGAAAACATTTTTAAGAAAGTACAAGGTTTACCACATTTCAATAGTATGTCCTGCAGAAGCTCAGGTTGGTTTATAAATATTTGTTAGAAGAAACAAAGGCCGAGTTCGAAAAGTGTATCATCGTTGCATATACTTCCTAATGTGTCCGAGGAATCCCAGCCTAACCACGTTAAAACAATGTAAAAAGAAAGGGTCCTTCTGGAGTACAGGAAATAGTCATTTCTATATGAGCCGGCTTAATCCCATGACTCAAAGGGACCTCTCCTACATGACACCTTCTCAGTATGTAATAGATAGAAAAGGTCTTCTGGAGTCCGGGAAATAGTCATTCCTATCTGAGCTGGCTAAATCCCATGACTCAGAGGGACTTCTCCTACATGATACCTTCTCAGTATGTAATTGATAGAAAAGGTCCTTCTGGAGTCCGGAATATAGTCGTTTCTAGTCTGGCTAAATCCCATGACTCAGAGGGACCTCTCCTACATGACACCTTCTCAGTATGTAATACATAGAAAAGGTCCTTCTGGAGTCCGGAAAATAGTCGTTTCTAGTCTGGCTAAATCCCATGACTCAGAGGGACCTCTCCTACATGACACCTTCTCAGTATGTAATTGATAGAAAAGGTCCTTCTGGAGTCCGGGAAATAGTCATTTCTAGTCTGGCTAAATCCCATGACTCAGAGGGACCTCTCCTACATGACTCCTTCTCAGTATGTAATAGATAGAAAAGGTCCTTCTGGAGTCCGGGAAATAGTCATTCCTATATGAGCTGGCTAAATCCCATGACTCAGAGGGACCTCTCCTACATGACACCTTCTCAGTATGTAATAGATAGAAAAGGTCCTTCTGGAGTCCGGGAAATAGTCATTTCTATATGAGCTGGCTAAATCCCATGACTCAGAGGGACCTCTCCTACATGACACCTTCTCAGTATGTAATACATAGAAAAGGTCCTTCTGGAGTCTGGGAAATAGTCATTTCTATACAAGCTGGCTAAATCCCATGACTCAGAGGGACCTCTCCTACATGACACCTTCTCAGTATGTAATAGATAGAAAAGGTCCTTCTGGAGTCCGGGAAATAGTCATTTCTATATGAGCTGGCTAAATCCCATGACTCAGAGGGACCTCTCCTACATGATACCTTCTCAGTATGTAATAGATAGAAAAGGTCCTTCTGGAGTCAAGGAAATAGTCATTTCTAGTCTGGCTAAATCCCATAACTCAGAAGGACCTCTCCTACATGACAACTTCTCAGTATGTAATTGATAGAAAAGGTCCTTCTGGAGTCCGGAAAATAGTCATTTCTAGTCTGGCTAAATCCCATGACTCAGAGGGACCTCTCCTACATGACACCTTCTCAGTATGTAATTGATAGAAAAGGTCCTTCTGGAGTCCGGGAAATAGTCATTTCTAGTCTGGCTAAATCCCATGACTCAGAGGGACCTCTCCTACATGACACCTTCTCAGTATGTAATAGATAGAAAAGGTCCTTCTGGAGTCCGGGAAATAGTCATTTCTAGTCTGGCTAAATCCCATGACTCAGAGGGACCTCTCCTACATGACACCTTCTCAGTATGTAATAGATAGAAAAGGTCCTTCTGGAGTCCGGGAAATAGTCATTTCTAGTCTGGCTAAATCCCATGACTCAGAGGGACCTCTCCTACATGACACCTTCTCAGTATGTAATAGATAGAAAAGGTCCTTCTGGAGTCCGGGAAATAGTCATTTCTAGTCTGGCTAAATCCCATGACTCAGAGGGACCTCTCCTACATGACACCTTCTCAGTATGTAATAGATAGAAAAGGTCCTTCTGGAGTCCGGGAAATAGTCATTTCTAGTCTGGCTAAATCCCATGACTCAGAGGGACCTCTCCTACATGACACCTTCTCAGTATGTAATACATAGAAAAGGTCCTTCTGGAGTCCGGAAAATAGTCATTTCTAGTCTGGCTAAATCCCATGACTCAGAGGGACCTCTCCTACATGACACCTTCTCAGTATGTAATAGATAGAAAAGGTCCTTCTGGAGTCCGGGAAATAGTCATTTCTAGTCTGGCTAAATCCCATGACTCAGAGGGACCTCTCCTACATGACTCCTTCTCAGTATACGGAGAAGGTCCTTCTGGAGTCCAGAAAATAGAAAATCACTATAAAGACTTTGTTATCCACCGTTCACCCGTGTTGCTTTAGTCAATGCTACAAAGTGAAACAAATAGAAATAGTAATGTCACCGAAGCTTTCCTAGAATGGCCCTTGTGGAGAGAATAGGATTTAGCGAATTCACTGTGAAACTAAATACTATGATAGATCAGGTCCTGGACAATAGGAGAATAAATGGTCCCTGCAGATTATTGGAAATAGACGGCTGCTATAGAGCTTGCTATTTTTCATAATTATTGAGGACCAGGTCCTTCTGAGTCATGGCAAATAGCCAACTCACTGTGACATGGCTAAATACTGTATCTACGCAGGACCTCACCACTAGGGGGTAAAAAAGGTCCTTACCATTAATGGGAAATAGACAGCTGCTGTAGAGCCGGCTATTTCCCATGACTGGGGAGGACCTCACCACTAGGGGGCAAAAAGGTCCCTACCAGTAATGGGAAATAGACAGCTGCTGTAGAGCCGGCTATTTCCCATGACTGGGGAGGACCTCACCACTAGGGGGCAAAAAAGGTCCTTACCAGTAATGGGAAATAGACAGCTGCTGTAGAGCAGGCTATTTCCCATGACTGGGAAGGACCTCACCACTAGGGGGCAAAAAGGTCCCTACCAGTCATGGGAAATAGACAGCTGCTGTAGAGCTGGCTATTTCCCATGACTGGGGAGGACCAGGTCCCTCCGAGCATAGATGACCTGACCCTCCAGTACTCGCACTGACACAATACTGCCTGGATAAGTAAAACAATGCAAAACTTCTCTTTCCCCTTCAGCAAACACTGACACGAGGATGAAAAATATACACAATGACTTACTGTCCTCTATATTCAGGCAGTGACTCCACAGCTCTGTTGTGAGAATGATAAAGGAGCAGAGATCGCCAGCGTCAGCTTCCCAAATAGCTGGTATCACAGCTGAACGGTACCGCACTCAGCGAATGTCTGGCTCTGCTCTCACTTGAAGCCGCACGCGATTTTACTTCACCGGACCCTTCAGCGCCATAATGTATATCGGGAAGGCAGAGTAATGGCTCCAGGATGTATCAGACGTCCGACGTCCATCACCGTCCCAGCGCCATCTAGTGTCTGTAGGAGAAGACAGTTCTATGGCTGGAGACATCAGGGGCTCTTGACCGCCGCCTAGTGTTCCCTCCAGTGATTGTGTTTCTCTGGCGGTCGGACTGTTCTGAGGTGACCGGGCCGTCCAGTATAATGCTGTATACATATAAATATTCCCCCCATGAGGTAGTCTGCTCTGGGGGTGGACTGCAGTGACGTCCGTGCACAGGCCATACACACATAGGGTTTAGAACAAGGTAACATGTCTGCTCCCTGGAGGACGGCAGGTTTATGGGGAAGAAATATGTCACCGATCCCTCAGGTGAGCCGTCCAATGGGAAGTGGAGCTGGGCAGTGACGTCACAGCTCGTGTGTGAGGAAAGTCTGAGCTGAAGTCTGACTACTATTCCCTTAGGTATAAGCTCGGGATCGGTGTCCGGAGCGGTCATAGAACTTGTAGGGAGTTGTCTGACTAGCAATTGTCTGGTAAAATATAGTCACTGGTGATTCCTTACACCCTGCCCTTTCATATATCCAAAAGACCGCAGTCCACCCCCAGAGCAGACATTACCAGAGGTCAGGTTACCTCATGGGGGGAATATTTATATGTATACAGCATTATACTGGACGGCCCGGTCACCTCAGGACAGTCCGACCGCCAGAGAAACACAATTACTGGAGAGAACACTAGGCGGCGGTCAAGAGCCCCTGATGTCTCCAGCCATAGAACTGTCTTCTCCTACTGACACTAGATGGCGCTGGAAAGGTGATGGACGTCGGATTTGATGCAGTCTACCAGGACAGTAGTCTATGTTTCCAACACTAGATGGCGCTGGAGGGTCCGTGAAGTCAGAACGCCTGCAGCTTCTAGTGAGAGCAGAGCCAGACGTGTGCTGAGCGCTGCGCTGCGGAACCTTTCTGAAGCTGGCGGTGTCTGTTCTAACTTTCATCACCCACACAAGAGCTGTGGCGTCAGTGCCCGGCTTCACTACGCCTGAATATAGACCCCAGGAAGCCATTGTGTACTTCTCACCATCAATGTGTCATCTTCCTATCAGTGTTTGCTAATGAAGACAGAGAATTTTACTTTCTGTCCAGACAGTATTGTGCCGGTGTGAGTGTCAACTTGCAGTAAGTGCCATAAGAGTTCAATTCGAGTGGACACTAGATGGCGCTGACAAGTGACTGCTGCTTTCCGATCTAAAACTATGTTCCGTGAATAGACACTAGATGGCGCTGGAGGGTCGGATGACGTCTGAGCTGATGAGGCAGCCGGAGATAGAGGCCTATTCCATCAGCAGACACTAGATGGCGCTGGAGGGTCGGGTGACGTCACGCTCCCGCAGCCTCTACTAGCTGATAACACAGCTCTGTCCTCGCCGGGCGCGGTGGCGTGCGTCTGTAATCCCAGCTACTTGGGAGGCTGAGGCTGGCGGATCGCTTGAGTCCGGGAGTTCTGCTCTGCACTGCGCTATGTCGATCGGGTGTCCGCACTAAGTTCGGTATCCATATGGTGACTCGGGGGGAGCTCTGAGCCACCAGGTTGCTCTAAGGAGGGGTGAAACGGCCCAGGTCGGGAACGGAGCAGGTCAAAGCCCCCGTGCCGATCAGTAGTGGGATCGCGCCTGTGAATAGCCAGTGCACGGCAGCCTGGACAACACAGCGAGACACAGACTTTTTCCCCTTCAGCCTCACACTCCGCATCCACAAGTCACATCTGCACAATATATCATATAATAATATTATGTATTTATGCTTCATCTGATCCTGGGAATCTCCATGGTGTATGGACCTGTTTGTAGAGGTCCTGTCCACAGCATGGTGATAAATGTATGATCCGTGGGGGTGTGATAGCTGGGACCCCTGTGATGATCCGTTGGGGTGTGACAGCTGGGACCCCTGTGATGATCCGTGGGGGTGTGACAGCTGGGACCCCTGTAATGATCTTTGGGGGTGTGACAGCTGGGACCCCTGTGATGATCAGTGGGGGTGTGATAGCTGGGACCCCTGTAATGATCCGTGGTGGTGTGACAGCTGGGACCCCTGTGATGATCCGTGGGGGTGTAACAGCTGGGACCCCTGTGATGATCCGTGGGGGTGTGATAGTTGGGTCCCCTGTGATGATCTGTGGGGGTGTGATAGCTGGGACCCCTGTGATGATCCGTGGGGGTCTGATAATTGGGACCCCTGTGATGATCTGTGGGGGTGTGATAGCTGGGACTGGGACCCCTGTGATGATCCGTGGGGGTGTGACAGCTGGGACCCCTGTGATCACTAGACCCCTATTCTGAGGCCCTGGATGGAGCGGTGGTCACACATGGGCCTTGTCCTGGCTTTCAGTGATTATGAGACTGATGTAGCTTGCGGAGAGCGCTCCTCAGGGCTTCTCTAAGGGACTGTAGGAAATGGCCCAGAGCTGTGTCCAGCTATCTCCAGCAGCTGCCTACAGAATGAATGGAGCATGCTTGACCCGCCTCTCCATCATGACAGGGAAATAGGACCCCAATTATAAGGACTCGCGGGGGTTCCAAAGTGGTCGGACCCCACAATCATTAATTATCCCCCGTCCTGTTGATGGAGAATAAAAGTCATACCTGGTACAACCCCTTTAAAAGGCTTCTCTGGTGTTTTATATTGTTGGCCTAGTCTTAGGGAAAGCTATAAATATCAGATCCGCGGGGACCAAAAATAGTCGCCAGAACTACACAGCCGTCTACTCCGTGGTGTCGTGGAGGGAGCTGATTACTGCAGGAATGGGAAGATCAGTGCAGTGACCAGCTCCATCTACTACACAATGGACGGAGCTGAGTAGTGGCAGATATACTGCAGACCAGGGGATCAGCAGGGGTGTCCGTAGTCAGACCCCCGCTTTCTGAAATTGAGGACCTTTCCTAAGGATAGACCATCAATATTGAAATCCCGGACAACCCCTTTAACATCTCAGGACAAGCTCTATTTCTGCCCAAGGCAGGGTTTTCAGCCTGTGTCACTCCTTGCACCTCGTTCTGTCACCATCATTGATGTCGGACGGACAGTCATTAATAAATTGCCCCCTGGGAAGTGCTCATCGGACTCCAGAACCTACCCCCTATCCACAGGATAACGAATAAGTATCTGATCTCTGGGGTCTGACTGCTGGGACCCCCACTGATCACAGGAATGAGGTGACGTGGGTGGTACACGGCTCCCCACTCAAGGACTGCAGGAGATAGCGGAGCGCTGTCCTCAGCAGTCCCCTGCCACAGACCCCCCATGTCTTCCAATGTGTGTGATATCAGCTGAGCGGGAGTGACAAGCACGTGACTCGGAGGATCTTCTCAATGGGTTCCTTATTAGATAAGTACATCAGAGGTGGGGGCAGAAGTCAGTTTTTTCTGGATCAGCACTAATGACCGTTCACTTGTAAAGGGTCAGACCTCACAGAAGGAACTTATTGTCCCGTGGGGGCAGTCATGGCTCCCCACTCAAGGATGGCGAATGTAACGTGGGCACAGGTATAGGTGTAGAGGAGAGGTTTACTGATCACACGAGGGGTACGCAGCTTGGCTGAGCGGTTGGCAGAGGTTTCTGTGTATGGAGAGGTGAGGAGCACATGGCTGGACATTACATACATGATGCTCTGCACATACTGATTAACACTTCTTCCAGGACGAGGTCTCTTTGTGGGAACAATCAGTACATTTATTGCCTCCCTCCTATACAGAGATGACATATGATGGTGTACAGAGAAGGAGCAGTAGAGGTCAGGGGAAGGACTCCAGTAATAACGGCGTGTACAGTAAATCTGTGATTTCATATTAATAGACAGCAGGGAGATGACACGTGACATAAATACTGCAGACATGACATTGACTGGAACACGGAGATCAGACTACACGTCATTGTGCGTAGAACGGACAGTAACGGCTTCGCTGGTGGCTCCTCGTGTAGCAGCGTCACTGGCAGCAGCTGCAGGTCCCACATCCATCTGTGCACTGACAGCCCTGGCGGCATTTACTGCAGTCAGCCGGACAGCAGGAGCAGCAGCCTGTGGAGGAGAGGACCCATGAGAAGACGGCACCATAAAAATATACTTGTAAATATACAGATCCTATTACTGTATATGGACTTAGGCCTCATGTACAAGGCCGTATCCGATTTTCATTCCGCAATAAAATGGATCTTTAAAAAAAATTGATTACTTCAGTGCACATTCTGTTTTTTTCTCATTCCCATTATTAAAAAGGACTATTCTCATCCACAAAAATGGATGAGTATAGCGCCTGCGGGTAGTTTTGCAGTTCGGCACATGAGTGTGCGTGGCCTCATTGACTTGTATGGGTCAGTGGGATCTGTTCTGAACACTGCGCAGTGAAGGAAAACACAATGGTGTGCATGAGCCTTTACACTAAAGACAGTGGCACACATTTACTAAGGCGAGTGCCCCTAGATTTAGTTGTAAATTGTGCCAAAATATGCGCATCTAGATTTCTAAACATTATTGGCGTCTAGCCTGGCAAGGGTTGTGGCTTAATAGTAAAGAGTGAGGAATCATGGCAAAAAAGGCTCGGCCTAATATGCAACATTTGCCTCAAATGACCATAATTCTGGCTCAAACTAAGCCAACCAATAGTTAGTTACAAGTTATAAAAAGGGTCTATCCCTGCCCCCCTAAGCTTCTACCAGCTACAGGATTAGTGGATCTGCCCCGATGTACATAAAGTCTGGTTATAAATGGTGGGTATAAGCTCCACGTACAGCCCATATATACTCACTTTTTTTGCACGATGTACATTTGCATTTTGGACATTTACATGAGACTTCACAGGAACAAGAAGCTCCTAAGACAGAAACAGGAGAGTTGTTATGTAGCGGTGTATTAGGTGTATTCAGCCTGCATCATATGGCAGAGACTTCTTCCCCCTGTCCTCATCACCATACACACTATACTGACCACCTGCAGGTATGTGTACACTGCTATGTACATCAGCATCAGCTACAGTCCTGTGTGAATACAGCCATCACATTGGCTGCAGTCAGAAAATTCAGTAATGGTAACGTGTCTTTAAATCATTAATAGAAATATATTTTGTTACAATCAACATTTTCCATTAGGAAATACTTAATACCATGGTGACAACGCGTTTCGGAGTTCCATACAGACTTAAAAAAGGAGTTTTGTAACTCCGAAATGCGTTGTCACCTTGCTATCAAATAAAATATATTCCATCTATCCTACTGTGGTTGTGATATTGCACCAGGAGGTGTCGGAACAACGCAGGCTACCCTTAGTCTGCATTCTCTTTTCTCGCCTACAGTATAAATGCTCCTCCGGAGGGTTGGCTACCCCTCAGAGTGAGGATATGACGACATCGGCAGCACCGACCAATTATATCCATACGCCCTCACTAGTGTTCTGCCTGTGGCTGCAGAAAAAGGTGAGCATAATTATTCATACATATCACCCTATGAGTGACTTTTACTTTCTATTTTTTGTAAGATTAGGAAATACTTCTGACTGAACTTAGAATTATCCTCATATTCATTTGCATTGCCCTAAATGGATATTTTTGACCAGTTCTTGGTAAACACCAAGTCACTTTCATAGTCAGTATTTTACATCGCATCAGTCAGCCAAAACCAGAAGGGGCACACATCTTTCCATTATACTTTTTCTCAGTAGGATCACTCCTGGTTTTGGGTTACAAATACTGATGAAATACTGACCAGATACTGACCATGTGAAAGTGGTTCAAACCAAATGACAAATAAAATAATTTTTAAGCAGATTTATTCTCTAAACAACGGTCAGATTGTTGAAATTAATGTTGAGACAATGGCCAACATTTCAGTAGAATAATGAACATAAATTTCACCCAACAAATGTTTGCCTTTGTTAAAATCCTCCTTTTTTATTAAGTGTATGGCCAATTAAATAAAATCGCCAAACGGCAAACTCAGCCCTGCTACATCTAACTACCTCAGCAACCTTCCCTCTGTAAGTAGACCCATGTGAAGTCTCCACTTCCACTTTAATCGTCTTGCTCACCTGTTCCGCAGTCACAGCTCTGAGGGTCCATGCTGCTGAGGATATAGATGTCTGTAGGCTCGATGGCTTCTGTGTGTGATGCTGGATGCAGAGACCAGCTGTTCCCTGTCTTATATACACAAGATACGGAGCTGAGTGCAAAACCCGTCCCATAAACCCAGCACCAACCACGTGACACAAAGCCACATGTGTAAGGACGAGGTATGAAGAAGGACGTGCTGTGTGCAAAACCTGCAGAGTCACACCAGACGGAGCCTGATCCAGCAGAAATGTCTATGGTGACGGCGCTGTCACTAGTAGTCGCCTTCTAATAATTCCATTCTATCATCTCCCCCCAATATAAGGGCATTACTCATCAGTATCCAGCTGTTTACCAGGATTTCTACCTTATCCAGGGGTCCTGTTATTAGAAGAACATTGCTTTCTAGGTCAGAGGTGTATATGGTGTGTAGATATATATATCCATTCGAAGCCTACAGGACTGCTGAGGGAAGCGGAATACGGCGCTCGCCTATCCCATGGGATTTGAATAGTGAAGTGCGGATATTCAGTCATCGCTCTATTCAGCTGGGGGGCACAGGACCTCCATTCTCATGAAGGACAGGCGTCCCAGTTCTCAGACTTCCACATATCTACTGGGTAGGGGACAACTTTGTGTTTCTGGAATACATTTTAGGAGCTATTCCTCCCAACCCTCCCATACACATGCAAGCTCGGTTCAGCCGGGAGAAAGCCTCTGCCGGACACTTCTGTCCCCTGCAGACACCTCAATTCAATCTAGACACCTCTGACTGTGGCTTATCTTCTGAGAATAAAAGGATCGGACATGTTAAACTCCAACTGCCCGATCCTTCTCCCTGGCATTTGCTATAAGGGGGAGTCAGGAGGCCCCCATACATATTACACTCTTGTCCGGTTTCCTCGGAATCAGCAGGTTTGGCCGCCATTTATCTACTGTGTATAACCAGACATACCGTACATGAGTGTGTAAACCACAGTGCAGTAACCTGATCCCTCAGTAACAACCAGGGTCTAACAAAGTAATAAGTGCACTGAGGGCAATAAATCCATCTTCAGGATTGGACGACGTTATTGCTGCATTTATACAGTGAGGCAGAAAGGGTTACTCTGAAATCGGACATGAGATCCAAATTTCTTCGGACATTTATAATGTGTATGGGGCAGTCTGGCTACAGACCTGTGTACCGACCACTGAGCACAGACCTGTGGGGACTGCAAAAGCCACCATATAGGGGGACCTGTTAAGCTGTCCATACACTGTAGGTAGATGTCAGCCAAAGGCTATCCCTCCCAACTCCCCCATACACATGCACACTTGGCTCGTCCGATCATGTATGTGTTTTCAATGGGGAGAAGAGAATAAGATCAGCAGGTTTGGCTGATAGTTCCATACGGTAATCTGTACAGGCAGCTTTAGACTGACCCCAGTGCTGTAGAGCTAGTATCTACAAAGCTCGCTGTCATCACCCCCACCCATTTGGGGGAATCATGTTTAGTCTACGGTTATGAAAACAGAAGCTGCAGAGATGAGTCCTAGAATTACATGTAAATGACAAGGCAGCAGATGAAGTGGAACTCCCCTTGAAGTGTATGTATACAGCAGGGTGAGTGCAGTGTGGCTGAACACAGGGTGAGTGCACTGCTGGAGGTTAGCACTGTGTGCAGTGCGCAGGAATGTGCTCCAGGCTGAGTGCACGGTGCACACGTTGTGTATGGGCGGAGGGACTGCTGCACGTCTTGTAGTCATTCCTCTTGCTGAGGTCACACTGCACACAGCACTGAACCTGCCTGACTCATCGCCCCAGCTAACCGCACGCTGCAGCTCCATTCATCTCTATGGGGCTGCTAAAGAGAAGACAAGTACCATATTGATGACCTATCCTGAGAGTGGGTTCTTAAGGTGTCCTGTAAAACTCCTAGAGTAACTTTTGTAACAATTTTTATCATAGTTTTATTTAGCCCTAATAAAACTATTTGTAATATACTTTATTAATCAATTTAGTATTTTTCTTAGTCTTTTACGTCCTTAAAGCACACCATTCACTGTGCGCTTAAAACACAGTTCTCCGTACACCGCTGAGCTAGTATGGAGTACACATTTTATCAATGGCGCGGCAGCAGCGCTGTGAGTACGGGCAGAGGCGCACATTGCTGCTCCTGCCTGTGCTCCCCAGAGGATTACTAAATCCTGGCATGGCACATGGGTACCCTGTACTATACCAGGATTAGCTGAGCGGAGCGGGCTCCTGGCTGTGCGTGCTCTGCCAAGCTAAGAGAGCTGACATGCAGGACTCCTAGCTTAGCCGAGCAGACAGAAGCAGGAGCCCGCTCCGTTCAGCTAATCCTGGTATAGTACAGGGTATCCATGTGCCATGCCAGGAGTTAGTAATCCTCTGGGGAGCACAGGCAGGAGCAACAATGTGCGCCTCTGCCCGTACTCACAGCGCTGCTGCCGCGCCATTGATAAAATGTGTACTTCATACTAGCTCAGCAGTGTACGGAGAACTGCGTTTTAAGCAGACAGCGAATGGTTCACTTTAGGAAAGTGAAAGTGTCATAAAAATAGAAAATCGAATAATAAAGGTATATTACAAATAGTTTTATTAGGGCATTAGGGACATCATATAAAAAATTGTTACAAAAGTTAAGTTACTCTTTAAGCTTCCCAACTAAATGATGTCTTTAGCCCCTTCCTGACATGTGCTGTATATACGTGGGGCAGCGGGTAAGGAGTTTCCTTAGGCGGGCACAGGATTAGGCTACATGCACACGACCGTTGGTGTTTTGCGGTCCGCAAACCGCGGATCCGCAAAACACGGAAGCTGCTCCGCGTTCCGTTCCGTTATTTGCGGAACGGAACACGGCCCATTATAGAAATGCCTATTCTTGTCCGCAATACGGACAAGAATAGGACATGCTCTATTTTTTTTGCGGGGGCACAGAACGGAGCAATGGATGGGGACAGCACACAGAGTGCCTTCCGCATCTTTTGCGGCCCCGTTGAAGTGAATGGGTCCGCGCCCGAGCCGCAAAAAATGCGGCTCGGAAGCAGACCACAACAACAGCCGTGTGCATGAGGCCCTAGGCTATGTGGGAGCGACCAATCAGAAAAGGAAGGACCGAATAAGCCAACACAAATTAAACATTCATAACCACAAACTCAATACCCTTTTGGTAGAACATTTCACGCGACACAAACACACAGTAAGCCAATTACGGTTTCAAATCATCATCTGCGCCCCACCACCACAGAGGCGTGGTGATAGAGGAAGCATTCTCTTGGAAAGAGAAATGCAGTGGATAAGACGACTAGGAACTCTTCGTCCTGGTGACCTGAGCAAGGTAATACCGATTTATGTGATACGTGCATATTACGCTATTTCTGTACTACATTTTCTGTGAGGAATTCCGTGTTTATAGCCTGTGCTGTGTGTTTTTCTTTTTTCTTCTTCTCTATTCTACAGGGCCTTCTACAGAACTAGTCCCGGGCCGGGATACCCAAGAAGCTCTGACAGGGTCCTATGGAGATCACCGTGATCTCTTCAAGCAACTGATGACTATAAAATATCTGTGTTATATATTGAATGTTTTGTCTGAATCGATCATCTCATGGTCAAGGTTATCATGGTTACCTTCTGACAACTAGACTAATATACTAACTTCAATTCTATATCCATTCAGAGAGATATATGGGATATAGGAATAGAATTCAAGATGCCCCATTAACCCTACCACACAGTCTGTGACCCCATACTGTGTCACATGCCCTGTGCCCCCATACTGTACCACAAGCTGTCTCCCCATTTATAGTGCCATGTGCTCTGTGCCCTGCGTGCATAGTGCCATGTGCTCTGTGCCCGCATATACATAGTGCCATGTGCCCGCAGACATAGTGTCACATGCTCTGTGCCTCGTTAATCTCTGTACCCACATGCTCTCTCTGTGCCCTCAAAATCTCTGTGCCCCCATGCTATCTCTGTGCCCTCTCATGTTCTGTGTCCCCATGCTCTCTCTGTGCCCACATGCTCTATCTGTTTCCTCTCATGCTCTCTGTGCCCCCATGCTGTCTGAGTGCCCTGTCATGCTCTGTGCCTCAATGCTGTCTCTGTGCCCTCTCATGCTGTGCCTCCATGCTCTCTCTGTGCCCTCTCATCCTCTGTACCTCCATGCAGTCTCTGTGCCCTCTCATGCTCTGTGCCTCCATGCTCTCTCTGTGCCCTCTCATGCTCTGTGCCTCAATGCTCTCTCTGTGCCCTCTCATGCTCTGTGCCTCCATGCTCTTTCTGTGCCCTCTCATGCTCTATGCCTCCATGCTCTCTCTGTGCCCTTTCATGCTCTGTGCCTCCATGCTCTTTCTGTGCCCTCTCATGCTCTGTGCCTCCATGCTCTCTCTGTGCCCTCTCATGCTCTGTGCCTCCATGCTCTCTCTGTGCCCTCTCATGCTCTGTGCCTCAATGCTCTCTCTGTGCCCTCTCATGCTCTGTGCCTCCATGCTCTCTCTGTGCCCTTTCATGCTCTCTCTGTGCCCTCTCATGCTCTGTGCCTCCATGCTCTTTCTGTGCCCTCTCATGCTCTGTGCCTCCATGCTCTCTCTGTGCCCTTTCATGCTCTGTGCCTCCATGCTCTTTCTGTGCCCTCTCATGCTCTGTGCCTCCATGCTCTTTCTGTGCCCTCTCATGCTCTGTGCCTCCATGCTCTCTCTGTGCCCTTTCATGCTCTGTGCCTCCATGCTTTTTCTGTGCCCTCTCATGCTCTGTGCCTCCATGCTCTCTCTGTGCCCTTTCATGTTCTGTGCCTCTGTGCTCTCTCTGTGCCCTTTCATGCTCTGTGCCTCCATGCTCTTTCTGTGCCCTCTCATGCTCTATGCCTCCATGCTCTCTCTGTGCCCTTTCATGCTCTGTGCCTCCATGCTCTTTCTGTGCCCTCTCATGCTCTGTGCCTCCATGCTGCTCTCTCTGTGCCCTCTCATGCTCTGTGCCTCCATGCTCTCTCTGTGCCCTCTCATGCTCTGTGCCTCCATGCTCTCTCTGTGCCCTCTCATGCTCTGTGCCTCCATGCTCTCTCTGTGCCTGTTCATGCTCTCTCTGTGCCCTCTCATGCTCTGTGCCTCCATGCTCTTTCTGTGCCCTCTCATGCTCTGTGCCTCCATGCTCTCTCTGTGCCCTTTCATGCTCTGTGCCTCCATGCTCTTTCTGTGCCCTCTCATGCTCTGTGCCTCCATGCTCTCTCTGTGCCCTTTCATGTTCTGTGCCTTTGTGCTCTCTCTGTGCCCTTTCATGCTCTGTGCCTCCATGCTCTTTCTGTGCCCTCTCATGCTCTGTGCCTCCATGCTCTCTCTGTGCCCTTTCATGCTCTGTGCCTCCATGCTCTTTCTGTGCCCTCTCATGCTCTGTGCCTCCATGCTCTCTCTGTGCCCTCTCATGCTCTGTGCCTCCATGCTCTCTCTGTGCCCTCTCATGCTCTGTGCCTACATGCTCTCTCTGTGCCCTCTCATGCTCTGTGCCTATATGCTCTATCTGTGCCCTATCATGCTCTGTGCCTCCATGCTCTGGCTGTGTCTTCACATGTTCTGTGCCTCCATGCTCTCTCTGTGCCCTCTCATGCTCTCTGCCTCCATTCTCTCTCTGTGCCCTCTCGTGCTCTGTGCCTCCATACTGCTGGTGCCATGATGCTCTGTATGCCCTGTTTAATACTTACCATCCCCCAGTCCAATTAAGTTTTCTTGCGATGCAGTCCTGGCTATGCCGGCCAGACTGGTATCTTCTGAACGTTTCAGGCAGCGTAATGATGTCATCACATGGCCTGCATCACAAGAGAGCGCCGAATGGCAGAGCAGAGAACCAGTGAGTCCCTAGTCCTGTCTGCGCTAAAGAGAATGCTCAATTATATGTGTCCAGTGGACTCAGATATAATTGAGTGCAGGGGCGCTTGGGTGGATCATCTGAGAGCTCCAAAGAGGGGACCGTCTGGTGCCCCCTCAGGACTGAGGGTGATGCACCCTGTGCGGGCACTCAGGTCGCGCATCCCTAAGACCGCCCTGCCTGTACTCGCTTGTTCTGGTCCGCTGCACTATTACCTATTCCTTCCTCATACATCTGACATCTTCCTGTCAGGGTTTGTTTGCTGCTAGGGAGGAAGCAGACATGTTACCTTGTTCTAAACACTATAGTGTCTGTATGACCTATGCAGGGACGCAGGGCCGGTGCAAGGATTTTTGCCAACACAAGCGAAGCCCTGGTCCGGTCTGCAGCAGCCTGCTTCTCCTCTGTGTGGTCCTGGTATCTTCGCTCTGCTTCAGACAATCGCTGATTTGAGGACCGGATTTTTTGCCCTATAAGACACACCTAGATTTTAGAGGAGGATAATAAGAAAAAAATATTTTCCATTACACCTCAGGTCAGACCAGCAATCAGACCCCCAATGTTAATCAGACCTCAGATTAGACCCCCAATGCCTCAGATCAGCCCCCTATATCAGCCATCAGCCCCCCATGTCAGCCATTAGCCCCCTATGTCACATTTCTCCCTCTCCATGTTACATTTCTCCCCCTGAAGGCCTCAATGTCACATTTCTCCCCCTCCATGTCAAATTAGCTATGTCACATTTCTCCCCCTCCTTTTTACATCGCCCCCATGTTTCATATTTCTCCCCCCCTCATAGCAAATCATCCCCCCCATGGCACATTTCTCCCCCACCATGGCACTGCCACTGGCACAGACTACAGACAACCCGACCCCCCCCCCCCCCCCGTTAATGTTGTGTAAGTTAAAGTAAGTTAATAAACATTATGCGCTCTGCGTGCATGCGCTCACCTACCACTCCGGTCAGCAGTCTGGCTGTGTGTGACTCAAAGCATGAGCCACCACCAGCTCCCTTCAGTCCCTGCTGCTGCCCGCCGCTGCGGGACGCGGCGCCACTTGCCACACCAGTCACACCCCCTGACCCCGTAACCGGCCGTGCTCACTTACGTGCCGCTCTGTGAGTGAGAGCTGCCAGGTGGGCCGCACGCACGGCACACACTCACGCAGCACAGGCTGCGGCACAAGAACTACTCGGACTCGGAGAACTCACACGCAAGTGAATTGATTTAAAAAAGAAAAAGTTCATTTTTCCGCCCTCCCCTTTACTGCGCTGGGTGCACCCTAAGGCAGGCGCTTGGTCTGCCTTTTGGTAGTGCCGGGCCTGCACAAACGTCACTGCAGTCCACACCCAGAACAGACATTACTACAGGCTCAGGTTACCTCATGGGGGTAATATTTAGGTGTATACAACATAATACTGGACGGTCTAACCACCTCAGAAGAGTCCGAAGGCAGAGGGGACTGGAGGGAGCACTAGGTGGCGGTCAAGAGCCCCTGATGTCTCCAGCCATAAAACTGTCTTCTCCTACAGACACTAGATGGCGCTGGAAGGTTCTGAACTCATACGGCCTCCAGGGATTGTAGTCTACGTTGTCGAACAGACACTAGATGGCGCTGGAGGGCCCAGTGGAGTGAGAGCACCTGCAGCTTCTAGTGAGAGCGGTACAGAGCGGGGCAGTCTCTGAGCTGTGTGTCCCCAGTTGTTTGGGAAGGTGAAGCTGGTGGACTGCCTTCCTCTATTTTCTGTTCTTTTATGACTCACACAAGAGTCGTGGCGTCACTGCCCAACTTCACTTCTCATTAGACTATTGAACGCTTACCCCAGGAAGCCATTGTATATATTTTTTCATCATACATTTGTCATCTCTGTATCCTGTCAGTGTGGTGGTGAGGATGGTCAGGTCGTCTGCTTCCAGTGCAGCACAAGTACAATTCCAATGGACGCTAGATGGCGCTGGAAGATCATGTCAGAACTGATGAGGCAGCCGGAGATAGAGGCCTATTCCCATCAGCAGACACTAGATGGCGCTGGAGGATCGGGTGACGTCCGAGCTGATGAGGCAGCCGGAGATAGAGGCCTATTCCCTTCAGCAGACACTAGATGGCGCTGGAGGGTCGGGTGACGTCACGCTCCCGCAGCCTCTACTAGCTGATAACACAGCTCTGTCCTCGCCGGGCGCGGTGGCGTGCGTCTGTAATCCCAGCTACTTGGGAGGCTGAGGCTGGCGGATCGCTTGAGTCCGGGAGTTCTGCTCTGCACTGCGCTATGTCGATCGGGTGTCCGCACTAAGTTCGGTATCAATATGGTGACTCGGGGGGAGCTCTGAGCCACCAGGTTGCTCTAAGGAGGGGTGAAACGGCCCAGGTCGGGAACGGAGCAGGTCAAAGCCCCCGTGCCGATCAGTAGTGGGATCGCGCCTGTGAATCGCCAGTGCACGGCAGCCTGGACAACACAGCGAGACACAGACTTTTTGTTACTCTACATTTTATACTTCCTTTTACATCTATCTATACTATTAGCAACTTTAACACAAATAAACCTATAATAAAGATGTTGCGCTTTCTTTAATATTAAAGTTCAGTTCATATTAAATGTTATTTCTACATTATTGTTTCCTGATTCGCGGCTTTTCCGCTCCTGTGACTTATTTCTTCTATGATGGTAACTTATGCTGCATGATACTGACCTCTACCCATAATAACTAATGAGCTATACCAACCAATCAGATCCCTGCTTTCATTTTCCAAAGGGTCGCTGAGAAATGAGAGGTGCGATCTGATTGGTTGCTATGGACAGCTCCCCCACTTTTCCTGTGTAACAACTTTCATTCCTTCCCTCCATTATCTACCTGATGGAGGTTTTCCTTAAAGGGCTTTTCCACATCGACACTTATAGCCTGTCCACAGCATAGGTGATAAATGTATGATCAGTGGGGCCCCTGTGATCACTAGAATGGGGCCCTCAGTCCTCACACATGGGCCTTGTCGCTTCCTTCCACGTTTATGGGATTGATGGAGACGGCAGAGAGCTGAACTCAGGGACAACCCCTGTAATAAAGCTCTCTGATGTACGCCATGTGCATACTTCACAACTTTTGAAAACCGCAAAGAGGGAGAATACGTGCAGCAGAAGTTTTCTTTTAATATTAGGCCTCGCCTCTAACTCCGCCCAAAGGTTAATTATACACTTAATGCCCCCATATAGTAATTATTCTCCCTTTGTGCCAGTACACAGTAGTAATGCCCAGATACGTGCCCCCTTCACAGAAGTAATGCCCAGATATGTGCCCCCTTTACAGAAGTAATACCCAGATATGTGCCCCCTTTACAGAAGTAATACCCAGATATGTGCCCCCTTCACAGTAGTAATACCCACACTGTGGCCCCTTAACAGTAGTAATGCCCACACTGTGCCCCTTCACAGTAGTTATGCCCAGATATATGCTCCCTTCACAGTAATTATGCCCACACTGTGCCACCTTCACAGTAGTTATGCCCACATTGTGCGCCCTTCACAGTAGTTATGCCTACATTGTGCCCCCTTCACCGAAGTTATGCCCAGATGTGCTCCCTCACAGTAGTTATGCCCAGATATGTGCTCCCTTACAGTAGTTATGCCCAGATATGTGCTCCCTTACAGTAGTTATGCCCAGATATGTGCTCCCTTCATAGTAGTTATGCCCAGATGTGCTCCCTCACAGTAGTTATGCCCAGATGTGCTCCCTCACAGAAGTAATGCCCACATTGTGCCCCCTTCACAGTAGTAATGTGAGAGATGACAGATGAGAGAGGGACGTACCTCAGCCACATCCGGGACTGTCCTGCCAGATCCGGGATGGTTGGGAGGTATGCTTGTGTGTAGATACACAGTGTTTCAGATAGATATGAAGAATACGGGGCCTATCATTAGTAATACCTATTTCATTATCAGAATGACTTCCACATGTGATGTTACCGCAGATTTTCCCATACACACAGTTCGGGAAGAAAGATGTCTGCTCCTCTGTAGTAGAAGAGCTCTGCATCAAAGACTTATCGGTTTTGAGGGGGTTTTCTAGGGCAATGACAATTGGTGGCAGTGGGCTCCAACCTTAGTGAGGTCACCTGGTGTGACAATAAAGCCTAATCTTGTCATTTAATATTTTCAGTTAATTAATGTTCTTATGAAAACTGAATAAAGATTTGTACCCGACAGGATAAGCATAAAAAAATTATACATTTTACCCAAAAAAAAAACAAAAATAACTAAATATTTGTTTCAAAGCCAAGTGAAGACATGGTAATGTGTACTGGTTTCCCTATAGCGTGAGCGACCCCTCCTGGCGATAAGCAGTACTACATATAAGAAGAAAGCCGTTTATTGTATCTGCCAGTAGGGGTCAGTATCATACAGCATAAATTGCCATTATAGATTAAATAAGCCACAGGAGCGGAAAAACCTCCTATCAGGAAATAATAAAGTAGAAATAATAATCAATACGAACTGAACTTTATTATTAAAGAAAGCGCAACGTTTTTATGGGGTTTATTTGTGTTGCTCATAGATGTAAAAGGAAGTATAAAATGTAGAGTAACAAAAAGTCTGTGTCTCGCTGTGTTGTCCAGGCTGCCGTGCACTGGCGATTCACAGGCGCGATCCCACTACTGATCGGCACGGGGGCTTTGACCTGCTCCGTTCCCGACCTGGGCCGTTTCACCCCTCCTTAGAGCAACCTGGTGGCTCAGAGCTCCCCCCGAGTCACCATATTGATACCGAACTTAGTGCGGACACCCGATCGACATAGCGCAGTGCAGAGCAGAACTCCCGGACTCAAGCGATCCGCCAGCCTCAGCCTCCCAAGTAGCTGGGATTACAGACGCACGCCACCGCGCCCGGCGAGGACAGAGCTGTGTTATCAGCTAGTAGAGGCTGGAGCAACTGTGACGTCACCCGATCCTCCAGCGCCATCTAGCGTCTGTTCGTGCGTATAGTCAGCTCTGTTACAGCGCAGCTGCAGAACCTCTCCTCGCTCAGTCAATATTGGACATCTGATGTCACTTGTTGGCTGCCGCACTGCTGTGACCGGGTTTACAGCGCCAGTCTAGTGATTCACTTTCTCAATGATGCGGAAGTGCCGCTTTTGTGAATAGGGGAATCACTGTACTGCGGGGTGGGCAGCTTTGAGCCATTGGAGCAAAGGAAGAAACTGCTCTGGCAGATTGAGGCATGGAACGCAGGGAAGTGACTCCATTGACAGAATGAGGCATGGAACGCAGGGAAGTGTGAGACCGAGGCGTGGAGCGCACAGCAGGGCGGAGACGCTAGCTTTCAGTTCTGTGTTGTTGCCCGACAGTCTGGGGAAGGGAGCGTTCACTTCACCTGACATCTAATACCATGGCGACTAGAGAGGTAAGTAGTTTTATAATAAGTCTATGTTTTTGACACCTGACTTGGCAGACACCTGTTTATTCAGGTGCCAGCCGTTATTATACTGTGCCGTGATTGTACAGTGTACCTGGTGTATAAATGTCCACAGCACACGGCATATGTCTCAGCGTTACCGCAGACAACAACCTCAGCTCTGCTACATTACTGTTCAGTAGGTGGTGCCAATCAGTGCCCCAGCCACCTAAAAGGATTGGACCATTAGATTCCAGCCACCTTGTACTAGCCCCCGCTCTGTAAGAGTAAATAGGAGCATGCAGCTGTAGTTTGCCCTTGCCTGAAACCTGATTGACCACCTTATTGTGAATGGGAACCTTTGGGCGCTGGCAGCGTTCGGTATATGCTGGATCCAGTGGGTTACTGCTGCCGTCACATGTCCATATGACAGAGCCTGGCGGGGGGATCTGAGAAGTGTCAGAACAGGAGCAGCAGGAGATCATAGTAACAGTTTATAAGGCTGAAAAAAGACATATGTCCATCCAGTTCGGCCTGTTTCCTACAAGTTGATCCAGAGGAAGGAAAAAAAAAACCCTGTGAGGCAGAAGCCAATTTTCCTCATCTTAGGGGAAAAAATTCCTTCCCGACTCCAATCAGGCAATCAGAATAACTCCCTGGATCAACGACCCCTCTCTAGTAGCTATAGCCTGTAGTATTATTACACTCCAGAAATACATCCAGGCCCCTCTTGAATTCCTTTATTGTACTCACCATCACCACCTCCTCAGGCAGAGAGTTCCATAGTCTCACTGCTCTTACTGTAAAGAATCCGATTCTATGTTTGTGTAGAAACGGACAAGAATAGAACATGTTCTATTTTTTTTTATTTTTATTTTTGTGGGGCCACGGAACGGAGCAACGGATGCGGACAGCACACAGAGTGCTGTCAACATGTTTTGCGGCCCCGTTGAAGTGAATAGGTCCACCTCCGAGACGCAAAAAAACGCGGCTCGGATGCTTTCCAAAACAAAGTTTGTGTACATCAGGGCCTAAACGAGACTAAACATGTCCAACTGGAGAACCCGTTCTCAGAATCAAGCTGTCCCGGCGATCGGCACCATGTGTGCAGATTCTTTATCCCCTGGTGAACACCTTATATCGCCAGGAAAGATGCTATGTCAACTCATTGTCCCTCAGCCGCCAAATCCAGTATGACATGGAGCCTATTTGTGCGGGGGAGTGTCCTTTCCTGTTCTCTAAAATTGTAACAAATCAAAATGTTAAAGGGGTGTTCCAACCATTGACATATAGGACTAGCTTCGCTATTTTTTTTTTCACGCTCATAGATGAAATTTGTGGGCGTCCTCTGTTAAAGTTTCTACAACCGAAAATCTGTTCCTTACATTTGAATGGAGTTGTTATGAAAGCAGCTACATGGATTTCTGCAAGTGCCTGCCAGATGAAGGGAACTGGTTTTCAGTGCTGCTGCATGCAAAGGCACCTTTACCACGAGATCCCCCTTCTCTAGACCCCCCACTCCTTAGACGTTTATGGCATGTTTTATGGAATATTACTTTAAAGAGTCAACTTTTTATAAATCAGTAGTACAAGCTACCGCAAGAAACTATGTCATATGCTTTATCAGTGAGAAATGTCTAGCTTCTATGTTATGTTATTACTTTTCAGTTTAAAAATGTCTTTGAATTCCATCTGGAGGCGGAGCAGCTCCACAGGAGGCACATGGCAATACAAGTCTATGTAAAAATGAGGAGGGAAGGGGAGCAGCAGAATGAGTGAGATGGGGCTCAGAGAGACACTATAAAGACTACAAACAATAGAGCTGAGAAATGGGGATCATTCTAAATAAAGTGGTATTACACCTACTATAAATGAGTCAATAGAAGCTCTTAGCGCACATTTCTAATCAAACGTGCGTCGGGCCCATCTACCAGACGTCAAGGTGGCTTCCGCAGATGGGCTCCTAACACTAATATACCGCCTCTCTTGGACTTACCTAAGCCTACAATTTTCAGGGCAGTGTAGGAACCAGCTACATTTATACTCTGCTCAGAAGTCCCAGGTAGATGGGCGTTGTTCAGAAAATTGTAGGCTTAGGTTAGTCCAAGAGAGGCAGTATATTAGTGTTAGGAGCCCATCTGCGGAAGCCACCTTGACATCTGGTAGATGGGCCCGACGCATGTTTGATCAAAAATGTGCGCTAAAAGCTTCCAGTGACTCGTTTATAGTAGGTATAAAACCACTTTTATTTAGAATGATCCCCATTTCCCAGCTCTATTTTTTGCATGTATAATGGTGTGCAGCCATTTTTTTATCAACCATAATAAGTGACATATTCATTCTTCTTATTGTTGACGCAGGTTGTAGTTAATGGCGACCGGGAGTTTGAAAGTGTAGAGCTCGGAGATGTGCGGAAGAAGAAAAAAATTCCTCGAAGAATTATCCACTTTGCCAGCGGTGAAACCATGGAGGAGTACAGTACAGACGAGGAAGAAGAGCTGCAAGAGAAAAGAGATCTCTTACCAACGGTTGACCCAGTAAGTGGCCAATTGACATCAGATCCATGTGTCTATTACGGAGTATGCACCTGAATCTGGCTGTACAGGTTAAGCAGACCCCGCAAATGCTGTCATTCCAGGAGAGCCAAGTAATGCAAGATTATTGACCTATATATGTAAATGTGTAAATTGTTGAAGGTCTGAGTGCTCAGATTGCCGCCAGCCATAAGAACTGGGCAGAAAGGTGATCATGTCTGATGTCACACAAACCATTCTAGTTTAAAGGACATATGAAAACCCTAGATCAGGGATCGGCAACCTCCGGCACTCCAGCTGTTCTGAAACTACAACTCCTAGAATCCTCATTTCACATCTATAGAGTTACAAGACCTGCCAAGTAAGTGAGCATGCTGGGAGTTGTAGTTTCACAGCAGCTGGTGTGCCGAAGGTTGCTGATCCCTGCCCTAGATCTTTTAAAGACTCCTGACTGACCTTGCACGCACAGCATCTTCTCCAGGACCAGGGCTTCTTGGAACCCACTGATCATATATATTATTAAAGGGGCATTCAAAACACTTGGCTGAAGGCAGTGGTGATGGTCCAACAGTGTGTACATGATCGCTGCAGCAAATCACTGTCCTCAGTGGTCCTGTGCCAACCGTGCTGCCATCACCACTGAGGACAGTGATTGGCAGCAGCGGTCATCACTGCAGAACAGTAACGGAGACTGCCATGGGATCTACCAGGTGAGTAGTACTTATTTTATCACTTCCCCTGTGTTTAGCCAGTGCTTTAGGATGTGATGTATTTTGTTGTGGAGAATCCATGGCAGATTCTGTCGCAACTAATTTGTGGCGAAGTCTGCATGTTACATATGGATTTGGCTGTGGATTTGCGGTAAATTTACAAAGGGTGAAGAAATCCACATTATAACTTACTACTGTAAATGCTGCAAATTTTCCACCCACAGCGTATATTCTCCCCTTGTGGACGTACCCTTAAATGTCTTGGATGACCCCTTTAAATATATGATCGTAATGGATATGTCATAAATGGCTTTTATAGTAAAACGTCTTTAAAGGGAATCTTACTACTTTTGTGCTGCCCTAGGGCAGTGTAAGGCAGTGACACGTGTGTACATAAAGTCGTTTTCAAAAAATTTAGTGTCAGCACTGGAATCCCGCTATGAGGAAGCAGTCCTGATATCCCTGAGCTATGGGGATAGCTCCACTCACCCTGGCCCTCCTGCAAGTGACTGGCATTGCTCTCCCCATTATTGTGCATAGAGAGGGCGGTTTCAGTCATTGGCAGGAGGGCAGAGTAGCGACACAGCTCACGTATCACAACTATATTGGGAATCCAGGGCTGCAGATCTTAAAAGGTCATTAAAAAAATAATAATAATAATCTAAATTTACACATATAAAGGGGGCAGTATAAAGGTGGTTACAGACTCCCTCTAAAGGGGTTACCCAGGATTAGAAAAAGATGGCTGCTTTCTTCCAAAATTAGCACCACACCTGACCACAGGTTGCGAGTGGTATCACGACTCATCCCCATTCACTTCAATGTAGCTGAGCTACACTAACAGGCACAATCCATGGACCGGTGTTGGGGTGTTTTTAGAATAGAGCAGCCATGAGTTTCTAACCCTGGACAACCCCTTTAAAAGGAATCTGTCACCCCGATTTTGGACTATTAGCTACAGTAATACATGAGTAGTTCTTCAGATGAAGACTCCAGAACACAATTTTTTTTTTTTGCTACTGTCCCCAGCTTCCCGCTGTCAGCACTCAAAGCTGCACTGAAATATACAGTCTGGACTGCTGTGCTGTTCTAACATAATGGAGAGGACTCGTGCACATGCGCAGTAGTCCTGACAATGTATTTTAATGCAGCACTGACAGCGGGGAATGGGGGGGGGTGCAGTGAGAGAATAAAATAGTGATCTGGATTCTTTATCTCATTACTGTAGATAATGATCCAATATTGGGGCGACAGATTCCCTTTAAAGTAAGGTTCAACCAATGTAAGGTAACTCATTTTTATTTATTTTTTTGCTCCACTTAAAGACTAAAATCGAGATGACAAATAACATTTTAATTTCTTTATATGGTTCTTACAGACAAAGTTAACATGGGGACCGTATCTCTGGTTCTACATGCTGAGAGTTGCAACCTCCACACTTTCAGGTATGTCGTCTATTCACCAGTATAAAAAAGGAGATAAAAAAGAGCACTGCTGCTGTAACAAATGTTTTATTGAGACAAACATAAAACAATACAAGCTAAGTGCGCACAAAGAGAAATAAATGCAGGGGTAACAGTGCGACGCGTTTCAATAGCCAGATGCTCTCTCTTTTATTTCTATTCACCAGTTGTCACTGAATTACAAAAAAATCCACTCAAACTTAAAGGGAGTCTGTCCCCTCCAGATGGCCATATACAGTGCTTACATGGCGCCGTAGCACACCTATACGTGAATGTAATGGTGCCTTTGTCTTTTTCTTTACACTTGCAGAAGCAGGGAAAAAAACTACGTTTAATTCATACGCAAATGAGCACTTGCAAGTGCCCAGGGGCGGCGTTCACTGTGTAGGAGCCCAGGCTGCTCTGCCTTTTTTTATTGTTTCCCTGCCCCAGCCTATGCCCGCCCTCCTATTCCCTTGCGTCATCCTTCGGTCCGGCCGAGATTCCGCACCTGCGCACTGCGTTGTCCATTGTGGGCACGGCATCGCTTTAACAACTTGCCGCTGGTTTTGCACCGTTCGCTGGCCCCCGCCCGGTGAGGCAGTGCGCAGGCACGGGATCTTGGCCGGACTGAAGGATGACACAAGGGAATAGGAGGGCGGGCAAAGGCAAAGGCTGCGATGGGGAAACAATGAAAAAAGGCAGAGCAGCCTGGGCTCCAACACAGTGAACGCCGTTTATTTAGTCTTTACACCTAGTAGCCAAAAGCCCCTAGTCACAGTGAAATGACAATAGCAGTCATGATGGCGTATGTCGCCATTTTAAATCATTCATTTCCTGCATTCGCCAGTGACACTGTCTTGGAATCTAGTCTTCAGTCTTACATATTCGTTGTCATTCACCACTTCATACTAGAACCAGTACATTAATGGGTGAGGATGGTTCTATGTTCATGGAACCTGTATGGAGTGTAGACTCTTGTGTGCTGCCATACGGCACCATATCCCCCATAGCCTTCACTGCTTACAGCGGCTTCTCTATATATTTGCTTATAGTTTGTACAACAGCTCAGTCCAATTTATTCAACCCGCTTTTTCATTTTTATAGTAGGCCCACCAGTGTTTGATCCAGGCGGGATCCTCCACCATTCAAACTTCTAAGGTGTCCTATTCCCGGATTTCTCTTCAAGGGTGCGGCCACACCTTGCGAGTCTGCTGTGGATGTTCTGCGGTGTACCTGCTGGTATTCAGCAGCAGCGGCACCATCCACCCCAAATGGATGATTGTGGATATGCTGTCAAATTGCTACAGATTTCACCATGCACTGCAAAGGGTGAGACCTGCGGCTGATATCCACAACATAAATTGACATTCTGTGGATTTAAAGTCTGCACGGCAAATCACGTTGGGAGCGGATTCCGGTGTGGATGAGGTTTGTGAAAATCTCATCCACTTCACAAATCTGCCGCTAAAAAAAATCCCAAGCATTCGCGTTATTTGTGGCCGTACCCTAAATGTTCCCTTTACTTCTCATATTTCAGGTGCATGTGTAGAGCTCATGGACACTGGACACACCTTACAGAGAAATGCCAGCAGTCCATTGTTTATTCCTTAATTGTTTCCTGCATTTCTACCTGTTCAGAGTGCATGGCAACTCGATGAACATTAACTCTGGAGTTTCTGTTATATAGTGTAGTATAGTTTCTGTAATATCATGCCCGGAACCACTGTTCAATGGTAGCCGCGCCTCACTTTACTTTTAGCCGTGCACTATATGTCTGTGATGATATTGCAGTAAAATAACCCAAATCAGCAGATGGGACATCCCTTTCTATCACCTACTGTAGCAATCCTAGGTCATCAGTATCAGATCGGTGGGGGTCTGACACCCGGCACCCCCGCCGATCAGCTGTATGAGGAGACGGCGCGCGCCATGCGCATGTGCCGTTTCCATTCTCTCTTCCTGTTCACCGCTGCTGTTTATGGCAAAGCAGCGGTGAAGAGGAAGAGAGAAGGGAGACGGACGACCCCTTTAAAGGGCATCTGTTAGCAGATTTGTACCTATGAAACTGGCGGACCTGTTGCATGTGCGCTTGGCAGCGGAGGGCATCTGTGGTGGTCCATTGTTCATTTGTGCTCGTATTGCTAAGAAAAATTAGGTTTTAATATATGCAAATGATCCTCTAGGAGCAATGGGGGCGTTGCCGTTACACCTAAAGTTTTGGCTCTCTCTGCAGCTGGAGCACCCTCTGCACTTGCACTATAGCAGAAGTCAGGGCTAGGCATGATCACATTTAGGGTACATTCACATGTCCACATAATGGGTCCGCATCCGTTCTGCAATTTTACGGAACGGGTGCGGACCCATTCATTTTCAATGGGGCCGCAAAATATGCGGACAGCATACTATTGCTTGTTGCAGATAATCGGGCGGCACTGCTGGAGGTATGGGTGCATGGTCAACGGGCATCGCCCCAAATACTTCAGTAAGGAACGGAACCGGCACTCCTTGCGATGCAATAGTATATTTTTTATTCGCCACTCATGAAGAAAGGACATGCGTTTTGGCACGTGCAAGTGCCTTTGTCAAACACAATATATGTGAGCAGCAGAGCAGCAAAGTACATACTATTGCTGTCCGCATCCGCACTTCCATTCTGCGACCCCCGGCAAAAAAATAGAACATGTTCTATTCTTGTCTGTAGCATCAGACAAAAAAAGGCATTTCTAATATAGTGCCGGCCATGTGCAGTCCGCAAAATGCGGAACGCACATGGCCGGTGTCCGTGTTTTGCGGACATGTGAATGGAACCTTATACAGCTTGGTCCTGTCAATCAAAGTGGAGAGAGCATGGCATTTGCAGAGAGAGCAGAGCCTCTAGGTGTAATGGTAACGCCCCCATTGCTCCTAGAGGCTCATTTGAATATAGTAAAACATCATTTTTCTCAGCAATGCGGCCACATAGGAACATGGGACCAACACAGATGTCTTCAGCTGCCAAGTGCACATGTAACAGATCAGCCGGTGTCATAGGTACCAATCTGCTGACAGACGGCCTTTTAAAGAGAGAGTCTAACAATATATTACAAACTATAAAGCTTTCCATAAGGCCTCTTGCACACGGCCGTATGGTTTTGCTTTCCGTTTTAAACAGATCCATTTTTTTGTTTCAGTAGTGTTTCTGCTTCCGTTCCGTTTTGCCATTCTGTTTTTTTTGTTTGTGATCCTTTTTTTGCGGATTGCAAGTGGAAACGGAAGCATGTCATATACAGTATACAGTAATTACATAGAAAAATTGGGCTGGACATAAAATTTCCAATAGAAGTTTCCGCAAACACGGAACGGATACAGAAGACATACGGATGCATTCAATATACGTTTCGCTTTTTTTTACAGCCCCATTGACTTGAATGGAGCCACGGAACGTGATTTGCGGGCAATAATAGGGCAAGATTTATCTTTTAGCGGAACGGAAAAATGGAATGCATACAGAGTACATTCAGTTTTATTTGCGGACCCATTGAAATGAACGGTTCCGCATACAGACCGTATACGGAATGCAAAAAACGGCTCGTAAACGGGGAAAAAAAAAAACGTTTGTGTGCAAGAGGCCTAACAGTAACATTTTGGAGATGCCTCTGTATGGTTCTGTAGTGATCTAAGCTTGCTTCAGTGGAACCTCAGGGTGGAGGTCTTGCTGCTCCCACAGCCATTTGTCTGCATTCTGATAACATGTGATTTCTTCTCTTCTTTCAGTTTGTGACTTTCTAGGAGAAAAAATAGCGTCAGTTCTGGGGGTTAGTACACCCAAGTACCAGTATGCGATTGATGAATATTACAGAATGCAGAAAGAGGTACGTGCTCAGACCTAGTAACAGAATATGAGTGCATCTCTCACCCTGCCCCTGCTATGAGCTGACCTATGTTACTGGCTATAAACAGACCATGAGCATTATGTTATGTACCTAGGGAACATGTAAGCAAAACATATTGCCCTCAAGCTGGGTATCTCCAAGGCTCCATGAAATCCTGACAGTTCTCCTGGTTACAAACCGCTTTGGAGCGGCAGGTGCACGTGCGTAACATTCCAACTGGGAAGCACTGGCGCTCTTTCTTAAGATTCTTGGGGGCCCCAACGATCCGACCCCCAGCCAATCAGACACTTAATTTACACGCACAGATGAGCAGCAGATTGCCGGGAAGGAAACGTTGCTTCCCGACAGTCGGCTGCTCGTTCAGTGGAGGTGAAGAGCTGAATTTCTCATCCGTATCATTGGGGGACACAGGCTTGACCGTGGGTATAGCTGTTGCCACTAGGAGGCGGCACTAAGTACAAAAGTGTGAGCTCCTCCCTTTAGCTATACCCTTCCTACAGGGACTAAGCTGAACCAGTTTTAGCTTAGTGTCTGTAGGAGGCAGACCTCCCTGCTTTGCAGGTCTGCTAATTTTCTTCTATTTTTTTTCTTTTTCTTTTCCTCTAGTGGGATTTCAGGCAGTCCTAGCTGCCTGCACTTCCCACCCACGGGAGGCCAGGGGGTCCCCAAGCTCCTTCTCGGTCTCCAGAAGTCAAGGAGGACCAGAGGTTTCTAAAGCCTCTGCATCCCGCCATCCTTCGGATCACCACAGCAGCCCACTACAAGCCCCCTCTGTTCTGGTGTAGCAGCCCTCCCCAAGGGGCCGCACACCGAAGGTGGTGATCCGGCTGGAGCCAGGGAGGGCAGAAGACGTTGGACGCGTGAGTATTTCCCCCAGAGTGCTCCCCTCCTTCTTCCTCCCTCCCCTTCTCAGGTTACCTTGAGAGATTTCCCCACGGAGGCCTTGTCCCCTCCATGCGCCTTTTTCCTGTCGGGAGTGGGGGTGGTATGGGGGAGCTGGAGAAGCCTCCGATGCGCAATGTCCCCCTCTCCTCAGGGCCCTTCCTCCTTCTCGAAATTTCCGGTCCTGTGCTCCGCCGGGGCCTCTGCTAATTGAGGCCCCGGCTTCTCTGCGGCCTACTCCCGCATCGGCTCTCCGCGGGTTCTTCTCTCTAGAACGGAGATGCCGGCCTGGGCTTTAGCGACCGCTGTGTTATCCCGCAGGCATAGGCCTCTTTAGCATGGGCGGCAGAAGGGTCGGGCCTGTGCTTCCCCGCAGTTTCGCCGGGGACCAACTCCATTTTGGGGACGGGGCATGAAGTTCTCCCCACTCCCCCTCCTTCAGCTGTATCCTGGGGCAAATCTTGGCACCTTTTCTGCCTCTGCCCACACCCTGTTTCAAAAGTACCTCGGCGGGACTCTGGCTCAAGGCACCTCCGGACAAGCAACATTGAGGGACACAGGCCGGGTAAGCTCTGTCTCCGCTTCCTACAGGGTTTAACCTACCTCCCTCATCCTCCTACCTGTCACTACAGGGTACTCATTATGTCCGAGCCCAGGCACCAAAGCAGGCAGTCACTTAGTTCTGTGCGCCATTTTGCTTGTGCTTCTTGTCGCTCAAAATTTCCATCTGGTCAGTTAGATCCCCTCTGCTCTTCGTGCTCTGCTTCACCGCCAAGTGGCTCTGCCCCTGACCCAGTCGACCCTACTGCCCATCTTATAGTAGAGCCGGAGTGGGCGGTCTCCCTGTCAAAGATGGTACAGGACTTCTCCCATACCAACAAAGCCATTGTGGAAATACTGGGGCGTTTGTCTGCAAGGCCGTCCTCTGACCAGTCTGACTCTGGAGATCCTGGGGCTTATTCCCATCGTGGCCATCCTGCTCAACAAGCCAGACCATCCTCCTCCAAAAGGGTGTTTGCATCTCCCATTTCCTCTGCCTCTCCGCCACCTCTCAGAGAGTCTCACTCTGACGTGTCCTCCTTGGAAGAGGCATGTTCTGAGTAGAGGTTTTCAGGTGAGGATTTTGTCTCTCCTGAGGGTTGGTCTTCAAAGCTATCCTCCATGATGGACAATCTCATTACAGCAGTTGAGGAGCCCGCACCCTCATCGGCCAGCTCGGGTTTTTCCTTTAGGAGGTCCTGTCGCTCACCCCAATTGTTTCCCCAACCACCAGGATTTTGATTCCTCTCTTCCCAAGGAGTGGAATTTTCCTGATAGACGTTTTGCCTTGTCAAAACGCTTAGACGTCCTTTATCAATTTCTCGGAGGATTTGACTAAGAAGTGGTTGTCCTCACCTATAGTTGACCCGCCAGTATCCCACTTTGCAAAACATATCACTTTGCCGATGGCGGATGGGGCTTCTTTCTCTGATATCAGGGATAAAAAATTGGAATCTTTTGCAAAATATTTCTTTGAAGCAGTGGGCACAGCACTGCAACCGGTTTTTGCCTCTACATGGGTGAGCAAAGCTATGGATGAGTGGGCAAATAATCTACGTTAGGGTCTCTTCTCGGGGGATCCCTCAGGGCAACTTTCCGATATTGCCCTGCATCACTCCCATGCCAGTGTGTATATTTGTGAAACCTCTCTGGATGCGGCCAGGCTTATAAGCCCGCTCGTCAGCCCTTTTGGTGGCTATTCACCGTACCCCATGGCTCTCCTGCTGGGCGGCAGATAATGTTTCAAAGCGGACCCTGACGGCCCTCCCCCTTTCCGGCAGCAGACTTTCTGGAAAACGCCTGGACGAGATTGTTTCTGATGCTACAGGTGGTAAGAGCACTCATTTACCACAGAACAGGGTTTGTTTCAACAAGCTGGATTCCAGCCATTCTGCTCTTTTATTTTCTCCTCACCGAGTATGAGAAAGAGCCAATGTGGTAATTGCACCCGGCACGCACAACTCATGGAGTACATTGCGCTGTGATGCCAATAACAGCGAAGCGTTGCTTCTGTGTGAGTTTAGATCCTCTGGTACTGAATACAGTATTAGGCAGCAGATGAACAGTCTTGAAGTTGATGTGTTGGAAGCAGGAAAAATAAGCAAATGTTAGGTTTTCAGTGAATTTAAAGTGCATCTGTCAGCAGATTTGTACCTATGACACTGGCTGGCCTGTTACCTGTGCGCTTGGCAGCTGAAGACATCTGGTAACAGGGTCATGGACGCTCAAGGCTCATTGATGTCCGTGGGGAGGGAAGGCTGTCTGGTCAGATCCCGCAGAAGAGCTACTGTAGCACTGATAATGCTAGCTATGTTAGAAAAAATTCACAACACCGTTCATTGCAGCTGCTATATAGCCACAGACCCATCAGCCTGGCCATTCTGACCCGTCTACTGCCAAAAGCCCTAGAACTGGGTCACTAAGCAAAGGGAGAAGGTCGTCTGCTCTGATTTATCACATGCATCTCTCTCATTTGTAGGTTGAAGAGGAGGAAGAAGAGAACGAAATGTCTGAGAATGCGGAGAAACAGTATCAGGAGCAGCAATGCCCGAATGAGACGAGCGCTCAGTCACCGCAGCCCGAGGCCACCAGCTCCTTTGTGAATATCAGTTTTGTAATGGAAGGAGATGACTCTGTAAACTTGGCACAGAAGCAGGAACTGTCGGCTGTGCCCACTTAGAGGGACGCAGAGGCTAGATTTACTAGGACAAAGCAACACCTGCCAAAATGACAACTGTGCCTTTCTATGTGCCGTGAGTCCCACGTGCGGTAATATCATTAAATTCATCAACCCAGGGAGCAGTCTGTATTCACAGGGTTGTTGCTACTTGCTTTCTGTGTTTGAAGGAAACATACAAGTGGTCAGGGCTAGTTGTCCAATTGTAAAAATCTAGCGTACGTGACATTACTATTAGGAATGAGTGAATCATCCGAAGTCGATTCGCGTAATACTTCATTTTAATACTGTACGCCGCGAGCGCTCCGTTCAGTATTAGAATGTATTGACTCAGATGAGCCGAAGTTATTACTTTGCAAAGTCTCGTGAGACTTTGCATAATAATTTCATAAATTCATTTCTACTGTAAAAAAACATTTCCTGAAATCAGGTTCGCTTCCAAGGTACCATTCGGGAAATGTTGTTTTACATTAGAAATTTATTTATGAAGTTATTATGTGAAGTAATATCTTCGGCTCATGTGAGCCAATACATTCTAATACTGTACAGAGCGCTCGCTCCGTACAGTATTCAAACAAAGTATTATGCGATTCGCTCATCCCTAATTACCATCTTAATATATGTAACATCAAACTAAACCTGCATGCACCTGTACGACTTCATGTGATGTCCTTAGAAATTGTTGTTTTTTTAAAAAGGTTGAAAATTCTGTGCAGATTTTTTTTTATTTATAGCAGCTGGAACTTTAGTTTTTCCGAAATCCCCTGTATGGACACAGATTTAAAAGATAAAACGCTGGCTGCCTGCATTCTCCACAAGGGAGGGCTTACTAAATGGTGTTTATACATTGAACCTACAAGGGTTGTGCCAAGTATTAAAGTTATCTATAGGCCGGGGATAACGAACTGATTGGTGGGGGGGTCTGACCGTGGGTACCCCTACCAATCCTGTGGTTCCTGTCCTGGTAGAGGAGCAGGCCAGCAATGCGCCCTGCTGCACCTTTTATTCACTTTGGGACTGCTGAAAATAGCTGAGCACTGTACTCTATCTCCAGCAGTCTCTTAGAGAATGAATGGAGTGGTGGGGTGCATGCTCGGCCTGCAGCTCTGACCGGAACGTCAGAGTCCTATTCTTGGGATCAGTGACCACTGATCAGTTAGTTACCCCCCTTTTTTGTATTTAACTTTAATACAACCCCTTTAATAATAACACAGTATTTAGTAAACTGGTAGCACAACCCCTTTAATAATAACACAGTATGTAGTAAACTCTTCAGCTCCCACTAGTGGTGACTACAAGCAGCTGTGTATCAAATAAAGTATATTAAAGGGGTTCTCCAGGATTTAACAGTTGATGAACTATCCCTAGGGTAGGCCTTCAATATTAGATTGGCGGGCGTCCAACATCCTGCACCTGTTCTGGCGTAGCTCCGGGGTTGGGGCTACACGGCTCGCTCCATCCACTGTGTAGTGGGAGCAGTGGTTTACTGCAGCGCTACTTCCAGTTACTCCAATGGGAAAAGCACTGCAGTGCACTGGATGGATCTACTTCTGAACAGCTGATCGGCGTGAGTGCAGGGTGTTGGACACTCGCCAATCTGATATTGATGACCTGTCCTAGGGATAGGTCATCAATTGTTAAATTCTGGAGAACCCTTTAAGAAATTAATCGGCGTAGAATTTTGGACCTCAAAACAACATGGTGGAAATTCACTTTAAAAAGGACCTGTCACCTCTCCTGACATGTCTGTTTTATAATTACTTGTGTTCTGTTCTTATACTACAGAAATGTTGTTGCATTCCTCTATTATACCTACTAGACGTTTATAAATGAATTGCCAGAATTGTTTATTAAAAAGGTCCATCTAGATGTTACCAGTTGGGGTGTCCCCGCACAGTTTGCTACTATCCAGTCAGGGCTGCCAATATCAGAGTGTGCAGGGACACACCTCCAACTGGTAACGCCCACCTTTATTACAGACTGGTGGCAATTCATTCTCAAACTTCTAGTCTGCATAATAAAGAACACCACAACATAGAATCATAAGAATTGACGCGCCACAATTGTCATTTCATGGAGAATGCAACTTTCACATTAGCGTTTTCGATTCCGCTATTGAGATCCATCATAGGATCTCAATAGAGAATGAATACGCTTCAGTTTTATCCCCATTCATTTTCAATGGGGACAAAACTGAACTGAACGAAACGAAGTGCACCAAAATGCATTCCGTTCCGTTTGGTTGCGCTCCCATCGCGGACAGAATAACGCTGCAAGCAGCGTTTTTCTGTCCGTGATGTGGTGCAGAGCAAGACGGATCGTCCTGATACACAATATAAGTCAATGGGTACGGATCTGTTTTCTCTGACACAATAGAAAACGGATCCGTCCCCCATTAACGTTAAATAGTGTTCATGACGGATCCGTCATGGCTATAGAAGACATAATACAACTGGATCCGTTCATGACAGATGCATGCGGTTGTATTATGGTAACGGAAGCGTTTTTGCAGATCCATAACGGATCCGCAAAAAACGCTAGTGTGAAAGTAGCCTAATAAAGCTTTTGAAAACCGCTCCATAACTGCGCATTCCATTGTATCTTGTGTTGTTAAGGCTTTCTATATGTTTAATACTGTGTTCTATGGTCAGGTTAATTGAGAAATCACATCCACAATAATATATGTAAGTGCAATCCAAAAGAAGTAAAAAAAAACAAAAAACAGGACAGTTTTGTTTTGAGCACTTTACAGGCATTGTTTTAGGGCAGAGATGCCCAACCCTTGGCACTCCAGCTGTTGCAGAACTACAACTCCCAACATGGCTGGACAGCCTACAGCGATCAGGGCACGTTGGGAGTTGTAGTTTTGCAACAGCTGGAGGGCCGCAGGTCGGGCATCTCTGCTTTAGGGAGTTGCCACAAGACTTTATCTGTGGGTCAATCCTGTTTTCTCCCAAAATAGACATAAAATAATACCGCGCGTAGAGCTGCGCTATGAATAATGCTTTACGGTGGAGTAGCAGCCCAATACGGAAACATTGCATGGCGGCTATAGCCTGGTGCTTGCCATTGGGTACACCGCTGTAATATTGTGGGTAGGTGGGACACCACTGCACCAGCATTGTTTAATGTAGTTCTAGCCTAAAACAGAGCTGGACTATTGCATTAGAATAAAATTGACAGAACCTGTTTGCCATTTTTGGCAGCTTTTACTGTTATTTCAAAAAGTTTAAGCAAGCAATAGTCATCATAGACAGTACAGATTTGTCACATGTGCATATAATGGGCTACTGGACACTTAAAGGGGTTTTCCACTCTTTAGATATTGATGATCCATCCTCCAGATAGGTCATCAATGTCAGATTGGTGGAGATCTGACACCTCCCCCTTTTTCCCCATCCCTCTGCTGTTTTTGGAAGGTGCCAGGAAAATAACAGTGGACGGAGATGGAAGCATTGGGATCGGTTCACTGTGTAATGGCCATGATAGTATACCGCACCTCATCCGCCATTCCATGGGAGGTGAGCTGCAGTACGCCATATGCTTTCAGCTCTGCTGTTTTGCTTCTGGTGGCTGATGAAAAGAGATGATCGGTGGTGGTGACGGGTGTCGGATCCCCACTGATCTGATATTAATGACTGATGGGTCATCATATAAAGAGTGGAAGTTTAGGCCAGCCATACTTGTGAGATTATGATCAGCTCACTGTAGCTGATCTGTTATCTGTGGGATTTTTCATATGAGAAAACCTTGGGTGACCAGGGAATAGTTTTTTTTAAAAACAAAGAACACGTGGACTCCCTGGTCCTGAAGTAAAATGACAGGCGATCAGCTAATTGTCTCATACATTTAGTTCCGGACAACCACTGCTGATATTTTCCGAACAGGTCGGGAACATTTTCAGCAGAGATGAATCAGCCATCGCACGTTTGTGCTAAGTCTTAAACAATGTGTGTCTCCGATGACTTAGCTTGTGGATGGACACCTTTGGAACTACATGAATCCCAGGGTAGATATGAAAGGATCTTAGAAAACAAAAACATGGTGGATGTGCTCCCCCTCCCATAAATTAATGGGCTGTGGGGTTTTCTATTTGCATACGATCATCAGCAACCACAGCCAACAACAAACGTAGTTCAGCAACATCTGAAGTTTCTTCTAGTGCACCCCATTAGATGTGTTCTCCACCTACAGACACTTTAAAGGCCATCTGTCAGCAGATTTGTCCCTATGACACTGGCTGACCTGTTACATGTGCACTTGGCAGCTGAAGGCGTCTCTGTCGGGCCCATGTTCATGTGTCCGCATTGTGAGAAAATAATGTTTAAACATATGCATATGAGCCTCTAGGAGCAACGGGGGCGTTGCCATTACACCTAAAGGCTCTGCTCTCTCTGCAATTGACATGTCCTCTGCACTTTGATTGACAGGGCCAGGCAGCGAAAACTTCATCACATATAGCCCTGTCAATCAAAGTGCAGAGGACGCAACAGTTACAGAGAGAGCTGAGCCTTTAGGTGTAACGGCAACGCCCTCGTTGCTCCTAGAGGCTCATTTGCATATAGTAAAACAATTTTTCTCAGCAATGCGAGCACATATCGACGTGGGACCAACACAGACGCCTTCAGCTGCCAAGAGCACATGTAACAGGTCAGCCAATGTCATAGGTACAAATCTCTCGACAGATGCCCTTTTATCCCACATGGCTAAATGTACAGTACCTTCCATTATGTAGCAGAAGTGGTAAATGGAATACCACCCTTCCAATCTGTTTCCTATCAAAAATGCCATTTTTTTTTTTTTTACAATGAACATTTATACCTGAAATATTGTGGTTAGGTTTCACTTGTCTGCTGTGAATAATGCAGTGTGACACTGGGAACGGTCTTCTACATTTTATATCTATTTATTGCATCACTAATAAAGTGCATACAAACTTACTGACTTGGTGTTTATTGCTTCCTCAGGCCGGCAGTATTTTCCTGCTGGGGTTCAGTTTATGCCCTGTGCCATATGACCGATGATGTGGCCAGAACAAGGGACTGTGACGCTCCTTGAGCACTTTATGAACCTGATCAGCAGAGGGATCGGAAGTTGGCCTCCCCCAACTAATCTGATATTAATGAACTAATATTTTTTTTTGTCCTATAAGACGCACCTAGGTTTTAGAGGAGGACAATAAGAAAAAAATATTTTTCATTAGACCTCACATCAGACCAGCAATCAGACCCCCAATGTTAATTAGACATGAGCTCACAGCCTCAATCAGACCTCCAGTGTTAATAAGACCCTCAATCAGATCTCAGGTCAGACCCCAATGTGAATGACCCTCATTCAGACCTCAGAGCAAATTAAATTAAAAAAAATCCACTCCCCTCCTTTGCTCCGGATACCGCCGCTTCTCACCTCCAGTGCTCTCTCTTCTTCCTGCTGCTGTGCTGCCCCGACCGTGAGGTCACAGAGCACCCTCATGCTGTGCGCAGCCATAGCATAGCCAACGGCCATGGACCAGGAAGCGGTGAGTACAAAGTCCAGGGAGCGCTGCATTCACCGCTTCCAGATCCTCCGGTACTAATGGAAGCGCTTATTTGTATTCGCTTCATAAGACTCAGTGACATTTTCCCAACACTTTGGGGGAAAAAAAGTGCATCTTATAGGCAAAAATACCGCAATTCTAGGCATAGGCCATCAAAAATTTTTAAACTTTAAGATGCGTCTGTCTATTTGTGACTTTGGACTCTTTTATAGTAGAGCTTGAAATGGACACTACAGCTGAAAGTTATAACCTCATTCATGTTCAGTTTAAGGCCCCATGCACACGACCGTGTCCATTTTGCGGTCCACAAAATATGGATGTGGTCCGTGTGCCACCACTGACTTCAATGTGTCCATGGTCCACATTTTGCACACATCTCTTTTTGTGGAACGGTTGATCCGTGTGCTTTCTGCATCTGTATGTCCGTTCCGCAAAAAGGATAGAACATGTCCTATACTTGGCCCTAAAATTTGGACAGACCCATTGAAGTCAATTAGTCCTTAAAAAAAAAATATGGATATGTGCCTGAGGCCTAAAAGAAAAACCCCTAAACTATTCCTATGCAAGACCTGTGATTTCTCTTTGATATCCGTTCTCCAGCGAATGGGAGATATCACTTACAGTATTTAGCATAAGGTGACGCTTTTTCTATAGGCGGCCCTTTCTAGCTGCTTCTGGTCAGCACCTTCCCTGTCTCCTGAAAACAATGTCCGCTCACAAAGACACTTCCATTCAGTGCCTACATCTGTGTTACTGCAAACATGCCGCAAATGCCTCCTCTTTTTCTATCTTTTTCCATATGTTGGGACCCTCACGTCAAAGGTTTGAGATGGGTACTGCCCTTTAATAATGCCACGGTAGCTGACAGCAGTTAATGATGATGAAAGATAAAAAGAGAACTAGCACTGATGCCATCAAAAAAGGAGACTTATAAAAAGCTTCCGATGGAAATAGAGGAAAGGGTGAAACAGGTGTTAGAGCTGGCCATAGCCACACAGTACGCTAACATTTGATTAGTCACTATAGGCAACATATTTTTGTGCTGCTTTTATAGAGAACCTGTGACCAAGAAATTTTTCGCAGTCTGCATGCGGAGAGCAGATTGATATAGTTTTGTGGTACGAGAGTCATTAAAACTTGTAAATTACACATTTTAAAGGGTTGTCCTGTTTCCTATATTAATGACCTATCCTCAAGATAAGTCATCAATATCAGATCGGCGTGGATCTGACTCCCGGCACCCCCTGCTGATCAGCTGTTTGAAGAGAACGCAGCACTTGCGCAAGCTCTGCCTTCTCTTCACTAATTACCTGCTCGCTGTCAACATCACAATGGCGAACAGATGTAAGTGCAGCTCCTCCGTCCCCATTCATTTCAATAGGAAGGAGCAGACAGTGTAACTGCTCCTTACCATTGAAGTGAATAAGATGGAGGAGCTGCAGATACACTTGCGCACTGCTAAACAGTGAGCGCTACATACTCTTTAAACAGCTGATCGGCCGGGGTGCCGAGAGTTGGACCCCCTCCGATCTGATATTGGTGACCTATACTCAGGAGAGTTCATCAATATAGGAAATGGGACAATCCCTTTAAATCTCTGCTCTTTGACAGCAATCCTTGTATACATTCTTATGCATAAGGGAAAATGCTATCAGTCACTGATAAGACACCCACTTTGACTACAGAGCTCAAAAAGATCAGATATTTAAAGTGTACCTAAACCTTCAAATACACTTTATTAAAATCTGTTCTAAATGTGAGGGAAATCATTTTTGTAATATACTTTAAAGGTAATTTGTCACCTGCATCATCGCTTTCTAAGTAAAGGAATTGCATAGTAGCACATTATACCTTATTCACAAAGAGCAAGAGGTTTCCTATTTTCAGAAGGAGCCACGGCTTGGGATCTGCATGAAGGGGGGCTCAGGCACTGGCAATAGGTGGACCTGGGCAACTTCAGCGGAGGTACAAGTTATACTGAATCTTTTCCCATAAAGTATATATTAATCTGCTCAGCTCCTCCTGCTCTATAATATGCAACCAGCGGCTTGCACTGCCTTTTGGGATGACAGGTTCTCTTTAACCTCTTAATACTCTGTGACGTACCATTGTATCACAGATTGCTGGTACTCTGTGCTAAAATACTATGTCACGGTGCAGGCTCAGGGTACTTTAACACTTGCGTTGGTGCGGATCCGCACAGATGGATCCACACCTATAATGCAAATGTTTGTATCCGTTCAGAACTGATCCGTTTGCATTAGTTAAAAGAAAAATGACAAAGTCCAAAATGGATCCGTTTTGAATTACATTGAAAGTCAATGGGGAACGGATCCGTTTTCAAATGCACCATATTGTGTCATTGAAAACGGATCTGTCCCTATTGACTTACATTATAATTAAAACGGATACGTTAGGCTCCGCCTCTTCAGATGGACACCAAAATGCTGCATGCTGCGTTTCGGTGTCCGCCTCCAAAACGGAATAGAGGCGGAATGGAGCCGAACTGATGCATTCTGAACGGATCCTTATCCATTCAAAATGCATTGGGGCTGAACTGATCCGTTTTGGACCGTTTGTGAAAGCCCTGAAACGGATCTCACAAATGGAATCCAAAACGCTAGTGTGAAAGTACCCTTAGGTGCCGGCTGTATTATGCAGCAGGCACTTGGCGCTCTCTGCCTGGATTGAGAATAACTCAGATTTCAGCAGTTTAACCTCTGAAATGCAGCGATCAACAGCATCTGAGCGGCTAGACATAGAAAGGGAGCCCCATCAGTCTTTCAGCCAGCATCCTTCTAACGCAATCCTGTGGTGCCCAGTACTTTAGCATAGCAGCCAGGGGCCTTCTGAGGGGCCCAAGGTATTCCATGTCCCAGCCACAGATACATCCTGCCACTCAGAATCACAATGCACTGTACAGCAGGAGTATTACAATGCAAACTACAAGCGTTCAAATTGAGGGACTAAAAAAAAAAACCAAAGACTAAAATTTTAAAAACTAAAAATTAAAAAAAAATTCAAAGACACCCTTTTACTAATATTTTTCTATATATATATATATATATATATATATATATATATATATATATATTTAAAAAGATAAACATTATGGTTATTACAGTGTCCATAAAAAATAAAAAAAATAATAATTTGTTTTGTCTTCCCCAAAAACTGAATGAAAAATTGTTAAAAGGTTCCTTTTATCCCAAAAGGGTATCAATAGAACAACAGTTCGCCCTGAAAAAAATGAACCCTTACAGACCTTCTCAGTAGCTGAAAAATAAAATGTTACAGGTATCAGAATATGGCAACATAAAGCAATCTTTTTTTTCCCCAAGATCATTAAGTGGTAAAACATAACAAAAGCCATATACATTTGGTATTGTCTTAATTGTATTGACCCACAGAGAAAAGTTAAAATAACTTTTATAACCACGCAGCGACTATTGTGAAAACAATGGCTAAAAGGTGGTGTTGCCCCCAAAAATGTTTAAATATTATAAAATTCACATGATGTACCCCAAAATGTTACTGCTATGTCAGTAAAAAAAAAAAAAAAGTTATGGCTTTTTAAATGTGGAAAAAATATAATTACAGTCTTAAATACTGCGTCCTTACCAGGTTACATATATGACTCCGTATTTTTTTTTTACCAACAAAACTGTTTTGGGAAACATTTACACTCTGACAACTGGAAAAAATGCTCAAAATAAATTACTTAAAAAAGTAAAATAAATAGGAAAACTAAACTAAAATCTGCTGTTGTGTTCCCAACTTTAAGAACATATAAAAGATAACTCTAAAAATGGTCTTTCCAGCACAGAAATGGCCTTTATGTGCTTCACCAATACTCGTCGATTGGGAGAAGACCGGATTTCAAAACCACAGTGCATCATGGTAAAATGACGTGCAGGTACTGGTGTGCAGCACACGACTGCTAAGTGTAGTAGTTCATCCACGTGGTATCTATTGTAGAATTTGTGGATGTTTTGAACATCAGTGGATGCCTATGTATCTTCAATATCAGCAGGGCTTTCTCCATCGGTGGCTACCAGGACTTCTCGATTTTCATAGGTCCAGAACCCATTAAGATCTATCAGAATACTGCACACGGTGTCCCCTTGGCTGCTTTGGATCAGATCTTGGAGTGAAATGCGTAGGGGATCTTTTGGTTTTACCATGTCAAAGATTTCATCCTAGGAATTGAAATGTTACAAATGAATAAGCAATGTTATCTGACTGCCTTCAACATGCCCCATAACGTACTGAATACTAGCAAGTATTGCTTATTATGTGCTATAAAGTAGAAACCTATTTGCGGCATGTACATATATGCCAGCACAACGGGGCAGATTTACTATTGAAAATGCTCCAGTTTTTTGGCGCCTTTTGCCTAAAAAAACTGGCATGCATGCTTTGCATCACATTTACCAACTGTTTTCCACACTTTTCTAGGCGGATTCCAGCTCTTCTGACAAGAAATGTGGCCTTATTGCACCTCCGTGTGCCAAAAAATAGGAGTAAAGCTACAAAATGTAGGTTACATCAACCTAGTTCTGACAGTTTTTTTGTTGCATGGACGACTTTTTTTGGCGCACGGATAGAATCCAGAGCAGGTCCATGCTCCAGAATAGTAAACTGGTCTAATAGTAAGACTTGGATTCGTATTCTTAGCGTAAAGTAAGACACTATTAGTAAATCTGCCCCAATTTGTTCATTCTCCAAATCTACTGTATATTTACAAGGGTTAAATTGGATCTGTAGGTATCATCATCAGCATACTGGCCTTGTTTACATCAGCTGGTATTCTGTGAATAAAATTCTCAAATAACATACATATATACCGTATTTTTCACTTCATAAGACGCAACTTTTCCCCCCCAAAATGAGTTTCATAAAGTGAATACTAGTTAGCTCTTCCTTTGTGGAAGTGCTCACTAGTATGCCGTAGGTGTAGGGACTGAGGCGCTACGAGTGCTGCCTGTACTCACCCCTCCCTGGGTCCGCTCTGCACTGTCCTGACTACGTACAGTGTCAGGACGTAGTGTGCCTACGCAGTCGATCACAGTGCAGCATGGGCCAGAGAAGACAGAGTGACTGGAGGACAGACCTCCAGAGTAGCGGCGGAGCACAAGAGGCAAGTTCATTTATTTATTTCAAGGTCCAATACGGGGGGTTCTGACATTGAGGTCTAATGGGTGTCTGATACGAGGGTCTAACAAAGAAGTCTAACGGGGGTCTGACATAAAGGTCTAATGGGGGTCAGATCTGGTGTCCTGATATGATTTTTTCCTTATTCTCCTCCTCTAAAACCTAAGTGCATCTTATAATCAGATGCGTCCTATAAAACGACAAATATGATATAAATGTATATATACACATATATGGATTTACCTTTACATCTTGAAAGGAGACTGGGTCTTGTCCATGGATCTTCATTTGCTCTTGAATGGCCTATTATGTAAAACCAGAGAATATTTAATATACATTTTACAGTCACTGGTTGAAAGGCCAGCTATGAGAGACAGCATACCCTGAAGAAGTAGTTCAGAGAAAATACATTCAGGCTGCCTTTGTTCTCAATGTCCAGAAGCTTGAATATATACTGCAGGGCAGCCGGCTCTTTCCTGTTCTCCAGTGCTAACACAAAGTCTAAATATGTCTTGTAGTCCTGCGGGGGGTTAAAAAAAGAAATAACGGTAAGTAATACCAATTCTCAGTGTAAGCTCATTTTGGGCTACTGCTGACATTCTTTAGCCCAGGTCTAGTTTTATCACATATGCTGTCTAGTTTAATAAATACTTGAATTCCACATAAAATAACAAATCTGGAGCCACTTTGCATTGTGCTGTTCTTCTATTATTCCTACAAGAAACATATCAATTTACCGCTGGGTGTTACCATTCCTCTTGTCAAAAAGGGCTGGATAATGTCAGCGTGAGCATGGACATACCCTCAACTGTTAACACCAGGATGTCATTTTTGCATACATTTCTAAGAGTAATAACAGAGCAACAGCAAAATGCAGAGGTATGAGAAAAGATGCTTTAAATTGTTGCTAAAATAGATGTGTCTGGAGAACAGATGGGTCCTCTTTAATCTATTATAACACCTCAACAAAGCCCTGAAGTAATAAGGCACTTACCATCTCGCCATCGTAGGTCAAGCATTCCTGGAACACCCGATCCAAGAAGACGCTGGTCAAGGTACCAGTTCCATACCGGGACAGCTCTTCTTTGCTTAACATCCCATTGTGGTCCTTATCAAGATTAAGGTACTGACCTAGATATTTGTAGTGTAACATAAAAATGTAAAAGGATATTGCACATTTCACTCACTCACAGGTGCTTGAAGTGGATCAGAACCTTTACGGAAAGCACGGAAGGTGCAGCAGCGCCTCTCGGGGTGCCCCGTACCTTCTGCGTGCATCAGTTCCGCTCTGCTTGTCCAGCATGCAGAGTGTGGATCTTATATACTTACCATGCTGAAAATCAGGGCAGGGCTTGTGCACGTCGAAGGTGTAGAGCGCTCTGAGAAGCACCACTGCACCTTCCATGCTTTCAGTAAAGTTTTAGGTCTTCTTCTAATTTAGCCATTTCTTAGTTATATTTGTCAGCCAGCTTTCCCAGACACCTACAAGGTGATGCATACCTAAACTTATATTTAAAGAGGTTGTCCAATGAAAAATATTCTACAGTTTTCAAACCAGGACCTTGGTCTGAAATCTTTTGTAATTGCATGTAAATAAAAATTTAGCATAACCACTGAGCTATTCAATCAATTATATATGTATAGCGCCACCTGCTGTTTTTTTTCTTATTTCTTTGTCCTGCTCGCTGAGAAGGCCGCACATGCTCAGTTTCATCCTTCAACTGCCTCCTGAGCTGTGATAGGAAGAGCCGAGACACACCCCCTGAGCTGTGATAGGGAGAGCATGGACACGCCCCCTGAGCTGCAGCAGAAAAGACACTCCCCTGAGCTGTCAGCTTGATATAAATCTAGCAGAATGAATGTGGAGATCTCTGGATCCATATGAGGTACAGGGCTGGTTCTAGCTTTGTTAGAAAGAGATTGTCATGTACTATATAATGGCTGATTTTCATTTTTTACTTTAGTCATGGGATAAACCCTTTAAGAAGCCTTTTCCGATGTTGAGGAAGTTGTAAGGCAGGCAATTTAGTTGATGGGGGGGGGGTTTAAGTTTCTACATATTTGAACTTTGTTCATGTCTCCGTTTTTCCGGGACTTTATAATCACCACTAAAATTATATGAACTTACCATAAACCCTCAGTGCAGAGGGGGCAGAAAACCAGTTAGATTCCTGACTCTCCTTAGAAAGTTCTTCATCTCGTAGCTGTAAAAACCAGAACAAGTCACTTATTAACTGTGTCGCCAGAAGAGCCCAGAGCCAAACAATGACAAGGTCTGTGTAAGAAAGCTGGAATGCAATGCCAACTTGAATATAAAAAAAAAAAAAAAAAAAAAAGGAAAAACTAGCCTTCTCCCAGATTAAAAAAATTGAGCCATTTGTGCCAGTTTTTAGGCTTTGTTAATATAATACCCTCATCAGTGCACCAAAGTCCAAAAATTAGACGTTATGTTCAGAGGAAATGACGAAGACACTTACCTCTAGTAAGTCATCCAAAAAGCTACACGCTAAAATATCCTGTATTTTTATCTTTCCTGGAAAAAAAAATATAAGTGATAAATTAACTACTAGTATAGCTGCTGTGCAAATGTATATAATGGTAAAACCAACAAGTGTATGGGGCGCCACAGTATGTTTTAAAAAAAATAAATTAAACGGCACAATTGGCATAAAAAAGAGCAATCTTATCTTTTAGCTCATAAAAGGTATTGGTATACACATAGGAGGTATACACAATGATTAGAATTATAACCCTAAAACATACGCTAAAAATCATATTAGGCCAGCTGAATCGAATATGTCACTTCACTAGGGAGGGGGGTGTACAAGATAAACTCAGGACACTTGACATCCTCTCCTCCCTCGCCTGTAGTATGTTAAAACCACCAAGTCCACAAGGATGATGACCCGGTGTACTTCCAAACATAAGGTGCTTTATTAGAAACAAGCTCAACGCGTTTTGAGGAATGTATATAAAATCTCCTTTTTCAGAAGCATAGACAGTGACTCAGACATTGAAAAGCACACACTTAGATAGGTGCACAGAGGTAGCACATGACTAGTCACATGACATTCAGGTTCATTTCCGGTCATGTGATCTCTAAACCAGAAATGTATTCTATTTTTCATTATTGGAGTATATAATGAATATAACTGTAATAGATATATATTATATAAGGCTACATAAGTATATTAATAAAAATACCAATATTATGGCGCCAATCAGCATGGAAACTGCTTGTATTACACGGGAGACTGAGAAGGCCGGACCGGAAGGAGAGCCGCCCTCCACTTCCGGTTTGCGTACCATACTGCATTAGGGCCCTTCACGTCCGGTTTTCTTTCCAGTGTGGAACGCACTGGGCTACAATATGCTGCATTAGGCAAAGCGCTCCACCGTGGAAGGTATTGCCATAATAGGGACAGTGCATGTCAGGATGAAGCGTGCCGCCCACCAAGAGACCCGGTGTGTGTCGGAGTGGGACGCACCACCTCATGGGGCATACCATCTAAATTTAAAGGTCTCTTGAAAAAGGAAAAACTAACAAGAAAATAACATAGACAAATATATAAGAGCAGAAATGATCTCTCACAAAAATTCAATTTATAAAAAGATATATTAATAAAGCACAATTGTGACTTAAAAAGAACCTTTTCCCAAGGGGTATAAAAATAATAGATATATAATAAATAAAATCGTAATAAAATATGATAATAAATATATTATAATAGAAAATCTAATGATATGAATGATAATAAATATGATATACGATAAACTGAAGTGACATAATATGAAAAAAAAATGTAATACAGATAACTGATATAATCTGATGTATGATGAATAAAATCAGAATGAAATACATCATAATGATGGACAATGATATGCATGGTAACTATGATATGGTAACTATAACAATATGATATGCTATATGATAAATAAAAATAATAATAATAATCAATAATTGGCATATTCCAGGGTTTCATTGAGTCCATAGGGGTTTAGAGGGTTAAACTGAAAAATCCAAAACATCTCCTTTCTGCAGAGTTGTACGGTAGGAATTTGGTATCCAATCTATAGGTGTTTATCTCAACCCACTGGGATCGCCATTATAATTCTCCGAACACTGTGTTTGAGGTACTGACGGTTAATATTTGAACGATGTTGGTTCAGCCGTTCTCTTAGTGTTTGGGTTGTGCAGCCGATGTATTGGAGACCACAAGGCCATTGTAACATCTATATGATATCACTGAAACCACAGTTCATATAACGTTTCAGTTTGATCATTTCTCCTGTATTCGTTATCAATACCTCATCAGTATCATGAGGGATAGTTTCACAACACTTGCAGCGTCTGGAGCCGCACGTATATGAACCCTTTTTCTTTGAGTCATCACATTCACTAGGTGCGGACTCCATCTGCGTATCTAAAGCTTTTGGGTGCGATGGAGCTAACAGATTCTTTAATGTACGAACTGTGCGAAAAATGACAGTTGGTTGCTTGGGAAGATCATCCCCTATAATGGGGTCCTAAAGAAGAATGGACCAATGTTTTCTTAAAGTTTGTTTGATTCGACTGTGATCTGAATTAAATCTAGTAATGAAATTGGAGCGATATGCTACATTGTTTTCTTTGTGGGCCCGTGGTTTTAGACATTCAGTCTGGCTTTGCTGCATAATTTTTTCTTTAGAGTCTTGGGTAGGACCAGAAGGATACCCTTTATCCAAAACTCTATTCTGTATGGTAGTCAGTTGATTTTCAAGTGTAGTGTTGTCAGAACAGTTTCTCCTTACTCTTCATTTGGCCCTATGGAATATTAAGTTTCCATTTCTTGTAATGGCAACTATGAAAATCGAAATAACTGTTCGCGTCTACACTTTTAAAATAAGTACTGGTAGTGATGTGGTTGTTTGAAGAGGACAGATCGACATCCAAGAAAATTGCAGTATGGGGGTCTATGTGGGCTGTAAATGTTAAGTTCCAAGAATTGGAATTAATCTCCTTACTGAAACTCTCCAATGTCCTGAAGTCACCTTGCCAGATAAAAAGGATGTCATCAATGTGTCTTTTATTAAACCTGATGTTAGTACGGTCAAGGAGTCCCTCATCTGATTCGAACGCTCCCATAAAGAGATTAGCATATGAGGGGGCAAATTTTGTCCCCATTGCAGTCCCAAATCTCCTCTATATCGAAAATAATTATGTTTCAATATATAATCTATTGAATCTAATATAAATTCTCTCTGTTTATGTGGAACATAAAGGTCCTCCATAAGAAAGCGCTCTACCGCCTTATGTCGATAAGTTCAAACTGTTCTTTTTTAAAAAGATATTTAGGGTCCTGACTCAGTTGTTCGTAATAGTTTGTGTCTGAAAGTATTCTGATGGATTCAGTATTATAAGCAGAGAAATCTAAGATAACAATACCTCTTCCTTTGTCTTTTTTTCATTCTTGATGAAAACTTCCTTATTAGAGCTGAGGGATTTGATAGCTCTACGTTGGATATAGGATAGATTATGAGTATAGTGAGTGGCTATTTTATTATCTGTTAATTTATGCATGTCAGCAAAGGACAAGGTTATAGAATGTCTCTAAGGGTCCTTTCACACTGGGGTTTTTGGTTTCCGGCATAGAGTTCCATCCTCGGCGCTCTATGCCGGAAAAATCCTGATCAGGGTCATCCCCATGCATTCTGAATGGAGAGAAATCCGTTCAGGATGCATCAGGATGTCTTCAGTTCAGGACCGGAAAGTTTTTTGCACGCAGCAAATACCGCAGCATGCTGCGCTTTTTGTTCCGCCCAAAAATCCGGAACACTTGCCGCAAGGCCGGATCCGGAATTAATGCCCATTGAAAGGCATAAATCCGGATCCGGCCTTAAGCTAAAAGTCGTTTTGGCGCATCGCCGGATCCAACGTTTAGCTTTTTCTTAATGGTTACCATGGCAGCCAGGACGCTAAAGTCCTGGTTGCCATGGTAAAGTGTAGTGGGGAGCGGGGGAGCAGTATACTTACCATCCGTGCGGCTCCCGGGGCGCTCCATAGTGACGTCAGGGCGCCCCACACACATGGATCACGTGATTGCATGAATCACGTGATCCATGCGCATGGGGTGCTCTGACGTCATTCTGGAGCTCCCCGGGAGCCGCACGGACTGTAAGTATACCGCACGGACTGTAAGTATACCGCTCCCCCGCTCCCCACTACTACTATGGCAACCAGGACTTTAATAGTGTAGTATCCTGATCAGTCTTCTATGCTTTCAGGCGACTTGCGTTCTGACGGATCCGGCGGGATGGAAGTGCCTGCCGGAGCCTCAGAACGCAAGTGTGAAAGGACCCTAAGTGTGGACCTCTATTTTCTATTGGCTAGAACGTGGATTTAGGTAGGTAACTGGATGAAATGGGGGCATTCATTAGTATGTCATACAGCTGTTCCACAGCATCATAGTCATCATCGATATCTATGACTGGTTCTTCTAACGTATCAGATTTAGGAATAAAGGAGGAATGTTTTTTAAGCTTAAAATGTCGTTGTAATGTTGAATTACGGATATATATAAAGGTTGAGTATTTGACTTCACAGTATTAAGACTGCTAAAGAGACTCTGCAATTTAACAATGGATAGTTTACACAGATTTTGGCATTTTACAATGAGATTAATCATCAGTTGTTTTGGGCATTTATCAACTTCATTGTACCAACTAGTGGTGAAGTCTAAATCATTAAGGAAAACAGGTTTACACGGAATGCGTAAACCTCTTGGTATAATTCAAAGAGTTAACTAAACTTAAAAAAGTACCAGTCAATTTAATGATGCATGATGAATTTCTTGACTCCTTCAGTGAGATTTCTTTTATGTTATGTATCTAATGAAAGGGGTTGGCCCATCTGGGATATTGATGAATCCGCTCCAATCTAGAGAAAGTGGCCCCCGAAGTGAAGGAGAGTACACCACACAAGCTTGGCTATTTTCAGAAGTCCCATAGCCGGTAATGGAGAGCACACAGTGCAAGAGCTGCCACCTCAGAAGTCCGAAAGTGGTGAATGGTCGGTGGACGCGCATGTGTGTACATGGCGGTGGAGAGGAGCAATAGAAAGGATAAAAATCAGGCCCGATACGGTCTTCATCTGGAACTCTCTGGGCTGCCATTCCATTTATCACCACCTGGTTTGTAAACCCTGCAGCTCCTGTGAAGACCACCTTCCTCTGCAAGTTCTCATACTCGTAAAATTGTGGACGCAGCCAACCTGGGATGGACACCCTCTCTCTCTACAGACCCCGGAGCCGTCACATATATGGTACTTCTCAGCAATTGTGCAATTTTCTTGATGCAGCACAATGCTCAAGAGTACGGCCACAACAGATCAGAGCCTGACATCCTGACTACAACCTGCTTGTGTGGAGGGATGAAAAACATCAGGACAAGGCAGGTAGAAAATGTAACTTGGTTTTTGACGTACTTTGACCATATGAGTATTTGTTTGCATTACCTGTCCTTAGAGGATCAAGGAAAAAGAAGAATTTCCGGACAGCAGTGCAGACATAGAAGGAGTAGAAGGACTTCTCCAAACCGTCCAACTGAGGCAAGGTTGGAATAAGCTCAAGGATGTAATTCTCCAAGTCCTGTAAAAATAATGAAGTCATCACCGGATATGTCTCTGATATTAATCGCTGCTATTCTCATTACAGACTTCCTTTCCTGCTCTTCATACAATACGGTAACCAAAATACCTACAACTGTACATAAATATGTAGTAAAGGGTTAAACAATCAGAAACATCCTTGGAATTTGTTTGGATTTTTGCTCAAATGAACTTTCACAGCAATCTGATATTATGCCATGAAAACTGGAGGGTTAGGGACTAATTGATCTACCTACTCTTACCCAGTAAAGATGGCATCAAAAAGTTGTTTTTGGGCCTATGTGCCGAATCATCACTTTTTAACCTGCAGGGATGCAACAAAATTAAGAGAAGTGCACTTCTTAATAACTGTGGTGCATCTGACACCAGTGGGGGATAGATTAAGACCAGCATCTAAATAGCCGCTCTTAATAAATGTCCCCCATTGCTTGCATAAATGGGGTAGATTACATTTGTAAAATTAAAATTAGCACTATAGCTCTATTCACATTAGTGTTGCAAACTGCCATTGGGGGTAGCAGTTTTTTTGAAGACAAGAATAGTGCAGGATACAGCACAATTCTTCCTGTCAAAACAACTGGAACCTTGGCAGAACCACAATGGGGACTATCGGTCAGGTGTAAAAACTATTGAAAGAGGTTGTGCCTAGTTTTGCTTTTTTTTTCTTCATAAATCTCTTTTTATTATTATAGAGAAAAAGCAAAATAACACATGAGATAAACAAACAAATGGTCCGCACGCAGAGGGACCTAAGAAATGCAGTGTGCATATATCACAGATTTTGCTAAATAATGCACCAAGCAAATTAATGCAACATTCAAGTGACAATATAGAACCCTCTCCCCAAAACCCCAGTAAGCCCGATACTGCATTTAAATGCCCAATTACTCGTATTGCCGTGGCAGGTTATGTTGGGCTAACCCCTGCTAGCTCAAAGAAGAGAGACAGCCAAACCTTTGATTATTCCCAGGACCCAAGGTTGGATACCAAACAGAAATAAAGAACCTAATAGAGAGAGATGAAGGATAGAAAGAGAGAAGGAGAAATAAATAGCGCATGATAAGTAGATAGAGAAAAGGAAAGGTGAAGACCAGAAGGGTTCCGCCAGAGCACACCACATACGCAACAGACATGAAAACGCCACGCATTAATGAGCTTATAGCAGACTATGTGTAGCCCCCCAATAATAATGCCTTAAGTTTTGCTTTTAACTAACTGAATGGCAGGGATCCAACCGCTGGCACCCCCGGGGTCCCATTCCACCATTCTGATGGAGCAGCAGGTGGAACCAAATATCAATGTCATGTGGTAGGTGTTACAACCCCTATGATGAACATGCACCAACTGTACTATTATGACAGGTTTCAGAAAGACAGACTCTAATGGTATCCTAGAAGGGCACAGTAGTGTGCGAGCAACTAAGTATGACGGTATGGAGACCGCAACGTACCGACTCTCTCAAGTAGCCTTGTCCAGCCACATCGTACAAGCTTAGACCGATCCTGGTTTGGTGGAGCCATACTAAAAGAAAGGATGTAGCCATTAATACGATTTAAAATGTTAAAGGTGGTGTCTGACCCCAAAACTAATTTTAATTAGAGTCGGTAACGGTTTAACCTAAAGAAAAAAAAGGTATGGCAACTAAGGGGTTAATCAAGAAGTTTGTATACATTTCTAAGGGTCCATTCACACGTCCGTGGTGTGTTGCGGATCCGCAACACACCTGGCTGGCACCGCCCATAAAAAAATGCCTATTCTTGTCCGCAGCTGAAAAGAAGAATAGGACATGTTCTATCTTTTGCGGAGCCGCGGACCGGAAGTTCGGGGCCGAAGCTCGGAAGTTCGGGGCCGCGCTCCGCAAATGCGGAAGTGGAGAGCACATAGTGTGCTCTCCGCTTCACATCCGGCCTCATAGAGAATAAATAGGTCCGCACCCATTCCATAGAATTGCGGAACAGATGCGGACCCTTTTGCGGACGTGTGAATGGGGCCTTAATTTAACACTAACGAACTGTTTATTGTCACTTAAACGGGGCTGAGCCATGAAAAATATTCTACATTTTTCAAACCAGCACCTGGATCTGAATAGCTTTGTAACTCCATGTAATTTAAAAAAATTAGTCTAGTCATTGAGCTGTTTAATAAAATGCATCTGTATAGCGCCACCTGCTGTTTGTTCTTTTCTGTATTCCTTGACCACCTCACTAAGATGGTCGCACTCGCTCAGTTTGAATCTTCGAGGGTTAAGAGCATGGCAACTAAAGTATTAACTGCAATGGGTGGACTACAGGACCCAGACGAGGGGACATCCTCGACCTGAGGAGCTGGTGATGGTGAACTCAAGAAGGGCCTGGATGTATTTCGGGAGTGTAATAATATTATAGGCTATAGTTACTAGATTTCTGTAGAAGGGTTGTTGACCCAGGGAGTTATTCTGATCCCCTGATTGGAGCCTGGAAGGATTTTTTTTCCCCTAAAATGAAGAAAATTGGCTTCTACTTCATGTTTTTTGTTTTTGCCTTCATCTGGATCAACTTACAGAAAATAGGTGGAGTACTTCAAATGTTCTTTTCTGTGTCATATTATAGTCTACATTAGTTATTGCATGAAAATACACTTTTATGACTAACCTGATAAAAGTTACCGCCTGCCTCGCATTGATGACAGCAATTACAACTGCTAATCCAGCACCTTATGGTCTGAAAATCCCAGAAATTTGACAAGCAACAAAAAAAATAGTCCCATAGAGGACTATCTGGAAAATGACCAGATGGTCAGGCACTGAAGCGTTCCAGGGCGAGCAGCAGGGTGGACAGAATTGTCCTAAGGAAACAGTATTGAAGGGGTCATGCAGTGATGTTAGGCTACTTTCACACTAGCGTTTTGCTGAATCCGACAGGGCTCAGCAAAATACAACCATCTGCATCTGTTATGAACGGATCCGGTTGTATTATCTTTAACATAGCCAAGACGGATCCGTCATGAACACCATTGAAAGTTAATGAAAGATCCGTTTTTGATTGTGTCAGAGATAAACAGATCCGTTCCCATTGACTTGCATTGTGGGTTATGCCGGATCCGTTTTGCTCCGCATCCCATGACGGAAAAAAAACAGCAAATTGCTGCGGTTTGTTCTCCGGTATGGGAACGCAACCGAATGGAATGCATTTTGGAGCACTCCATTCTGTTCAGTTCCGTTTTGTCCCCATTTACAATGAATGGGGGCAAAACGGAAGTGTTTTCTCCGGTATTGATAAACGCTAGTGTGAAAGTAGCCTTATACTGATGACCTATCCTCAGAATAGGTCACATATATCAGATCAGTGGACCCGTGCATACCTGCCGATCAGCTGTATGAAGGGGTCGTGGCCCTCACGCTCCTTCCTGTTCCCTTACCTGCATGTTACCTCCTTCTTTCTAAACAGTATTTTCCTAAAATACTGTTTATACGCTAAAATATTAATTCCATTGTATGGGTTATAACTAGTCCAGTAAAATCCAGCCCATAAACTACTAAAGAAAAATAGTTTTAACAACTATGTTTGCTGAAGCCAGCACCCTCCTGAATTTCACTTTACCTCACCCAGTTGAGGAACCTGGGTGAGATATACACCCCCTCCAGGACCTTACCATATATTTTCTTGTTCACATTACCACAAAATGGATCCGTTCTGAACGGATGCAGACGGCTGGATTATCTGAACTGATCCGTCCATGACAGATCCGCACAAAACGCGAAAGTAGCCTAACATTGACCAAATTTTTTGCGGATCTGGGATTTGCAGACCATAACGGATAAGGTTGTGTGCATGGGGCCTTATACAGATTCTACTGAAGAAAAAAAATTAAGAGGTACAGTCAGCGGAGTACCTCCAATGGAGGCAGGCCAGGCAGCTGCTTTGGGGCCCCTGGAGGAAGGGGGCCCAGTCTTGGACAAAAGGCCCCACCTCCAAATTACACTTAATTCTCACTCCTGTCTTGATTCCCTGTCCGGGGGCTCAGGCTCTGCTTTCCAGCTCCCTGCTTCCTCTGTCCTGTCCTCGGGGCCCCCCTTTACTCAGCACATCATCAGTGACTAGCGCTGCACCCACTGGAGTCCCGAGTTGCCTAGCGCCCATCAGAGAAACTTTAGTGTCCTGTGCCACGGGAGTTGGGATTTTATTCCTCTGCCAGCAACTTGCAAGTGACAGTGTAGAGGACGATGAGAGTGACTTCTGTGGAAACGCTGACTTTAGGTGAGAAGTGACTGTGCTGTCAGTAATAGGTGTTTTGGGTGTTTCTAATTTGGTCTTACCTTTTCTCATAACATAGTTGAAAAACTGCATAATTGATATCCTGCCATATGGATCATTGTGGATAAGTTTGCTGAAGACTTTAGCTGTAAAAAACGGCCTAAAGTAAAAAAATAAAAAATAAATACATATTAATAATAAGCAATTAGCAAATGATATATACTTCTACTGGCTCACTGACAGCAAACCTCTAGTCGATTTGTAGAACATGGACTAACTTGCATTTAGGCCCAGCCTTTTCACCAACAATTTGGAAGTTAGTATAGTTGATCATGGCTTCCTCCCCAGTCATGGGAGGCGACTGGTGCTTGTCCAGAAGGAACCACAAGTTCTAGAAACATACAAAGAAAAACATAATATATTATAGGAAAAAAGAAAGTGATTAGAAAATAGCCAAAAACATGAAATACAGCCGAGAATACAGCATAGTAATAATCCCAGCAAGTTCTACTCTGTTATCTCTGACCTAGACTAATTTTATGTGCAGATACAAATAGGGAGAAGGGGGCACCACATGTGCGATATCAGCTATTAAACGGTGGTTTTTAATAAAACACAAATGTGCTTACCAGCACCAGGGTTGTCAGCGCGTTTCTGGGACGGAGTGTACTGATGAAGGGGACACTCCGTCCAATTGCTTCAAGGCACAGTGGGGCATCATCACTGGCAGGGTAGTTGCAGCATAGAGCATAGGTATGCCAGGACTCTGCAGGGTAGGTTCTTTTTAACTATGCCTTCTAACCCATGCTTCCTCCCAGATATGAGCCAAGGTAAGTATTAATATTAGTAACCTATGTCTATACTTCCAATAATTTAAAAGGAAATGTTTTTTTTCTGGGATTTTTAAATTGATTTTCTGTCAAAAGCAAAAACCATCAATATCAGGTCGGTGGGAGCCCAACACCCCACTAATCAGCTGTTTGAGGGTAACACCAGCGCCAAAATGACACAGCTCCGTCCAATGTATAGTAGATGAAGCTACTCCCATTCCAGTAACCAGCTCCCTCCACTACACAACACATGGAGCGGTGTAGCTCCTGCACCAGAGCTTTTCTAAAACAGCTGATCGGAAGTGGTGTGGGGTATCGAACCCCCGCTGATCTGATATTGATGGCCTATACTGAGGATGGGCCAGCAATAGGAAAGTAACAAAAAAACGTTAAGAATACCTGCTACCTTTGAGCTCCCAAACATGTCTGATTATTGGAATTTTACAGCATACAGTGAAGGCAAATGCAGAATTAGTTGTTATGGGCCAAAACTACCATTTCTCAGCTTCCATACATATGTAGCCAACATTATCTTACATAGTTAATATGGTTAAAAAGAGACATGAGTCCATCAAGTTCAACCAAGGGATAGGAGTGGACACGAATTCTAGAAAAGGGAGTGAGACCCAGATTTCTTCTTTTTTTTTTTTAAATCAGATAACTTTTATTCAACAGTTATTAAAGTAACATAAACATAAGGCCTCATGCACACGACCGTTGTTTGATTCCTTGTCCGTTTCTCCGTTTTTCGTGATTTTCTGCGGACCCATTGGTTTTCAATGGGTCCGTGGAAACCTCGGCAAATGCACCGTTTGTCCTCCGTGTCCGTGGTCCGTGATTCCAGTCCGTCAAAAAAATATAACCTGTCCTATTCTTGTCCGTGAAAAACGGTTCACGGACCCATTCAAGTCAATGGGTCCGTGAAAAATGCGGATGGCCATCCGTGTGTCATCCGCGTTCCGTGTCCGTTTTTTTTGCGGATCCCTTGGCAGGCACTTGGGAAAAATTGTCAGCCTGTCTTTTGGTAAAATCTTTTGGGTCATGTCCGCTAAAAAAACGGAAGACACACGGAAACACAACGGAAGGCAAAAACGGACACGGATCACTGAACAACGGAACCCCTTTTTGCGGACAGCATAAAAAAACGGTCGTGTGCATGAGGCCTAAGGGACACAGATATCTCGGATAATACTCCGACAGGTTTTCACACCATTATGCCTCATTTACATGTCAGTGTTTGGTCAGTGATTTCCATCAGTGATTGTGAGCCAAAACCAGAATTGGTGCCTCCACAGACATAAGGTATAAGGGAAAGATCTGCACCAGTTCTGTGTTTAGAGCCGCACCTGGTTTTAGCTCAAAATCACTGACCGAACACTGATGTGTGAATGAGGCTTTGTACATAGTTGTCAGCTGTGTACCAAAAAACAGAACCCCCCCCCCCCCTTCCCAATAACTCAACCCCTAGCGAAGAGACAGTTACTCTATCAAACTTCTTAACGTCTAAGATATCATGTCTATCTATATGAGTGTGGTCTGGACCCGCCTGTCTCCAAATTCAAACATAGCTCCCTCCATCAGATTTGAACATAACGATTTGCTCTCTAACCGCACCACTTGAGTACACCCCCTATCACCCAGGGATCAGAGGCTTGCCCGGAGGAAGACTCGCCAGTCCTAGAAGAAACCTGCTTGTCCCATATTTTTGTAAACTTGGCGATACACTGCCTTTTGACATAGACCCTTTTTTCTAGTCAAAGTATATCATCCATTCTATTCAGAAACTCAGCTAAAGTGAGGGGTTGTGAGCGAAGCCAGTGCTTAGCAATTAGTTTCCGGGCACGTACAATGGTCCCAACGTCCAATATCCCAAATACACATGCCCTAGGACCAGGCGGAACCCCTACATCATAAGCGTCCTTGATACTTTGTAGCACGCCCGCCTAGAAATTCGAAAGCTCCGCACACTCCCAGAACATGTGCACTAGAGACGCAGGACCCACCCCACACCTCGGGCAGGAGGCGTCAGCTCTAACCCTGATTTTAAACAGAATGAATGGGGTCCGGTATACGAGGTGAACGAGTAATAGTTGAGACATATGCTAGCTTTCACTGACCGATAGCTGCGGCGTCAGTGCCAATACTGCACTCCATTGATCCACCGATATAAGGCCAACAACCGTCTCCTATTTTTGTCTAACCGGCAGAGATTGGTCTCCCACAGACTTCACAAAAAGATTTCTATATGTTAACGACATTAGCCCTCTCGAAGAGCGCCAAGTGAGAATCTGCTCCATCAGAGGGACTATTACACAGGAAACTGAGACCCAGATTTCTACACATTTTCATAAGCATTAATGTAATTTATCTAGGCTCTTTTGAAAACTGTCCACTGTTCCTGCTGTGACCACATCCTGACTATTCACAGTTCTCACAGTGAAGAAAGAGACTGAACTTTTTATTTTCCAGTCGGAGGCAGTGCCCTCCATATCTTTTGAGGGATTTTACATGGAACAGGTTTTCAGCATATTTTTTGTATGGCCCATTTATATATTTGTATAGGTCAATTATGCCCCCCCCCCCCCAATAGACGTCTCTTCTCAAGATTAATTTAATTTAATTCTTTAAATCTTTCCTAGTTACTAAGAACTCCATGCCCCTTATCAGTTTAGTCGCTCTCCTATGTACTCTCTCCAGCTCCAGGGCATCCTTGACTGGTTTAACATGTTAATGCAACAAAATAAAATTATAGTAATACAACAAATTTCGTTTAAGTGACCCTCTTGGTGTGCCTGAAGTCAAGATAATGCTGGCTACATGTGTACATTTTCAAAATGTATAATAAAGTCAATCTCACCTGAAGTTCCTCATTGTCCAGCAATTCTCGGCTTTTCCTCTGTAGAAAGACAGCTCGTGACTCTTCTCTCAGCTTCTGCTGTAACACCTCGTCCTCTGCTGGTAACTGTGTGGAACAAATATCTGGGGCTTTTAGAAGGACACTTCACTATTTTAGTTATTTAATACTATGGTGCCATGTCTTAAGATGGCTATACACTTGTAGAAGCAGCTGACCGCTATTCCTAACCAAATCCCATACTGACTTTAGATAGTCGGCTGATTCCCCTGAAATCAGCAGATTCAGCAAACCTACGTCTAGTGTGTATCACCACCTCAATGGGTTTGTCCAGGTGTACATACTAATGTGCAGAGGTATAAACAAAGATGTGTACCCTACTTCCTAAAAGGGGTTGCACCCCAGCCTGGAATACCTGTTGAGAAATCCATACTCACCTGATCCCTGTTTCTCTACCCTAGTCTTCTGTCTACTATCTGTCAACTTCACACATGGACGGGGTCACGTACCCTGCTGCAGCCAATGACTGGACTCAGCAGTGATGTGTTCCCAAGTAGCACATGACCCAATAGTGATGTGCAGCTTTGGGATACATCACTGTCATTAGCAAAGGTGCATGTGAGCCCGTCCATGTGGAAGCTCACCGACGGGAATAAGAAGACTAGTGTAGAGAGGCAGGGAGCCAGAACAGAGCAGTGGGGAGCAGGTAAGTATGGCTTTCTCCAGAGGTATTCCAGGCTATATTTTCAGCTTAAGAAACTAGCATATCACAAACGTCATACCTGATACTAGGTTATTAGCAGGTATACGAGATTACAGCCCCTTCTAGAGATACACAAGCTATTCTATTAGGCAGTTCTCTTTTCTGCAGCTTCCGTGGAGTCCTTTGGCGGCGTACAGTGACTGATATAAGACTGGAGCATGTACTCACCCGGTAGTAGAATCGAGGGATGCTTTGGGAATTTGGACCCTTCTGGCCGCCTTTCCATTCTGTATAAAACTTGGTGAACATGGCCATTTCTTCATCTTTCATCTCTTCCTCGCTTTTTCTGCCTGATGAACAGAGACCATTTCTGTTATAAAGCTCACATATAAACATATACGGAGAGAATGACAATCCCCGTCGGCATAAGGACATTATAGAGTGAGAGTGTCGCTCCCTCCGTCCCCTCTACTAGCCATAGCAGAGTGACCACTGAACAAAGCAGCTCCTGCGCTGGCGGACTTGGCATTTCCCATATTATATCACCGAGTATAATCTGAGTAATTCATGTTTATTACATTATACTACCTCTATTGTCTTTTTCCAGCTTGTTTTTGAGACTTTTCTTCCAGTCCATTGTAGTGCAACGTGATTTTTCTTAAAAATAAAAAATAGATAAACGTAAGAATCCAAACATGTGAAAAACACAAACCGCAGCATGCAGTGGTTTCTGTCCGGCAAATTCTCAGCAAATTTTCCGGATTGCGTCTGGATCTCCGCCAGACCCCATTAAAGTTAATGGGGCCAGCGAGCATTCAGTTTGCATCTGGCAATGCTGGATCGGGAGAATTCCGCCAGGCTGTTCTTCTGCCGGAACAGCCTGACGGAATTGCTGCCGGAGATGTGAAACAAGCCTTATGCAGCTGGAAAATAATCAGCAAAGCAGCAAAATCTCATCCATGTTATAAAAAAAGCACAGCCGAAGGTACAACCTCAGATTCTTGCTATGAAAATACAGACTGGATGTTTATCTGATGTGTGAACACACCCCAAGGGTTCATGTACACCTAGTCTGCCAGTGCAAGTAGAATATACGTGCATAGGCCGCGTGCGCACCGTATTATGGATGCGGACCTATTCACTTGAATGATCCGCAATCTGGACGACTATAGCCAGCGGAAGGCCACGGAATATTCGCACCGCAAAAAAATAGAACACTTTTTGTTTGCGGTGCGGACGGATCACGGACCCATTCAAGATGAATGGGTCTGCATCCATCAGCGCCAGCCACATGTTGGTGTGCATGAGCCCTAAACTGTAAATTATGAAGGCTAGAGAGCAGACCACAACGTGACCCAAATCCAGGGTCATACGTGTCACACGTGATTGCCACAGACACGCACGACCCAAATTCCACCTGTTTCTTTGCATCTCTGCAACTGCTGCGGGTGGTACATCTGTTTGCAGCGGGCATTGCTGCCACATCTATATCAGTGATCGCTTTGCAGTGTCTTACTAGCTGCTGAGGGACTACACTTCCCAGCATGTCATGCAGATAGCAAACTGACAGATACCATTCTAAGTACATAGGAGGGAGATTTATCAAAACAGGTGAAAAGGGAAACTGGGCCAGTTGCCCATAGCAACCAATCAGATTACACCTTTCATTTTCCAAAGCTCTGAAAAAAGAAAGGTGGAATCTGATTGGTTGCTATAGACAACTAAGCCAGTTTTAATACATGTCCCCCACAAAAAACAAATAAAAACTCTATAAAGGGACAGGCAATGTGTCACTCCTGATCTCTACACCGCATTCTGCACCCTCAAGCGATCAAAAACCCAGTCCAGTCAGTGTAAGCAGATTCACAGCACCTAATGCCATACATTACCTGTTGATATGGAATCGTTACCATAGCACACTCCAATCTCTCCAGTCGTTCACAGCGTCACTTCCATACTAAGCTATCGTTTCCCCCGACAGTTACTGTCACTCATAACACAGTTTTACGATATGTCTCCGGTTACCTACGTAAACTGTAGTCAGGGAAGCCATGTTTCTGTAGACCTCTCTCGTTAACACTCTAAGCGTGCTAAGCAAACATGGCGCCCATTTCTGGAGACAATGGCTAAAACTTCCAACGCTCTAGTGATGTTTGAACTCTAGCGAAGTTTTGATTGGTTTCCTTTGAACCCGGAAGTGATTGCGATTTGACACAGACATGTGGGCACAAGGAGAGAAGCAGTGAGCTCAGCTATGGTGAACGTAATGGATTTACCTCATAGCTTATGATAATGAATACAAGCTTATTTCTGTAGTCACTGAGCCTGGGAGCAGCATGTTATCCCTCCAGCTGTGCAGTAGGTCCTGGTGTAGGGCAATAGTTGCCAACAGAGCCCCAGTATGTCTGACCGCTGCTGGTTTCATGCCCTACATAAGCCGGGTGCCAGTTTACAACCCTGTTCAGACCATAAGTGCAACGTGTAGCCTAAACGCCGCTCGTGTAGACAGAGACGGTTCCTTTGTTAAATATCCAAGGCAGTCTGAAAGAAAGGAATACCTGAGAGGCTCATCTGTGTTCTCTGCTGGTGCTGCCAAAACAAGGTCTGACAAGAACAGAGAGTTGACCGGAGGCAAGGGTCCTGCTGCCCGTGTAAATGATGGTAAAGTAGCTTTGCCCCCTGGGCCGTTGAGTGCCGATGGCTGGAAGAACCTTAAACTGGACCATAAAGAGGACAGTAATTTTGAAGATCATGCAATGGCCCAGATGATAAAAACCAATGCTGATATAGACATTGCCAAGTCCTTGTTGTCTTACGTGGCGGGAAAGGACGGCGACGTTACGTACAAGTTGCTCCTAAAATATCTGGTGTTATGTGTGCAACAGAAGCAGACCAAGGAAATCTATGACATATGTGACATCATGAAAATGAAATTCCAGACTTTGGAAACCGGGGTTCACAGTCTCCTGATTAAAGGCCTGAGCGACACTGATCGCTGGAGGGAAGCAATAGATTCTTTAGAAACCCTAAAAAAGGCAGGCACCCCATCAGCCAGAAATTATGGAGAGTGTATCAAAGGCGCGATCGAGCATCGGGAAGACGAGCTGGCCTGGACCCTTTATGGTGAAATGCTACAGAGAGACTTGGTGCCCCCTGAAGAGACCATTCAGAGCCTGTTTAATGCAGATCAGGACCTACAGGATCAGGCTTTCAGAGACAGGCTTATTGGTGTCCTCAGATATTTCAGGGAAAGTCAAATATACCCAGGGCAACCTCTGATGAAAACGATCAAGTCCTGGTTTGAAAGGTAATGTTGGGTAAATCTGCATTGATGTATGCAGGAGTCTTGATGACGGAGTGGTCCTCATATATTTAAAGAGCATCTGATACCATGATCAACCCTATTAAACCCGGCATGCAGCCTGGTAAGGTTGATCTTGGTGAATGAAATTAACCCTTTCTCTCTGCATCGGTAATACCTTCTCTTATTTTTAGTTATATGTACATGAAGTGCTCAGAGCACCAAGGGGCTGGCCTGACCACTTCACCTTCACCTCTCCCTGTAACCACTCCTCCTCCCAGTGTGGTTGATAGTACCAGGCATCCTCACTCCTTCAATGACTAAACCTGAAATCTTGTGAAAGCACTGTTGGCAGTACCGTCGGCACATGTACGTTAAAATCTCAGAGTTAGGTCCATCACAAGAGATCTCCACCGCATGCGTGAGATTTCAGGGCCAGGTGTTGGAGCAGTCTAACTAGCTGCTCCAAGCAGTCAGGCCAGTCCCCTTGATGCTTTGAGCACCTTATTTGCATATAACTAAAAATAGGAATTGTTCTGCATCTGTAATACTGATTGCAGAGAACTGAGTTTATTCTCCATGGTCAACCATACCAGGCAGTATGCCAGGTTTAATAGGTTTCATCATGGTAACAGATGCTCTTTAAATGGATCTTTTTACGTTCTACACTGCTTATATTGCTTTCTTGCACACACGACTATAAGGCTACATTCACACGTCTGCAAGTGTTTTGCGGATCCACGGAGCCGCAAAACACGGACACACCGGCAATGTGCATTCCGCATTTTTGCGGACCGCACATTGCCCGGACTCCATAGAAAATGCCTCTTCTTGTCCGCAATTGCGGACAAGAATAGGACATGCTCTATTTTTTTTTGCGGAGCCACGGACCGGAAAATCGGCGGCGCGCTCCGCAAAATCGGATGCGGAGAGCACAGTGTGTGCTCTCCGCATCTTTCCCGGCCCCATTCACAGTCAATGGGTCCGCATGTATTCCGCAAAATTGCGGAATACATGCGGACTACATTGCGGACGTGTGAATAAGGCCTAACAGTACCTTTGTTGTTTTAGTCCGATTTTCTAAAGCTGCAAAGACAAGGTTTTAAATGTATGCGGAGTCGCAATTACCCAGGGGTGGTGTTCTGACTGTGAGTTTCCAGGCGCCCTCTGCGTTTTGCGCTCTTAACTCCTCCCCATGTTTCACTATGGGGATGGTGGTCATAGATTTCAGTCGGGTGCAGGGAATGCAGGAGGATGTGCTTTAATTATGATGAGGCCTGTGCCTCTTCCTAAATTACAATGCCTTGCAAAAGTATTCACCCCCTTTACTTTTTTCGTATTTTGGTGCCTCACAACCTGGAATTAACATGGATTTTTTGAGGATTTGCATCATTTAATTTACAGGACACGCCCACAACTTTAAAGATGTTTTTTTTTGGTTTTTTTATTGTGAAGAAAACAACAAATAGGACAAAATAACAGAAAAAGTCAATGTGCATAACTATTCACCCCCTAAAGTCAATACTTTGTAGAGCCACCTTTAGCGGCAATCACAGCTCCAAGTCCCTTTGGATAAATCTCTATGAGCTCGTCACATCTTACCGCTGGGATTTCTGCCCATTCCTCCTTGCAAAACTGCTCCAGCTCCTTCAAGTTGGATGGTTGCGCTTGTGAACTGCAATCTTTAAGTCTGACCACAGATTTTCTATTGGATTCAGATCTGGACTCGGCCATTCCAACACATTTACATCTTTCCCCTTAAACCACTCAAGTGTTGCTTTAGCCGTGTGTTTGGGGTCAGTCCTGCTGGAAGGTGAACCTCCTCCCTAGCCTCAGATCACGCACAGAGTGCTACAGGTTCTGCTCAAGAATATCCCTGTTTAGCACCATCCATCTTTCCCTCAACTCTGATCAGTTTCCCAGTCCCATCCCCCCCATGATGCTGCCACCATGTTTCACTGTGGGGATGGTGGTCTTTGGGTGATGTGATGTGTTGGGTTTATGCCAGACATAGCGTTTTCTTTGATGGCCGAAAAGTTCAATTTTAGTCTCATCAGACCCGAGCACCTTCCTCCATACATTTTGGGAGTCTCCCACATGCCTTTTCGCAAACCCACAACATGGCTTTTTATTTTTAGCTGAAAGTAATTGTTTTCTTCTGGCCACTCTGCCATAAAGCCCAACACTATGGAGCGTACGGCTTATTGTCGTCCTATGTACAGATCCTCCAGTCTCTGCTGTGGAACTCTGCAGCTCCTCCAGGGTTACCTTAGGTCTCGGTGCTGCCTCTCTGATTAATGACCTCCTTGCCCGGTCCGTGAGTTTTGGTGGGCGGCCGTCTTTTTGCAGGTTTGCTGTTGTGCCATGTTCTTTCCATTTGGTTATGATAGATTTGATGGAGCTCCTGGGGCTCATCAAAGATCTGGATTTTTTTTTATAACCTAACTGTGACTTGTACTTCTCAAAAACATTGTCCCTTAGGCCTTATTCATACATCCGTAGTGTTTTGCGGATCCTCAAAACACCTTGCCACCAGACCAGCCCTATAGAGATGCCTATACTTGTCCGCAATTGTGGGCAAGAATAGGACATGCTCTATATTTTTGCGGAGCCCCCGTCCGGAAGATCGGCGGCGCGCTTCGCAAATGCGCATGCGGAGAGCACAGTGTGTGCTCTCCGCATCCATCACATCCCCATTCAAAATAAATGGGTCCGCACCCATTCCGCAAATTTGCGGAACGGGTAAGGAAGAAGATTGCGGACATGTGAATTAGGCCTTACTTGTTTGGAGAGTTCCTTGGTCTTCATGGCAGTGTTTGGTTAATGATGCCTCTTGCTTAGGTGGTGCAGCCTTTGGGGCTTTTAAAAAAGGTGTGTATATGTAATGACAGATGATGTGACACTTAGATTGCACACAGGTGGACATCATTTCACTAATTATGTGACTTCTGAAGGTAACTGGTTGCACCGAAGCTTTTTATGGGCTTCCTAACAAAGGAGGTGAATACATACGCACATGCCAATTTTCTGTTTTCTATTTCTGAACAATAGTTTTATTTATATATTTTTCTCATTTCACTTCACCAACTTAGACTATTGTGTTCTGATCCCTTACATAAAATTCAGATTAAGGGTCCATTCACACGTCCGCAATTCTGTTCCGCATTTTGCAGAACGGAATTGCGGACCCTTTAATTTCAATAGGGACAGACAATGTCCCGGCCGGGTCCGCAATTGCGGATCCGCTCTTCCGGGTCTGCAATCGCGCTCCCGAAAAAAATAGAACATGTCCTATTCTTGGCCGCAGACAAGAAAAGGCATTTTCTATATAGTGCTGGCGATGTGCGGTCCGCAAATTGCGGATCCGTGAATCCGCAAAACACACACAGACGTGTGAATGGACCCTAACAAAACATTGAATTTAAGGCTGTAATGTAAGAAAATATGAAAAAAATCAAGGACTTTTGCAAGGCACTGTATGTGCATCCTCCAGGAGATATCAGCACACACCAATCCTGATAAATCTCCTCCATGGAGTTTGTTTTTTGGAGAAAAAAAAGTAATGACTGAGGAGTAGAAGAGAAAATAGTTACTAATTCTGCACCAGGCATTTTGAAAACCATTTCCATACTGCAGAGAATGAATAACGTGATGGCTAAGGCCATATTCACACAGTCAGCGTTTGGTCAGTGATTTCCATTACTGATTTTGAGCCAAAACCAGGTGCAGGTCTTTCCCTTAGGCCCCTTGCAGACGAGTGTGAGCGGGTTAGGTCTGGATGCGCTCATGTACACGGCCCCATTTAAATTAATGCGTCTGGATTCCGTGCGGGCGCAATGCGTTCGCATTGCACCCGCGCGGAATACTCGCTCGTGTGAAAGGGGCCTTATGTCTGTGGAGGCTCCACTCCTGTTTTTGAATTACAATCACTCATGGAAATCACTGATCAAACACTGAGGCCTCGTTCACATTTCCGTGTCAGTGTCACGTCTGTGAAAAAAAGCATACGTTTTATCCGTTAAGCTGTCTGTGTGTCCCTTTTTACCATCCGTGTGTCATCCGTAATTCTTTGGATTAATTTCCAAAGAGTCTCCTTATTAGTCTTCAGTGAAAAACTGACGCAACACGGATGTGTGTCAGTGATTTTCATGGATCCATAGACTTCAATGGGCGTACTTGGTCCGCAAAGTAGTGCATGTCCCCGTGATTTTTTTACTGACCCACGGTCAGTAACAAAAATACTGAAATGTGAACAGACACATTTAAATCAATGGGTACGTGTGCTCTCCGCAGAAAACGTCAGTGAAAAACGGAAATGTGAATGAAGCCTGACTGTGTGAATAAAGCCGTGTACGTTCACCCAATGGAAGCGTTCATCTCCCTGTGCCCCGCCACTGCCGCACATATTGCCCTGCTGCCGCTGGGGGGGATTTTTGCATACCCGTCCCCCCCGCATTATTTCTTGGGGGGGATCCGACTCCCCCAGCTTCCTACGCCCGTGGCTCTCTCTGCAACTGCCGCGCCCCGGGGAACTTTGATTGATAGAGCCAGGCAGTGTAGACCCTGACTTCTCCTAAAGTCTCACACAGTGCCATGCGCTTCAGGAACCCAGCGCAGACACAGCACAGGAAAGAAGCTTGTCAGCAGTTCTCTTCCAAAGTAACGCCCCCATTGCTTCTAGAGGCTCATTTGCATATATTAAAACTTAATTTGCAATGCGGGCACATACTGTATAAACATGGGACCAACACAGACGCCTTCAGCTGCCAAGTGCACATGTAACAGGTCAGCCAGTGTCATAGGGACAAATCTGCTGACAGATGGACTTTAACCCTGGGAACACACCTAAGCGTTTTTCAGCGCGTTCAAACGCGCTGTAAAACGCACAACATGTGGAAAGCCATGCTTCCCTATGGGCATGGTTTACATTTGGGCGTTTTACAGCGCGTTTGAACGCGCAGAAAAACGCCAAACGCTGTCGCTTCAGCATGAGCTTCTTTTGGGCGTTTTAATGCGCCTATGGACCATGCTGAAATAGGGGAGAATCACTGATGCGCGTTTCTTAGTTACAAAAACACGCATCCAAAAACGCGCGATTCAGAAACGCTTAGGTGTGTTCCCAGCCTAAATGTCTTTTTATCACATTGGGCAGTACTTCAGGTAACATGGTCATTTTCAGCCATTTATAACTAAAGTTCCTGCGCCTTCATATAGGTGATTTAATATACTGAGACAGTCACTCTTTTTTGCAGTATATTTTTTTTTATATAGATTTTTCTTTTATTAAAAGAGTCATTGATCCATTGACAGTTAAAAATCTAGTAGTGAAAAACCTGATAAAATCAGTTGTATAAATTGCTTTTTTTTTTTTCAGAATTCCCAGTGAAACTTGGAAAGGACAGCTTACCAAAGTCACAGACAGGTAAGTGTTACATTTGAATAGAACACATGTGGATTTGTTTTTCCCACAGTAATTCACAGATTTATGCATGTCCTACAAATAAATGTCCAGTAGGAGGCGCTCGTCATTAGATTGCTATGCAAATAATATTTTTTTATTTTATTTTGCAAGGTTCTTGGCAACCAAATCCATTAGCATTTTCTCTGTAGTGCTGGCAGGACGTTCTTGTGCTCTTTTGGACACAGTACCAAGCAAACGCAGGACGTTCACATCTGCATCATCATGGATCCGGCAGAGAACAGCATGCCAGAGTTCTCCAGATCCACCTTAGGCCAAATCACCATTTAGTTTTCCATTCTTCTGATCTTTTAGAGCAGGGATGCCCAACCTGCGGCCCTCCAGCTGTTGCAAAACTACAACTCCCAGCATGACTGGACAGCCTACAGCTATTACTGCATTCTGGGAGTTGCAGTTTTGCAACAGCTGGAGGGCCGCAGGTTGAGTATCCCTGTTTTAGAAGAACGGGGAAAAAAAACAAAGCCGTTATTTTGAGCATCAGTTATGATCTGTTTGCATCAGTTTGTGTCACTTCCACCAGTTCTTTTTGACAGGAGCAAAAGTAGTTTTTGCAGGACTTTTTCTCCTGGCAAAAATAACTGCTCTCTGACTGAAGTGACTCATAACTGATGCTGGATAATGCCACGCAACCGCCAGACCCATAGACTATGGTATACGGCTCCAGGAACAGCCTGCCGGATCTGGGATTGCAGATATGAACATACCATTGATTCACTTTGGATTATATAATTCCTGGCATCAAATTATATTTTCCCTTTTTAATGTATAATACTTTAGACACATGTTCACTGCAGAGGGTAGAGAGATCTATGTGAATTTGTTGGTAGTTTTTTTTAAACTTATTCCCATTTTAGTTATATATTCTAGTTTATGATGAATCACTTTATGAAGAATGGGGCTTTGAGCACTGGGAACCTCAAGGATCTTTTACTGCTTTTTTCCTGCCCAGCAGCTTCCCGTATAGCCTCTCCGCAGGGTATGGCAGCAGTGTCCCCATTCAAGTGAATGGGCCCCCCAACAATCATAAAGTGGTGACTTACTCTTAGATGGGAATAGCCCATATGCATGAATATACTTGCATTCTCAGGAAGGTTCTTTATGTGTGTGCTGGCAAGTATACCCGCAGTGTCTTGACCAGCCCCTTTAGTCTTTCCATAAGTTATATAACTATTTACATCTGACCTTTTATAATTTAAAGAGACCACCCCAGAATTGTTACGGCACTCCTCTGTATGTGTGGCTGACCGTTCTGGTAGGCTTTGCCACCTTTCAGTAACGCATACTGTTTCCACAGTGGTCACTGTCAGGCTTGTAAAGAACCACTGGAGTCCATTCACCTGACGCCGGAGGAATACAGCACCCTAAAGAAAGCAGTCATTGACAGTGTCATCAAGGGGGATGATACTTTTCGGAAGACCACCCCAGAGGTGAGTGATACTTATTCCTTCATAACATTTTCACTGTCAAGTGGCTCGCTACCGGCCGCCATATTGCCAGTGTGTCATGGGTCTTAAATGCACTTTGGAATTAAAGGTCCCTTGCTGCCCATTTAGGCTAGGTCTACACGACGACATTTGTCGCGCAACATTTTGTCGCACCAATGTCGCGCTACAATTTTTATAATGATAGTCTATGGTGTCGCAGTGCGACATGCTGCGACTGCGACATGACAGTCACAAAAATCCATTTGAAATGGATTTTTCTGCGACTGTCGCAGTCGCAGTGCGACACCATAGAATATTGTCGCGCAACAAATATTGCAGTGTAGTTGTACACTATGTGTCGTGTGACTTATTGTCACGCGATACATGTCGTCGTGTAGACCTAGCCTTATGGGTCATGGGAACACTAGCAGCCAGCAGTCTCTGTGTTCATAGGATGTAAGATGGCAGCAGACACATGATCTATTCACGTGACTGCTTCCTCTGCTGTCCCTAACTGCATCCACGTCTCTGCGGGCACAATAACTACCTAAAACACTAACCGTCCCTTCTGTGCAGTAATCATACCTACCAAAATTGTTCAAAGGAAGGACAACTTATGAACATGTGACAGGGTCATGGACACTCAAGGCTCATTGATGCACGTGCATGGGGAGTGAAGTTTAGCTCATCTGGTCGGATCCCACAGGAGACCTATTGTAGCACAGATTGCTGAAGATTACTGCTGGCTATGATAGAAAGGTGTAAGAACATGGATTACATCCCAGCTTGTTGTGTAGTGGTAGACAGACCAGAGTGCCCATGGCTAAAAGGACCAACAATGGTCATGGGAGCATCAAAACCGGAGCAAAAGAAGAAGGTGACCTGCTCTGATGATTCATGGTTTTCTTTATGTCAGGTGGGTAGTCAGGTGCTACAAAATTTAAATCACCCTCCTTTCCCTAGAATAAAAAAATACATAAACTATAAAAAAAATATAAACATCATGGGCATTGCCACATCCAAAAATGCCCTTACAATAAAGCATAAAAATATTCATCCCATACGGTGAATGGCGTAATGGAAAAGATCATCAAAATGGCCGATTCGCCATTTTATCACACTTCTCTTACCCCCAAAAAATGGGATCAAAAGACAAACACACTCCAAAATGGTATCAATAAAAACTACAGATCGTCCTACGAAAAATGATCCCCCACACAGCTCAGTGAAAATAACTATAAAACTGTTATGGGGGTCAGAATATGGAGATGTAAAAAAAAAAAAATTTTTTTTTAAAGTTTTTATTATTTCTTCCGTATTCAAGCACAAAAAAAACTACACGCTTGTGGTATCGTTGTAATCGTACTGACCCAGAGAACGAGGCAAGGGTCAGGTTTTCACATGGAGAACGCCAATACCGGGATTAGTATTTTATCGATACTGGGCTGCGCTACTGCACAGAAGGAATACTATTTATTGCACTATCCAACCGGGAGACTACTATTCACTGCACCATCCAACCAGAAGACTGCTGTTTACTGCACCATCCAACCAGGTAGACTTATTCACTGCACCATCCAACCAGGTAGACTATTATTCACTGCACCATCCAACCAGAAAAATACTATTTACTGCACCATTCAACCAGGAGGCTACTATTCACTGCACTATCCAACCAGAAGACTACTATTTATTGCACCATCCAACCAGGAGACTACTAATCACTGCACCATCCAACCAGGAGACTACTAGTCACTGCACCATCCAACCAGGAGACTACTATTTACTGCACCATCCAACCAGGTAGACTATTATTCACTGCACCATCCAACTAGGTAGACTATTATTTTTTGCACCATTTAACCAGGGAGATTATTATTCACTGCACCATCCAACCAAGAGACTACTATTCACTGCACTATCCAGCCAGTAGACTACTATTTATTGCACCATCCAACCAGATAGACTATTATTCACTGCACCATCCAACTAGGTCGACTATTATTTTTTGCACAATTTAACCAGGGAGATTATTATTCACTGCACCATCCAACCAAAAGACTACTATTTACTGCACCATCCAACCAGGAGACTACCATTCACTGCACCATCCAACCAGGCGACTACTATTTACTGCACCATCCAACCAGGAGACTACTATTCACTGCACCATCCAACCAGGAGATTACTATTTATTATTCACTGCACCATCCAACCAGGAGACTACTATTCACTGCACCATCCAACCAGGAGACTACTATTCACTGCACCATCCAACCAGGAGACTACTATTCACTGCACCATCCAACCAGGAGACTACCATTCACTGCACCATCCAACCAGGAGAATACTATTCACTGCACCATTCAACCAGGAAACTACTATTCACCTGTCTATTGTGAGATATATTTGGAATGGAGCTCGCTTTATTACATCAGTACATGTCATGTTCACCACTTTTGTTTATTTTCAATAAATTTGAAACTGATTTAAAAAAAAAAAGGAAACTACTATTCACTGCACCATCCAACCAGACAACTACTATTTACTGCACCATCCAACTAGGAAACTACTATTCACTGCACCATTCAACCAGGAGAATACTATTCACTGCACCATCCAACCAGGAGACTACCATTCACTGCACCATCCAACCAGGAGACTACCATTCACTGCACCATCCAACCAGGCGACTACTATTTACTGCACCATCCAACCAGGAGTAGAGTTGAGCAAACTTGTGTTTTAAGTTCGGCGTCCAAAGTTCGGGTTCGGGTTATCCAAGCATCCCGTATGGATTCCGCTACCACGGACCATAACGGCATTTGGAATCCATAAGTGGATTCTTCAATGAACCCGAACCTTGGACAACACGGAGGACCTGGGGTGACGTCACCGTCCTGTGATCAGTACAGGGGGCGTGGCTCAGTACTGGATTAGATAAGAGGTGTTAGCCTACGACATCTTATCCAATCCAGTACTGAGCCACGCCCCCTGCACTGATCACATGACGGTGACAACACCCCAGGTCCTTCACCCGCTGTTCCAAATGCCGTTATGGTCCGTGGTAGCGGAATCCATAACGTGATGCTCGGATAACCCGAACCCGAACTTTGGACGTCGAACTTAAAACACAAGTTCGCTCAACTCTAACCAGGAGACTACCATTCAATGCACCATCCAACCAAGAAACTACTATTCACTGCACCATCCAACCAGAAGACTACTATTTACTGCACCATCCAACCAGGTAGACTATTATTCACTGCAGCATCCAACCAAGAGACTACTATTTAGTGCACCATCCAACCAGGAGACTACTATTCACTGCCCCATCCAACCAGAAGACTACTATTCACTGCACCATCCAACCAGGAGACTACTATTTAGTGCACCAACCAACCAGGCGACTACTATTCACTGCACCATCCAACCAGGAGACTACTATTCACTGCACCATCCAACCAGGAGACTACTAATCACTGCACCATCCAACCAGGAGACTGCTATTTGCTGCACCAGCCAGGAGACTACTATTTACTTCACCTAGCTTGGCAGGGGGCACAGTTTAGTGGAAAAGGGCTTGACTAAAGATGCATCGTTTTGCACCAACATTTTGGCACAAAGGTGGTATAAAGTTAGAAAAAAGTGTCTAGCCATGCACCGCATTTATAATCCATCTTGAGCCCTGGTGATAAATTTGGGACAATCAAGCTTTACTCTGTGTACAGTGTAGACAGGATTAATGTATACACTGCTCCGTGCATATAGTAGCACCTGTGCTGGGTATCACAGCATTGTCACCTTCAAGTGAATCCGACAACACTGCAGTATTCAGCCAAACCGCTACTATTTGCTACTTTGTGCTGAGTGTATGGAGCAATTTAGAAAATGAAAAAGCTGCAGCGCTCAGTGTCCGTAGTCAGACTCCCAAACAATCTAACATTGATAGCTTAGGATAGGTCTTCAATATTAAAATCTATATCTTAAAAAAAATAAAGTTATTTTATTCCCTCATCTTTTTTTGCTAATCATGGAACTAGGTAAAGCATTTTTATTCTTATAGCTATCTTAAGGAACAGAATAAATCTTTCTGGTTTAGTCTGTAATTTCCCTCTGTTGTGTGGTACATATGTAGGTGGAAAGCAGGACACTCATTTTGTTATCTATCAAGTTTTTTGAAGATATGACTAATCCTCTCATGCTGAAAGAACCCACGGCTTTTCACTGGCTTTACCCGCTTTACTAATATATGTAGTTTGCATTTAGTGGGGCATATTGTAATAGATTTTTTTAAATGTAATCTGAATTAAAATGATATTTAACATACTTATCACAGAATAAGTTGTAAGTAAGATGTCGTAAAGGCGTACTAATGTTTTAAATTAAAAGTACAGTTCTCTGTAAATCAAACTTTTCTCAAACTACCGGTATGTTACCGGTAATTATTTTATTGTTAGGGTACGTTCACACAGGAGGGAAACCGTTTTACATCCCAACCAAGTGGATGAGAGTTTAAATAAATCTTTTCCAGACGCTGCGGAAAAAAATCTGAACTGTAAATCGACCTGCAGATTTGAACTCCTCAGCATGTCTGTTCATGCTGCATATTAGATTTTTTGCAATGCAGAGGTTTAAATCTTTTGGAAATCTGCTGATTAATCCGCACTGATATTTCCACTGCGTGGCCATACCCTAATTTTTACAATAAGAAAAAAAAAACAATCTTGATTATTTATTTTTTATTTATTTTTTCTAACAACTTTTTTTTTTCTGTCAATATTGTCATATAAGAGCTTTTTGCAGGACCTATTGTAGTTTTTAGTGTCACCATTTTGGAATACATATAAAGTTTTTTTTGCACTTTAAATTTATGATGTTCACCATGTGACATAACTATCATGCTGGGGCTGAATGGACTACGCAGACTGAACAAGTTTTCCTCAGAACAAGCCACCAATGTGTGATTGATAGGGGACCCCCAACAATTAGTGTATAAAAACATATGTCTATGCTACAGGGGGAGCTCACTACCAGACATAGCTGCACACATATGGCCTGGGGTAGGCTAACAGAATGATTTGAGTTCTTTGTTAATAAAGTCCATTTCCTAAGTTGCCCCAAATGGCAAAAAATAAATAAATAAAAATTAATATATATATATACCGTGTGTGTGTGTGTATATATATATATATATATATATATATATATATATATATATTGGCATTTGGTTACTTGCAGAGAAGAACCAATTGACTAATGGTTGTGTGTTCATTTCAGTGCTCTCCCTGTCTTTTCCCGACCCCTTTATGGCCGCTGTACTTTTTTTTTTCATGAACTAATGCAGGAGACAGATTCACTCAAAAAAATGGTTGCAAAAATCTGTATATCCTTTTAATTTCTTGATCCTTCGTAACCACTTTTTAGTGATCTAGTATTTTAGGAAATTGATCAACTTTTTGTCCCCTGTATGTTATTTCTGTAGGAAGAGCCAATTTAGTCCTATAGTACGAGGACACCTAGGAGAGCACCCAGAATATTAGATTAGATCCAGAAATACCAAAATATCTAGCGTGTTGTAGAAAATCCAAGGCTTTATTAGAAAATTCCAGTAAAAATACCATCTTCTCAGTAAGAGCTTCACTTGCTTACATGTTATAACCATCTGAAGCGGTCATTTCCAATAAAGCTTTGGATTTTTATACAACGCGCTGGATCCTTCCTCTCCTTCTATTTTTGGGTTTCTATTTTTTTGTCGAAGAAATAGGAAATTGTGGTTACCGCCAGTCATTATATTTGGCTTGTGCCGTCCTTTAAGTTGGATATCAGCTAAAGGAAATTAAAGGGGACCTGTCAGGAGTTTTATGCAGCCAGAACAACGGCCTGCATGAAGTCCCAGCAGGCTCCTTCATTATGGTGTATTCAGATGGTGCAGTTGTGTGGAGGGCAGGATAATTACTTATTTATTTTGCTCACTCTTATAGTGTTGACATATTCGGCAGCAATTTACAGACATTATCATTAGGAATGAGCGAATCGACTTCAGATGAAACATCCGAAGTCGATTCGCATAATACTTCGTTTGAATACTGTACGGAGTGAGCGCTCCATACTGTATTAAAATGTATTGGCTCCTATTAGCCGAAGATATTACTTCGCGAAGTCTCGCGAGACTTTGCATAATAACTTAATAAATCAATTTCTATTGTAAAAAACATTTCCCGAACTCGGGTGCGGTTCAAGTGGTACCTTGCAACTGAACCCCGAGCACGGTCTCTTTACATTTGGCAGACAATGATGTCCTCTAGATGGCCCTCTTGAGTCCAGAGCTGTATTTCTTGTAGAAGTCAAAGGACAGGTCCTTGGTACCCTACAGAGCTGGGGAAAATCCCCAGGAGTTAAAGGGCATCTGTCAGCAGATCTGTACCTATGAAACTGGCTGATCTGTTGCATGTCCTCTTATCAGCTGAAGGCATCTGTGTTGGTCCCATGGTCATATGTGCCCGCATTGCTGAGAAAAACGATGTTTTACTATATGCAAATGAGCCTCTAGGAGCAGCGGGGGCGTTACCGTTACACCTAGAGACTCTGCACTTTGATTGACAGGACCAGGTGTGATGACGTTTACACTGCCTGATCCTGTCAATCAAAGTGCTACAGTTGCAGAGAGATGGGTACAAAACTGCCTACGGATCCCCCTTAGAAAAGACCCGTCACCTCTCCTGACATGTGCTTGTATTCCCCATGTAATAATAATTCTGGAGCATCTATTTTCATGACTTTATGTTGTGCCATTTTCTCAAATTCCGTATAGAAGTTTATAGATAAAGGTACAGATGGATGTTATCAGTTGTGAGTGTCTCCCTGCACACTCGTTCATCGGGTGATTGGCGTCACATTTACATGGCCAGATTGTAGGGAATGACTGTTCACAGGAACGTTCGTGTCAGTGGCGTACATAGAGAAGTAAGGACCCCATGGCAAGGATCAAACCAAGCCCCCCCCCCCCACACACACACACACACACAGGACAGAAGAGTTTCTGCCTAAACCCTTTTCAATGACCCTTGGACCATTTTTCCACTGCCTCATTTGCTAGAAGTTGTTCTTTTAGAGCAGGGATGCTCAACCTGCGGCCCTCCAGCTGTTGCAAAACTACAACTCCCAGCATGCCCGGTAAGCCTACAGCTATCAGCCTACAGCCGAGCATGATGGGAGTTGTAGTTTTACAACAGCTGGAGGGCCGCATGTTGAGCATCCCTGCTTTAGAGGATAGAGTCCTGACCAAGTTTTCACCTCCAGTAGAAGAGGAAATAATTCCAACTAAGACTGGGCCCCCTCTTGTCCTGGGCCCCATAGCAGCCGCATGGTCTGCCACTATGGTAGTTACGCCCCTGGATCGTGTCCAATTCTCAGACTGTGTAAATGCACTTTTATCCGCAAGGCATGTCGGCTCTTGAACTTCCAGGTGCAATAGTACTGTCCATTGTTTATTGTACATATAGGGTGGTCTACACAGGAGATGGCCCAATTCTCCTTTTACGATACAGGCTATTACCTGAGGTCAGGAGTTAATTGTTACTACAATCATATGTCACCAGGGCATTAACCCAACTGTCAGATCAGACAGTATACAGGAAACTGAATGTGGACTTGATGACCATATTTGAGCACAAGGTGGACATACTTCTGCTTGACTTTGTGTCAAGTGGTATCGTGAATTTCGAGATGGTGAAAGCTTTGATCTGTGAATATCAAAGGATGCCTCTTATGTACCTGTTGACCAAAATCTAAAAGATGAGGAAAATCCTCCTGGGCTCCCAGTTGTATGTGGCATAGGATGATTGCTACAACCCTTGTCTGTCTAGGTTGACTTCTTACTGGAGATCGTGTAAGGTCTTCAGAGGTGCTTCGAGGATACAAGTGATTTCCTGTGGAGGAATGAGGGTATACCAAGTAATGATATCACATTTCTGAGCACACTTGATGTACTGAGCTTATGCGCTAACAAACCACAGGAGGAGGGCATGAATTGTGTAAAAGAACAGCGGTGGCAGGACAGGCGATCGGGTAATGAGATGATTGTGTTTCTGATGGCATTGTTGGCTGTGTTCTTAAAGTATGTGGACAATGTCTTCCTAAGTGATGAGAATTGATTCCTAAAATGAATTGATTACTTCAGTGGCCATCATGAAATGATAACATTTTGATCAGAATACAATTAAGGACAGGATTCAATATTTTGATGGGCCACTGAGGCGTATGGTCAGTGAGTCAGAGGTGACCTTGTTGTCCAAGCCCACTCATGGCAATCATTTATTTAATTACGTAAGTTGTCATGTCCCACGTGTTTCATTATTTACGGAAAAGTCAGTTTGTATATGCTAGAGCAGGGCTGGCCAACCTGCGGCTCTCCAGCTGTTGTAAAACTACAACTCCCAACATGCCCTGCTGTAGGCTGATAGCTGTAGGCAGACTGGGCATGCTGGGAGTTGTAGTTTTGCAACAGCTGGAGAGCCGCAGGTTGACCATCCCTGTGCTAGAGTGTCAAACACACTGAAGATGAATATGAGATCAACAGAAGGGAAATTACTGAAGTTTGGTAATGGGGGCTGTCAGGCATCAGATGTTGAGATAGTAGGATGAGAAGTGGGGAGGATGTGGTATGAGATTAAGGATGTCATGTTTCCACTCATGATAGACCACTGGGACCTTCTTAGTCAGGACCCCAAATTTGGGTCAAGAGCAACCAATATTTGTATGTAATGTGTTATTTAAGGAATTACATTTATAGGAGAATATGCAAAATAACTGTGGAGCCCCAGTTATGGGTCTTCAACACCGTGAAAGCCAGATATCCCTCAAAGGTAGGAAAACCGGTGCAAAGGGGTGTCTCCATTACAGAGATCACCAAATCCACCATGTTAAGTGGCCCCTATGTCAAGATCCCGCTTTTTTACAAGCCTTAAGGATGTGATGGGGAAAACCTTAGCCAGTTATCCATCCACAGACAGCTGTTTCGGGGTGTTGCCCCTCATCAGTGCGGAGTAGGATTCTGGCTAACCGGAAGCAATGCCTTGGAGACTACTCAAACACAACAATAGCTGATCTTAGGGAGACCAGCTACAGAAGTTTACCAGGGAGCTTTGCACTTCGGATTGCTGTGTTGAGACTCTTAAATGAGGCTCCGCTGTGTTTTTTGTAGCTGGTCTCCCTGAGATCAGCTATTGTTGTGTTTGAGTAGTCTCCAAGCCATTGCTCCCGGTTGGCCAGAATCTTACTCCACACTGATGAGGGGCAACACCCCGAAACAGCTGTCTGTGGATGGATAACTGGCTCAGGTCTTCTCCGTCACATCCTTAAGGCTTGTAAAAGAGCGGGATCTTGACATAGGGGCCACTTAATATGGTGGATCTGGTGATCTCTGTAATGAAGCTATTGTTTTATCTATAGGAGAAAGCCAGGAAAACAGACATTTCTGACCCCACAGAGGAAAAGGGACCTTTGCGTTCTTGAATTGTCAATATTGTAGTGCTATTATCAATGGAGATTGTATATTTCACGAGGGGCATTTAAGATCCCAATAAGAGGTTTTTCTTTTACCTCTGATGTCACAAATCTTATATACAGATGTAGCAGAGCTGAGAGGAACGGTTAACGTGTTCAATGGTCTTTTAGCAAGACAGCAGACCCTAGGTATATATAAAGGCACTTTAACGTATTTATTTACAGTTAGTCTTTTGTGACTAATTAATTGCCTCATTATAACATTTGTCTATTTCACTATTCATAAAACTTAACTTTTAATGCTGACTTTGTAAAATGTCTCTTGTGACCAAAACCAAAATAAAATTAGTCTGTCCCTCGCTACTGTTGATGTGCATTATTGTCTTTTGATTCTAATGAAGTGTCACCCCTGAGCTAAAAACTCCCTCAGGGGTGACACTTCATTAGAATCAAAAGACAATAATGCACATCAATAGTAGCGAGGGAAAGAATTAGATAGAGGGAACAAGCGCACAGTTACCAGCCTATCTACTCCACTGCTGTAATCATAACACTGTGCAAACAACGGTGTAGTACAAACAAGATTGACAAAATGAAGTGACACAACTGATAGTTTAAATTTTATTTTGGTTTTGGTTACAAGAGACATTTTACAAAGTCAGCATTAAAAGTTAATTTTTATGATTAGTGAATTAGACATTCAATGGTCTTTGTCACAAGATATCACTGAGACGTGTTATCGCAGTTCCTTTTTTCTGCTAAATCTGTATGTTCCTTTGGAAAACCCTACGTGGAGAAAACTTCAAGACAGATATAGAATCTAGGACTAGGAAATTCACAGTAGTGATGCACCTTTAGTGCCCCTACACTGTAGTTAAGCCCCCTTAGTGCCGCCTTACAGAAGACTTCCCCCCTAGTGCCCCCGAACAGTAGTAGTTATCCCTTTTAGTGCACCCTTTACTGTCATTATGCTCCCTTAGTGCCCCCACACAGTAGTTATACTCCCTTTGGTGCCTCTACACTGTAGTTAAGTCTCCTTAGTGTCCCAATTACAGTAGAATGCCCACTTAGTGTACTCAAACAGTAGTAGTTATCCCTCCTTAGTGCCCCCACACAGTGGTTATGTCCCCTTAGTGCCCCCACACAGTAGTTATGCCTGTTAGCGCCCCCACACAGTAGTTATGCCCCCTTAGTGCCCCCACACAGTAGTCATACCCCCTAAGTGCCCCGGCACAGTAGTTATGCCCCCCTAACAGTACCGCTGCTCCCTTCGTGCACAATCTTACAATAATGCTGCCCCCTTGGTTTTAATAACATAAAAAAGTCATACTCCCCTAGCTGTATTCCCCCAATGAACAAAACACATTCTGCTCCCTCCAGCAGCAGGCGTAATGCAGTGACGTCATCACATCTGCTTTGCTGAGTAGGAGATTGCACAGGCTGGGGATGATCAGCTCAGCAGGCACCATGACGTTGCAGCATTACGCCTGCTCCTGGGGAGCACACAGGCCGGGGAGTGGTGGAGCAAGATGCTGAGGGCTCCATGCGTCACCATTGCATTCAACTGTATCTGTGTCCTGAGGATGCAGATACAGTTGAAATTGGGGCATACCTCAGCCGTCCCTGGACCGTGGGACAGCTGCCAAAATCCAGGACTGTTCTGCCGGATCTTGGACAGTTGGGAGGTGTGCTTGTAACTGTGCTGGTAAAGGGGCTCTTGATTGTAACAATGCAGTCATAGTGTGTATATGAGGATATTACTATTTAAACCTCCAATCGATGTTTGTTGAAGCGGGGCAGCATGCTAGTGCGCCTGCGCTGTAGAAAATAGCAGGCAGTTGAATGGCAGATCACAGGGAGGGGACAAGACATGATCATTATGTACCCTTATCCATCTACAATGAAGAGTATTGCATGCAGAAACCTGGGTTTTTCCATCCTTTGTTTGGAAGTTACAGAAATGTAGCATATGACTGTAGAAAACGATTGACATTCTGCAAAGTTATTGTTCTTTCTCTCAAGAAATGGGAAGTCTGTCAGTGAATTAAACCTGTCGCCTCTCTGGATGTCTGTTTTACTAACTCTTTGCATTCCCAATTTAATGATAATTCTGGAGCATATTTTCTTATAACTCTGTTATGCCGTTCTTTTATTATTCCTACTAGAAGTTATCTTCAATGAAGGTCCAGATGGATGTTACCATTTGGGGGGGTGTCCCTGCACAGTCTGACATTTTCCAATCAGTGCTGCCAGTGTCAGACTGTGCAGGGACACCTCTCCCCCCAGCTGGTAACACTCAGTTAGACCTTTACTACAGACTTCTGGTAATTCATTCATAGGGTTCTAGAAGGAATATAGGAATGGTACAGCAAAGAATCATAAGAATAGATGCTCCAGAATTGTTGTTACAAGAGGGAATCAGGTAGGAGATGTGACAGGTCCTCTTTAAGAAATGCGAAGAATACGTGTTAGTTGATCTGCTATAGGTAAGTACTTGCATGTTACGTAACGTGACTGGAGCATTTTTTCTTGGAAATGTATTGTGCCTTTCCTGGGTTAATCCTCCTGAAAATTGTGAGTGTTTTGTGTCCTTACACACTTTACCGCTGTCAGTGCTGATTTGATTGGACAATGCTAGAGTATTAAGGGACACACCCCTGTGAATGATAACACCTATCTTGTATTTTATTCCTGCTTTTCTAGGAGGAATTATATAGTTACAGAGAGTTGAAGATGAGATGCTCCAGTTTTGCTATTCCACAAGGAGATTCACATCTATGTGAGGTGCACTGTTTGTAGCCTCAGCAGCAGATTCCATTGCAGCACTGGTTTCTTAGTTGAAACCATGGGTCCCTTGGCAGAACCAGACAGACCCAATTATAAGGCAGTTGGCTTTGTCAGGCGCTGCTGGTGTCTGTCATGTAAGGGATCAAGCACAGTGTTGTGCCTTCCGTTATAAGCATATATATCAGCACATGTGCAGGGAGAGGGGTGAAAAGAGTATACAGTGATAGGAATGCAGGATTGTAGGCACATTCTGTGACCGAGTGACGGACTATGGAGTCATACGCACGGCCCTGTCCATTTTCCGGTCCTAATCTCCAAACACTAGCCATGTGTGTGCGCATTTTTCTACAAAAGAGACATAAATAGGGCATGTTCTATAATCTGCAGAACGGCCACACAGTTCTGAAGCTAATTTCAGGCTCCCTGAGCAACACAAATTATTTCGGACATTAGACCAGACCCCAAAAATGAATGCAAACCCTTGACTAGACATCTATACATTTAGGTCAAGTGGAGGGCCCTATGAGATGAGGGTGCATGAAGGGGCCCTAAAAGAATGATGGTAATTGTTGGAGACTACAACCCTTACCATGAACAGCGGACTACCTGGAATAATTGCTCATACCAGGGGGGGGAGGGAGCACAGATACCATATATTTCTATAACTGATAGGCTGCTGGTTGCTTGCCCACCCGACTTGGACAGCGCCAGGGACATCTGTGGATTTAATGGTGCATTCAAATAAGTGGACTAACGAGATATGGTTTTGTGCAAATTATTATTATTATTTTTATTATTATGGACTGTAAATTGTTGCTCCATATTTCCATTTTTTTTAAAATAGTCAGCTGTAGTTGGTCCTGGTCGTATGGACAATGCACGTTGGGTGGTGGAGAAGATGTTAGATGCTGCTCACATGTTTAGCTTATGATAAGAATTATGGCGCAAATTCTGCCCCTAAATCCTTATCAGATCAGCTAACCCTCCACATCCAAAGCAAGTGAATGGGTTTTTAAAGGGAACCTGTGAGGGGCGTAGCTAAAGGCTCATGGGCCCTGGTGCAAGAGTTCCCCCCCTTCCCACAGTGCTTTATGGCAAGGGGCAGGGGTGCGCCTAGCCTTTCTGTTGCCTGAGGCAAAAATTGAAACCCCCCCCCCCCTCAGTTTACTACTGATGATGACCTATCCTCAATATAGGTCATCAATATCATACAGTCGGGGGTCTCCCGGAATCCCCGCCGATCAGCTTTTTTAAGAGAGTGCAGTGCTCATATGAGAGCTGCTTTCTCTGCTCTGTTAACATGCTCGCCGCTGCAATTGCAGTGGTGAGCAGGTATACAGAGAAGAGAAGGCAGCGCTCATACAGAAAAAAAAGCGGACAAACCCTTTATAGACATACTTGGAAAACATTACATATAGCGCTACAGAACATACAGGGTCATACAGTGTCACATATGTAGCTCTTACAGGGGCCTGGTCGCAACTGTGACCGATGCAACCCCTATAGTTACGCCAGTGGAACCTGTCATCAACTTTATGCTGCCCATACTAACGGCAGCATAAAGTAGAGACAGGTGAGTTGATTTCAGCGGTTTGTTATTTAAAAGTTAAAAGTAAGTAGTTGCCGAAAACCAACATCACAATCATTGCAGACTGGGCCTGGAAAAGAGTCCCAGCCACCTGAGAAGAGTCCTGGTTATTCATGAATTCCTGCTCTCCTGCCCACCTGCTGATCACTGACCATCTTCTACCTAGTTTTCTCCCTTTCTCTCTAGGAGAGAACTGCCAATCATCAGCAGATGGGTGAGAGCAGGAGATTATAATAACCAGGACTCTTCTCAGGTAGATTTGACTATTTTTCTGGGCCAATGATTATGATGCTGGTTCTCAGCAACCACTTACTTTGAGCTCATGAGTGACACATTGCTGAAATCGGCATTTCTGTCACTACTCTATGCTGCCCTCAGTGAGTTCAGCATAAAGTTGACAGGTTCCCTTTAAATTCTGTTTACACACCCTAGAAAAAAAAGCAGCAAGAAGGAGCAGGTAAATTTCCAGACTGAAAACTTGACGAACTAGCCCGACTAAATAGGCCTAATTATTATATGGATCTGTGGGCGTATCTGAAGCGCATGCATGACAGCAATCTGAGCATCACCCTTTAGTAAATACACATCCAATTTCCATAGGCAGATCCATGATGGACATAGTTATTGGTGGGGGGGGGGGGTACTACGTGACAGACACTACTATGGCTTATATACCGCTTTTTTGCTGGTACATTTTTATGGGTGCTGCTAGTGCTACTGAAGTTCTTGGGAACAGCACTGCAGTGACGAGTACTGTCCATTACAATGTTGAAGGAGCTGTGTAGTTCTAGAACTGATGGATCTACACCCAAACAGCTGATCGGCAGTGGTTCAGGGTGTCGGACCTCTGACGATCAGCTAGCCTCTCTCCACTCCACTGCCTTCTTTTCCTCCGCACTTCTCTGTAGCTACTCCCCTTCTTTCTGGTCCTGCAATCTTCTCCTTCACCCTTCCTCCTAAAGAGGCAAGGTTCCTATTTGAGAACCTCTTCATCATCTGGCTGGCCAAAGATCCAAACTCCAGCAACGGGTGGGGGCCAACCAAAAATGTATCTCATGCACCACTTTAGGATGTTTTCAGGATGCCTGTTTAAGCCACAAAAGGATGCAGAGCCGGCATTGAGCTCCACAGACAGTGCCTTGACTGAATTTTTACAAAACTTTAAAAAAAGAATGAAACATTTGGGCGTTCGGTGGCCCACCCTGAAGCGGCCCACCAAGAATCTGCTTGATAAAGGGGGTTGTCCAGTCTGTTGAATGTTCTCAGACAGTGACCCATCTCTGGCAGGCTGACCTCTTTTAATTGAGGAACATTAAAATAAACAATGTAGAACTGTTGGTTAACCTCAAAATTCCCTGCAGAAAATCCCTTCTGGATATTTTTATCTGTATAGATAGGTACTTTTCAGAGCCAAAATGAAGATATCACTTTTTCCAAGAGGGTAAACACAGAAGTCAGTCTCTTTGGTTACAGTGGTGCAGTGTAAAGGCGCTGGAGCTCAGAATAGGTGGTGTTTAGGGACGCAGATTAGAGGAGTGGGAGTGCTTTTTCAGTTTGCCTATTTCTTGATATAGGGAGGGGAATTTCCAAAACACAATTAAAGCCTTGCCACTTATTTTCTGCAAACATGGAAATGAAGTACATGACCTTAAAAGACTGATTCTATAACCTCATGTGTATCCTTACCTGTATTCTGTAATGCTGATCACTGAGGTGTCCAATCCAACAAGCGCTTTGCTCGTTCATCGGGTGATCTGCTGCACCTTTACACTGGCCGTTTATCGGGAATGGGCGTCCGTTCCCAAAAATCGGGCAATGTAAATGCAGCTTAAAGAACCTCTGTCAGCATAATCAACCCTATCAATCCAGGGTTGGTAGGGTTGATCATGTTGATTAAATTGAGATCTGTCTTATGGCTATGCGATTAACTGCTGCTGAGATATATTAGTTTTTATATTTATACTAATTAACTCTTTCGAGCACCAGGTGGCTGGCAGTAGCACTTGGAGCACCGCTACTTCTGCACCCCTGTGCTCTGTGTACTCCCCCCACCCCTTTGATTGCAAGGGCTAATAGCCCAGTCTTCTGATGCCTGCACTGTGACTCACAAATGCGTGGCCCAGCATTAACATGTTATGTCAGGGGCGGACTGGCCATAGACCCTACAGGGAAACTTCCTGGTAGGCCAATGCCCAGGAGGCTGCCTGAGCCCTCCTCAAGGCCGCCAGTTAGGTAAGTAATGATCTGACGCTCCCCTCTTTTGATATATGCCCTTTAAAGTTTCCATCCTTTAAATGTATACATTTTTTTTTTTTCAGAAGATGCCTTTAAATCCTTAAATCTTCATTTAATATGGGACAGGTTTCACACAAAAAACCGACACAAATGTATTGAAAGTATGCACATCCATTAAACGTATACATAAAAAAAATCATAAAACTAACCATAACATTTTTATGTACGTGTTATGTTAAAAAAATTACAAGATGTGAACAGCCCCTAACTTGGAAATCCTTGAACTATTCTGTCGACACTTAAAACAATAAAACTTTTAAAGATAATAGTCATCATGGCTATTGTCAGTAGTGGGTGTGACAAAATGTCACGGGTGTGTCTGTGGGTAAAATACTATACTTTAATGTTGAAGACGAGCTCAGTCTTGTATAAAATGCAAGTGATTTTGGCTAAAATCCTCTTTGTAATTGGGTTTTATTAAAAATTGTTAACCACTTCTCTTCTGCAGCCTGCCTATATTCCCATACATTGCAGGCTGCTCAGCGTGAAATCTTTCAGACAAGGCTAAGTCTGCGGCCCCTCACTCTGCTCGCTGATGTCTTTTTGATTAAAGTTTTTTTTTTTTTTTTATGGTTGTAAAGATGTCAGCTTATATTTTTGTTCAGGAGAGCAGAGAGAGGGGCTGCAGACCGCACCATAAGAGAGCTCGTCTGACGGATTTCACACTGAATGGGACTGAGAAGCTTACAATGTTTGAGAATACATGCAGGGTGTAAAAGAAAAAAATTAACGATTTGAAAGTTTGAAAACTTTTTATAAAGTTCCATTACAAAAAATTTTTGGGCCAGATATACACGCATTTCAGTAACAACCTTTTATAAGCTTTTATCAGTTTTATATGTGTTTTTTAATGCAAATTATTTGGTAAGGCGAAGCTGCATGGGAGACTCAATTATTAGGGGAACAGATAGGGCGATCTGTCACAAAGATCGTGATCGCCGAACAGTGTGCTGTCTTCCTGGCGCTAGAGTTCGACACATCGCAGATCGGGTTGACAGATTACTGGGAGGGGCTGGAGAAGATCCAGCGGTCATGGTCCATATCGGAACCAATGACAAAGTTAGAGGAAGGTGGAGCGTCCTTAAGAATGATTTCAGGGATTTAGGTCAAAAGCTTAGGGCAAGGACCTCAAAGGTAGTATTTTCCGAAATACTGCCTGTACCACGGGCCACACAAGAGAGGCAGCGGGAGATTAGAGAGGTTAACAAGTGGCTCAAAAACTGGTGTAGGAAGCAGGGTTTTGGGTTCATGGAGAACTGGGCCGACTTTGCTATCGGCTACAGGCTCTATCGTAGGGACGGGCTGCACCTCAATGGGGAAGGGGCAGCCGTGTTGGGGAGAAAGATGGCTAGAAGGTTGGAGGAGTGTTTAAACTAGGGACTGGGGGGAGAGAAATTACATTATAGGAGGGGAAGATAGTGCAGATAGAGACCGGGGGCAAGGTAGTGGGACTGGGGGAGAAATGGAAAGAGGGACTAGAAAAGTTCAGAAGGAAAGGTGTAGGGCAAAAACATGCATAAACCTCTCAAATGTATGTATACTAATGCCAGAAGCCTGACTAATAAAACTGGGGAACTGGAATTAGTGATGTGTGAGGAGGATTATGACGTAGTGGGAATAACTGAGACATGGCTGGATGATAGCTATGACTGGGCAGTTAATGTACAAGGTTACAATCTGTTCAGAAAGGATCGTCAAAACCGGAGAGGGGAGGGGTCTGCCTTTACATAAAGTCCTCTCTAAAGCCCACACTCCGGGAAGACATCTGTGAGGGACACGAAAATGTGGAGTCATTGTGGGTGGAGATAAATGGAGCCAAAAACAATAATAAATTACTAATAGGAGTTTACTATAAACCACCTAATATACCAGAGTCCGCAGAAAATCTATTACTAAACGAGATAAACAAGGCGGCAAACCATAATCAGGTGGTTATTATGGGGGACTTCAACTACCCAGATATAGACTGGGAAACTGAAACCTGTACATCCCATAAAGGAAACAGGTTCTTGGCAATAGCCAAAGACAATTACCTTTCCCAAATGGTTCAGGACCCAACTAGAGGGACGGCCATACTGGACTTAGTATTAACCAATAGACCTGATAGAACAACAGACGTGCAGGTCGGGGACACCTGGGAAATAGTGACCATAAAGTAATAACCTTCCAATTATCCTTCAAACGAGAGTTTCTACAGGGAGGAACAAGAATACCGGACTTCAAAAAAGCAAAATTTAGCCAACTAAGGGAGGCCATAGGCCCAATTAACTGGGACATAGTCCTCAAAAATAAAAATACAACCACAAAATGGGAGATTTTTAAAAGCATTGTAACATCAAATTGTGATCGATGTATACCTTATAGAAATAAAAGGCTAAGAAATAAGAAGAAACCAATGTGGATAAATAGAACCGTAAAAAAGCAATAAATGACAAAAAGAAAGCATATAAATCACTAAAACAGGAGGGGAGCCAGGAAGCACTGATAAACTATAAGGAAAAAAATAGAATATGTAAAAAACTAATAAAAACTGCCAAACTAGAGACCGAGAGATTAATTGCCAAAGAGAGCAAAACTAACCCTAAAATGTTTTTCAATTATATAAATGGTAAAAAATATAAACCTGAAGGAGTCGGCCCTCTACATAGCAATGAGGGGGAGTTGCAGAAAGCGATGAGGATAAAGCCAAGCTATTAAATATTTTCTTCACCACTGTTTTCACTGAGGAAAATAAACTGTCAGATGAAATGCAAAATGTAAAAGTAAATTCCCCTTTAAAAGTGCCCTGTCTGACCCAGGAAGAAGTACAGCAGCGACTTAAAAGATTAAAATAGACAAATCGCCAGGACCGGATGGCATACACCCCGTATCCTAAGGGAATTAAGTGATGTCCTAGCCAGACCCTTATTTTTGATATTCACGGACTCCATACTGACAGGGAATGTTCCACCAGACTGGCGTATAGCAAATGTGGTGCCAATATTCAAAAAGGGTCCAAAAACAGAGCCTGGAAATTATAGGCCGGTAAGTTTAACATCTGTTGTGGGGAAACTGTTTGAAGGATTTGTAAGAGATGCTATCTTGGAGTATCTCAATGAAAATAAGCAAATTACACCATATCAGCATGGCTTCATGAGGGATCGGTCATGTCAAACTAATTTAATCAGTTTCTATGAGGAGGTAAGTTCTAGACTTGACAGCGGCGAATCAATGGATGTCGTATATCTGGACTTCTCCAAAGCATTTGACGCTGTACCACATAAAAGGTTAGTATATAAAATGAGAACACTTGGACTAGGAGAAAATATCTGTATGTGGGTAAGTAACTGGCTGAGTGACAGAAAACAGAGAGTGGTTATTAACGGTACACACTCAGATTGGGTCACGGTCACTAGTGGGGTACCTCAGGGTTCAGTATTGGGCCCTATTCTCTTCAATATATTTATTAATGATCTTGTAGAAGGCTTGCACAGTAATATATCAATTTTTGCAGATGACACTAAACTGTGTAAAGTAATTAACACTGAAGAGGACAGTTTTCTGCTACAGAGGGATCTGGATAGATTGGGGGCTTGGGCAGAGAAATGGCAGATGAGGTTTAACACTGACAAATGTAAAGTTATGCACATGGGAAGGAATAATGCAAGTCACCCGTACATGCTAAATGGTAAAACACTCAGTAACACTGACATGGAAAAGGATCTAGGAATTTTAATAAATAACAAACTAAGCTGTAAAAACCAGTGTCAGGCAGCTGCTGCTAAGGCCAATAAGATAATGGGTTGCATCAAAGGGGCATAGATGCCCGTGATGAAAATATAGTCTTACCACTATATAAATCACTAGTCAGACCACACATGGAATACTGTGTACAGTTCTGGGCTCCCGTGAACAAGGCAGACATAGCAGAGCTAGAGAGGGTTCAGAGGAGGGCAACTAAAGTAATAACTGGAATGGGGCAACTACAGTACCCCGAAAGGGTATCAAAATTAGGGTTATTCACTCTAGAAAAAAAGACGACTGAGGGGAGATCTAATAACTATGTATAAATATATCAGGGGTCAGTACAAAGATCTCTCCCATCATCTATTTATCCCCAGGACTGTGACTGTGACGAGGGGACATCCTCTGCGTCTGGAGGAAAGAAGGTTTGTACACAAACATAGAAAAGGGTTCTTCACGGTAAGAGCAGTGAGACTATGGAACTCTCTGCCTGAGGAGGTGGTGATGGTGAGTACAATAAAGGAATTTAAGAGGGGCCTGGATGTATTTCTGGAGCGTAATAATATTTCAGGCTATAGCTACTAGAGAGGGGTCGTTGATCCAGGGAGTTATTCTGACTGCCTGATTGGAGTCGGGAAGGAATTTTTTCCCCTTAAGTGGGGAAAATTGGCTCTACCTCACAGGGGTTTTTTGCCTTCCTCTGGATCAACTTGCAGGAAACAGGTCGAACTGGATGGACAAATGTCTTTTTTCGGCCTTATATACTATGTTACTATGTTGCTATGTTGCATCACACAGAAGAAGATGTCACCTTTACGTTTGTTGCCATCAGATGTCTCAAGCACGTTAAGTTTCAGTTCTATTGATGGTTCTCTAGGCATGTAAACCGAGCCCAAGAATGTTCTCACACTTCACTTTTTTTACGTGATTTTTGCAAAACCATTGTAATTCGCAAGACGTTTTGATGCAGTGTTGCAAAAATCATGGCAAAGAAAAGGTTTTTTTGACTTTTTAACCAGGCCTCAACCTTTATGTGTGAACATGCCCTACATCCGAGACCATACGCAGCCATATCAGCCCCACCCATAGCAGCCAATGTCCGTACAATATTGAGGTAGTTATGTGGCCTCTGCAGATATTTATAGGGTATAGATGCGGTATAGATACATACATGCTATTTTGTATTCCATATCCATGCACTATACAATACTTGTAACAATTTTTATAAATCTGAGTACATAAAAATTTTGCGGTTCTGAATGAGCGCAAATACGTAAACCAGATTGTGCCTATTTACTTGCATTGAAATGTACTTCTCATGAACTGTAAATGCAGAAGTCTGAGTTGCCGCCTCCACCAATGTTCATTTTATATATGTGGATGCAGGAACATTTGTAGATCCAATGGTTTTACAGCTTTTTGGAGGGGTTACATCTCCTTTGGTTGCAATTCAATGTATTACTACCTTAATAAGTGTAATAACTCTTTACAACCTGCAGGTGGAGCTTTTGCTACTGAATTGGATGATTCAAAGAATAAAGGCATTGGCTCTGATTCATCAAGAACGATGTCTGGTGCATTGGTCTTGATAGGGCTTTTGCTGCCTGAGGAGCCATGTCATTTATGTATATCTTGGCTCCAATGGCAGTCCGTACATCAGTTTCTAGTGTAAGCGCTTGGCCCTGAAACCTTGTGGTAGTTTGGGCACCTCTTTAATCAGCGCACACACTCTACAGTACTGAAGCTTAATGGGTGGATGCACAGTACAGGTTCAATCAGCCCAGCCCAGCGAACTCTTGTGTGTCCTGCATTTTAAATTTACCATAGACCAGGGATGCTCAACCTGCGGCCCTCCAGCTGTTGTAAAACTACAACTCCCAACATGCCCTTATGTAGGTTGCTAGCTGTAGGCTGTCCAGGAATGGCAGAAGTTGTAGTTTTGCAACAGCTGGAGGGCCGCAGGTTGAGCATGCCTGCCATAGACCTTCAGCTGACATCTGGAGTTTTTACTGCAAATTCCACCCAAAAAACCCAGGTGCAAATACAGCACTAAGGCTGCCTGCACACAAAATCCACATGCAAAAAACGAGAAAATGTGAAAAACTGCACATAAATTTACTTTGCGGCATTTGTCCAGTTTTTAAGCTGTTTTTGGAGGCATTTTTTGTTTAACAACCCTATTGAAATCTGAGTGGAAAAACCACCACACATAAGGTGCAGAATGACACAAACAGATGGCATGCTGCGGATTTTAAAACCCGCACAAGTACAAAATATGCAATGTGTACATGAGAATTTCATTCATTTTGCTGGTACCGTCGTACTACAATGTGGTTTTTCTGCAGGAAAATCCACACAGAAAAATCACACTCAGACCTTATGCACAATACCTGTAATTTCTGTCCGCATCCGATCTGCATTTTTTTGTGGATTGGATGTGGACCCGTTAATTTCAATGTAGTGGCAAAAGACGCGGATATTCCGTGGCACCGCAAAAAAAATATATATTTCTACAGGAATTTTTTTTAAATTGTTGGTGCCGCTATCGGTGTTTTGTGGCCCTCAGAACACATACGGTCTTGTGCATGAGATCTAAATGCACATTGTGTGCAGTAATAGAATGGACAAAGGAGCGCGCATAGGGAGTACCGCTGAATGCCACAGATTGGGTTCTCACCTGGACTGGTTGTGCCACAGTAGGTATGCCGAACCTGCGGCCCTCCAGCTGTTGCAAAACTACCACTCCCAACACGCCCTGATGGCTGTAGGCAGTCCGGGCATGCTGGGAGTTGTAGTTTTGCAACAGCTTGAGGGACGCAGGTTGGGCATCCCTGTGCTAGAGGCACAACACTCTGAAGGGCATTAGATATCCACAGCTGCTGCTCACACTATGATGGTGCATCCAGAGATAAAGAAGGAGAGGAGGGAGCGCTGTCCGTATCGCTGCAAGAAGGAGAAGGGTAAGTATAAACATTTATTGGTCAATGACGTTTCTGACCAATAGAGAACAACATAAATGTATATACTTACCCTTCTTCCAACAACACGGACAGCGCTCCCCCCTCCTCTTTCTTTATCTCTGGATGAATTGCGTGCAGTTACCATAAAACTTGTGAGAAAGCACCCTAACACAGAAAGAAGTTACAAAACATTTACTGCGGAAGGTGACATGAAGTTGTCAGCAGTTAACTCTTTGACCCATTATTTTTTTTTTATGTTATTTCCTGAATATGCACATGACAGCTTCATAATGTCATATCAGGGCAATCTGCTCTATGCAATCCTTAGGCTCAAGTTTTGGAACCTGATTTAAATAAGCCAGGGACACAGTGTGGATTCAAGGCTACTGCCGAAGTGCATCCCGGTTTCATTCTGCCGGGCAGCGTCTGTGCACAGAAGAAGGGTTACTTGAATATAACTGAATATAAAGGAACATTCATTGAGTATAAAGGAGCTGTGATTTCATAGTCTGTGCCTTTTGTATGATTTATATGTGCCTGGCTGCTGCTTCCGAGTGTTCTACTTTTGGGCACTTTAAGCTAGGTTCGTAAATGCGAGATTGTCGTGTAGTTTAGAATAAGTATGACCGGTGTCATACAAAAAGTACATCAATAATGCATGCTGGAAAAAAATAATAATTTTGCTTTAAAAATGCAGAAAAAAAAATCACCCCCAAAAACAAATGTCTTAAGCAAGGAGAATTTTAGAAACCTTCACTTGAATGGCCGCTGAGCTGCAGTACCCTGGCAAGGACACTACATAGTGGACTGAACCTACTGCTTCCATCCACCATTTAGTCTCCGGTGCCAGCCAGAAGCAGATAATTGTCGAGGATAGCTGGTGTGAGACCCCCACTAATCTAATGACCAATCCTAAGTATAGGTCATTAGTATCTCCAGATTGTAGAACTCCTATGTGAAATCAGATTTATGGATGGATTTATTTATCAAAGGTGTCTAACTGGAAAAAAAAATGGCCATGGTGTTAGCAATAATGTAAAGCTTTTATTTCATAAATTGCTCTGGTAAAATGAATGATGTAGTCTGATTGGAGTGGTAAACCAGGCCAGTATTTGTAGTCTAGTTTAGATCAATTTAAAGGGGTTGTCCGGGTTCAGAGCTGAACCCGGACATATCCCCTTCTTCACCGAGGCAGCCCCTCTGAGATGAGCATCAGAGCATTTCTCCCTTGCCCTGCTCTGTATCATGCAGGGCATGGGCTTTTTCATTAGATCCGGTGATTTACCGGGTTGCTGCTAGGCAGAAGCTTCCGCCTAGCAGTGTTCCCAGTGACGTCACCGGCACTAATGGTCAGGCTTTAGCATCGGCTTAGCCTGTAAAACGACTGCTAGACGGAAGCCTCCGCCTAGCAGTGTAAGTATGTAAACATAAAAGCCCTTGCCTTGCGCGATTCAGCACAAGGCAAGGGAGATCATCGGAGCATGATATGCTCCAATGCTCATCTCAGAAGGGCTGCCTGGGTGAAGAAGGGGATATGTCCGGGTTCAGCTCTGCCCCATGAGAACCAAACGCCTATGTCTCCCTCAGTGACCAATTTAACCTGTTTATGAACTTTTTTTAATCAAAGCTATATCCTGGCTTGAAGCGTGTTAAAAAAAAACTTCATATGAGTTGCACTCAGCACACGTATTGATGCATGCATGTCATAAATATGACTTTCAGCATGAATGTTTTTGGGGGGAAATTTTTTACTGCATTTATGCCACAATTTCTGGCCAAATGGCGGACATTTACAAATGGTGTTACGCCAATATTGTGGCAAAAAAAAGTTGCGAATTATGGCCCACCATATTTGCATTATAATTAGCAACTTTTTAAGCTCCTCGGCAAGCGTTGGGGCTTTGCACCGTTCACCAGATCTGCTATAACTTTCGCCAGATAGTGGCTTTAGTAATTTGGTGCATTTTTTTTTTTACTAAAAGGGGTTAAAGGGGTTGTCCCATCATTGGGGGCCTATGGCCATTGGTCACCGATTCATTTCAATGGGACTTCCGAAAAATAGCCAAGCAGCAGTGATATTAAATGATTGGAGAGCGGCTGCGCATGCGCGGTGCGCCCTTCATCACTTGGCAGCCTGTGTTCTAAGGATAGGTGATAGATATCCTAGCGAAATGCCCCAATGTCCAAGATGGGACAACCCCTTTAATACCTTTTCTGTCCACAGTTTTCAAGATGGTACAGGTAGACCTAAAAAGTAAAGCACATTATAAATTGTACAACTGCAGCTGAAATGTTGTACCTCTATTGTTACACTATATAAAAAGGAACCAGTGGAACATGAAATTCTGTCACTTACTACAACTTCTTGTTTGTACATCTAATCTCTGGGTATTGCCAGTATCAGGGCAATAGAATGTACTAATGTAGTCCGCTCAGGTGCCCTCACATTCTTTTTTAACCTTCGCGTTTTACAGGTATTCTGAATATGCACATAATAGTTCTGGGTATTTCCCGTCTCTGAAAACCTGACTCAGTAAAACAGGAAAAGCAGAACTGTTCATAGGAACATGTATAAAACACAAGGTTTAAGTTGTACATGTGGTCATATGAACATAGGTACTTTTCGGCTACCTAAGGATTTCCTGTCTTTGGTCACGCAATGGATTGAATTCCTGTAATTGTCCCTTTCCTCTGGCTCATTGTTCTATTTGTCCCCAAACAATGCCTGAGTTACAAAACCTTTATCACCCTAAAGACAAACCCTTACTTGCCATACTAACCCTGGTTGTCTCGGTAAACTATCTACCATGTGTAAGGCACTAGTTGCCCTCAGGATAAGCTTTCATTCTATTTTAGAGAACGGTAGAATGTACTACAAGGTTTTCTATTACTACAGGCCTAGTGGAATCAGGCTGTAAACTTCTCACAAAGAAGTATCGAGTTTGTCGCTGATCTTCCCTGTATCCTCCTCCCACTGTTTTAGTAATTGTGGGGGTAAGGATTCATTGCAACCCATGTGGTAGACTTGTCCCTGGGTGCAACTCTTCTGGATATGCCTCTGTTATATTTTACAGTCAGTGACGGAGATATCCCTCCGTACATCCCTATAGGAAGCCTTATTAAATAAACCAAGGATGCACAACCTGCAGCCCTCCAGCTGTTGCAAAACTACAACTCCTAGCATGCCCAACAGCCTATAAATATCAGGGCATGTTGGGAGTTGTAGTTTTGCAGCAGCTGGAGGGCCGCAGGTTGGGCATCCCTGAAATAAACCAGATCCCATGCACACTCGATTTTTATTTCTTAATGTTAATGGCTGTTAGAATTACCACAGAGGGGCATGGAAAACTCCTACAATTAACTTGGTTTGGGTGAAGCTTAAATTAACCTGGATAATGGTCGATGTGACTCTTTCTAGCATCCTATGGAATAAAACTGAAATGTTTGAAGCGATATGGTCTCCCAGGTTACAGTATTTGGCAAATATCAGAATATTTTCTGCACCTTTGCAAAATTGTCAGATGACAACAAACCCTGGTTCTCTCTGGCAGGGGAATCAGTGGCATACTCTTCCTTCTTCCTCTACCTATGCTTTTTTGTTTTGTTTTCCTTTTACATTGTATCCTGTTACTCTTCAAGGCCCCTCATAGGGCATTGCATGTTGTTGCGTGGATATATTTCCAGTAAGCTGACTCATTTGCCCTTTTTCTTGGTTCAATTTATACAATCTTATGAGACTTTGTAGAAATTGAATAAAAGAAGTCGAACGATGACAAAGAATAATGATCATTCTACCTTTGCTTAGTTATCAGAGCTGCTATACTGATGTGTAGGTTCAATGTCGTTGAGCCAGTGCTGCTGCCTCCTAATTTAGCAGGAGCATTGCAAGAATACGTACACAGTAGAATGAGTTGTACTGAAAAGCACACCTCTGGCACATGACCATATCCGTTTTGCAGAATGCAAATTGCAAGTCCATTAAATATGGATGTGGTCCATGTGCAATTTCCGCGGGACCCATTGTAAAAAAGCCTATTCTTGCATGCAAACCAGACAATAATAGGACATGTTCTATAATTCGCTGCATGGATGCGGACTGCACACAGATGTCATCCATATGCTGTCCCATTTTCTTTTCTCTTGTGGACCCATAGAAATGAATGGGTCCATGTGTGTTCTTCAAAAAATGCAGATCGGACATGGACCAAAAATACGGTCATGTGCATGAGGCCAACAGGTCGGTTAATCAAATTTGCGAGCTGAAATGGTCTACCGTAAGTGCTATGGACTGAGAAATGCACAAAATATACTCATCAATGATATGGAAAGACATTGGATGCTCATCGCTTGCCCGTCTGACAGAAAATTCTGTTTTTGTCTGATGCCAGGAGAATGTAAGGTTCTTTGTCGCACATTTCATGTATACACGTGATATCTGTGTTAAATGTAAAACCTGCCATGGGGTCTGCAGTATTTGCTACAGGATCAGAAAATCTTGAGTAGTCACCTGGTGGCTGCAGATGTGTGCTGCTGGGTAATAGCCCAAGCTACAAAAGGCACTTAAAATATATTGGGGTTCTGGGGGTCTGTCATGACTGGGTAGGAGTATGTCTACTTAGAAAAGTAAGTCTGCGCTGTTGAGGAAGGGTACATGCACAAAGGGGAGCTCTTTTCTGACTGGAGGGAGAAGACCTCAAGTGATATTCCAGGTCTGCCGCACACATCCATGACTGCAGGGCATTTGCTGCATTTTTTTCTTTAACCTGCGGCAATCATCCCCTCAAATGGGTTTTGTGGACTCGCCCTACAGTTTCCTCACAGGTCCCAAATGTTTGCAGCTGTCTTCTAGATCAGGCTAGAAAACAATGTCAACGCTATACATTTAAAACAATAATAAAAACAAAAATAAAATTCTACCTAGAAATACAGCATTTCATTGTAATGTCCATATTAATTCAGAACATTCAGCTGAACTTTTAGAATCTTCCAGAATTGCGACAGGGACAACTGCATCCCTTTATGAGATGTAAATTTGCATTTTCTGATTTTTTTCAGGAAGTTGAAGAAAGGTAATTTACCAGAAAGTATGAACACGTTTTTCTTACAATAGTTGAATGCACACATGTCCAGAATATTATTACTGTAGAGGAGCACTAAACAATAATCCCAGCACTGCCTGCCTTAAAGCGAACCGGTCACCTGGAATTGACTTCATAAACCATTAACAGCACCTGATAGTGCCCCACAAGACGTTTCCAGCAGTGTTTCCTGCGCTTTTCCTGTATTTATAATCATCTAAAAATCGCCTTTTGACCACTTCAGCCCCCCTAGCTTAAACACCCTTAATGACCAGGCCACTTTTTACAATTCCGCACTACACTACTTTCACCGTTTATTGCGCCGTCATGCAACTTACCACCCAAATGAATTTTACCTCCTTTTCTTCTCACTAATAGAGCTTTCATTTGGTGGTATTTCATTGCTGCTGACATTTTTACTTTTTTTGCTATTAATCAAAAATTACCGAAATTTTTGCAAAAAAATGACATTTTTCACTTTCTGTTGTAAAATTTTTCAAAAAAAAATACATTTCTATATAAATTTTTCTCTAAATTTATTGTTCTACATGTCTTTGATAAAAAAATCCAATAAGTGTATATTTATTGGTTTGGGTAAAAGTTATAGCGTTTACAAACTATGGTGCAAAAAGTGAATTTCGGCATTTTGAAGCAGCTCTGACTTTCTGAGCACCTGTCATGTTTCTTCAGGTGCTAGAATGTCAGGAAAGTATAAATACCCCCAAATTACACCATTTTAGAAAGAAGACACCCCAAAGTATTCGCGGAGGGGCTTGGTGAGTTCATGTATCATTTCATTTTTTTTCACAAGTTAGCGGAAAATGACACTTTCTGAGAAAAAAAAAAAAAAAGTTTCAATTTCTGATAACTTCTGGCAAAAAAAAAAAATCTCAGACGGACTCACTATGCCCCTCAGTGAATACCTTGGGGTGTCTACTTTCCGAAATGGGGTAATTTGTGGGGTGTGTTTACTGTTCTGGCATTTTGGGCGGGCTAAATTGTGAGCCGCCATGTAAAACCTAAAGGTACTCGTTGAATTTGGGCCTTTGCGACCCAGGCTGCAAAAAGTGTCACTCATGTGGTATCGCCGTACTCAGGAGAAGTAGGGCAATGTGTTTTGGGGTGTATTTTTACATACACCCATGTTGGGTGAGAGAAATATCTCTGTAAATTGTCAACTTTGTATAAAAATTTTTTAAAAGTTGTCGTTTACAGAGATATTTTTCACACAAAGTATGGGTATATATAAAAATACACCCCAAAACACATTGCCCTACTTCTCCTGAGTACGGCGATACCACATGTGTGCCACTTTTTTGCAGCTTGGGTGCGCAAAGGGGCCCTAAAACCAATGAGTACCTTTAGAATTTCACAGGGTATTTTTACGTATTTGGATTCTCACGCTTTAGGACCCCTAAAATGCCAGGGCAGTATAAATACCCCACATGTGACCCCATTTTGGAAAGAAGACACCCCAAGGTATTCTGTGAGGGGTATGGTGAGTTCATGTAAAATTTTATTTTTGTCACAAGTTAGTGGAATATGAGACTTTGTAAAAACAAAATTAAAAAAACAAAAAAACAATTTCCGCTGACTTGTGCCAAAAATAAAAATTCTGTGGACTCACCATGCCCCTCACAGAATACCTAGGGTGTCTTCTTTCCAAAATGGGGTCACATGTGGGGTATTTATACTCACCTGGCATTTTAGGGGCCCCTAAAGTGTGAGAATCCAAATGCATAAAAATGGCCTGTGAAATCCTAAAGGTACTCATTGGTTTAGGGCCCTTTGCGCATCTTGGCTGCAAAGAAATGTCACACATGTAGTCGCCGTACTCAGGAGAAGTAGGGCAATGTGCTTTGTGGTGTATTTTTACATATACCCATGCTGCGTGTGAGAAATATCGCTGTAAACGACAACTTTTTAAATTTTTTTATTCAAAGTTGTCAATTTACAGAGATATTTCTCTCACCCAGTATGGGTATATGTAAAAATACACCCTAAAACACATTGCCCTACTTCTCCTGAGTACGGCGATACCACATGAGTGACACTTTTTGCAGCCAAGATGCGCAAAGGGCCCTAATTCCAATGAGTACCTTTAGAGGGCATTTTTACGCATTTTTCTTCTCACGCTTTAGGGCCCCTAAAATGCCAGGGCAGTATAAATACCCCACATGTGACCCCATTTTGGAAAGAAGACACCCCAAGGTAATCCGTGAGGGGCATGGCGAGTTCATAGAAGATTTTTTTGGCACAAGTTAGTGGAAATTGATTTTTTATTGTTTTTCTCACAAAGTCTCCCTTTCCGCTAACTTTTGACAAAAGTTTAATTTTTCATGGACTCATTATGCCCCTCAGCGAATACCTTGAGGTGTCTTCTTTCCAAAATGGGGTCACATGTGGGGTATTTATACTGCCCTGGCATTTTAGGGGCCCTAAAGCGTGAGAAGAAAAATGCGTAAAAATGCCCTCCTAAAGGTACTCATTGAATTAGGCCTTGCGCATTTGGCTGCAAAAGTGTCACTCATGTGGTATCGCCGTACTCAGGAGAAGTAGGGCAATGTGTTTTGGGGTGTATTTTTACATATACCCATGCTGGGTGAGAGAAATATCTCTGTAATTTAAAAAGTTGTCGTTTACAGCGATATTTCTCACACACAGCATGGGTATATATAAAAATACACCCCAAAACACATTTCCCTACTTCTCCTGAGTACGGCGATACCACATGAGTGACACTTTTTTGCAGCCAAGATGCGCAAAGGGGCCCTAAAACCAATGAGTACCTTTAGGATTTCACAGGACATTTTTACGCATTTGGATTTTCACGCTTTAGGACCCCTAAAATGCCAGGTGAGTATAAATACCCCACAAGTGACCCCATTGTGGAAAGAAGACACCCCAAGGTATTCCGTGAGGGGCATGGCGAGTTCACAGAAAAAAAAATTTGGCACAAGTTAGCGGAAATGGTATTTTTTTATTTATTTTTTTTTACAGTCTCACATTCCACTAACTTGTGACAAAAATAAAATTTTACATGAACTCACCATACCCCTCACGGAATACCTTGGGGTGTCTTCTTTCTAAAATGGGGTCACTTGTGAGGTTTTTGTACTGCCCTGGCATTTTAGGGGTCTCCGCAATCATTACACGTATGGCCAGAATTAGGAGTTTTTGCGATTCTCCGTATATTGAGCATACGGGTAATGAGAATTTTTTTTTCCGTTCAGCCTCTGCGCTGAAAGAAAAAATGAACGTCACAGATTTTTCCATTCACATTGATCAATGTGGATGAAAAAATCTCTAAAAATGTGCAAAAAAGAGGGAAAAGCTATAAAGCTGCGATCGCTAAGGGACCCTAAGGCCTCATTCAAGCTGCCCGCAATTCTGTTCCGCAAAATTTTGCGGAACAGAAATGTGGATACATTCAATTTTATGGGGACAGACTTTGTCCCGCTCGGATCCGTAATTGCGGATCCGTAATTGGAGATCCGCAAAGTATAGAACATGTCCTATTCTTGTCCGCAATTGCGGACAAGAAAAGGCATTTTCTATATAGTTCTGGCAATGTGCGGATCCGCAAAATGCGGAAAGCACATTGCTGGTGTCCGTAGTTTATGGATCCGCGGATTTGCGGATCCGTGGATCCGCAAAACACATGCGGACATCTGAATGAGCCTTACAGGGGTGATCAGTGACAGGGGGTGACAGGGGGTGATCAGGGGGTGACATGGGAGATCAGGGGTTAATCAGTGACAGGGGGTGGGGGTGGGTGGGGGCGGTGGGGGGTTGTGTGGTGATTGGTGCACTTTGATATTTTTCTCTGGTGGTCCCAAGCAAAGGGACCACCAGAGAAGCTGGTAGCAAGCAGATCAGACGCTGTTCACAGAACAACGCCTGATCTGCGATTTTTCTGCCATATACAGCCTGCCAGCGCACGATCGGCGCTGGCAGGCTGTAGTATAACTACATGCGAGCGCGCCGATGGCGCGCATTGCGCATGTGCGGGCGCGTCCTCGCGTCATCTCGCGTCTCGCGAGATGACGCGCCGATGCGTCCGATCAGAGCTACAGGGCCGCCGCCAGGACGCAATCCTGCGTGCGGCGGTCCTGTAGCGGTTAAAATCCTTGCAGAAGTCAAGATAGAAGTCAAGGGGGCAGCGGCCTCCTTGACTCCAGGTCTGCCTTCCCTGCCCTAACCCCGCCCCTCTGCTGCATAACTGACATTAGCTAAAGTTGCCGGGACCGCGCTCGTACAGCCCGCGCATGCGCGGTATGCCTCCTTTAGCAGCGCAATCCCGGCTCTCCCGCTGTGACTTGCGTGCCTCCTTTAGCAGCGCGATCCCGGCTCTCCCACTGTGACTTGCGTGTCTCCATGCACCCATAGTGTACAGGAGACGCGCAAGTCACAACGGGAGAGCCGGGATCGCGCTGCTAAAGGAGGCATACCGCGCATGCGCGGTGTGTGCGAGCGCGGTCTCGGCAACTTTAGCTAATGTCAGTTATGCAGCAGAGGGGCGGGGTTAGGGCAGGGAAGGCAGACCTGGAGTCAAGGAGGCCGCTGCCCCCTTGACTTCTGCAAGGATTTTAAAAGGCGATTTTTAGATGATTTTAAATACAGGAAAAGCGCAGGAAACACTGTTGGAAACGTCTTGTGGGGCACTATCAGGTACTGTTCATGGTTTATGAAGTCAATTCCAGGTGACCGGTTCGCTTTAAATGGGTTATCCCGTGAATAATGTAAAAAATGAAAATCAGACATCATATAGAACATGACAGTCTATTTCTAACAAAGCTGGAACCAGCCCTGTACCTCACATGGATCCAGAGATCTCCACATTCATTGCTCTGCTAGATTTATATCAAGCTGACAGCTCTGGGGGAGTGTCTTTTCTGCTGCAGCTCAGGGGGTGTGTCCATGCTCCCCCTATCACCGCTCAGGAGGCGTGTCTCAGCTCTCCCTATCACAGCTCAGGAGGCGTGTCCATGCTCTCCCTATCACCGCTCAGGAGGCGTTTCCATGCTCTCCCTATCATAGCTCAGGGGGCGTGTCCATGCTCTCCCTATCACCGCTCAGGAGGCGTGTCCATGCTCTCCCTATCACAGCTCAGGAGGCAGTTGAAAGATGAAACTGAGCATGTGCGGCCTTCTCAGTGAGCAGGACATAGAAATAAGAAAAAGAACAAACAGCAGGTGGCGCTATACAGCTAGATTTTATTAAATAATTCATTAGCTATACAACATTTTTAGTTACACGCAATTACAAAAGTATTCATATTAATTCAGAACATTCAGCTGAACTTTTAGAACCATCAGTGAGCTCCCTACTCCTGCATCTGCACAACTTGCGTGTAGCTGTTAAATCTGCAAGGACGTTCAGAAATGTTCTTGCAGAGCTATATGCTGACCAGCCAGATGTTTTCAGTGTACTGTACATGCAGGCGGCTTTTGTAAATTTCAGCCCCGGCCTGCTGTACCTTTTGAAAAAAAACTTACTCGCCTTCTCGCTGCTGCTCAGTTTTAGCTCCCTGGGTCCCTGCCTCTCTTCTGCAGTCTTCCGGTCCCTGTCCTGCAGACCTCTAGATGGACAGGGACATGTGTGCCGCTGCAGCCAATGACACGGCACAGTGGTAACGTGTCCCCAAGCATCATGTCATTGCTGGATCGCGTTTCTCCTGGGGAACATATCACCGCTAAAACCAATTATCGGTTACTAGTACGCACATGAACCTGTCTGTCTGTCTGAAAGGTTACACAATGGGCACCAGAAGACTCCACAAGAGAGCAATGGGCCCAGGAAGCTGAAATGGAGCTGCTGGGGCCAGGGAGTATGGCTTTTTCAACAAATATAGCGGGCTGGGATTGAAATTTTAAAAAGTGCACAAACCTTTTAGGCCTCATGCACACGAACATGTGCTGGCTGGGTCCATGCAAGGGCACCCACCGTATAGCAACTGCATGCGGACACAGACCCATTCACTTGAATGGGGTCCATGATCCCCATCCGAGGGTCCACACAGCAAAATAGTAGTGCATGCACTACTTTTTTGCGGTGTGAAGGCACGGACAGAAACCCCACGGAAGTACTCCGTGGGGTTCCATGCCTCCGTTCCACACCACCGGCCTTCTGGATTGCCGACCCATTTAAGTGAATAGGTCCACATCCATGATGCAGGGTGCACGTGGCCGGTGCCCATGTATTGCAGGCCGCAATACAGCCACAGCCGGGCAACAGCCGTGTGCATGAGGCCTTAATGTAATTAGTGGCAGAAAGTCTGTAAACATTTTCACCCTGTTTCTCTGAACTTTAATTAGCTGCTGATTTACATTTTAATGAGCTATTTTGAGATTTTAAAAAATTACTTCTTGTACGATACAAGACTTGCCACAAGAGAATATTGTCCATTACATTTTGTTCTGTATCCTGTATCATATATTTAGCTGAATCCACGTTAATAAAATTGCTTAACCTCCTACCGACCGCCTAACGCAGGGATGCGTCCTGCGGGCGGCCGTGTTATTCCTGCTGGACGCATATAAGAGATGACGCGCATATGCGGCCCACACATGCGCAGTGTGGGTCACAAAAGGCGCACAAGGAGTCGGTCACCAGCCTGCCAGCCAACGATCAGTGCTGGCAGGTTCGTGACTTTTAAAAAAATCGAACCACCAGTCATATAACACATTATATTTATAAATATAATGTGTTAAATGGCTTCTGTGCTCTCTACTGGGTTCTTTTCGTCGGTTGGTCCCAGCAGAGAGCACAGATCACAGTCAGTACACCAAGCACTACATATTTAGCCCCTGATCACCCCCATCACCCCAATTAACCCCTTGATCACCCCTGTCAATCACTAGTGAAAGGGAAAAAAGTGATCAGTGTAAACTGTCACTTTTTTTTTTTACCAGTATTTGTATTACCAGGTTTAGGTTAGTTTAGGCCCCTTTGGTAGGTAGTTAGCTTCAGTTAGCGCCCAGCCCACCGCACCGCAGTCACTGATTCGCTGACTAGCGTATCGCTAATCAGCATTGGTACTTTATAGTATCTGTAAGTGATCAGAACTGATCACAGTCAGATCTATAATAGTATTAGTGTCACCTTAGCTCGCCCTCCACCCAAAACGCAGTGTTTGCCCGAATTGTTATTTTTTTTAGCACTGCACAATCACTATACAAGCGCTGCGGCGATAAAAAAAAATCAGTTTTGATCTTTTTTATCAATCGCAGTGGCTTCCTGTACTTCGCTAGCCTCCCATTTGTAAGACAGGTTTGCTTTTTTTCTTGGGTAGTCTCAGGGAAAAAAAAATCTCATTACCCGTATGCTCAATATAAGGAGAATAGCAGAAACTCCTAATGCTGGCCATACATGTAATGATTGCGGAGACCCTCAAATGCCAGGGCAGTATAAATACCTCACATGTGACCCCATTTTGGAAAGAAGACACCCCAAGGTATTCGCTGAGGGGCATGGTGAGTCCATGAAAGATTGAACTTTTTGTCACAAGTTAGCGGAAAGGGAGACTTTGTGAGAAAAAAAAAAAAGTCAATTTCCGCTAACTTGTGCCAAAAAAAATAATCCTCTATGAACTCGCCATGCCCCTCACGGAATACCTTGGGGTGTCTTCTTTCCAAAATGACATGTGGGGAATTTATACTGCCCTGGCATTTTAGGGGCCCTAAAGCGTGAGAAGAAGTCTGGAATCCAAATGTGTACAAAAAACCCTCCTAAAAGGTACTCATTGGAATTTGGGCCCCTTTGCACCTAGGCGGCAAAAAAAGTGTCATACATGTGGTATCGCCGTACTCAGGAGAAGTAGGGCAATGTGTTTTGGGGTGTATTTTTACATAGAAAAAGTAAGTAAGACGGCTCCACCTGTCAGTATTGATGGTGGAGGTGCAACAACTGGGTGTACTGACTCACCCTGTCAGCAATAGTAGGAGAAAATGAAAAGAGGAGCAGCTGGCACACTCTTATCTGGGATAAAATTATATGGTTTTATTAAATCGATTAAAATAGAAGATAAAAAGGGATAATATTACATAAAGAGTTAAAAGGTAATGTTAAAAGGACAATTGTGTCTTGGTATTCAGAGATGCATTTGGTATAGTAAGAAAGGAATGGGTTAATATTGAATAATGGGTATAAACTATGATTAGTGTAAAAATGTTGTTAGTCATATAAAGGTAAAATGGCCAGAGTAAAAAAGCTTAGTCCTTTTTAGTCAGAGTCCGCTGGGGCAGCTGAGATATGTCTCTATTAACTGTAGTCTGTAGAAGGAAGACGGTGTACTGCGCCTCGGTGCGGCGTCCCACACTGTCTATGGCGCAGAGCTCACTTACCGGCCGGTGCTTCCTTCTGTGGTGTAGTTGATCGCGGTCTTCGGTGTCCTCGTGGGATTCCAATCTTCCTGTATGTGGCTTCTTCCCTTGCAGATTGATCTCGGCGTCCTCGTGGTTCCCGTTCTTTTTGACTTCTGTTATGCTTTCAGTTATGGTATTATTGTATCGGTCTTGTATTCATGCGTGTTTTGGATATGGTAGTATGAGTCCTGCTATATCCCCCACAGCTGTCATTTTTTTTGCAAAAATGTTGTTCATTTTTTATTCATATAAAAAAAAGTTAAAATGTCAGCAGCAATGAAATACCACCAAATGAAAGCTCTATTAGTGAGAAGAAAAGGAGGTAAAATTCATTTGGGTGGCAAGTTGTATGACAAATAAACGGTGAAAGTAGTGTAGTGCAGAATTGTAAAAAGTGGCCTGGTCATTAAGGGTGTTTAAGCTAGGGGGGCTGAAGTGGTTAAAGTAATCACTGCAATCCAAGGCTGCAATCACCAAACCATAGCCAATGGACATTAAAATCTCAGATACATAAATTACAGTATCTCTGACCACACAAACACTTATTTCTCATCCTATTCTGAACTCAAATTTCACATTATGACACAATCTGATAGCCATTACATTTGTTATCATTTTTTTTTCTATAAAAAAAAAAAAAAGTCAAGAATGAACACTTAACATCAATTTTTGATCAGCGGGGGTTTGACTACCCAGTATTGGGCACGTTGAAACCCAGCAGTCCAATCCTTACCTCCCCAGGAGGCCCCCATACACATTAGATGGTTGGCTGAAATCACAGCGTACAGCTCATTTAACTGTAAGGACTTGTTCACACGACCGTATGGTTTTGCGGTCTGTTTTTCATGAATCTGTTGTTCAGTTTTTTGGATCCGTTGTGTTTCCATTCAATTTTTCACCAAAAACAGGAACTTTGTAATCATTGCAAACACCAAACACATTGGTAAATACCCATATACCCCCTCCCCCCCCCTTTTTTTTTCTCTCTCTCTCTTTCCCTCTTCTCCTCTCCATCTCTTCTTCTTCTTTCTTTCTTTCTTCTTTTCCTTACACTTACAATATGTACGTCCTTTGAACACATTTTTGGTATCTATAATATTTTTGAGAAATGAAACACATCTTTTATTTGTGAGATACGATTCATGTCATTGATACCTGTGTATTTGTGATGTATCTGGAATACTTCAATAAAAACAGTTTAAACAAAACACCAAACACATGTGCAAAATGGGCTGGGCATAGCATTTCTACAGCATGGATCCGCAAAAAACGGATGACATACGGACATGTGTTCCGTATGCATTCCATTTTTTATACGGACCCATTGACTTGAACGGAGCCACCGAACGTGATTTACGGACAATAATAGGACCTAACTCAAAATGTTGCGGATTGGAAATACGGAAGAGGAATACATGCAAAGTACTTTCCATTTTTTTTGCGGACCCATTGAAATAAATTGTTCCGTATACAGACAGTATACGGAACGCAAAAAGACGGCCCGTATACGGAAAGCAAAAAAACGTTTGTGTGAGCGAGCCCTAATGTGTATGGCCGGCATTAGTGGTCAATGCTGCGGTCAGCAACGTGTCATACACTCAGGTAAAGCTTCAGTGGACAATACATATGTTCTTCCTCCTTTGTCTTTACGTAATTCTTGATTGCCTGCAGCTTGTTTATTATTCTGGTTGCTTGGCATTCAGGGGATTACCAGAAATTGAAGTACAGGACACTTTCCTTGTACCGCCACACCCTATCAGACCTGCGCACATATACTGGGGAGTCCCCATGATTCCCTGTGATTCTCATTGTTTAGCGGCAGTAAGGTGTACTATGTTTTACCTTCTGTTATTTTTATCATATAACAGTTTGTACTTTTTGTTACATAAGAGTAAATATGTACCTGATGTAATTGTTCCGGTTGCTTGTTTTTTGTTGCTTTTGCAAATGCTTACTTTACAGTGTGCAAATGGCACTTTTACAACAAACCAAAATGCATTGTTTTTACTGGGCTTTAAAAAGGTGTGATTGGCTCTTGACTTTATATTCTAAAGCCGCTATTAGACCACATGATGATCAGACAAATTATTGGGAACAAGCGTTCATAAGAGTAGTCGATCAGCTCATTTATTGGCTGATGGGCATTATAAGGCCCCATTCAGACGTCCGTAGTGTGTTGCGGATCCGCAACACACCATGCCGGCACTCCCCAAAGAGATGCCTATTCTTGTCCGCAGGCTGCGGACAAGAATAGGACATGCTCTATCTTTTGCGGAGCCGCGTCCGGATGTTTCGGGGCCGAAACCCGGAAGTTCGGAGCCGCGGCTCCACAAATGCCGAAGCGGAGAGCACATAGTGTGCTCTCCGCTTCACGTCCGGCCCCATTCACAATGAATGGGTCCGCATCCATTCCGCAGAATTACGGAATAGATGCGGACAAAATTGCGGACCGGTGAATGGGGCCTTACACTGGATGAAAGATACCCAATCATTGGCAGCACATCTGAATGAATAATTCCTCCCACATTCAGTTCGTATGGGCCTGTGTAAATAATCATTCAGTTTGTGTTGGCCTGTGCAAACGAGCGCCAATCGATCATCTATCGCCGCTCGCACTGCCCGAACATCGGGCACTGTAATAGTACCCTCCGTGGACATCATCTAAGCCATTTAACACATTAAAAGGTTTACTAGCTTCAGGGTGCGTCCTCACGATCCCATACCTTGAGGATTTTCCGATTTGAGATTACAGCATTTTACAATAGCAGCAAACTGCATGAGGTTCAAACAAATTTCATCCACAAACTGCATAAAAAATCTGTCTGGAATCTGCCCAGAGACTGACATGGTGCAAACTTTAAATCAGCAGCATGTCATTTTGTACTCATTCAATGCAGATTTCACCCTTTGAAATGCATATTGTGTGATCTGTGGCAAAACTGTAACAAATCTGACTGCCATTCCGAAAACCCACCTGCGCCGCGTTCTTTCTTCCTCCCATTCATTTGAATGGAGGCAGCGCTTTGTCTCTGGGAAGGAGCCAAGTTAGTTCATTGCTGTTTATATAGTTCTAGACTGATAGATAGTCAGCTGCTCGTTCAGTGATGGAGACCGCTGCATTTACATGCAGTGATCTCCTTCACAGTATGAGGACGAGGGATCACTATAGCTATCGCATGTCACATACAAGCTATAGCTATAGTGATCTGGGTAGCAGATCTCTGTTTAGACAGCATGATAATTGGTTTATCTGCACGAACAACAGGATCACCTCACCGTTTCGCTCGTTTATCAGCTGATCAGCAGCACATTTAGACGGGCAGATTGTCGGGAACAAGCGTTTGCAGGGACGTACGTTCCCAATAAGCTGCCCTATTATCGGGCAGTGTAAAACTTTACCAGCGTGTTGACCTTTGTCATGCTGCGTAAAGCACTGACAGAAATGCCATCATTCTTGCACAAGACCACAGTGCCAGTGCTTTAGTGTTCATTTTAAGTTTAAATACCAGTGAACAAAAAATAGAATTTTCCCAAATTTTTGTGCATTTAGTTGAATGAACAGTCAACAGAAGTAATTGGAGAAAAAGTGCTGAATGATATTGCTGCTTTTAATATTTATGTTGTTTTTGGTCTTTGTAGGAACTGCAGACATTTCTTAAATTTGTGGATTCTAAGCCGCCCTATGATATTGTAGTAGATGGACTGAATGTTGCCTATCTCTCCAGAACAAATCCACTTTCAACCCCTGTGAGTATTGACTAATTTACAGACCTGGATCATACTTGCTTAAAGAGGAGTATATGTCTGTACAACATACGGTAACATTTTTTATGTACTCAGGATAGCCATTCTTGTCTGTTCTTGTAGCAGTGATGATTGAACACCATGGGCGAAACTTCATTGTACAAGATCTGTGACTGAGAAGTGTCCTAGACATTGTAATATGTGTACTCATTGTAAATGACTATGTTAGCCTGTAAGGAGTTTCTTTTTGTATTTTACCGCCATTTGCTTCTACTTGTATATTACTGGAAACTCAACTAATGATACTTCCACCAGAAGCTGTGATATATACTATGTGGGCAAAAGTATTGGCACACCTACAGCAGCTTTTATGACATCTCTTTCTAAATCCGTAGGCATTATTTTGGGGTTGGTAGCCCCTTTGTAGCTAAAACAGCTTCCACACTTCTGGGAAGGATTTCTACAAGATTGTGAAATGTGTCTCTGGGAATTTTTGCCCATTCGTCCTGAAGAGCATTTGTGAGGTCAGACACGGATGTTGGACGAGAGGGCCTGTCTTGCAATCTCTTTTTTAGTTCATCCCAAAGGTGTCAGATAGGACAAAGGTCAGGGATCTGTGTGGACCAGTCAAGTTCTTCCACATCAGACTCACCCAAACATGCCTTTATGCACTGAGCTAACTGTAAAGTTTGGTGGAGGAGGGATAATGCTATAGGGTTGTTTTTCAGGGGTTGGCCTAGGATCCTTAGTTGTACTGAAGGGAAATCTTAATGCTTCAGCTTACCAAGACATTTTGGGCAATTGTAATCTTTCAACTTTGTGGGAACAGTTTGGGGAAGGTCCATTTCTGTTCCAACTAGGCTGTCTCCCTGTGCACAAAGCAAGGTCCACAAAGGCATGGTTTGGTAAATTTGGTGTAGAAGAACTTGACCCTTCCTGATCTAAACACCATTGAACACCTTTGGGATGCACTAAAATAGAGATTAAAGGGAGTCTGTCAGCATAATTTACCCCTTTTTAACAGTTCCCATAGCGCTGTAGCTGCAACACCGATCATTAAAACGGTACCTTTATATGCTTCAGTGGACATCTCAAACTGCCAAAAACGAACTTTTATTCATATGCAAATGAGGGCTTCCTGGTGCCCAGGGGCGGCTTCCACCACATTGGTGCTCAGGCAGCTCTGCCTCTTCGGCGCTTATCCCCGCCCAGCCTCTTCCTCCGCCCGGCCCTCTGCATTCTGTCCCCCTCAGCGAGATCCCACGCCTGCGCGCTGACTTCCTTGACCGGGGCATGCGCACTGCAATGCCCATTGCTGGCACGGGATCGCAGTAGCTTATGCGCATGCGCCGGCTAACGGCGCAATTTAGAATGGGTTGTCATATATTCTCCTGTAGGTGTAATGTGTACGTGTGCCAATACTTTTTCCATATAGTGTAACCTACCAGAGAGCACCATTCAGTTTTTGAATTTGTGGGGGTCCTGCTCACAGTCCCTCCACCAAGGTCATTTTTGAAACCTCAAACGTGGACTACTCCAGGAGTGACAAGCAACCTGACTAGTCCATCTGTGTAAATAGAGTTACCAATAAAATTCAATGACCTGTCAAGTGCCAAACTATCAACACATAGCCAGAAAAACAACATATAAAGTATGTCACCTAATTATTTAATATGGTAGGGAAGGGTGTGTAACTGAGCCATAGTTAATGCACATACTCAAAGGGGTTTTATGAAAAAAAACTTATGAGGATAGGTCATCAGTTAAAAAAATCTAAAAAAAAACATTTAAGCTATTAAGTAACCAGTGCAAATAAATACTTGAAAGAAATAGCAAATAGTATTATTTTTATGAGCATTCAAGACGAGTAACACATTCAGAACTGTTTGTCAAAGTAACAAATCTGATCCAGCTGGCATCTTGGAACGGGCTGGTAAAATAACTAAAGCCGGTCCCAGTTTGCTATAAACACTGTGCTAGTTTCTTCAGAGCATTAATCTGAAGTTCTTCGAATGAAGTAGATTTGTTTCTTTACTTCGTTCAGAATGAGAATAAGGTCTATAAAGGAGTTCCACAATTTGTTGGAAAATTTGCCCAAGGGAGGGAGATATTAACAAATAATAAAAGAACATATACCCACTGGTTATATCCTCCTACCCTGCCAGTGCTACCTCTCCAGTCTGTGCTTACTTGGCTGCAGCAGTGACATAACCATATTATTCCATGTTACTGCTGCAGCCATTCACTGGCCTCAGCGGTATCAGGCACAATAGCACTGAGGCAAGTTATTTTACTGCAGCAGTCACTTGGAGTATTCAGGTACATCATCACTGCAACATGTAATCACAGACCCGAGGTGTGGAAAAGAGCAGCAGCACTGAAGCATTGAGGGATTTAATCTGTGGGTATACTTTCTTTTATTGTTTTATAAAATCCTCCCCTCGCCTTGGGAAATTTTTCAATACAGCGGAAAACCCCTTTTAAGAAGAGAGATTTGCAGTGACTTGCTTTGATGTGTTGGACATGTTGAGCGTCCAATGATGGGCAGATGTTCTACTCAATGTGAGACACTTGCACGACCACCCAATGATCATAGCTCATAAGTCGATCAATTTGTAACTGGAAAGTATAATATAATCAGATGTGGTTATTTTTGTAGATCAGGAAATGTTTGCAGTGCTTGGACAGGTGTGCACTATTACTGAACGTGCATACCCTCAATCTGCATCAGTGATTTCATGTTATGTCTCTCTAGCAACAGACAGTGGCAGAGCCACATTCCAGCGGTTTGTACGTAAGCCTCTCTCTCTTTCGTGTGCACAGAGTGACGACACACGTCATAGGCTGGATGATTCTGTACAAAGGAGACCAACCCAGGTTTCCAAACCCTTAACAGAAAAGTCAGCAAAGGGAATCCCTGCACGCACTTCTCACGAGTTTCCCCATTATGCAACTATACATCCGAGTGAAACTGGTCACTTACCTATTGCATTGTTTATTAATTGTCCTATTGCTAAAAAAAACAAAAAAAAAAACACTCTTTTGTAGCACCAGTAAGAGAAGATTAGTGTGTTACTAATTTTGCAAGGATATATACGGTATATGTGTGTATATATATATATTGTGGGGAATTGCTCTGGTAGACAGGCTTGCGGACGCAGTATAGAGGCAAGGTATACAGTTCTCTGGGTAAAGCAGAAGTGTTTTATTCACACTCGGCAAAACAGAAACAGTCTTTAGTGCTTGTTCACACAAGGCAAAACAGAAACAGTCTTTAGTGCTTGTTCACACAAGGCAAAACAGAAACAGTCTTTAGTGCTTGTTCACACAAGGCAAAACACACGGCAAAAACATCAGTCCCACAGCAAGGTCACCTGAGTGGTCGGTGTTAGTTCACACCTGGCAGTTAGCTCGGCCACGCAAAGTTTCCACCAGCGGCTTCCAGGTAGACTGCACGCCTGTTTGCAGACTCTTGCTCTCAGCCCTGAGAGCTCCACAGCAACACCAGCAGCTTCCAGGATAATCACCTCCCACCTGCTGAGGTGGCTGCCTTTTTAAAGGCCCGTAAAGTCCGGCCTGGACCGTGGGGAATAGTCTCCCACCCAGCACTTGACTATTCCCAATAAGAGCCGGCCCGGATCGGCTTTGTAGCCATACTAAATATCAATGTGTCAAGCAGCACTAGCTGCTGCTGACACAAAAAAAAACGGCTCTTATCTCACCGAGGCCAGGAACCTCGGTGACACGTACCTTCCATCGACGACGGAACCTTGCGCCCTCTTACAATATATATATATATATATATATATATATACACACACATATATAGTGGTAAAGTGTATGGTAAAGTCCTGGAAGGGCTGTATATCCCACCCAGGTTCCTCAACTGTGTGAGATAAGTAAAATCCAGGAAGATGACCCTGGCTTCAGCAAACATAGTTGCTGGAACCATTTTTTGTTAAAGTTCAAGGGCTGGATTTTATTTTGACTGGGAAGGTAGGTTTGGTAGTGGGACCTCCCCAGTCCACCCCCATTCTAGGGCATGTTTCCCCTAGCCTAAGGGATCCCCAGGTGTAGTCCAGCTGAGATTGTTAGGGGGAAATAAAAGCACATCCCAGGCTGTCAGTCTGAGAAGGAGTTATGCCTGGAAAAAGCCTAGGAAGCTGGCTGCCTTTCTTGCTAAGGAAGCCTGATTCTCTGAGTGTGACCAGCGCTCAATAGGTGAGCTAAAAACGAATTTGTATTAGCTAGAGCCCAGACGGGCAGGAGCTTATTTTGTTTGGTTTATGTTTTAGTGATGCTGGAACCTCATCTTACCCAGTGAGCTATAACTGGGTTCACCTGTAATTGCCGAAGTGCCATAAAATAAAGCATTCTTTGGACTTTAATCCTGTTGTCTGCGACGAAATCTGTCTTTGCCTCCCTGCTTGAGAGAGCAATCACTTACAAAATATATATATCTATTGCAGGGTTGCAGGGTATGTTTTCCCACCCTTAAATATTAATTGACTCTGTCGCACCATGTAAAATATGAAGATGAAGTTTCTGATAATTTCAATTCCATTTTGTATATGTTCATTTAAATTTCATTTGAAGACCTGTAAATGCAGGTGCAAGGTAGTACTGTATTTTTCGCCATATAAGACGCACCTAGGTTTTAGAGGAGGACAATAAGAAAAAAATATTTTTCATTACACCTCAGGTCAGACCCCCAATGTTAATCAGACCTCAGCTGACAGCCCCAATCAGACCCCCAATGTTAATAAGACCACAATAAGACCTCAGCTCAGACCCCAATGTTAATGACCCCCAATCAGACCTCAGAAAAGAGCCCCAAGCCTTTCATCAGCCTCCATATCAGCCCCTATGCCTCTCATCACCCCCATTATTAGCCCTCATGCCTCTCATCAGCCCCCTTATCAGCCCTTATGCCTCTCATCACCCCTATTGCCTCAAATCAGCCCCCAGTCTCATGCCAGATAAAATAAATAAACCACTTGCCTCTCCTGCTCCCGGACACCGACACCGCTCTGTCTTCATCCTGCCTCCGGCTGTGCTGTGAACTGGCGTGCTGTCACAGAGCGTCCTCACACTGTGCGCAGCCACAGGACAGCCGAGGACCAGGAAGCAGTGAGTACAGAGCCTTCACCGCTTTCTGGTCCTCTGGTACTAATGAGCGCTTCCATAATTTAAGCCCTCCTTAGTATTCAGCCGATAAAATGCGTGGAAGGTAAGGCTTTGTCTACATATTTTCTCAAGGCTGTTTCGGGATTCTGACTTGCTGCCGACCTGGGAAATGGCCGCTCCAAGGTCTGGCTACGTTCCACTAGGTAATGGAGCTGTAACCTTTCAGGAAAGCAGTCAGACTCCTCGTGTAGGGACCTAATCTGTGTTTTCCCGAACGAGACTCCGACTGCTTTCACTGAGAGGGCTGTCAGATGATGTTAACTCTGTCGGTGATGTATGCACCTTCATTCTGGATGTAGTCAGGACTCCAGCTGATATAGTTGTGTATTATGTTCTTTATCTTTTGTATATAGATAAGTAAAAAAGAAGGATATTATATCGCCACATGTATATACTACTTACGGTATTATATTTAATAACTCATTTAAAGTGTAGCTGTAATTCAGGTAAGAGTCTTTATTTGAAAAGTATCCGAACCTGAAATCTAGCTCTTATCAGCAAAACACCATGCAAATCCTGAGAATACTTATGCATAATTTTAGTCTTATAAAATTGTGCCATGGTATTGTTCCATACTTGTCCAAGCGCCCCCTCGTGTTCTTTTGAATCCTTCTCAGATCGTCCACCTCATGTCCTGCCTCACATAGGCCAGTAGATTAGTCCCATGTACGAGATTATCTGCTGTTATGTAGGTCAACCTATAAAGTTGACTCTATAGATATATGTATGTACTTGCTGAACCCGCTGTTTTCCATCATATGCGTATAGAACCCTCTACACTTTACCTTTACAAAATGTATTCTTTTTTGGGGGGAAATTTTGTATGAGTTTATGTCTGTGCACTATAAGAAAAAGTTTTTTTTTAATAGTTTATGCCTGTCAGTTACCAAGGTATACAGGTAGAAGGATTGACAGTAATAACCCCTGAGAACTAGTTGTCTTTATGACTCTTCTTATGACTTAGGATTACACTTAGGATTAGGGTTATGGCTAAAATATTAATATGCCTGCCATTTCCTATTTGGTTTGCATCTTTCAGCTTTTTAAAGATTTTTTCATGTGGTTGTCTTGATTTATGTCATATGCAGCTTAGCTCAACCAAGTTCATATGTGGGACTATATGTGGTTTTGTCATTGCTTCAAAAATGCCAAAGTGACGGTGACCAAATGTTAAGGAAGCAGTTGTGGATCCACTCTGCTGCAGGGGAAGCACCAGGCTGCTACCTCTTGTTACGCACAGGGCACACCAGTGCGGAACACTGAAGGTTCAGAAAAACCATAGGCAGGAAACAAGCCAAGATCATGGTAGTCGGCGTGCAAGCAATTCTGTAAACAGTCCAAAGGTTAGGGCGGGCAGCACAGACAGAGATTGATACACAGGCGGGCAAACAAGACAATGACACACCTTTGCAGGAAACTAGCTAAACCTATTGCTCAGGCACGAGCACAAACAGGGGTCCAGCTTCACAAAATTCGTAGACTTTATTTAATCCTGTGCACGTTTAAAAACCATCAATAGCAGCATTGCATCATCGATGCGTTTTGGATCGCTCCAAATATGAATCCTTATTTATGATACTGACAGGGCAAATAATCTGTGGCTTTATAGTGATCCACTGAGAAAAAATCAGGTGGATCCAATTGCTCTGGCACCCTTCAGCAAAGAAAGGGGCCTTAAATACCCTGAGATGACCAGCCATAGACTGGGGAAGATTAAGGATCAAGAAGGATCATGTGTGCCATAGTGCAGTGAAAGGCAGGGCAGACCTCAGCCTGTGTGGAGTGCACAGAGCAGCAAGGGAGAGCAGGTGAGCGCTTGGCAGCCATACCCTCTAGAAGGAGTAAGATGACAGGCACAGGCTGCCGGTATAACACTAAATAAAAAGGACATAAAGAGCATAGAGAATCAGTGGGGGAGATTTATCAGTGTGGTGTAAAGTAGAACTGGCTTAGTTGCCCATAGCAACCAATCAGATTCCACCTTTCATTTTCCAAAGGAGCTGTGAAAAATGAAAGGTGGGGCTTCCGGTTCCGGCGCGCACATGTAAGGAGGCAAGGAAGGAGAGCTTCGTCTCCCCGGATTATAGCAGCGGGTGTAGCCTAGACCTGGGGTTTAATAACCCCAATCATTTATCTCCTTTAGACATCGGTAGGTCCATCGCGAGACATATCCGCGCAGCTGAAGGGCAAGGTGGCGAACGCTAAAAGGAGAGCGACACGATCCTTATCCCAACCCCCTCCACCGCCTGAAGCGCGTGAGTCTCAGATTTGTCAGATGGACAATACACAGCAAAACGCTGGGATTGAATCATCGTCTAAAGAAATGGCTATAGAAGTGGCTAAACTACTGGCCCCTGACATAAAAGCTACCCTGGAAGCCACAATTGCAACTACTTTGCAGCAACTGCAAGCGGCGGTGGCCCAGAATACAACACAAGTACAGGAGCTAGAGCAGCGAATGGGGATCATGGAAGACGATCTAGAAAAGGCGCATACTCAAATCAGAGAGGTGATACGCTCCAATAAGGCGCTGAGAGATAAGGTCGAGGACCTAGAAAATCGGTCCCGCAGAAGCAATCTGCGAGTCCTAGGGCTACCGGAAAACATCCCGGTTCATCAACTAGCCCAAATCTGCGCAGACGAGCTGCCGCAAGCGCTGGGACTCCAGTCCTCAGCAACGGTGGAGAGAGCACATAGAATAGGCCCACGAGAGCAGAGTGGATACGTTCCTCACACTGACAGATGCAGTGGAAGCACTAGACGACTGTGATTCTTCAAAAGGCTCCAGCATGGGGACACCAAATAGAGGAGGATCATCACCAAGAGGAGGCCATATTGGAAACAGTCGCGGCGCACGATCCACTGCGACTTCACCAGCCTCGCCAGGACGTTGGCGAGACCCTGCGTCTAGTCCGGAATGGGGATAATCGCAGAAATCCGCGTGAGAGACATGCCTGATTGAGAATGCAGAAAAACCTATCTTTGTGGGTATACTACAATTGACGCTGATTGTGTAAGATGATGTGGCAGTTGTTGTGTATTGAGCTCAGAATTTAAGGGGTGAGGGACACAGGAATGTGAAACATATTTTGTTCTTTATTATCCAGGGGAAAGGCGAGCGTTGACAAATTACAATGTTTAAGTGGATGGACTCTAGGCAGAGGATTAGCAGCTGTCCAGCCCAGGTCGGTGCGAAAAAAGTGAAGTCCATACAAAGATTTTGCTGGCTGCTTGCTCCCATGTTTTCTTATGGGACACAAAGTTATGTGTTTACAGTTTACTTGTTGGGCAGGGGGGAAAAGTTTTATATGTTTTATCATGTAATGATCCATAGACACACCGACGGGCAGAAAGCACCACCGCATGACAGGAGGCGGCCTCCCACCGGGAAACTTCTCCCGGTATCATGTAACCAGCCTAATTTATGAAACTTATTACATAGAATGTAAAAGGATTAAGGTACGGTCAAAAGAGGATAATGGTACTAAGGCATCTCCTTGATCCAGGAGACGCACCTGGGGAGGCTGATTTCTGGCGCATGCAGCGAATGTGGGTGGGCCAAGTTTATGGTTAGCCTTCCGACGGTAGGAAGGCGGGAGTCCTTATTCTTATACATAAAAAGCTTAGATGTAAAGTCTTATCTATAGGAAATGATGATTGTGGGAGACTATTGAGACTTAACTTAGATACAGATGCTGGTAAATTAACGCTGTTTAGTATTTATGGTCCCAATTCCACACAGGCCAGCTTCTTTTCCAACCTGGAATTGAAGGTCCTGCAGGAGGGACAGGGTGGAATAGTGGTAATGGGAGATTTAAACGCAGTCCACAATATCCAGGAAGACTGCAAAAGAACAGTTGACACAGGCTTCCAGATGCGAAACACTCCCGTGCACAGATTGACTCTAAAACCCTTTTTGCAGTCCACACATCTGATAGATGTGTGGAGACACTTAAATCCGACTGAACGGGAATTTACACATTTCTCCTGCGCCCACCAGTCTTGGTCTAGACTAGACTATGCACTGGTCTCACCACAGCTGCTAGGGAAGGTTCAGGGGTCAGAGATAATGGACATGCTAATATCTGACCATGCTCCAGTATCCCTGATTTTGTTGGAAAGTATACCGAGGGGGACAGATTATATATGGCGTATGCCTAGCTACCTAGCCACGGACAAGGACTTTATCCTCCAACTAAAAGGTTGGTGGTGGGAATTTGCAGACAAAAATGTGGAGCATTGAGATAATCATTCCCTATTCTGGGACACGGCCAAGGCGGTTATTAGGGGACGTATCATCTCGTACACTGCAGCAAAAAAGAAAAACCTGGCCCACAGTCTAAATTCAGCTACAGACGAAGTACGTAACAGGTACACAACTTTCTTGGCAAACCCGACTGAGCTACATAAGATTCAATGGGTTACTGCTAAACATAACTATGATTATTATCTTGAGCAGAAAACAAAACTGTTTATGGATCATAAGACGGCACACTTGTTTAAATTTGGCAATAAGGCAGGGAGGATGTTGGCGAACCTGGCCAAACCATATGTACCCAGCTCAAATATCAGGCGAATCGTGAATGCTTCGGGAGATAGGATTATAAATCCGAAGGAAATAGTTTTATGCTACTCTATACAGCCAGACTGATTATGATCATGATAAGGATGAGGAACCCCTGTCAAAGACCTTACTTCCACGTCTCACGGAGGAAATGCACTCGCATCTTAATATGCAGATCTCGGGGGAGAAAGTCAAAACCACTATAAAGTCATTAAAAAACGGGAAAGCGCCAGGCCCAGCGGACTTTTATAAAAGCGTGTTGGAAAAGGTTGCTCCCTTTTTAACGACACTGTTTAATAGCTGCCTGGGAGGCCAGGACATTATGCCATCGGGTAACATGGCTCATATTAAACTCATCCCCAAACCGGGTAAAGACACTGAACAGCCAGCTTCATACAGGCCAATCTCGTTGATTCATCAAGACCTTAAGATACTGACTAAATTACTGACCAATAGATTGGCACAGTAAATGCCAAACCTTATAGGATCCCACCAAGTAGGGTTCATAAAGGGGAGGGCTGCAGTGGCAAATATTAGGTCGGTATTGGTAGCACAAGATTATATCCAGCACAGTAACCACAGGGGGGCGGCCCTGCCTTGCTGTCTGTCGACGCAGAAAAGGCTTTCGATACTGTGAATTGGAAGTGATTATGGAGGACCCTGGAAGCCTTCGGAATAGAGGGCCCCTTTAGGTACCTTCTGGAGAATATCTCTAAAAATCCGCAGGCGCAGGTCAGTACACCGAGCTTTCTGTCGGGACCTTTCCAGCTTGGCAGGGGCACGAGGCAGGGCTGCCCTTTGTCCCCCCTTCTTTTCAACCTGGCCCTAGAACCACTTGTCCAATACCTGGTCCAGTCTGATACTTTCTCGGAGAGAACTGAAACTGTTTTGCTGATGACATACTGGTATTTATAGACTCTCCGAATCTACATCCCCGAAGGATCCTAGATACACTTGAGTATTTTGGAGCGACAACTGGCTATAAAATAAATGTAAGCAAGAGCCAACTACTTTATCTGACCAATCATGGGCGTCAATCCCCATCCCAACAGGAGTTATACGGAGTAGAGGTAGTACCACACTATTTAACTTATTTAGGTATTAAGATTGGCAGACACCCGTCGCCCGACGCTCTGAGAGAAGGACGCTCGCTTCATCAGCACTTCCACAGTGTGCCTGCGCCGATGACGTCACCTCTGCACCCGGAAGAGAAGTCGGCGCAGGCGCACTGTGGAAGTGCTGATGAAGCGAGCGTCCTTCTCTGAGCGCCTGTGCCGAATGAAGACCCGTTGAAGACAGGATTTGAAATGCAGACAGGGCCAGCCGGAGGAGGCGAGCGCTCGCTGGCCCTGTCAATCAACCGGAGGAGGGGGCGTTTTTTGGAAAGGAGGATGCGGCAGCTACCAACAAGTAACCGCCCTACTTGCTGGTAGCGAAGTAATTAACATATTATAAAAGTGCGATTTTTAAAGAAACTAAGCCACAGAAAAAGGTAAGAGCACTATATATTGAAAAATTGCACAATAAGGATTTTAATAAGCCCAAAAATGAAAAATGACTTTTGGGGGGTGACAGAAGCCCTTTAATCAGGAAAATTGAGGTGGAATTGGATAAGTGGTCTAAATTACCCCTCTCACTTTTCGGCAGGGTTCACCTTCTGAAGATGGTAAGCTTCGCAAGATTGCTCTACCCTATCCAGACTATACCTCTTCTGATAACGCACATAGACATCACCAGACTTCAGAGAGCATTTGTACGTTTTCTATGGCAAGGAAAGCGCGCTCGGATTGCATACAACAAACTTTGCCTAACAAAATGGGAGGGAGGACTTCAATTACCGTCCATTAGAAGGTACAACTTAGCTTCTCTGTTTAGGCATGCTAGAGATTGGCTGAGAGGAACATCACATTTCTCTAATACTCCTTTAGAAAATGAACTAGTGGCCCCTTGGGCTTAGTGGCAATCTTGCACACTAGGGTCAGAGATCTCCCTACACCGCTTAAGCATTATGTGGTTTTAAGAGATACTTTAGCTGCTTGGAGAAGCTTGCGTAAAATGAATAAATTGCCTATGTATATAACTTCTCATATGCCACTGTGGACCCTCCCAGCCTTCCCAGAAGGCAGACAATCAAGCCTGTTCCAGCTATGGAGGGGCAGGGGAATATTTACAGTAAAGCACTTGCTAAGCGATGAGGGTACTGAACTCCTCACATGGTCTGACGTCCAATCCAAATTCCAGATTCCGGCCTCCCATTTCTTACCATATAAACAAGTACACTCCTGTTGTGTGGCTCAGTCCGCAAAAATGGATGAGCCTGAACGGCTGATTTGGTTCGAAGCTTTGGTAGGAACTCAAGACTTTTCATTGTCTGACCTCTATAGAAAAGTACAAAACATTTTATCTACCCCATTGGGCGATGCTGTGTATAAGAGGTGGGAGGAGGAATTGGAAGAGGAATCAGTGACGCCTAAATTGAGAGAAGGGATGGAAAGGGTTCGGCAGGCGATAGCCAGCGAAACATGGAGAGAAATGCATTATAGGATTTTACATAAAGCAACATATGCTTTTGATCTACCTTATAGGGATGCTCCGGCACACCACTTGAGATGTGTCCTAAATGTTTACAGCAGAGAGCTAATTTGTTGCATGGCCTGTAGAACTGCCCTAGTCTGAAATCACTGTGGGAGGAAACTATTGCATATATTCAGCAAGTTGGGGGGATAAAACCCCATCTTACGCCTATACACTGTATTTTTCATTATATTCCATTAGATGGAAAAGGAGAAATATCTCAACCCACTCAAATTAAAGGAATACACTTATTCCTCTTGGCGGTGAAAAAGACTATACTTAGACATTGGATATATCCCACTGTTCCCACATTGCATGAAGCGGTAGGAAGTGCCCAGTAGAGCTGCCCCAATCCATTGCAGCATTTAGGAGAAATTTGGATTTTTTTTTTAAATATTCAGATTAGGTGTTAAGTGCACCAAGGGTGGACCCTGGTCATTTGGTGCACCCTAACTCCTCTGCACTGATTCAGGCTCCTATCCCTGTTAATTTACGTGGTTGTTTTATCTGGAACTTTGATTACGTATCGCTAGGATATGCAGTCAGATAGTTGCGGGTACCACTTCTGAGACCCACACCTATCTCTAAAACGATCCCCCAAAAGTGAAGGAACGCGCACTGCAATGCATGGGCACCGGCAGTGTGCCCGCCGTTTGCACATCCAGACCCATTCACTTGAATGGGTCCGGGATCTGCAAAAATCAGTCCACACCGGAAAAAAAATAGATCATGTATTTTTTTGCGGTGCGGCGGCACAGACCGAAATCACACGGGAGCTCTCTGTAGTGCTTCAAGGGGCTTCCACTCCATATCTTGCTGATTGAGGACCCATTGAAGTGAAAGATCGGCATCCGTGATACGGAGCGCACACAGCCAGTGCCCGTATATTGCGGACCTGCTGATTGCAGGCCGCAATACGGCCCTAAGTGATATCTATTATTGTAATCCTGTCTGTGATAATAGTGAGATGGCTGCTGAGAATATCTCTAAAGAACAGGAAATATCAGCCTATTATTAGTGGCCTAGTGTGAAAACCACAAGATTTCAGGATTTTTTTTTTAAAGAGATAGTGACATGGAAAATAGTAGTAATCGCCAACAGTGATACAGTATAATTAACATAAAAGCTTGGTTTAAACAATAGGTAATTTTTCGATAACACATTTGCTTGAAATAGATACAAAACCAAAGAAGCTGGTCCTATAAGGAAACTGTGACACCAGACTTTGTTTGAAACCAGTGATTCTTATACTTGTTATGTTCAGGTATAGTATTGAGGTCAGAAAGCCCCTTGAATAACAGCAGTTGTATCAGATCGGTTTAGGTTCGCCACAGTGAAATTCCCCTCCTGACACAGAACCTGATCAGCAAAACACGTGCCCACAAAAGCCTCTTTTCAGCATTGTCCTGACAGTGAGCACTCGCTGAGTATATTCTAGCTGTGTCATGTGTTGTTGCCTGTCATTTTCTGACATGTTCATTATTTTACAGCATGTGCGCTGTAAATGATTCAGCTTCTACGATGATATATGGTACATATAGTGCCTTGTGGAAGTATTCAACCCTTCAAAACAGATTTGTCTGGAATAAAAGGACATTAAAGCTGAAATCGCACACAGCATTTTGTGTGTTTGTTTTTGCTGCTGTGTTTAAAGGCTTCTTTTTTTGGTTTCAAATACTAGTTCGGTCCTTAAAGGAGCCGTCTCACTTCAGCAAATGGCATTTATCATGTAGATGCAGTTAATACAAGGCACTTACTAATGTATTCTGATTGTCCATATTGCTTCCTTTGCTGGCTGGATTCATTTTTCCATCACATTATATACTGCTAGTATGCTAAGGTTACGGCCACCGCTGCAGCGCAGATACAAGGTGGCCAGGATGGGAGCTGCTGCTAATGCGTGCCTATACATATTCCCGACCGCCAGAGAGGCCGGTGCTTTTTCCTATAGCGTCCAAGCACGACCGCGACCCGGAAGCACGCGGAAGTGCTTCCGGGTCCGTGCCTCTACACTGCAGAAGATAGGACATGTTCCATCTTCAGCCGTATCTTGCGGATCGCGAACCCATTGAAGTCAATCGGTCCGCACTGCGATGTGGAGTTCACACGGTTGGTGACCGTGTTTTGAGGAATCTCAGTTTGCAGTCCAGAAAACAGGCATGGATGTCCCACAGCCGAGTGAATATGGCCTTAATCGGCAGGCCCCAACACGATTTTTGTGTACAGTAGGTAAAAAGGGACATGGTTTTATATATAAGCACTCTACCTCTTAGGATAGTGTAGGAAAACTGCAGATGGTAAATTTAAATGTTAAAGGCTGTGTACAGCTTCGGAGGCAATTTTTGTTTATGATTGCATTTCACTCATTTTTTTTTATTTTCAATTGTCCTTTATTAAAAATATTGAACTTTTCTGTCACAAACTGTTAACTGGTACTTTCACTTTGAGCCGGTCAGCTATTAACTAGAGATGAGCGAATTCCGTCATAATAGAAGTCTATGGGCTGCAAAACAGATCCGTCCAGTTTCCATTATGCAGGAGAGGACTCAGGATCAGGAGAGGACTGCCCTGCATAACAGAAACGGAACGGATCTGTTTTTCAGCCCATAGACTTCTATTATGACGGAATGCCTCTAAAGGCATTCTGTCATATAATTGCGTTATGGTCAGTGGTAACGGAGTCCATAACGCAATTCAACTTTTACCAGTAAACGATGCGTGAACAAAATATGAAATTCGCTCATCTCCACTAATAACCCTTATCTCTAAACTACTAATATGTCATAAACACTTATTTAAGCCATATTCTTATCAATAAAAACTGAGCTATAATGAGTGATTATAATATCAGAGAGCAGAGATCAGGAGCCCGTCAGCTCCCCAACTGACGGGAAAGACAGAAAATCCACAGGCACAATTGAAAAAAAGATTTTTAGCTCAAAATAAGTACAATGCAATAATAAGAAATAAAATTGCCCTCAGTTGTGTACTGCCTGCTGTCCTCAGCTCACCGCGCCTGTGCCGAATACAGAGCGGCGGCGCAGGATTTAGCAGGGAGACAGTGCCGGAGGCAGGAGAGGATCGCTGCCCGGCACTGTCAATCAAAGAAAGAAGGGGCGTTCCTCTGCCAGGTTGCCGCACGGAGCCGCTAGGAGCAGGGCAACGCCCCCCTGCTCCTAGAGGCTAATTTACATATTATAAAAAGACGTTTTTTAGCCTAAATATACATCGTATTTTTATAAAAAAGACATTATCAAGCTGCTCTGACATTAGCACATAGCTAATGTCAGACAGCTTATAATGTGTAAACCTGATGACAGAAACCCTTTAATATATTTCTCCAGACGTTTTTTCCTGTGGTCCATATGGGTGCTCAAACCATATCTCTGAATGCTGATAACATTCTGATTAAAAAGAAAATGGCCGAAAAACTTAATAAATATGAGTTCCATTGAGTGTAACTAAATCCCTACCTTCTTAGTGACTCTGATCTGTAAATATGGTGTTTAGTTCATACGGAAAAATGGCATAAATCAACCCCATAATCTATGCAAAAACATGAGTTACTGTCTGTATTCTAGCCCAAAACTATATTGAGAATTCAGGTGGTTGTCGTTGAGAACAGATGGTAAACTTTTTGTCAATCTTGGGCCTCATTCCCAAGACAGCATTTGTGCTCTGAATTTTCTGCGGATCGGATGTGGACCCATTCATTTCCATGGGGCCATAAAAAAAAAAAAGATCCTTATGTCCATTCCGTGGCCCCGCAAAAATATAAAACCTCCTCTATTCTTGTCTGTTTCACTGACAAGAATAGGCATTGTTACAATGAATCTGCAAGAAAAACAAAAACGATGCAACGCAGATGTCATCCGTGTTTTTTGCAGATTCATGTTTTGTGGCCCGGATCTGCTCGTGTGAATGCACACTCACCCAAATAATGCTTAGAGCAGTTTGTTTTTACCACATGCCTGGAGTAAAGATTTTTTTGGTGACCCAGAATACAGAACACCAGACCAAGGTCTGTGCAGTCAACAAGGAATGATGCTAGTTATAAGTTCTAAAGCTATTGTAGGCTGTAAGTCAGGACCCGGTAAGTACCGGACAGTTGCTTAATTTTTCATATAGATGCAAAATGGTGTTCCATCTCCTGCGAAGGTACTTCCGAAAACAGCGGAGCCACCAGGAGGTGTGCTCTCCTTTCATGGCGGGGCTCGTTCTACGGATAGGAGCAGGTCCCAGAGGTGGAGCCCACACCTACCAAACATTTATGGCATATCCTATTGATATGCCATAGATGTTCCTGATGGAAGTACTTCTTCAAAGGGACTGTCTGAAATAATTAAAAATCTTGTTGACATGACTTTTCTATTGTCCATTGAGAACCATTTAACAGATATGCTAAAAACATGTACAACACAAGGCATTTGCATCTGCATTTACATAGACTTGCTAAAATCCATTGCTGTTTTTTTTTTTTTTTTTTTCCAGCAATAAAATCTATTTAAAACCGGTGCAAATGATTGCCCCTCTGTTGGTATATTTTTCTAGCATGCATGCCTGTCAAATGGATGATAGAAACGTCATGTGAACATAGCCTCAAAAGGCTTGTCCGAGATTTTTAATTCTCTTGGACGGTCGCTTTAAATGAGTATTTCCATCTGGCACATTTATGTCATATTGTTAGGATATGCCGTAAGTGTCTGATAGGTGCGGACTCCTAACTCTGGGACCCACTCTTTTCTGAAGGACAGAGCGTCACTGTCAAAAGAGAGCCTGCCTCTCACTGGTTTGGCTGTTTTTGGAAGTCCCATCACAGTAGATTGAGAGGTAGTCACACAAGTGCGTGTCCTCTCCATTCACTGCTATGGGACTTCCAAAGATAGCCAAGTGCACTCACTCTGTTTCTTTTCAGATTTCCCAACGGTAACTAGAGGGGGCGCTATGCACCCTTGCTTCTCCGCCTTCCTCTGCCAGCCACTTCCTTTACTTCTTGATTGATAGGGCAAGGTCCTTCAGATATCCCATAGCAGGGAATAGAGGGGGCGCTGTGCACCCTCGCTTCTACACCTTCCTCCCTTTTTTTACTTCTTGATTAACAGGGCCAGGTTCTTCCTCAGTCTTCTCACTTGGCCCTGTCAATAAAGAAGAAGAAGGATGGGCTTGCAAAGGAAGGTGAAGAAGTAAGGGTGCACAGAGTGGCTTGGATACGCCCTCGGTGCACTTAACTGCTCAAGCTTTCTTTCCATTTTTTATTTTCCAAACAAGGTCACCTTTTCTCCCAGACAGCGTTGACGCATGAGACTGTAAATAATTAAATATTAAAATGTATTGTCTTCTAGATCATGTTCAGATGTCTCTATAAGTGTGTTCTGGAATATAAAGCTGTGTGGCAATGATAGATGGTCATCTGACTGACATGAGCTGTCTGCTTCCTGCCACCCGGCAGACAGGACCTATTTTTATACCGCGCTCCTGCCATCTTACAGACTTTCACCCTTAACAATTTTTAGGTGGTTTCCCACACTCCGCTTAATGATAGATTTTTGTGTTTATATCAAAAGCAATTAACGGAAAAGGTTATCCAGTTCACAAAGTATGAATAAGCCAGAGGATAGGTCATCAGTTCAAAAACCTCAGAAAACCTTCTTAAATATATACGAGAGGGGTCCACATAGGGTCTGAATCCCTGTAACAGTCATACAGAAGAGAGATTGTATGCTTTGGGTCTTCATTTTGAGTGCAAAGGGTCAAATCCAATGAGAGAAAAACAAGGAACGGGACACCGTATCCACGGGAAGAAAACTTGATCTGGTTGTGTGTGTACCAAGTATACCAGTGGAGGGAAAGAACTCCCTTCAGCACTTCTGTCTTGTCCTCGTCGTCTTTTATGTGACTGAAGCGGCAGATGATGATGATACTGCACATCAAGTAATGACACGAAAAACTGTATTAAAGGGGTTGTCCCACGAAAAATATTCTACAGTTTGCAAACCGTCACCTGGATCTGAATACTTTTGTCCTTGCGTGTAATTAAAAAAAATTTCACGGCCACTGAGTTATTCAATAAAATGTATCTGTATAGCGCCACCCTCTGTTTGCTCACTGAAATGGCTGCACATGCTCAGTTTTTGGGATGCCGGTTAATAGTAAATTAACAACTATAGCTATTGGATCTTTGAAAGGGGATTTATTAACAGTATAGAAAATTAAGCAATAATGAATATCTAACTAAGGGACAGGAACCTAGGTAGCATACAGCTAAGGGTTAGGGAAGGCTATCTGTGTGCATATACTGTATATCAAAATGAACTCACAATCATGCCCACAACTCCACCCATTACTCCGGTATCCTCCAGCCTTCTTCGTGACTCCCTTCCATTCAGTTTCCAGTAACACAATGAGGGTGTCCTTGTTGTAATGGTCTTCATCTTCCTGTGGATGGTGCTCTTGTACATAGAATACGTTTTGTAGGTAGCCTCTGCTACCTCACGGCCATAATCTCTAAATGTTTGCTGATATCACAAGGACAGTTTCTACACCCTTCCAAACAATAGCTGTCCATTTCAATCACAGGTGTGCCCTCCATTTGTATCACAGATGGAGACAGTATTCCCCAAATGCTTGTTGACACCACAAGAACACACCCCTTCCGAACAATAGTTGTCCATTCCAAGCACAGATGTGCGTCCATTAGCAGAAACCTCCTTCACCACAGGGGTTTCTTTCTATGGCTTTCACAGGGTGTACATCAAAGGCAAACAAGATCATCCTGTCGATAACCAAATACCACTTGGAACAGGCTTCTGGTCATAGTTCAATAACTGAGTTGTATATGTATACTGTATATTGCATTTCTGATATTATTGTGAATGTTGTCCATGTTAGCTTCCTACAATGGGCACCTATGGCTATTGTAGTGGCTCTATTACAGGCAAAAAAAACTATTTTGTAATTGGGTTTTCAGTAGAAATTTTTCACTATTTTTCTCCTGTAACTTGCATGTATTACAAGACGAAGCAAGCTGCTTGATCCCATTCTCTGTTCTCTGCCCATTCCATGGACTGATGATCATGTAAGACAGGGGTACCCAATCTTTTTTTGGTCTGAGGCCGCATTGTTTGTTTTCATGGGGCCGCAATTGAACTTTTACCATAGCATGTTCTACATGAAAGAGTGTCGGAGCTGCAGGCTGCCATTAACCAAACAGTTTTCCACATCCAGGTTGTGAGTGCAACTTCACCTCCATACCAGGTAATTACTTGGTGTTTTTTAAAATATAATCTTGGTTGGAGATCGAACCTTTAGAGAGCCTGTCTGGCAGAATGAGCAGAGAATAGGGCTGAGCAGCTTGCTATGTATTGAATCACATGCAAGCTGCAGGAGCAATATGGTGCAACATTTTTAATAAATCAGTAAACAATTGCAAAGTGATCTTTAGCCCAAAAAACAATACAATAACGAATGATCCAAAGGTGTCCAGAGCCATTAGATGCAGTACAGGTTGCTACCTAGCACAAGTGTGCATATAGGTTTTGTCATTTAAGCTAAATATTTCTGATAAAGTAAAATTGTATCTATCATTTCAGGTGACTTTTCAGAATAAGCTGTCATGGGTGTGTATGCGAGGAATTAGACTATATCTGATTCTGCTCCCTTTTCTGTCAGTACCACACCCTCATAAGCAGCATTAGTATGGAGGAAATTATATACAGCATCATTAGATTGTGAGCCCCATTGGGAACAGCTTGATGCTTCTGCCTGTAAAGCGCTGCGGAATATGTCAGCGCTAAATAAGGGAGTATAAATTATTTTTTTTTAAATCAGTACTGAGCAGTGTAGCTGTAAATTCAGCACTGGGGTGAGGTGGAAAACTTACTAGAAGTTTTAGCACTATTTGCCTCTCAGCCTCTGTCTTTCTCACTGCAGCACCCGCTCTACTCTCTGTAAACTCTTATGGGCTGCAGCTTTAACCTGATCTCTCAGTAAGCAGCTAACCTGTCTTCATTGAAGACTGATTTTAACTGTGAATTGGGAGTGAGTGAGCAGTGCCGGACATGGATGATGAGAAGATGGTTCTGTTAACTGGAGAAAGAGGCATTTATTTTTGCTTATACTTTTGACTTGATGAAAAAAAAAAAAAGATTATTGGACTCGTAATGCCAAGTAATTCTTCACCCTACTGTGTACTTTGAGTACATCCATTGTGGAGCTATATGAGTCAATGGCAGATATATGCCACTGCTTTACATTGCTGTAGCTTTGTTCTAAGAAGAATATGACCAACTCCTTTTTATAGGGGTTCTGTAGAAAAGCTTTGAAAATGGTTGCTTACAAACTATCCTAGAATGTGAATAGGACGGGTGGATTCCAGTTGCCAAGTTGCATGGGGGGACGAGGGGTTGACTTCATTACATGGCACTCTGTACAGTACAGTGGTGAATGACTGCTTAGCCGGGCCGCATATCTCTCACACCGGTCATCTTCATTACTATCCGTCTTAGAGCATGACCTCTCTTCTATAATGGTAATGATGTTTTATTAGCATTCTAGAATGGGTTGCTAGTGACCCTTTTATAGCATTACCAGAGAATCCATTTAAGGAAAAAATTGGCACATTACCTATTTATAGTTTCCACAATGTATTTATTATAATTTCAGAAAACGAATGTAAATATTACAGAATAATCATGCCAGCATAGGTACAGAGATGTATACGTCCAGTAATTATTTCACAGTAAAATGGCACCTCAAGTTTGTAAGAGCAGTGAATAATGCAACTTAAGAAAAAAAGAGCCAGAATTTAAATGGGTTTTAACCTAATGAAACTTTTTTGTTAAAATAAAAAGAAAGGTAAGCCGGGTTGTGGCCACCATGATTCTGTCTAGCATATTCAGAGTAATATGGAACAAGACCACTTTGACATTTCTAGATCTTAGCGGAGGAAATCCTGTGGAAGTCCCCTTTTCTTTGGCCAATTGCTCCTCCTAAATGTACTAAAAATGTTAAAAGACAAAAATAGCTATGTTGCTTTCTATTCACCTCATCACTTTATTACCACACTTCAATAGAAACTGTAACTGGCAATTTTAGGGAAACTGAAGCAGAGTATCCAGAATTTAAATTATTATATCAGATGTCTTTTTCCTGAATAATAAAAATGATATTCAGCCGAATATGTCTGGGCTGCTGAGATGTTCTAAAGTTGTTATTTATTGGGGAATACCAGTATGTACTGAATAAGACACGTGGAGGGCTGGAGGTTATGTATCTGTTTATTCTATTCTCTATTTCATCATGTCTTCCAGCTCCTGACTGTAGTGTCCTGTCTGGCAGCAAGGAGCAAAAGGATCCTGGTCCTCGGCAGGAAGCACATGTTAGTCAACTCCAAAAAATGGCTAAAAGAGGACATTCGGCGCTTGCAGGAGCTTGCAGACTGTTTTTTCCTTGACAACATGTGAGAACAATTTTGTTTGTTTTACCACCCAACTAGTTGAGGAAGTGATGATTTGCATACAATTTCTTTTTTTTAAGTTTTCTTTTTTTTCCCTCTAAGTCACAAGCTTAACAATTGTTAATGGTTTATAACTATCTCAAAAAAGGTGGTTGTGTGATCCACGGCAACCTGAGACTTGCTTGGCTTTTTTAAGCTGCACTGGAAAGGTTAAAGCCTATGACCACCTTTAATATTCTGGAGCCCCACACAAAATATAGAATATGTTCTATTCTTGTCCATTTTGTGGACACAAATAGGACATTTCTACAGGAGGTGAAAAAAAATAGGAATGCACATGGCCAGTATCTGTGTTTTGCATATCCGCGGTTTGCGGACCACAAGACACATATGGTCGGTAGAAAACTAAAAGTTATGGATTGCAGAATATTACAACACAAAGTAATTTTATTTAAAAAAAAAAGATCTTTTAGAATTTTCAACAATAGTAAACATAAGAAAAACCTAATTGGGTATCCCCATAATCGTACTGACCCACAGTATAAAGTTACCACGTCATTTTTAACATTCTGTGAATATCGAAAACAAATAATGGCACAATTGAGCTGTTTTTCTCAGTCACCCCAAAAGTGTTTTTAAAGTTATACATTACAGGTACAGGCACCTGAAAATGGTGGCATTCAAAAATATAACTCGGCCCACATAAATCAAGCCCTCATATGACTTGCATTTACATTTTCCGGTATTGAGATCCAGATCTCAATCCCGGAGAAAAACGCTTCCGTTTTATCCCCATTCATTGTCAATAGGAGCAAAACTGAACTGAACAAAACAGAATGCTCCAAAATGCATTCCATTTCATTTGGTTGCATTCCCATACCGGAGAGCAAACTGTATCAAGCTGTGGTTTTCTTTCCGTCATGGGATGCAGAGCAAAACGGATCTGGCATGACGCACAATAGAAAACGGATCTGTCCCCCATTGACTTTCAATGGTGTTCATGACAGATCCGTCATTGCTATGTTAAAGATAATATAAACCGGATCTGTTCATAACAGATGCAGATGGTTGTATTATCAGTAACGGAATCGTTTTTTGCTCATCCCTGCTGGATCAGTCAAAAAATGCAAATGTGAAAGTAGCCTAAATTGATGAAAAAAAAAAAAGTTCTGACTTTTGATATGTGGAGATGAAAAAAAAGATTGCTAGAGTCTGAAATGCGTTGTCCATCTTCTACCACAGTTTTATCTTGGCCCTGGACAGTGCTGTGCCTAATTTACAAAAATGCACTCATCTGCTCCTCGCCATTCTGTTCCAGGGTCCGGTTTGGTTCCTTTCAATCACTGGCATGTAAATTGCCGGACATGGACATGTGTGCCACTGTGGCCAATCACTGGCCGCAGAGGTGATGTGCTCCCAAGTGCCACGTGACCCAGCAGTGACATACCGCTGGGGGGCACATAACCGCTGAGGCCATGGTGGCACATGTGATCCGGTCCAGAGGTTTATACGCCAGACCGTTGGCATTGTTACAGAGCAGCAGGGAGCAGTTGAGTGACTTTTTATTTTAGGTATAGCAGTGTCCTGGGTCTAGATAAAATTAGTAGAAGCTGTACAGCTCCTTTAAGTATGAAACTAGGACATGTCCTTAAGGTTACATTCACACAACTGTATCTTGGGTCTGTATCCACACGCGGACCTATTCATTTCTATGGGGCTGCAAAAAAATGCTTTCCTCTACCACGTGGTCGTTCCGCAAATGATAGAAGATGTCCTATGTTTGTCTATTTTGTGGACAAGAAAAGGGATTTCTAGAATAGGACCCGTGGAAAATTGCGGGATGCACAAGGCTGGTATCCGTAGTTTGCCCATCCGCATTTTGTGGACTACAAAGCGGATACGGCTGTGTGAATGCAGCCAAAAGGGTAATGAAAGTATTATAAAAAACCTGAAGGGGTAGAAACTCTACTCCAAGTGCTCTGCACCTTTGGCTTTCAATGGCTCTGCAGTGAGGTCCAAGTCAAGAAGCCTACATCTTAGGGCCGGGGCTGGGTGCCATAACCAGCAGGTTGTAATTTGTTGATTATAACATGACATATATGGCTGTTAATTTGAAGATGAGTTTCTATGTTCCAGTCTTCTGATGCAGTGGATTAGAAATAAGAGGCTAAGTAGTATCTGTCCTTTATACTTTCTCTCTCTTTGTGATCCACATCTAGTTTTGACTTCAAAGCCTGAAGGACTTGCCTTCACATGCTCTTTATTTGTGGTTTATGTTCTCTTCTTTCAGATCACTAGATGACCCTTTCCTACTTTATGCCTGTCTAAGCTCTGGTAGTCACTGTTGCTTCATTACCGGTGATCTTCTAAGGGACCACAAAGCTTGTCTGCCCAATACAGAAACGCAGCGTCTCTTCTTCAAGTGGCAGCGGGGTCACCAGCTGGTGCTTCCCTTCTACTCCTCAGGGAATGTTCATTTACGGGTAATTCAAATTTAAAATTGTTCTCTTTTTTTTTTTTTATAGGGTTGTCCAGATTTGCACAATTTTCTAACAGTCATTACTTTCGTAAGATAATATTTTCCTTGAGTTTATTCCATTATTACATTTTGGCAACTTTTACCAATTTTTCCCACAGAGATAAGTGGCACATGGGTAAGTGCCTGACTGCCATAGTTTGTGTGTTCACATGCATTTTTCAGGTGTTAGTGGAGAATTATCATCAAGGGGAATCTGTTCATTATGATCACTTTTAGAAACGTGCATATGTACATGCATTTCCATAAGCAGACTACAGACAATGATGGTAGTGATTTGTTGAAGAAACACTCCTGAAAAATCTGAAGCACTATGGTATGCCTAGTGCAGGGCCAAGGCTTCTCTCTTTAAAGGCTATGTATACCTTTGGGGGCAATTTTTCTAATGACTGCATTTTACTCATTTTGGGCTCAAAATATACTTTTTCAATTGGTCTTTATTATAAATATTCAGCTGTTCTATCACAAAGGGTTAACAGTTAGTCCAGCTGTGTGAATTGTACTTTCCCTTTGTGTGTGTCATCTAATAAACCTTATCTCTAAATTACTAAAAGGTCATAAACACTTACTTAAGCCACATTTTTATCAGTAAGATAAAAACGAGCTATAATGAGGGTTTAGGAGGTCAGCGATAGGGAGCCATCAGCTGAGCTGCCTGACAGAAAACAGTGAAAATAGAGAGCCTGCTACTAGAGAATCTCAAGGCTGTACAGTGAAAGGGGCTCAACATTTTAATAAAGAACAATGAAAAAATGATTTTTTTAGCGTAAAATGAGTACAATCCAATGATAAAAAAAATAGCCCCTACAGGTGTACATAGCCTTTAAATACCAGAATCATGCACCTCCGTTTCAGACCCAGCACAGTGCATAATTTTTATGATGACTTCATAATTGATCGGGACAACAATCTCCTTCATAAACATGCTTCAGCAGATTGTCCTAGTGTTTAGTTTTTACAGGGGCCTAAACCCCTGCCAGACACCAGGGCTTATCTCTTTAAGGAACGAAGGGTCAGGCATGTTAAAATCTAACATACTTGTTCATTATTTTCCACAACATTAGCGTGTTGTTGCCACAGGCAATTACTTTAATTAACAATGAGAGCCACTGTGGCAATCATCTGGTCATTCAGGCCAGCTGCTCATTTCCGATGCTGAAACCCTCATGATTTAATCTGCACCTGCATGAGAACCTCTCAACAAATGTTATTTCCCCTGCCGTGCCACCACATGGAAAATGTAATGTTACATGGTGTAATTAAAATAGATGGATTGTCAATGTAATATTCAAACATGTAAGGCCCTCTAGAAAGACACACACTTAACTGATGGTGTCCTCTATTAACTCTGCCCTAATAGGTTAGACCCCGCTCACAATTCCGGTGGCCTGACCCGGCTGAGGATCCGACTACCGGAGCTAACTGTTTCTGGCATTGCCAGATACAACCGAGTACCGTCAGATCCCCATTGACTATATTGGGATCTGTACGCTTTTCTGGCATAAATGCCGGGTTTCGACTGGACAAGTATTGCTGCATGCATCTGGTTTTGTCCGGATGACAGCCAGCACTTATGCCGGAACAGCCTGTCGGATCAGGCTGCTGGCTTCACAACGCTACTGTGAACGTAACCTTATTTAAAAATGAGTTTCCAAAACTGGTTTAAACATTACGTAAAATGAATATTACAAAAGAAGAAAGACTTGTGTCACTCAGCAGCTGGTATACTGTAGATAATGTGGTATTGCTTAAAATAGCGGCAAGCATGACAGACGGACATATTTGTCGCATAGTTGTCCATAAGAAAAGGATCTCTGTCCCTCATTCGCATAGTAGTTTGAAGCAGTAATACATTGTCTTTTGGACTATTTGTGCATGTGGACTTTACAGTCGTGTTACCATATGGTTACACCAAATAGGGACTGGCTAAATAGTGACCACTAGAGATGAGCGACGTTATGAAAAATTTGATTTAGCTGCTTCACCGAATTTCACAAAGAAATTTGATACGTGACAAATGTCTTTGTCACAAAGCAGATTCCTTTGTATGTAGCGGGCGCAATAACGGATTACGGCAATTGCTCAGCCCCCCATCGTTGAACCCCTCAGATGCTGCGTTCATCGCTGATCGTAGCATCTGAGATAAAAATTAAGGCCTCCCAGAGCTAATCCAGTTAACCACTTCCAGACCGGGCCTTTTACCCCTTCCTGACCAGGCCTAATTTTGCAAATCTGCCATGTTTTACTTTATGTGGTAATAACTTTGCAACGCTTTTACTTATCCAAGCCATTCTGAGATTTTTTTCTCGTGACAGATTGTACATCATGATAGTCATAAATTTTCAAAATTTCAATTTCGCTGCTTTTAAAACAGATAGTGATACCTTAGAAAATATTTATTACTTAAAGAGGACCTTTCACAGGAAAATGCTTAGTAAAATACATATATAGACTTACAGGTCTGCCCCCGGTGGTGGTGTTTCTGCTTTTTTTTCAAAAGGTCCCCCCGTTCGTCCGCAGTGGCCCCCGTAATATTTTGCGCCTCATATGTAAATGAGCCGATTTGGCTCAACTGGGCGGGCCCCTGATGGCCGGCTCAGGATTTGTGAAATCGCTCGAGTTCTCGCGAGAACTCGAGCTTCTTTTCCCTGGCTATGAGCGGGGCGCGCTAATTGGATGCCCTCCGTGCCAGGGAGAAGTAAACCATGCCCGGGAATTGGCTCATTTACATATAAGGCGCAAAATATTACGGGGGCCACTGCTGACGAACAGAAACACCACCACCGGGGGCAGACCTGTAAGTCTATATAGGTATTTTACTAAGCATTTTCCCGTGAAAGGTCCTCTTTAACATTCCCCATATGTCTACTTTATGTTGGAATTATTTTGTAAATGTCATTTTATTTTTTTAGGACGTTAGAAGGCTTAGAATTTTAGAAGCAATTCTTAAAATTTTTAAGAAAATTTCCAAAACCCACTTTTTAAGGACCAGTTCAGTTCTGAAGTCACTTTGTGAGGCTTACATTATAGAACCAAACCATAAATTACCCCAATATTTATTACCTTGATTCTGCAGTTTGCAGAAACAACCCATATGTGGTTTTATACCGCTGTTTGGGCACACGACAGGGCACAGAAGGCAAGGAGCGCCATATGGTTTTTGGAGGGCAGATTTTGCTAGAATGGTCTTTGGGCACCATGTTGCATTTGAAGAGGCCCTGAGGTAATCCCACAGTGAAAACCCCCAAAAAGTGACCACATTTTGTAAACTACACCACCCAAGGAATTTTAAGGGGTGTAGTGAGCACTTCACTCAACAGCTGTTTCATAGAATTTTTAATACTTGTGAAAATTAAAAATTAAAAATTTTTTTACAAGAAAATGGTGCTTTAGGCCCAAACTTTCTTTTTCACTACCCACTTTCTCCTGAATACTGTAACACCCCAATTGTGGTTGTTTACTGTTATTTGGGGATACGCCAGGGCTCAGAAGGGAAGGAGCGGCATGTGGATTTTCTAACATGGAATTTTCTGTCATGGTTTTTAAGAGCAATAACTTTTTTTTCATTTTTCTGGTTATAGTTAGAGATGAGCGAACATTTAAAAAAAGTCCGTTGTCCGGGGTTCGGGTGGTGGTTAATTGCGCATCCCGTTATGGATTCCACAGTAGCGCATATGGAATCCATAAGGGGCGGCTGCCACCAACCCGAACTGTAGAACAGCTGAGGACTGGCGTGACGTCACTGTCATGTGATCAGTGCAGGGGCGTGGCTCAGCACGGGATTTGATCCCGTGCTGAGCCACGCCCCCTGCACTGATCACATGACAGTGACGTCACGCCAGGTCCTTCAGCTGTTCTACAGTTCGGGTTGGTGGCAGCCGCCCCTTATGGATTCCATATGCGCTATTGTGGAATCCATAACGGGATGCGCAATTAACCACCACCCGAACCCCGAACAACGGACTTTTTTTTAAATGTTCGCTCATCTCTAGTTATAGTCTTGTGTTAGGGCTTGTTTTTTGCGAGACGAGGTGACGTGTTTATTGCTACCATTTTGGGGTACCTACGACTGTTTAAATGATATTATGTTTTTTGTGAGGTGACTAAATAATAATGGGCATAATTTTTATAGTTTTTTTTTCACCATTCACTTGATGGGGTAGATCATGTGATATTTTTGTAGAGCCAATTGTTACGGACATGGTGATACCAAATATGTCTTTTTTATTTATTTTTTTACATTTTACACAATAAGAGCATTTTTAGAAAAAAAACATGTTTTTGTGTTGCAGTTTTCATAGAAAATCACTAAAAATAATGCACTATAATAATAGATGCAAGCATAACATATGGACTAAGCCCTCACTCTTGATAAAATCTGAGACACTTGGTCAATACATTTTGATCAAAATACATCTAAGCCCACCTATCAGGCGACAAGGTGGTCTCAGTTCAGGCGGGTTACTATGCTAACCTATTCATGCTGTTGCACATTTTTCAGGAGCACAGTCCCTGCACATATGGTGTGCTGCCTTTTGTTACCTCCTTGTGCATCAGCAACCGGTGGGAGGAGAGACAAACACACCTATATGTACCACCTTAATCAAGGTCACCTATTAGATAGGTGAGGCAAAAGTGCACTTGAATATCATTCCCAGTATAGGAGCGTATTCACACATGAAGGTGCCACTCCTTCAAGACAAATTACAGAAAAAACAATATATAAACCATCCTTCACGATATGGTATTAAATGCGCGGATGTATTGCTATGCAGTTTTCATGGAGCCATATTTTTTTATTTTTCTGGCTATGGTCTTGTGTGGGGGCTCATTTTTTGCGGGATGAGGTGACTTTTTTTATTGCTACCATTTTGGGGTCCTTATGACTTTTTGATTGATAAACATTATGTTTTTTGGGAGGTGAGCTCACTAAAAAAAAAAATCTGTTTTGGCGCAATGTTTATTTAGGAAGGTCTCTGCCTTCTCCATCGCACTCACTGACAGCGGGCCCCCCGTTCGGTAGCTGCACGATTAGCGTGCAGCTGAGATCTCTGAATGGACGTTCCAGAACGTCCATTCATAGATAAACCGACTGCCCAAAGAAGTTTATGGTGATTGGGAAGTGGTTAAAAAAAAAAAATATGCTCACCATATCCATTTGATCGCAGAGAGGCCGTTGCGGCCATCTTGATTGAAGACACAGCACGAAAAGTCATGCAGTGATGATGTCATCACGCTGGCCGAACTCGGAGACATCATCACTGATAATGTCACCGTGCCCACCCAGCGCGGTGACACACGTCACTCCGCGTGAGATTTTGCACCGTTTCTGCAATCAAGATGGCCTTGACGGCTTTCTCGCTCCCGAATGGATGAGGTGAGTATGTTGTTTTTTTTTTTTTTAATCGCCATTTCAGGAAAAATTGATTAGTTACGAGGAAGAGCGAGGAAATTTCGGCTTTGCAGCAAATAGAATTTTTCCTGAAATTCGGATCGAAGTCCACTTCGAGTATTTTGATTTGCTCAACACTAGTGACCACAATAAGGGCAGCGCCAGTCAACAATTCTATTCTTGTAAATTCCAATAAACTATCCTTGCAATGACTGACAACAACAGGATGCCAGCAGAAAAGAAACAGTGCAGCATGAAAGCGTAGTCTGATAGGATATGCTTTCCTACAAGCATATTGCCTGCTGCTTATATTATCTACCATTCATGGCTGAGTAAAGGAGTTTATTAGAAGGACATATACTGATTTCCCACCAGATTTTATAACCAGGTAGTGGCTTTTAAAAAAAATTAATTGTGGTCCATATGTGGAATGAGATGTTATATTAACCCTTTTTTTTTGTTCCTACAGCCAATCCTGACTTATGACACCATCCTGCAGAATACAGACATTTCTTGGCACATTCCATATGATGAAGCAGGGGTAAAGAGAGCTACCTACGAGGTTCCCAAGACATGGCTGTGCCTGAGAAAGTACTGACTGCTCCTTGTTCATGTGCTGTGCTGTGTTCATTAGGTCCTTGGTTACTATTTCACCTCTTAGTGTTATGCTGAAATAAATCTTTAGTAAATCTTTTGTTATTACTTTCTGACTGTTGGGGTGGGTCCACATGAGATCAGCTATAATTTTTTGGGGAAAGCAACAGCAAATGTTAAATTTCCCTTAAACACCACCAGAAGGGGAAATTATAGTATTACACTGCTCCCTTTAAAGAAGACCTTTCACTATTTTTTATCTTATTTACAAAAGCAATACCTCATACTGTAGTCCAGGTTCAGGAGATGCCATCCTGCTAGTTTTTTGTGATCCGCTATGCCCTGTTTGATTTTTGGCGCCTGATATGATAATTACTAGCGTGGGTGCACCTATCCTTTCTGCTGCCTGAGGTGAAAACTAAAATGGCGCCCCCCCCACCATGCCAATTTCTTAACCTAACCCCTTTGCCACAATGAAAGCGCTCATTGCCCATGGACCTTCCGCTGCCCCCTCTTGCCCCTTCCTGGTGCTGTCTGAGGCGATCGCCTCACCTGGCCTCATTGGTGGTGCACCTCTGATTGCTAGCATCGATACAAGGAGGAGGAGACCTCTGCTCTTCTCAGTGGGCACATCCTTCTCCCTAGCTGTGACTCTGTCCAATCACTGCAGACCAGTTCAGAGCCAGGGAGAAAAAGAGCTGTTCTCGTGAGAAAATCTTGCTAGAACAAACTATGTAAGTGAGCATACTACTTTCTGTACTCGCCTACATAGCCTGTCGAGAACCATATGTATAGTTATGCTATCTTGCCTTATTGAGACCTCCAACAGTACAGTAGAGCTGTCATTACAGAGGTTCTCCACAAGTTAACGATTGATGGCCTATCTCTAGGGTGGGTCATCAATATTAGATCGTTGGGGGTCTGACATCCTGCTGATCACTTGATTGGGAGTTGATCTGGAAACAGTAAGCAGCTTGGCTCCTACACAATGTGTAGTTCCAGCATTATTTCTGGTTCCGGAGCTGCTCTCAAACACGCTGATTGTGTTGGACCCCTGCCAATCTGATATTGGTAATCTATCCTAGGGATAGGTCATCAGTTTTTAAAGGGGTTGTGTCACTTCAGCAAGTGGGGTTTATCATGTAGAAAAAGTTAATACAAGGAACTTACTAATGTATTTTGATTGTCTGTATTGCTTCCTTTGCTGGCTGGATTCATTTTTCCATAATTATACACTGCTCATTCCCATCATTACGACCACCCTGCAATCCATCAGTGGTGGTCATGCTTGCACACTATACTAAAAAGTGCAGGTCTCTCCTGATTGGATGCTGCAGCCACCACTCGGAGGGGAGGGACTTGAAGCAGCTGAAAAAAGAGAGCACTCACAGTGAAGCTCAACCTGCTGGGAACTTACCGAAGCAGAATCTGGCAGAATAAAAGTTCATATTCACTCTACCCCTTATAATAAGAGCTCCACAAAAGCCATCATTTTTCTCCAGCTGTCAGCATCCCCTGATCAAAACTGCTGACAGATCCAACAGTTTGAGAAGCACTGAAGTAGGCAATATTTAAAGAGAGTTATCTAAATCACGTTTTTTATGTTGAAACATATTTTTTAGGGTGATTTTTGTTTTAATTTTCCATCACTAAATATATATATATATATATATATATCAATAGAAAAATGGCGGCACTGGAAAAAAGCCGTAATGTCGGGTGCAGTTTATATTATTTTAACAATCACTGTTCACTTGGTGAATCGATTATATGTAATGATTCTAGGATCACAGAGTATGCACTATAATACACTTGCAAATAGGTATATTTTGACACTGAGCTGTTGTTTATAATCATGATGTCACAAGATTGATAGACTGCCTCACCAATCATGTATAAGAATTGTTTAACTAATCATGATCGTTGTTACTAGATTGCTCACACTATTTAAGTTTGCTGTTCACTATGTTTCCATGCTTGAAAAAGGCTCTATTGTTGAGCCGAAACGTTGCGGTTTTTTGTACCACATGGGTGATTAAACTCATTTTTTCACTATATTGGTGTGCTGCCCTTTTTTACGATATATATATATATATATATATATATATATTATTTTTATTTTTTTAATTGTCCAAAATTGTAGTTTTCACATTGGCCACTATGATGATAGACTTCCTACTCCCTACAGGTAACTTTTCAGTAGCCATCACCTTATCATCACAGGTAGGATTACAATGACAGATATTACCTCTGTAGTCATAACACAGGATGCACCATTCACGACTGGTGATGTCGTAGCTTGTCTACTCCCTACTGACCTCTGCACAGGTCATATAGCATGCCTATAAAACTCTCCCAGAGAAGTCAATCAGGCCCCCTCCTGTCCATTGTGTCTACATCCTATGTGGGTGCTCTCAAAGAATGGGACATCTTGACATATTTTAGGCCTATTGGCCAGTGAAAACTGCCTGAGTTTAGGATTGTTTTTTAATACAGATAGGGACATCAAAAATTTAAAAAGACCTCCCTAAAAGAAGCATTTCACTGATATATAAATGGTTGTTGTCAAAGAGGCACTTGGAAACTCCAACCTATATCAGGGTGTGGAAATCTGAGTTAGATTGCTCTTTTTCATCAGAAGAGCTCGCTAGGATATACCAGACATCTCATGGATTCTCAAAATGCATTAAAATTCAGGAACACTCCTTCAAAACTATGACTCGTTGGTACAATGACCCACATAGGCTGTTCAAAATGGGATTGCATATTGATGATAGGTGCTGGCGTTGCGGAGGAGAGAAGGGTAATATGGGACACATTCTATGGTTTTGCCCGATTTATACGTACGTTTTGGGTGGAGGTTGAGCGTCAGATAAACACTATTTGCAAAACGTCAATTAGGCTAACCCCTACTTCGTTATTGCTATGGCTTCCTTCAGACTCCTGGAAACCAGCAGTAGCCGACTTACCGACCCAGCTAGTCCAGGCTGCCAGATTATTGATTCCTAAACACTGGCTTCAGACACTGCCCCCTTCGCTGGAAGATTGGTATTCCAAAATTGACCAATTGTATTTAATAGCATGTTCCTCAAACTATGGGCACTTTGGTGTGATTTTAGAGGTGTGCGATAAGGCGTACATATATGCGATGTTACCATATACATATGCGTTCTGATCTGGGGCGTCGGTTGGGCATCCGGAGCTAGGCATACAAAGTTAAACGTAATTACAAATGTAAACGCAAATACGAGCTTTTTAGGGCAATAACTAAAACTTTCAAAGTCATAACCGACAGTTATAAGTGAGTGGTTTATCTGTTTATATGTTGTGTTATCAATACTTACGGCTTGCGCCGTGAGATAACTAATATGTCTTCAACCTAAAATCGGTTTTATGTACATGCATATATACAGTAATCTATGATGCTATACTTGAATCAACTTCACAGCTTTTTCACAATATGTATTGTACCCTTTTAAATCTATAGCTTGTAATGTATTGTTACTCTTTACTTCAAATAAAAAGAGATTTGACAAAAAATTTTAAAAAATCATCAAAAATTATTTTTAAAAAGTGAGTTCTTTTTATAAAGGCAGTCGTACAGATAGAATAGCTGTCTGCTGCATAATTTTAAGTCGGGCAGCTATGTTCCCTGAAGATATGGTGCTCATTGTTTTACTGGAGATGTGAGCTAACAGACAAAAAGGATCATACATTGGATCATATATGTCACCAGTGACATACAGGAAATTCGCCGGACTTGTATGTCGCACGTCAGATGGTAGCAAAAACTGGTTGAAATAACAGTTTTGTAAAAAAAAAAAAAATATGACTCATAAGTGAAGGACCTTACCCTGGTAAAGTTAGTAGGTTCTTAGTAAACTTGTCAAATTACAGATATTTTGCACATTTTCACTTGTATAAGTGGTGCCCATTTGCCGTAAGAGGCGCTTCCACTTCTCTATCTTGTAGCTATGGGAATAGTTCAGAGAAGTAAAATGGTCATTTAGAAACTGAAATGTGTACCTGTGCTGCTCTGTGTGTATGGTTCTTTCTTCTCTCAATACTACGCTACCTACCTGCCCATGGGATTTTTATGTGGATTTTTTTAATTGTGCTTTTTGTGTGGATTTTCAGTTTTTATTCCTATTTAAGCCTTTTGGCAAACCACTATACATAAGGTCTGATTCGTACAAACAATTGACATGCTCCAGACTTAAAAATAGTAGCCTTTAGAATATAATCTGAGATTTGGGAAAAAGTTAAAAAACAAAAACATAAAACACACATGTTGTGGTCATGTTGGGAAACTATGATGTGATTGAAGACTTTTTCTTGTTCAAATATTTTTATGGAGACCATTTTAATGCAAACATAAATGTAACATAGCGGATGTGTAGACAAGGGTGTAGCTATAGGGGTGTAGAGGGGGCCCAAAGATCCTTGTGCTGCATATAGAAAGTGCATGCTGGGAGGGCTCTGTCATAGATTTTGCACAGGGGTCCAGAATCTTCAAGTTACACCTCTGGCTAGAGGGACGGAGTTAGGTCAAGAATTTGGCATGGAGAAGGGGTGCCATTTCAAATTTTTTGCCTCAGGCAGAAGGAAGGCTATGTGCTTCCCTGCCATTTGCCATAAAGAACTAAGGGACGGGGCCCAGGAGGAACTCTTGTACCAGGGCCCATGAGCCTTTAGCTACGCCCCTGTCTGTAGGCCTACTGAATCAATATTGTTTTGAGGCATCCTTTCAAAGAAACAGATTATCCTCCTTTAGAAAAAATACATGGAATTCTTTGGATAACATAAAGCTTTTTTGTTGACAGTTTTATAATTCGGGGCTATACATTAGGCACATGTGAACAGAGGTATATGCACTCAGCAGTATAGTTTATGAGGATCTTTCTGCGGTTTTCACTATGCACCAAAATCTGCTTGTATTACTTATGGATTTGCCCCAGATCTCATCCTTTACATCACAAAGGAAAATGTGCACAATTGGATTTCAAAACCCACACTGCAGGCCACTTTCCACATCCAAAAAATTTCCACGTCGTGTACACAAGATTAACATTTTTTTAAATACTTACCTGGGACTATGTTACCCTGCGGATTTTCTGCACTGTGTGCATATGCCCTGACGGTGGTGTCACACACAACTGTTTGTGGCCGTTTTTGAGCCAAAGATAGAAAGTAGATGCTGCATCCAGAAGTAGAAGTCCTTCTTTTATATTTCTCTTTATTTTTCAACACACTCAAAAACTGCATAAAAATAATGCAACAGAAATTTGTGTGTGACACCACCCTAAAAGCAGTAAATTTTCATTGTTCAAGGATTGGGGATATTTTATTTGGGGATATCACATTGTTAAATCATTATTAAGAGTGACCTTGGTTTCGTCAGTAAAAAAAACTTTGCATTCTCTGGTTCGTGAAGCGTTAATGACCTTTTTTATGTCTATTTTTGTAGTAAGACTTTGTTTGCCTTTTGTTGTGGTTTCTGAAAAATTAAAAGATAATTAAAAATAATAATTAACTTTTCCCCTAACTAGTAGGAAACAACCTATCAATGCTTATTTATCATGCCACACCAGGGTCATTTCTAATGCTCTGCACTTTCCCTTAAATCGTGCTTGGCCTGCCCGTTCTACTACTGATAACATCCTGTCGTTATTAAGAACAAGCTACAGAACATTCTGATCCTGAGGCGTTCTCATCAGCTTTCATAAAAGGGAACAAGAGGGATTACATAATGTTCAAAGGCGCAAAGTGAATTAGATCCGATACTTCAGGACTAATCAAGCTGAAAAAAAACAACATAAATCCCATAATAATCATGCATTAAATGGAAACTGGCAACGAGATCATGCTGCCCTAACCATGGTCTCTATGATTGATTTGCAGGTGCCCAGATCCTAGTACACTGTGTTGTACTCTAAAGCACTGACTCATGGCCAGTGTTATGTGCCAGTCTTGTGAGAAATGGCCTTTGGTGAGCTCCCCTCAGGCTTAAAGGGGCTGTCTCACTTGAGCAAATTGCATTTATCATGACATAAAGTTACTACAAGGCACTTCCTAATGTATTGTGATTGTCCATATTGCCTCTTTTGCTGGCCACCCTGCAATCCAGCAGTGGTGGCCGTGCTTGTGCTTTTTTCTATAGTGCAAGCACGACCACTGCTAGATTGCAGGGTGGTTGTAACCCCCGGATACAAGCGGTGTATAATGTGAGAAACAAATCAAGCCAATAAAGGAAACGATATGAACAATCACAATACATTAGTATTGTGCCTTGTATTAATTTTCTCTACACTATAAATGCCATTTGCTGAAGTGAGACAACCCCTTTAACCCCCCCCCCCCCCCCCAGCCTAATATGACTAACATATCATTCCCTTTGCACAAATATGGACAGACATGTCAATGAGCATGTAGCACTTGCCACAAGCAAATTTTTTTCTACAAATCTAACAGGGCTTTAGTGTAAAACTTAGGGCAGCTTGTCACTGAATCTTTCTGCCCACAGTTAGCGCAGCATGATCTTGCTGACAGGTTCCCATTAATGAACCTTTTTTATCATGTATGTATTGCAGATTGTTAGGTTTATAGTGTAGTGAACCTCCTGTACTCAGTAGCAGTGTGTGACTAAGGCCTCTTTGACGCGTCCGTGTCCACAGTGTCATCCATGACAAGATGGTCAATGTTTCTTCTATATAGATGTGCCTGAAATATACATTTCTGGTCCGTATGTCCATTTTTTGCGTATTCCACGTAAACAGCTTGGCTGAAAATGAACTGCCAAAGCATCTCCTAGCAACTATTCGTTAAAATCACTGAGGCTTTTAAAGGCTTTTTCAAGATTTAAATAACGATGACCTATCTGATTAGCAGGGGTCTGACACTCAGGACACCCGCCGTCCAGCTGTTTGAGAAAGCATCGGCACTGTGAGCGCCGTTGCCTTACCGCAGCTTACAAAGCACAGCGCCGTACATTGTATAGCGGCTGTGTTTGGTATCGCAGCTCAGCCCCATTCACTTCTATGGAGCTGAGCTGCGCCTAGGCCATGTGACCGATGGACGTTTCGTCACTTGGGTCCTAACAGTCAGACCCAGAGCATTATATACTGCTAAGCACCCATGGCTAGGTGCTGGGGGTGACACTTCATGAGGCATTTTTTTATTTTTATTCTGTCAAGGCATCCTCCCTGTGTACAGCTACTGTAGATTTATTATCGGAAGCACTTCTGAGAGATCCGCACCCACAGTTGCAGGATTATAAATGATCAGCACAGATAGGAAGGATCAGCAACTTTGGTTTGTGCAGATGACATGTAATCTAGATTCCTTCATTCTTGAGCTGCTAGAAGTGAGGCTGGTAGTAAATGTATGAGACTTGAGCGCTCAGATACATTTGACCGAGGTCTCAGACCTTAAAAAGCCTGTTAGGGTTAAGGCTTGTTCACAATCACCGTTAGTATGCAAAATAAATGTGGAGCCCCAGTTATGGGTCTACAACACAATGAAAGCCAGATATCCCTCAAAGGAAGGAAAACCGAGCAAAGGGGTGTCTCTATTACAGAGATCACCAAATCCACCATATTAAGTGGCCCCTATGTCAAGATCCCACTTTTTTTACAAGCTTTAAGTATGTGACGGGGAAAACCTAAGCCAGTTATCTGGTGATCTTTGTAATGGGGACACATCTTTGCTCGGTTTTCCTTCCTTTGAGGGATATCTGGCTTTCATTGTGTTGTAGACCCAATACTGGGGCTCCACGTTTATTTTGCATATTACTGTTTCCCAGGGAGCTTTGCACTTCGGATTGCTGTGTTGAGACTCTTAAATGAGGCTCCGCGGAGTTTTCTGTAGCTGGTCTCCTCGAGATAAGCTATTATTTTGTTTGAGTGGTCTCCAAGGCATTGCTTCCAGTTAGCCAGAATCCTACTCCACACTTATGAGGGGCAACACCCCGAAACAGCTGTCTGTGGATGGATAACTGGCTTAGGTCTTTCCCGTCACATCCTTAAAGCTTGTAAAAAAGCGGGATCTTGCCATAGGGGCCACTTAATATGGTGGATTTGGTGGTCTCTGTAATGAAGACACCCCTTTGCTCAGTTTTCCTTCCTTTGAGGGATATCTGGCTTTCATTGTGTTGTAGACCCAATACTGGGCTCCACATTTATTTTGCATATTATTGTTTCCCAGGGAGCTTTGCACTTTGGATTGCTGTGTTGAGACTCTTGAATGAGGCTCCGCTGTGTTTTCTGTAGCTGGTCTCCCTGAGATAAGCTATGTTCTGTTTGAACAATCACCGTTAGGAAAAGCCAGGTGATGCAAATTTCAAAGCTTTGTAAATATCCAGACTCCTCTAACCTTATCCCAAAAAACAGCAGCCATGGGTTCTTCTAAGCAGCTGCTTAACACTCTGAAAATGAAAATGTTTGAGGCCCACAAAGCAGGCGAAGGCTATAAGAAGATAGCAAAGCATTTTCAGGTTGCCATTTCCTCAGTTCAAAATGTAATTAAGAAATCGCAGTTATCAGGAGCAGTGGAGGTCAAGAGAACGTTTGGAACACAGAGACAGCTGCTCGTATGATTGCTAGAAATGGAAATCAGAACCCGCACTTGACTGCAAAAGACCTTCAGGAAGATTTAGCAGACTCTGGAGTTGTGGTACATTGTTCTACTGTTTAGTAACATCTACACAAATATGACCTTCATGGAAGAGTCATCACAAGAAAACCTCTCGTGCGTTCTCCCCACAAAATTCAGCATCAGAAGTTTGCAAAAGAACATCTTAACAAGCCTGATGCATTCTGGAAACAAGTCCTGTGGACTGTTTGGAGAAAAAAGGGCAGAGAATTCCATGAAAAGAACACCTCTCTAACCATTAAGCATGGCAGTGGATCAATCATGCTTTGTGGGTTGTGTTATAGCCAATAGCATAGGGAACATTTCACAGGTAGAGGGAAGACTGGATGGCTTCTTCAACAGGGATGCTGCGGATATTGTTTGTGATGTTTTCCTTGTGTTCATCCGGGGGATGTGGATTGTTGGCATACAGTTTCTGTTTTAAATTTCCCCACATAAAAATTGCATGTAGACAAGTCTGGGAAACGTGGTGGCCATAACAGCTTGCTCACAGTTTGCTCCTCCATAAACAGTTCATGAACCCGTGTCAGTGAGTTCGGTGAGGTGCGGCATGTTGCCCCATCTTGTTGGAAAAAGCAGGACATTTATTTTCTTCTGCAGCATCACTGTTAAGGAGCTGCAGGCAGTATCAGCCAACATAATCCGACCTGCCCAAAGATGCACAGACGTGAACGGAGACCACTTTCAGCATCTTTTGTGGCTTTCGGGTAATTAAAAGGAAACAATCCACTGACTCATTCATCTTGTCATACTATTGCTGGCGGCGGGCTACTCTTTCACGAGCCACCCTGTACTTAACTTTATGACTTTTGGAGATCATTTCATCTATAACTTGCTTTAAAGGGTTTCTGTCACTAGAAATGTGCCTCCTAAGCTGTCTGACATAAGCCTTGGGCTAATGTCAGACTAACCTAATAATGTAGATCTAATGCCTCTCTAACCTGTAATAACTCTAAAAAACAATTTTATATCATATCATTATATCATATGCAAATTAGCCTCTAGGAGCGGGGAGGGCGTTGCCCCTGCTCCTAGAGGCTCCGTGTTCCCACCTGTGGCCACACCCCTCTTCTTCTGATTGACAGTGCTGGGCAGCGCAGCTCTCCTGCCTCCGGCCCTGTCTTCATGCCGAAATCGGCATGAAGGACACTTTTGTTATGAAGGCAGGGCCGGAGGCAGGAGAGTTGCGCTGCCCAACACTGTCAATCAGAAGAAGAGGGGCGTGGCCGCAGGTGGGAACACGGAGCCTCTAGGAGCAGGGACAACGCCCTCCCTGCTCCTAGAGGCTAATTTGCATATGATAAAAAATCATTTTTTTAGAGTTATTACAGGTCAGAGAGGCATTAGATTTACATTATTAGATTAGTCTGACATTAGCCCATAGCTTATGTCAGAAAGCTTAGGAGGCACATTTCTAGTGACAGAAACCCTTTAAGTGTTCACAGTAATTTTGACCAGGGGTGTCCAAACATTTTTATTCCACTATATGTAGTGAATGTGTATTTCTGTATTCTCACCATGTGATACTCTTTATAAATCCTGCTTAGTGTCCAAATAACCAATTCCAGTCAAGTGCCCTTCCATAAGAAATACTGGTAGAGTGTCTCTTTAAACACCATTAGATCCTCCTTCCATAAAAGCAATGTCATAAGGCCTCTTTTACATGTCAGTGAATCTTGGTCTCCCAGGAGCTCTCACACCTCTATTGACTTTAATGTGTGCATGATACCATGGGAGCATGCCCTATTCTTATCCATGATTACAAATCCCTTGCGTATACTATAATCTATGAGTCCATGGTTTTCATGGACAATTGGTAGGAGATGCTCTTGAAAGTAATTTTCAGCCTAGACGTGTCTGTAGAATACGGGTTACACATGGGGGTAAAAAAAAATGGACACACAGACCAAAAAACTGATTCTTCACGGACATCTTAACGGATGGACCGCTAAAAATCATGTCATGGGGATGGATGTGTGAAAGAGCCCTAAGAGTGTACCTTTTAATTGCCAGGAATGTCCCAACCTAAACAGCATCATACGAAGTGTCCTCCCAAAAAATGCCAGTATATTGGAAGGTGGTATTATACTGACACAGTGTGGGACTATTAGATGAGCATTTAATACCACCAGTATATAATGTTGTTTCACAAAAGAAGTCTAATATTCAGACTTAGGGTCCATTCACACGTCCGTGTGTGTTTTGCGGATCCACGGATCTGCAAAACACGGAAACCGGCGATGTGCGTTTCGCATTTTGCGGACCGCACATCGCCAGCACTCTCATAGAAAATGCATTTTCGTGTCCGCAATTGTGGACAAGAATAGGACATGTTCTATTTTTTTCGGGAACGCGATTGTGGACCCGGCCGGGACATCGTCTGTCCCCATTGAAACGAATGGGTCCGCAATTCCGTTACGCAAAATGCGGAACGGAATTGCGGACGTGTGAATGGACCTTTAGTGCCTATGACTTCATGATACAGCTGTGGTCGAAACCTACGGATCAGAAAGTGATAGCATAGTCTAGCAACATGTTGTTACTTTCTGTAATGTGAACATTCAAAAGTTAAGAGGGCTGTGTCACTTCAGCAAGTGCCATTTATCATGTAGAGAAAGTAAATACAAGACCCTTACGAATGTATTGTGATTGTCCATACTGCCTCCTTTGCTGGCTGGATTCATTTTTCCATCACATTATACACTGCTTGTTTCTAAGGGTTATGACCGCCCTGCAATCCATCAGTGGTGGTCGTGCTTGTACACTATAGAAAAAGCACTCCCGCAATTCCATCCACCAGAGAGGCCGGAGCTTTTTCCCTATAGTGTGCATGCACGACCACCACTGCTGCTGGATTGCAGGGTGGACGTAACCATGGAAACATGAGGTGTATAATGCAATGTTAAAATGAATCAAGCCATCAAAGGAGGCAATATGGACAGTTACAATATGTTAGTAAGTTCCTTGTAGTAACTTTTTGTACATGATGACATGAGACAACCCCTTTTAAATATTGAAATGCTAAAAATGGTAAAATAAAAAAATACTCAAGCAACAGGCCAACCTAATGCTCTGCACAAGATATGCAGATTCTCCTCCTTGGTTTAAAGCAGTAATCTCCAACCTGTAGGTTTCTAGCTTTTGCAAAACTACAACTCCCATTATGTGTTGATAGCTGCAGACTTTCCGGGCATGATGGGAGTTGGAGTTTTGCAACAGCCACTGGTTGGGGAGCAGTGGTGTAAAAGGTTTTGTCTGAATTTTAAAAATGGTCAAAGGCAGGAAAAGTATTAAAATAGCAAAGAAAAAAAGCTACACAAGCTGTGACATTTTCTAACGTGACAGTGCTTTAAATAAATACTTTCAGAAAACGTTGAATTGACAGTCCAACAAAAGCCATTGAAAATCAAGATATCTTCTGCAACTCTTTACTTAATGTGCCGTGTCAATTTAACAAATACTACGCCCCAGTTTACACCTCCTCTGCTTCAGTGCCCCTCTTGCGATCCTTCCCTCTGCTGCAGCCATGATGACTTGTTCTTGGCTGCCGTGATTATGTCTTGTGCACTGCAGCCAACCACTGGCTTCAGCAGTATATGGCATGAGCGTCCTGAGGCCAGTGATTGACTGCAGCAGTCACACACATTATGCAGGCTTGACAATGCTGCACTCATGTAAACGAAGTCTGGCCAGAAAGAACAGAGCAGCGGCGCTAGAGCAGAAGGGACGTCTACTGGTAAGTGTAACATCTAATTTTATAACACTGTTCCTGCTTGTTAGTATTTTTTTTTTTTTCATCTCAAACAACCCCTTTAAGTAGGCCATACATGTTTGAGCCTCCTCAGGCTTGACCACAGATAAAAGATCCACAGCAGAAGTACCTGTGAGGAGGTAACGTGGTTCAAAATGCATTGGCTGGTAGCTATGTGCAGGGGCGGACTGGAAACTTAAAGTGGTCCTGGAAAAAATACTAAAAGTGGCCCCGTTTTGTAGTTGGGTCCAAATTGATGGAAGGCAGGGCCAGCAATACCATATTGTGGCACATTATACCGCCCCAACGGAGCCAAATACCACATGCTTAGGGGTAGTGAAAACGTACAGCCCAGTGCACACGCGTGGCAAACGCTTGCTGGATCTTGTCTATTCTAGCGCCTAGGGTAGGGAAAAATCACCCTCAATTGCACATGCACCGAGGGTAGTGAAAACTTACAGCCCAGTAAGTTTTCACTACCCTCGGACGCTTGTGCAATTGGCCGTGAGTTTTCCCTACCCTAGGCGCGTTCACAGTTAGCCGCGTTCGCCTGCGCTGACTCCCACTCAGCCACTCAGTAAGCGAGCGGCATGACACACCTCCTTTCACACCCGCAAACGTCACTTTCGGTGCGGCTGCATCAGAACTGGAAATGATGAGGGTAGGGAAAGTTCACGGGTAGGGAAATATAACGAAACACTGGCTGTGAAAAGGGCAAAGGCGGCTTCCTGAGCATCGGCCCACAAGAAAATTTCCCTGTAAGGTCTATGGCCAATCCGCCCCGGTTATGTGTGTCAGACGCATTTAGTTCTTGAGACGGGAAGAAAGTAACTCCCACTTCCACTAGGGTTGCCACCCATACGGGAATGACCCAGACATTCCGGGTGTAATCCTGTGCCCGAGTACAAGCCTTTCTCAGACCTAGGCACAGCGATAAGCTGTGAGTGATGCGTTGCTAGCACAGGGCGGCGCTGACTTCAGACATGCCCACCCTCCTCCCCTCCTGTTCGGGTTTGCCTTGAAGAAAAGGTGGCAACCCTAACTTCCACACACTGCACATACACTTTCACATTGCACCTGTTTTCAGAGTGTCCCCTTATAATAAACACAGCCACACGTTCCCCTTTAAAAGTATTGTTCCAGCCTGAGTCTCATACATTTGAAGCATTGTTACCATTAGCTCCAATTCATACTCCTACCATCCCTGCAGATAATGTATGACAGACACTTTTTATATTAATTATACCGTTTTTAAGGTAATTTATTTCAGTGAACAACACTACATTGCCTTCACTTTCGATTTGAACAGGTTGGGGCATATTTCCCGACCTAAATATGGCGGCAGTATGACACCTCATAGGCCACGTGATGTGAGACTTCCGCTTGTGATTGGCCCATACTCCGCGCAGGATGATGACGCTCGGCTTACGCTGAATTGGCTGCGCCGCACGATCCATTGAGGGACTGGGAAGTAGCGGCATCTTTGTCTAGTCATGTCTCGGGGGTCGAGCGCAGGTTTTGACCGGCACATCACCATCTTCTCCCCTGAAGGGAGACTCTATCAAGTGGGTGAGTAACCAGAGGCGGCTTCTTCTCTTCCGTCGTTACCGCTCCGGTATCCCGAAGCTGCTGTGTCATGCTGGGCCCATGGGCCAACTGAGTGGAGACCTGTCACCTTAGCCTACACGTGGGTGTATATGGAGAGGTATTACTATACAGCCCCTTACATTCCTATGCAAAGCTGCTAAAAAGCTTGTGCCCATACACACCTTATTATAAAGCCGCATGCACTGGTCACCCAGCTTTCTCAGACCCCCGATAGGCACTGCACCTGGTTATGTATTGTTAGTTGCCACTGCTCATGCTGCACTGCAGAACTAGTCATCTGCATCTAGGGAAGCTGGGTGATGATGGGTAAGGCTGCTGTGACAGCTCATATGGAGGTGGTCACCCAGCTTTCCCAGAATCCGATATATAACCAGGACACGATGCTTGCTAGGATAGGCAAGCTCATGGATTCATATTTGCATTGTCATGATTAAGTAAATTCAGAAATACATATTAGGGATAACGTAATGTAGGACAGCGAAATGCAGGCAGCAGAGGGGTGCGCGTAACAGATGGCAGCAGGATCGGACTACCCACAGGGCGTCACATGGAAGGCTAGCTTCACACTAGTACTGTGAGATCCTGTGGGTTGTTCCGACAGGGAATAGACTGCTGGTTCTCTCTAGATCTGGCATTGCCGGACGCCACTGCATTCCTGTCCATTCCCATTAAACTATAATGTGGACTTGCGGAGATCCGGCCACAACCTGGCAAATGTGCAGAGAATCGGTCAGCCAAAAAACGCTGCCTGGGCTGCAGCCGGATCTCCACCGGTCACCATTATAGTATAATGGGGTAGGACAGCAAGGCAGCTGCTTCCGGCAGTGCCAGATCCAGGGAGACCCGGCAGGCTGTTACCATCTCACAATACTAGTATGAAACTTGCTTAAAGGGGTTGTCCAGGCTTTTACTATTAATGACATCCTCATGATAGGTCATCAATATCAGATCGGCAGGAATCTGACACCCAACACCCCCGACGGTAAGCTGTTTGAGGAGACGGCACACAAAGTGTGCACATGCCGTCTCCATTCTCTCTTCCTGTCTGCTGCTGCTTTCTATAGCAAACACCATAGGCCGCAGCGGACAGGAGGAGAGGAGAAAGACTGCATGTGAGGTTTGTTTCTCCCAGGCTGTGAGCTGGACGCTGCGATTGGCCAGCGCTACAGCCTGGGAGAAGGAGACGCCCAGGAGAGGAAGGGCAGGCTCCTCCCAGTTGAGCCGAAAATCTGAAGATACCAGAGGACATACCGGGAGAACGGAGCGGCGCCCAGGGATAATAGTAAGTGCAGGGAAATCCCTGGGCGCCGCTCTACATGTCGCTATACTTAGTTTATATTTTTCTTTCTAATGAAAGGTCCTCTTTAAGCGTGCTTAAAAATTACAATTGCCCGTTAATCGGGCAATCGACGGCAGTATTACAGTGCAAGACTATCCCTAATGAGCGTTCATACGAAGGCTACGTACACCTTAGGGGGCAATTGTTTTATGATTGCATTTTACTCCTTTTGGCCTAAAAATCTTTTTTTCAATTGATCTTTATTAAGGTCAGTTGGTCTTTTATTGAGCCGTTCTGTAACAAAGGGTTAAAGAGGACCTTTCACCTGAAAATGCATGTGAAACTAAAGATATACCCTTACTTGCCTGTCCCCCGTGGTGCTTATTCAGCTCTTCTTTTTTCAATATGGGCCCCCTGTTTGTCCGCGGTGCCCCCCGCAATATCTCCTTCCGTGTATGCTAATGAGCCATTCGGCTCAACTGGGCGGGCCTGCAAAAGTTCTCCTGGGCGTGTCTGTCTTCTCCCTGGCACAGAGCGCATCCAATCAGCGCGCCCCGCTCTTAGCCAGAGAACAGGAGCAATTTCATCCATCCTGCCTCCGCCTCCGACGCTGCACGCCTGGAATCCAAGATGGCATCGGCAGCAAGATGAATGAAATTGCTCCAGTTCTCGTGAGAACTGGAGCTTCTTCTCCCTGGCTAAGAGCGGAGCGCGCTGATTGGATGCGCTCCGTGCCAGGGAGAAGACAGACACGCCCAGGAGAACTTTTGCAGGCCCGCCCAGTTGAGCCGAATGGCTCATTAGCATACACAGCGGGAGATATTGCGGAGGACACCGCGGGCAAACGGGGGCACATATTGAAAAAAGAAGAGCTGAATAAGCACCACGGGGGACAGGCAAATAAGGGTATATCTTTAGTTTCACATGCATTTTCAGGTGAAAGGTCCTCTTTAACTGTCTAGCTGTGTCAATCCTACTTTCACTTTTTGCTGGTCATCTAAAAACCTTTAAATCTCTAATTTGCTAAAAGGTCATAAGCACTTATTTAAAGGGGTATTCCCACAAGAGCGCGCACGCTGCCACGCATTTCTTCTTTCTTCACAGCTGCGTCTGATACAGAGCTGCGCATGCTCTGTATGCAGCGCGGCCATAGGAGCGAGCGGGGGAGAGAGAGGACCTGACCTGCAGACCCAGGAGATGTAGCAGAGCTCTATATGAAGTGATTTAAACACAGTGTGGGTGGGGACTGGGTAAGGCCTCTTTCACACTTGCGTTCTGAGGATCCGGCGGGCACTTCCGTCCCGCCGGATCCGTCAGAACGCAAGTCGCCTGAAAGCATTAGAAGACTGATCAGGATCCTGATCAGTCTTCGAAATGCTTTGAGGTTACAATGGCAGCCAGGACGCTATTAAAGTCCTGGTTGCCATAGTAGTAGGGGGGAGCGGTATACTTACAGTCTGTGCGTCTCCTGGGGTGCTCCAGAATGACGTCAGAGGGCCCCATGCGCATGGATCACGTGATCCATGCGTGTGGGGCGCCCTGACGTCACTCTGGAGCGCCCCAGCAGCCGCACGGACTGTAAGTATACTGCTCCCCCGCTCCCCACTACACTCCTTGAGTCCTTGAGATAAATCTGATGCAGATCTAGACAGCCGGGCTAAGCTTATGCCATCTACAGGCTTAATAAATCTGGGCCCTTATGTGTGAAACCAGCCTTAGGGCACCCATACAAGGTGCAGTCCTGGCACAGGAACTGCAATGAGGTTACTGGTAATTTCGGAGTCTCTCCTGTCCTTACCGGGATCCACCTGTACATGCTACTGCTTAAAATGGTAACTACAGATGCAGCCCAGTAACCATTGGCCGGTTTGTGTACAGGCACCCTAATACAGGCCCAAAACCCAGAAAACGGGTCAAGCAGCCTCTGGCACTCCAGATGTTGTCAAACGACAATTCCCGGCATTCTCTATTCATTTTTATGGGAGTTCTGAAAACAGTCAAGCAAGTGAGTATGCTGGGAGTCGTAGTTTCACAACTACTGGAGTGCCGGATGTTGCTGATCCCTGCCTTAGAAAAAAAAAAGACCGTCCTGGACTATATTGTAGTGAGAGGTGTGATCATGGGTGATTGGGTCTTCTGTGCTTCTCCTACTGCACATGGAGATAACTGGTCACGTGTTCCAAGTGGAGATCTGTCTGCCACGTCTCCTGGACCAACTGTGGCTCCCCTGACCAGAAATGACTGTATCATGAATTACTATCTGATTTCAGGTCTATTGTACTGGGCTCACTTTTTTGTTGTTGATCTGTGTCCACAGTGCACAATGTATGCTGTGTAATAGAGGCAGCAACTGTGTCATTGCCTATATTGGTCCCAGCAATCACGTGATCGCCATGACAGCTATCAAATGAGAGAGCTGCTGAGTCTTGCTAGACCCAGAACAGCCCTCATTGTGACAAGTGTAACATCTAGGCTGTGTAAACATAAAATGACTGGTTCTATATAAATATAAAAAAAATAAGAAACAATCAAATAAAAAGTATGCCAAGCCAACAGGTCCGAAGCCCTAGTCCGAATGCAATTCATTTACTAGGTCATGTTCTATACCATCATCAATGTTAGACCCTAGTGAGTGTAAGTTTAGAATGAATTTAAAAGCATAAAAAATGTAAAGAGTTTTGCCCCCTTAGGCCTCATGCAAACAAACGTTGTTTGGGTCCGCATCTGAGCCGCAATTTTTGCGGCTCAGATGCTGACTCGTTCACTTCAGTGGGGCCGCAAAAGATGCAGACAGCACTCCATGTTATGTTCCGTGGCCATGCCAAAAAAAATAGAATATGTCCTATTCTTGTCCGTTTTGTGGACAAGAATAGGCATTTCTATTATTGGCCGCCTGTACCACATATTGCAGAAAGCAGACAGGCAGCATCCGTGTTTTGTGGATCTGCAACTTGCGGACTGCAAAACACGGCGCGGTTGTGTGCATGAGGTCCTAGGCTGGGGCCACATGGCGATCTTGGGACAATTGTTGTATAGCAGTGCAGCCAATGAACTAAATGGAGTCGGACTGTGAATCATAAGTTGCCATGACCCCAAAAATGCAAATAAAACACCAAAATTCTGTGGTTGCAGGAACTTACAACTCATACTGCAACCCCATTCAGTTCAGTGAGGGCACTGCTACACAGTGATCATTGGTCATGCAATGGGTGTGACAGACAAGATTTGTGCAATGAGTCCTTAAGGCTGAGAACACACCTAGGCGTTTCTGAATCGCGCGTATGACGCACGTTTTTGGATGCGCGTTTTTGTAACTAAGAAACGCGCGTCATACGCGCGATTCAGTGATTCTCCCCTATGGCAACATTGTCCATAGGCGCGTTAAAACGCCCAAAAGAAGCTCATGTACTTGTTTGGGCGTTTTACAGCGCGTTCAAATGCGCTGTAAAACGCCCAAATGTGAACCATGCCCATAGGGATGCATGGCTTTTCACATGTTGAGCGTTTTTCAGCGCGTTTGAACGCGCTGAAAAACGCTCAGGTGTGTTCCCAGGGTAAGGCTGGGGCTACACGGCAAACGTTTTTTTCCTTCTACATCCAGGGCGTATTTTTGCGGATCAAATGCGGACCATTCATTTGTATAGGCTGCAGAAGATGCGGATGGCACACAGAGGTTATCCGTGTGCTTTCCATAGAGGTGCTGCAATTTATGCAACATGCCCTATTCTTCTCAGTTTCTACAGTTGGGCCCGTGAAAAGGGCGAGATGCAAACAGACCGTATCCGTATTTCGCGGATCGCAAAAAGGATACAGTTGTGTGCAGATGTACACTAGTGTACGAAATAGTTAATGTCAGTCTTGGTATTGAGTGGTTAAAGGAATGTGCTCAGGATACACCATGAATGTCAAGGTTCACAACTCTGGGTCGATCACCTATGGAGAAGGGTGACCGCAGTGACCGCAGACTGAATGGCAAAGTTGGCTGTATACAATATAACTTTATTAATGTCAAGAGAAAACTGCAGATAAAGTTGGTCGGCAGTAGTGAATAGCACTGAGATTTGCCCAACCATATGTAAATTCTGGAAACCCCGGGGGTTTGTCGGCTTCTGTTCACTATATCGGTGAGGCTTGGTGGAAATGATCTGTAAAACCAGGCAGGTTGCATCTCCTCTTACTTCCTTCTCTTGTCACTTTCCCATTTGCATTTGTTGAGAAGTGACGTTGGCAGCGTTTCCCCGTCGTGATGAACCATTAGCATTCGGTCTTTCAGTTTCTGTTACTTCATTCTGTAAGGATGTTCTTTCTTTACAGTTCCCCAGCTTATTTTTTCGATATAAAAAGTGGCTTCCTCTTCCAGGCAGTCGTAAATCTTAAGAAAAGTCAAAAAGTCCGCTCACAGCAGCCACATCTGCCCTCTTACAGGCTAGCCATGGTCACTGATGGTATTGTGTAAAGACATTTACAAAAAATAAGTGCCCCTCTGAGGTTGTGTCCTGAAGATCGGAAACTTTTCCAATGAAATTCAGCCCGGCAATCGGCTGATCACCGCTGGTCCGGCTTCAGACAACCAAGTTGATCAGTGGTGACCTCCAGGAAGAACTTTGACCAGCCATACATTTCCCCTGGAGCTTATTTAGTGCAAGACTTTTAAAGTAAATGTGTCACCAAAAATGTTATCTGCCAGTTAAAACCAGATAGCGACACATCTCCTTTTTAACTAATCTTTTTATTTTCTGATTTCAGATTTATTTATTCCATTTCCTGAACATAATTATGGGGGCAGCCATCTTTGGTTTGGCTGTTCTTAACAGCATTTAGAAAACATTAAGAAAGCTGCTTTACGGCAGCCCCATGGTCCATGGACACAATGGTCAGGAGGGGCCCTCAGTGACTTCTATGGGGCAGTTTTCTGGGCATGCTCTGTGACCTGTGCAGAGGTCATTGTACAAGGAAAGAAGAGATAAGCTCTGACAATCACTGTGATCCTGTCTTATCTATACACACAGGTGATATCATTACATACAGGAGTAGGATGACAGATAAGCAGGTAACTGCAGTAAAGTAATCTGTACAGACCAATAAATGGTGCCTATTATTAGGCTTAGTAGCTAGTGCGAAACTGCAGGATTTTTTTTTTCTTTTTAATATAGATATTGACATGGAAAATTAAAAATAACATAAATTTAAAAAAAAAATGTAAAACATGGTTTCTTTCTCCCTTGAATCTGATGTATCTATGCCCCTGGGTGGTTGGTCAGTCAGGATCACTTTATTACAAATATATGTTTGTTGTTGTTGGATTCTAGTTTTATAGTATACTGTAGTCTTGGAATGTGCCTGGTAAATACATAGGTTTTCTTGTACACATAAAGAAGCTTTATAGACTTTTTGAACTTGTCTATATTACTTTCTTTTGCAGCAAAGTTTTTTTTAGGAGGGTTTTAGAAAATCCCCTGGAAAAGTGCCAACAATGACTGATAGTAAAGCGCTGTAGTTCAGGGAGTACGGTATCTTCTCGTAGTTATGTCGCGGTAACCTCTGAAGCTCAACAGGTTCCTCCAGCCTACTGTACTTCTGCTTGGGGGTTAAAGAGGTTTTTCTTAAATTCTCCTTCCTTCATATTCTAATACTTCCTTCTCGTGAGCGCTCGGTGATCTCTTGTGTCACCGACCACCTCGCCTATACATGTCGTAGACATGATTTCTGTGGATAGGAAGCAGCACGTTTCAGCCTAGTCTTGCATTAGGTGGGAACACATTCCAAAATGATAAAGGTTAATGCCGAGGGGCATGTTTTCTGGGGAGACAGTGTACACATTATATGTAGGTTAGGTAAAAGCCATTTGCTTGCTAAACCCATAATCGCGAAGATCGGGGTCAATGGTGAGCTGAAACGGTAAAACCGTGAACACTTAAAAACACAAGTTCGCTCATCCCTAGTGAGCACATGTTAGCGCCCATGCCACAGTCCGACCACGGGTCTGATGATCCAAACTTCTTAGACCCATGATCGGGCCGGGATTTTGCGGCTGTAATACACGTATTAAAATGCACCCATGTTAAGGCCTAACTGAATCACCCATCACTATTCAAAGCGGTATTTAGATTATAAAGATAGAGCATAACTATTACCACACCATTGGTCGGGGCCCAGTACCCCAAATGCATGGAGCAGCACAGTGCATGCCTAAACATCTGCTCTATTCATTTTGGGGTACAGTGTTCTTGAAATCAGTGAATAGGGGTTAATTTCTTATAGCCGGAGTACATCTTTACTTTATCATCACTGCTTTGTTCCCACGTCCCTACTCCCAATCCTCTTTGGTAATTAAGTGTACATGACATGACCTCCAAGCAGTATCAGGCGACGATGATGGCGGGTCCTCTCCATGTTCAATACATTATTACTTAAATTTTGTGATAATGCCTGTAAATTGCTAAATATAAATGAGTGCTATATATAAATGAGTATAAAAAATAAGCAAGGGGTCTGCAAATGACGCTGAGGGAACAGGGTGGTCTTGATAATAGTAAGACTAAAGGTCCGATTTAGTATAGACTGGTGGCGTATGCCGCGTCATAACTTAGGTAGTCTGTGCGTCCATTACTGATATCGCCCCTGGCTGCAGTAGATTTCAGTGTTCTTTTAATGCCCGAAACTGGTAAAATGGTAAAGATGATAAATGTAGTTGGCGCCCCAGGACCCGCCGCCCTTACCACGCCCCTTTTTGGGAAAATGGCGAGGCCGGTGGAGAAATGCCGCTTGAGCAAAAATCTTTGTGCAAGTGGCATTTAAAAAGTCGCAAAGTGCCACTTATATATAAATGATAAATCTGCCCCAGTTTTCACATTTTAAGCCTTTGCGTTTTTTCTTGCAACCACAAACCTCATAGTATTTGAATAATGGAAAGATCGTTTTGATATTTCACCCATTTCTTAAAGGTTACGGTGCCGTTTTCATGTATCACTATTGCACATATTTCTGTACCACTAGGGTGCATATGTTTATTGCGTAGACAAATCACAACAGTTCTTAACCTTATTTTATTTTTAAAGAATATGCATTTAAAGCCATCAACCAAGGAGGCCTCACATCGGTGGCAGTCCGTGGCAAGGATTGTGCCATCCTCGTGACACAAAAGAAGGTCCCTGTAAGTAAAGTGCACACAATTTCTTCACTTGATTGTTTCAGTCTTGGGCAAAAAGAAATGCTTGGCATTTATCTGGCTTGGCATTTCCTTCTACATAAATGCTATTCTCATTTACTGGATGATTCCAGATCTTAGTTATGACATACGACTGCACAAATAATAGCATTCACAATCGTTCTTGATGGAGGAAGATGTCTGACATCCATATAATCATGTAACTTACTACCAAGGCTTACAGTCTTTCTATTTTAGACATACGCACACTAGAGCCAATGTCACAGGAAGCCAGTCTGTTTTTTGTTTTTTTTGTTATTGTATAATAGGACAGGGAGGACATACATAATTCATGTCAATGTAGAAAATATACTGGTATTTTTCTCCTCACTGTTAAATGATGTCCATATATTAGGTATTTCGACTGCAAATCTTCCTTGATGGCATGAGGCAGACAAACTCCACTTGCTTGTGTTATCTTTCTTACCTTATGTCTACAGCTACGTAACGTGAATTCAAAAGATTTGAGAATGAATAATCTTCTGCAGGCTAAATGAATAAATATATTTACTAAGTGTGATTAAATATAAGATAACACAAACAAATCACATACTGAAAAATAAAAAGTAAATATATCGCTAGCCTAAATGGGGTGGAGACTCCGTCGATCATGCTTTAACACGTGGCTGTCTACCACGTTATAACACATGACCAACACCCCCGGGTGTACAAGAGATAGGGGAAATCGATGCTTACATTGTAACTTAGATGAAGTTCTTGGTAGAGTCTCCTAAATGTATGTATGTCACAGATTTTAAACCTTTTAGCCCCTCCAGTGTGCTGCACGCATGTCTCTGTGATTGCTCAGGAATGTGGTCTTATCAGCACAATGGGGGATGGGTGCTAGATTACAAAGCACATCATTACACAGAATGGTAATAATAAAAGTGAACAGAATTAAAGGGACAGAACCAATCAGTACTTAAAAAATACCATTACAATACAGTCTAGGCTGGTCCTTGTAGTAGTTGAAGATGCTTTCAAGTGGCGCAACAGTCGTCCAATGGATTGTTCATACAGTGATAACACCAGCAACATAAAACACTAAGCAGGCTTACAAGGGGTTTACCAGGAGTAAAATAATAGTGACCTAACCTCAGAATAGGTAATTATTATGAAATTTGAGCGGTCTGGCTCCCAGTCGACACACCCATTTTAAAGGGCCACACTCAGAAGGGCGCTGCGGTCTCCTCACTGCATACCAGGGACAGCCTTACTCTGGGGCTGGGCTACCAGTGAACGTGACATTACTGGCCTAGGAAGAGGCCACAGATCAATATTTTATTCAAAGTGGCAACATTTTCTAACCTGACGGATGTTGTCCACAGTGGATGGTAGATCATTTGTTATCTTGTGTATGAGCATCTTTAGGCTTGGTATTACTGTAGTTCTGTGATTGAATGAAAAGGCTATAGCCATTTTTCTTTTTTTAAATATACTGATGCAGGACAAGTTGCTGGACAACAACACAGTCACCCATTTATTCCAGATCACGGAGAACATTGGCTGTGTGATGACAGGGATGACAGGTGAGGCTGATTCTTGACGTCCTTCTCCATAGCTGTTGCTTTATCTTTAACATTTCAGTCCATTATTTGTAAACTGTACAGTTTTGCAGGATTACTTATTAGCAGAGCACAAGCAGGTTTAACCATTATAAGCCAAATTAATCTTCACTTCCAATGTTCCTGCAAAGCCAGATTATCTGCAAGTCCCTGCTGCTGCCAATAGGCTCAAGTAACGTACATTTAAAGGGGTATTCCAGTAAAAGGAAAGCTAAAAGAAATCAGATTGCTGTTCCAGTGTCCCATGGGTGCCTGCCTGTGTACTGCTTCCTGCTGATGTTTCGACGCAGTCACTAATTTGCTGAGCGTCATTCCCAGACACATTATGCTGTGTTGAGATACGAGCAGGAAGTGGTGCAAAGAATGGTGGTTGGGGGGTGATTTAAGGGAGTTTAAGCTTGTTTAGTATTTTACCATTTAGTGGCCATCTAACAGTAGGTGACCCGCCCATATATCGAGAACGGAGCCCCAAATGTGGTGGAGGGCGCACTGCGCATGCGCAACCGACCTCCATTCATTTTCTATGTGGCCGCGAAAATAGCCGAGCGCTGGCTCTATTTCCGTTGGGCCCATAGAAGTGAATGGAAGCGGTGGCTGGTCATGCGCAGTGTGCTCCCATTAACTTCTATGGGAAGAGCGCTTGGTGGTGGCCAGGCCAGAGTCCTCCAGCCACCACTTTGCAGGGGTCCGTTCCCGATATAGATGGGACCCACACCTATAAGACAATGGTGATACGCCCCCATTGTCTGAGATGAGACAACCCCTTTAAAGGATAACTGTCACATTTAGACCCTAATTTCAGTTTTTATATATGTAGTTACTAATATGATAATATTCCTGAATCAATAACTATTAGACTTACTTACCCCTTATTTAATAAGATTCAGCCCTTAGCAACCAGTCTGCATAAAACTGAAATTTCACTATTATGTTAAGATGGCCGCCCTCAGCCCTAAGGCTAACCCATAGGATGCCTGCAGTGAAGTTAGTGAAGACCAGCTCTGTATAGGGGGGTCTTACAGTGAAGTTAGTGAAGACCAGCTCTGTATAGGGGGTCTTGCAGTGAAGTTCCCAGGTCTGGCTGAAGCCTGTAGTCCTTCTACAAGCTCTCCTCTTATCAGATAAGGCTGTCATTTATACACTGAGCAGCCACATTGTCCTGCACTGCTAAGGGAGTGTCTGCCAAGCACAGGCATGTGGAGAAGTTCACACACACAGCCCAGCACTGTCATCTCCTGTCAGGAAGGACCTGGCTTTTTATACATTCCCTTACAATGCTGACTCACTATCAGTTCCCAGTGCACGCAGCTGCTCCGTCCTCATCTGGTAGACAGAAGGAGCATAGCAACCTGATTTTATCTCGGGTAACAATAGCCAATACTGGGGACTTTTAGGTGGCTTTTAGGGGTTATTTATTAAATAATCAGAAATTAAAACAGGGCCAACAAGGTAATATTAATCACCAGAATCCAATAGTAAAAAAATAAATAAAAATTTGACAGTTATACTTTAAGTCTATAGGTATGCATCTCCTTGAAAGATTCTTGCAGTGTTGCTCAGCACAATTAAGATGCTATACCAAGCAGTATGCGGGTCATTACTGTGACCAGTGTATTATATAAAGCCCCTGCAGTAATGTGTACAACACTGCTTGCCAAATCCCCCATCCCAGCAACCAGTCTGTCATGGCACCAGTGTGGACAGAGCCTTACTCCGTTCAAGCTTGAATTACCACTAATCCAAGGGCAGAAAATGAAGAAGTGGTCCCTTTGCTGCAACATCAGGCATATATATGTATTTTATTTGTTTTACCCATTGCTGTGTGTGTGTGTATAGATAGATAGAGATAGAGATCTAATAAACAATACGTGATTTGTCTGTTTTCAGCGGACAGCAGGTCTCAAGTGCAGAGAGCCCGCTATGAAGCTGCCAACTGGAAGTACAAGTACGGTTATGAGATCCCAGTCGATATGCTTTGCAAACGAATTGCTGACATCTCCCAAGTGTACACACAAAATGCAGAAATGAGGCCACTGGGCTGCTGTAAGTATTTCATATGTGATAGCATGACTGGGTTGCTGACAAGGGTCAGCAACCTTTGGCTCCCCAGCTGTTGTGAAAGTACAACTCCCAGCATGCTCCATTCACTTCTATGGGAGTTCTTAAAACAGCCATGCAAGTGTGCATGCTGGGACTGATAGTGCCGGGGGTTTCTAGTCTCTGATCTAGGGTATATTTATTTTTTTTTCTAAAGATTGTGCACATTTTGTGTATTTTTTTTTTTGTGCGTTTCTTTACATCTTTTGTCAACTTTTATTCAGGTATGATCCTTATTGGAGTAGATGAAGAAAATGGACCTCAGGTCTACAAGTGTGATCCTGCTGGATATTATTGTGGCTTCAAAGCCACCACAGCTGGTGTGAAACAGACTGAAGCTACCAGTTTTCTGGAAAAGAAAGTGAAGAAGAAATTTGATTGGACGTTTGAGCAAAGCATTGAGGTGAGCGTTGCAAAAGACGTGTTTTTCCTGCTATACGCCTCAGGAGCTTGCACACAGACTGCCACGACTTTTAGCGTAATGTGAGGGCCCATGGTTGTGAGTGCAGTCTGCATGTGCGACCAGTGATAGACGCTCGGGCATACATTTTGGTGTGTGTGTGTTTGTCAAGTGCACCACCATTTCTCTTGGTCAGACTCCTGTGCAATGGTATAGGGTAAGTATAACCTATATGAGGTGCCCAGGCATTTGGGGGTCATTGTAGCGGTCGGATAACCCCTTTAACCAAAAGACACCGCTGGACCTGCAACTATGAAGTCGGGTCCATTGTTCACGTTGGCGCTGCTGCCAAATTGAGACAGTCTAAAGACATGCCAGATTCATCACGGTGTCAGATGCTGGATGATAAATTTGGTGCATTTTTAGACCTTTCTGATGTGCCTGCCCCATTTTGTGCTATGCCTTTTTGTCTAAAACAATATATTTGATGTAAGGCATGTATGCCCGTTTTTTTGGTGCAAATCTCATCATAATTTTAGCACTTTTGGATCAAAATATCTCACCCAGTGTGGGCATGCACTGATCCCAAAATCAGTGGGTGCCTTTTCTTTGTGTGCTTACTCTGAGATTTTATATGCCAGAATTGGGAATTTTAAGCCCTGCCCACTTTACTACGAAGCTTCACCCCATGTCAACATGTCGGGGGTGAAATGCATAAAAACCCTAGATGCGCCAGTTTTCCGCAGACACTTTAATAAATCTGAGCGTTTATTTGTATTGGCTTTCTGTTAGACGTCATGAATTCGTGGTGTAATAAACTTAGAGCATAAACTAACAAATAGGAGTTATTTTGTATATTTTAGGAAATTATCTTTTTAACTTTGCTCCTTGTTGTCTCTAATCTTAGACGGCCATCTCTTGTCTCTCCACCGTTCTTTCCATTGATTTCAAACCATCTGAGCTCGAGGTTGGTGTAGTGACCGTTCAGGATCCAAAATTCAGGTTTGTTTAGTTCAAAACACATTCTCATGGGATGTTGTAATTGTACGTGTGATCTTTGCAGGCAGAAGTGGCGCATATTAGCTGTAGACAAGGATTTAGTTTGTAAGATGCAAAGTCACCTTGTTTATCCAGCAGGTGGGTCGGGAGCCCTGGAAAAAAAATTCTGTGACCCTTTGTTCGGATTGGTGAGGGTCTCAACAGTCCTGGAAAGTTATCACTTCTAAGACCCCTTTCACACGGGCGAGTTTTCCGCGCGGGTGCAATGCGTGATGTGAACGCATAGGACCCGCACTGAATCCTGACCCATTCATTTCAATGGGTCTGTGTACATGAGCGTTTTTTTTCACGCATCACTTGTGCTTTGCGTGAAAATCGCAGCATGTTCTATATTCTGCGTTTTTCACGCAGCCCTAGCCCCATAGAAGTGAATGGGACTGCGTGAAGAACGCATTGCATCCGCAAGCAATTGCGGGTGCGTTGCGTTTTTCACTGATGGTTGCTAGGAAATGTTGTTTGTAAACCTTCAGTTTTTTATCATGCGCGTGAAAAACGCATCAAAACGCATTGCACCCGCGCGGAAAAAACTGAACAACTGAACGCAATCGCAGGCAAAACTGAATAGCTTTGCCTGTGAAATCGCACAGTTTTCACTGAACGCATCCGCAACGCATCCGCAACACATCCGGACCTAATCCGGACACGCTCTTGTGAAAGGGGCCTAAGGGAGCCTTGACACAGCAGATTTTGTTGAAGAAATTTTCTGCAACTGAAAACCAGTTCCATTCAAATTAATAGGGTGGTTTTGGCAGCAAGCACATGGATTCCTGCAAGCCTCATTCAAGTGAATGAAACTGATTTTCAGTCCCAGAAAATTTCTGCAACAAAATCTGCTGCATGTGAAGGCACCCTAAGGGATTATTCAAACAAATTTTAATTTTTTCAGTGCTGAAAAAAAACCTGATGGGGAATCCACATCTGTTTTTTTTTTCCCTAACGTGGTTTTGGGGAGTATTTTCATTCATGTGTCACTTGCTGTTTTTGGTGCGGATTTAATACGGTTTAGCTGCAGATCTCAACCTTACATTAAAAAAGGTGGAATCGGCACGAAAGAACCGCACTAAGAATTGACATGTCGCAGATTTCAAAATCCACACAGCAGGTCAATTTCTGCACAGAACCAAAAAACAAAGTGTACACGAGATTTGTTTGATCTCATACACTTTGCTGGTACTGTATTATGCAGCGTTTTTTCCACACAAGAATCCGGACCGAAAAACAGCACCTAATCCGCAAGTAGCCTAATGGAGGGAAAACAAATTATATTTTCCCACACAGATGACTGAAACTGATGCAAAATTATAAGGGTACAGCCACACACTCAGGTTTCGTGATGCAGTTTTGGAAGCCAAGAGTGAATTTGAAAAAGAGGTTGTATCTGTCCTTAAAGGGTTGCAATCCCGTGCGGGAACCACTTCTGGGATCACGTACCATACATTTGGCACGTGACCCTAGCCTTGCGTTAGAATCCACAGCGCATGTGTGAATTAGAATTTCTTGCTAGCACTATGGCAGGAGATTCAGCATGCCTGCAGGTTCTAACTCCAGTCTAGGATCAAGTGCCCAGTAATCCCAAAAGTGGTTGCCACACAGCATTGCGGCTCAACCCAGGTAACCCCTTTAGTACTTTATCTCCTTTTATGATCCACTTGATTTTGGCTTCCAAAACTGCATCAGGAAACCAGACCGTGTGGCCGTAGCCTAAGTAATGTGTTTAGATATATTAGTTTAGTTGATGTGTTTGTAGGGGAGGGCACAGAAATATTATGCAATGACAGTTTTACTTTAATGCCGCGTATGTATAATTGTGTAATATTATCTGTATTTCAGAATTCTCACAGAAGCCGAGATTGATATTCACCTGGTAGCATTAGCGGAGCGTGACTAGCATATTGCCAGATCTGACAAGAGACCACAAACCTTTTGCCTGTTGTCCTTCTATGTATCATTTTCTCTGTATGAATAAAGAGATTTTTGAATATTGTTTCTATATTATTTTATTCCAAGCAAAGACTCAATAAGAATGTGTTGATGGCTGTAAGGCTGAAACAATTACTGGATTAAATCAAGTAATTCGACACACAAAAATCCTTGATGCAAATTTTTTGCATCGCGGATTAGTTTGTGGCATGTGACCACGGAGCGGGAGTGAAGCACTTGCTATTACTCACTGCTCCGTGGTCACCCGCCGTTCCTGCACTGACCTCTTGACACATCGTCAGGACACAGGGCATGTAAGCGCACGCTATAACCTGACGCTGTGTGACGTGAGGGCGACAGTGCAGGGCGCAGAGAAGAAGATGAGCGTGCTGTGCAGCGGCGCCCCTACAGGAGAGGTATTTTATTTCATTGGCGCTGGGGACATGGCTTGGAGGGGCTGATGATGGCACTGGGGGGGGGCGGCGGGCAAGCTGGTGGCACTGGGGGCTGATTTTTTTATAAAGAAAAACGTTCTTTTAATTTTTTTTTTAAATTAGAGTACTTCATTAATTGTTGAATTAATCGATAGAATACTCGATTACAAAAGTAGTCGATAGCTGCAGCCCTAGATGACTGTGAAATCATTAATACCTGGTGACAGACTGGAATATCTATTCCTGTTTTATAGAAATACTAGCAGAAGGACCCGGCTTCGCACAGGTATATTTCATCTATCTTATTTAATGTTTGTGTGTGTCTTTAAAAGATATCGACAGTGACCCCTACAGCACCCCGCCCCTTTAACAGTGAACTCCAGTCCTCCACTCCTTAACACTGACACCCCCCTCCCCCCACAGTGCCCTGCCACTTTGAAATGGGACCTCTACAGCAGCCCATCCCCTTAACTTTGACCTTCACAGTTGCCCACCCCTTTAACAGTGACTTTCACAGCACCCCACTCCCTTAACAGTGACCTCCTCAGGGGCCCGCCCCCTTAACAGTGACCTTCACAGTACCCCGCTCCCTTAACAGTGACCTCACAAGATTTCTTACCAGGTAAGCAAAGGATGTGTATACCAAGTTTCGTTGAAATTGATGGTTGCGTTTTGAGTGATCGCGGAACATACATACATACAAACATATATATACGTCCTTCTTTATATATATATATATATATATATATATATATATATATATATATATATTAGACATGCAGGCGCAGAAACAGGGGGGCATATTAGGGGGCAGGAAGGCCTCACTAAGAATACAGAATTAAGTTGGTGCTTGCTGCTGCGTGCCCTCCAGCTGGGATACAGGTTCCGGTTTTGTCAGCTGTACCTACCTGACAAGGGGGTCGGTCTGATCCTGAAACGCGTTGTATTATCATTAAAGGGGTTCTGCACTTTGTTTAAACTGATGATCTATCCTCTGGATAGATCAACAGCATCTGATCGGCAAGCCCGCCCAGGCCAACTGAAATATGCAAACTGCAGATCCGCAAAACACTGAAGCTGCTCCGCGTTCCGTTTTGCAATTTGCGAAATGGAACGCGGCCCATTATAGAAAAGCCTATTCTTGTCCGCAAAATGGACAAGAATAGGACATGCTATATTTTTTTTGCGGGGGCACGGAACGGAGCAACGGATGCGGACAGCAAACGGAGTGCTGTCCGCATCTTTTGCGGCCTCGTCGAAGTGAATGGGTCCGCGGCCGAGCCGCAAAATATGCGGGTCGGACGCGGACCCGAACAACGGCCATGTGCATGAGGCCTAAAGCTGATTTGCCTTAATTAAAGATCCTCTGCTCCTTCCTTGCAGGGCCACCGAACTCCGCTTTTCTTCTCTTTGCTCGTCAAATCTCATAATTATTCTGCATTTCCGCCTTTTGAAAATCTACTTAGCCAGTACCACATAATGCTAAAAAACTATCAGCACAGAAAATCATGTGTAATACGCAGGGGCAGGCTTGGCATTTCTGGATCTCCAAGTAAGGCCTCATGCACACGACCGTATGTGTTTTGCGGTCCGCGGATCCGCAAAACACAGAAGCTGCTCAGTGTTCAGCACGGCCCTTTGTAGAAATGCCTATTCTTGTCCGCAAAACAGACAAGAATAGGACATGCTCTATTTTTTTTTTTTTTGCAGGGCCACGGAACAGAGCAACGGATGCGGACAGCACACGGAGTGCTGTCCGCATCATTTTGCGGCACTATTGAAGTGAATGGGTCCGTGCTCGAGCCGCAAAATATGCGGCTCGGACGCAGAGCAAAACAACGGCCGTGTGCATGAGGCCTAAAGGTATGTCTGGGGGCACTAATCTGAACAGCCAGCCAGGAATCGCGGTTCCCTGCCTGTCCACAACTTTATCTGCCAAATTTACAATCCAACCCCCCCCCCCCCCCCCACACTGATAAAGGCATATTTGAATTGGACATATTTTTTATTTGCTCCAAGAATGGCGTTCTGATCTGACGTCTGGGGGTCATTCACATTGGACCAGACCTCCATGATGAAGTATTTCACCAGAATCTCATCTCTGCAGAGTATGACGTTTCCTCACTTTTCCATCACCCTCCTTCTTAGTGCCCAAGCAGTGTTATCCTGCTACATTTCCCAATGCTGTGGCCACTGTGCTACCCTATAATAAATGAATACTATACTTATGAAATAATGCATATGGTCCCCAAAGTGCTCCTAAAAGTCCTACGGGCTCATGCACACAAACGTATTTTCTTTCCGTGTCCGTTCTCTTTTTGTTTTTTGCAGACTGTATGCCAAACCATTCATTTCCATGGATCCGCAAAAAAAAACGGAAGTTACTTCCCTCCAGCTTCATCTGTGAAGCGTTGCCTGTGCTGTTGAACATCCACCTGCATCGGGACGCTAGGCCTGAAGCCTATGAGACTCAACGGGGGGGGGGCAGGAGCTTATGGCTCCTATGTCCCACTTCCTAAGGCAAGATGTGGCGCTGTCTCATTTGCCTGTCCGGGGGCCCCTCACAATTGGGTGGTGGCAGGGGCGTAGCTAACGGCTCATGGACCCTGGTGGAAGAGTTCAGCTTGGGCCCCCCTTCCCTCAGTGCTTTGTGTGTCTTCTTATGTGGCACAAGGGTCTTTGGGCCCCCTCAGGCTTCTGAGCCCGGTAGCAACTGCTACCTCTACACCCCCTATAGCTACGCCAATGGGTGGTGGTCAAGAACACCACTGACAATGCACACTGGGGGAGATTTATCAAACTGGTGTAAAGTAGAATTGGCTTAGTTGTCCATAGCAACCAATCAGATTCTATTTTTCACAGCTCCTTTGGAAAATGAAAGATGGAATCTGATTGGTTGCTCTGGGCAACTAAGCGAGTTCTACTTTACACCAGTTTGATAAATCTCCCTCACTGTGCTTGTGTCCTAAGAAATGCCCATTTCGGCTTCTAGAAGAGTATGCCTCACTACGGCAGCATGCCGCATGGGCAAACTGCGGCTCTCCAGCTGTTGTAAAACTACAATTCCTACCATGCCCTGCTGTAGGGTGATGGCTGTAAGCAGTCTTTGCACGCTGGGAGTTGTAGTTTTACAACAGCTGGAGAGCCGCAGTTTGCTCACCCCTGCACTATTTCATTCATGTTCAGATCTGCAGGGATGAAATCTGAGGCGTAAGGAGGGTAGAGCAGAGGCCCTGTGCATATCTGTGGCCGCTCTGCTATGCTCCATACACTGAACAATAAGGCTCCTTTCACACGAGCGAGTTTTCCCACGCGGGTGCAATGCGTGACGTGAACACATAGCGCCCACACTGAATCCTGACCCCTTAATTTCAAAGGGTCTGTGTACATTAGTGTTTTTATCACGCATCAGAAAAACGCAGCATGTTCTATATTCTGCGTTTTCCTGCATGGAAAATCTCCTCACCGTGTAGATGAGATTTGGAAGTCTCATCTGCTTAGCTGGTACTAAGGCCTTATTTACAAAATCAGGCATCGTTCAGATTTCCGTTTTTCACTGACATGCTGTCTGCATTTCATGCGGACAACACATATACCCATTGTTTTAAATGTGTCTGCTCACATTTCAGTATTTTTTTTTTTTTTACTGATCGTGATTCATGCACTACTTTGGTCCGTGATTTGGACCAAGCACGCCCATTGATGGCATCCGTGTTGCATCCATTTTTCACTGAAGACTAGTAGGAGATTCTTTGGAAATAAATTTTCAGCGTATCAACGTCAGTGAATTACAGATGACACACGGAGGGTAAAACCAGACACATGGACCACCCACGGATCCTTCACGGATAAAGCTTGTACAGTTTTTTTTTTTCCACGGACGTGACACTGACACTGAAATGTAAACAAGATCTTGGTCAGTGATTTCCATCAGTGATTGTGAGCCAAAACCTGGTTCAGGTTTCAGCCACAGAAAAGGTCTTCCTTTAGGCTGGGTTCAGACTTGAGCGTATTTGATACACGCATTTTACAGCGCGTTTTTTGGAATAGGAAATGTGCGTTTGTGTGATTGACCACTGTGGTGTCAATCACAATACGCCCCAAAGAAGCTCCTGTACTTCTTTGGGTGTAGGGCGTTTTACAGCGCGTTCGTACGCGCTGTAAAACGCTCAGGTGAGAACCATGCCCATAGGGAAACATGGGTTTTCGCCTGTTGAGCGTTTTACAGCGCTTAGGAACGCGCTGTAAAACGCTCAAGTCTGAACCTAGTCTTAGGGCTTCATGCACACGATAGTTGAATGTCATATAGTCCGCAAGTTGCAGATCTGCAAAACACAGATACCGGCCGTGTGCATTACGCATTTTGTGGAATGGAAGGGCACGCCCCTAAAGAACGGTCCTATCCTTTTTTGTAATGCAGACGATGTTCTATTTTTTGCGGATATATGAACACAGAATGCACACAGAGGGCCAGATTTATCATTACACTTCCATCTTACTCCAATTTCAAATAAGTCCAAAGTCACTTTAGGATAGTCAGATTTATTAATGGTCCTTTAATACTGTGATAAATGTGGTTTGATGGCAGCAGTTCATCCTTCAGTAAACGGCTTTACAAAAGTCGCACATATTTACAAAAAAGTTGCATGTTCTATTAAAAAGTCGCATAGGATAAGCATGGTCCTCACTGGAGTGAAATTGGGACTTTTTTGCGACTTTTTTAAAAAGTCCCAATGATAAATCTGGAGTGACACTCATTAACATGGCTAACCACGCCCATTTTTACAAAACTGGAGTGAGTGGTGTACACATGTAAAAAAGTCGCAAAATTATGCGCAAATCAGTGAGAAAAGTCGCAAATGCCCTATTTTGGGACTTTTTGATGCCAGAATTCTGAATTGAAGGTATGATAAATCATGGCTAGAGTCTGTGGGCCAGATTTATCATTACACTTACATCTTACTCCACTTTTACATCTGCCCAAAGTCACTTTTGGCTCAGTCAGATTTATTAATGGTCCTTTAATACTGTGATAAATGTGGATTGACGGTAACAGTTTATCCTTCAGTAAGCGGCTTTACAAAAGTCGCACGTCTTTACAAAAAAGTCGCATGTTCTATTAAAAAGTCGCATAAGATAAGCATGGTCCCCCCTGGAGTGAAATTGCGCATTTTTTTGCGACTTTTTAAATGGTTGCAATAGTAAATCTGTCTAGAGATTCATTTACATAAGACAACACGCCCACTTTCACAAAACTGGAGAGCTTGGTGCAGAGCTTGAAAAAGTCGCAAAAAAATGCGCAATTTTACCGATTGCACATTTTTTTGCGACTTTTTCACTCCATTAAAGTGACTTTAGCTAATGATAAATCTGGCCCTTTGTGTGCAGGAGCCCTTATACTGTATCACTGTGTAGGATCCAGCCCTGGTTTCAGCTGTCATTCACTGATAGAAATAACTGAGCAAACACTGACAAATGAATAAAACCTCATTCACACGTCAGTGATTTCTATCAGTGATTTTGAGCCAAAACCAGGTGCAGCTCTAAACACGGAACAGGTGCAGATCTTTCCATTATACCTTATCTCTGTGGAGGCACCAATCCGGTTTTTGGCTCACAATCACTGATGTGTGAATGAGGCCTGTTTTATGATCAGTATCTTGTGTCAGTATTTGTAAGTCAAAAACAGGAGTGGAACATTCAGAGAAAAGGTATAATAGAAATATTTGTGCCTCTTCTGTGTGTTGGACCCACTCCTGGTTTTGGCTTATAAATACTGACCTGTGAAAGAGATCTTAGGGCTCACTCACACGAACGTGCCGTGTTGAGCAGTCTGCAAATTGCAGATCCAAAAAACACGGATGCCGTGCGTTCCGCAATTTACAGAACGGGCTGCCCATAACCCTAAGTTCACACTTGCGCGTTTTACAGCGCGTTCGAACGCGCTGTAAAACGCTCAACACATGCAAACCAATGCTTCCCTATGGGACTGGTTCACATTTTCGCGTTTTACAGTGCGTTCGAACGCGCTGTAAAATGCCCTACGCATAAACAAGTACTTGAGCTTTTTTTTGGGGCGTTTGTCGCGCGTATTGTGATTGACACCACAGTAGTCAATCACAAGAACGCGTGCTGACGCTGCGCTTCCTATTTGCAAAAACGCGCTGTAATACGCGCGACTAAAACGCGCGTTTCAAGAACGCTCAGGTCTGAACCCAGGGTAATAGAAATGTCTTTTCTTGCCTATGTAGAACCAAGCCCTCAGGGTGATGTGCCACAATGTGGGTTCTCACAGATTGCTAGTAAAATTACATAACATGGTTTTACCCTGGGTTCAGACCTGAGCGTTCTTGAAACGCGCGTTTTTGCAAATAGGAAATGCGCGTCGTACGCGCGTTCTTGTGATTGACTACTGTGGTGTCAATCACAATACGCGCGACAAACGCCCCAAAAAAAGCGCAAGTACTTGTTTATGCTTAGGGCGTTTTACAGCGCATTCGAACGCACTGTAAAACGCGAAAATGTGAACCAGTCCCATAGGAAAGCATTGGTTTGCATGTGTTGAGCGTTTTACAGCGCGTTCGAACGTGCTGTAAAACGCGCAAGTGTGAACTTACCCTGGGTTCAGACCTGAGCATTCTTGAAACGCGCATTTTACGCGCGTTTTTGTCGCGCGTATTTCAGCGCGTTTTTGCAAATAGGAAACGCGCGTTCTTGTGATTGACTACTGTGGTGTCAATCACAAAACGCGCGACAAACGCCCCAAAAAAAGCTCAAGTACTTGTTTATGCGTTGAGCTGTAAAATGCTCAAGTGAGAACCAGGGCCATAGGAAAACATTGGTTTTCATGTGTTGAGCGTTTTACAGCGCGTTTGAACGCGCTGTAAAACGCTCAGGTGTGAACCCAGGGTTAGGGTTAGGCAAACTGCACAGGCGTAAAAAAGCAGCAGCAGCATGTTATCTACAGTGCAGACATTTCCTCCAATAGCCACAGAGGCCTGGTCTCCAGCAATAGATCAGGCACCAGCTGCAGATTATTCCTGCGGCCCAGCTGTCACTCATTTCTGGGGAATAGTTTGGATATTTTAGGTAATTTATCAAATTGAATGAGTGTACAGACGTAGGGACTTCTCCACAGTGCTCGATATGGCTCTTGCGGGAATCCTTTTTGAAGTGCTTTGTAATCTTTCCATTTTAAGAAACATGAGTTTTTTCCTAAGGTTGTACCCCGGCTGATGGCTCCAGTGAGGCGACTCCTTTTACTGCTCTTGTGAGTACCATATCACATGCCACTGGTTTATTGTATGGCGTGACATAGTGGAGTATCTACAGATGTTGGGTTATCTGTAGTCGTTTTTCAGTTTTAACCCCCTTCAGGAACCAGATAATTTTCGTTTCTGTTCCCTCCCTGCCTTCCAAGAGCCATAACTGGTTTACTTTTAGGCCTCTTGCACACGAACGTATTATTTCTTCAGTGTTTTGCTGTCCGTTTATAACGGATCCGTTTTTATGTTTTTTGCTTCCGTTTTGTTTCCCTTTCGGTTCCGTTCCGTTTTTCTGTTTGGCATATACAGTATACATTAATTCCATAATGAAAATTGGGCTGGTCTTAAAATTTTCAATAGATTGTTCAGCAAAAACGGAACGGATACGGAAGACAAATGAATGCCTTTCCGTATGCTTTCCGTTTTTTTTGCGGACCCATTGACTTGAATGGAGCCACTGAACGTGATTTGCGGACAAGAATAGGACATGTTCTATATTTAAACGGAACAGGAAAAACGGAAACGGAAGGCATACGGAGACACTTCAGTATTTTTTGCAGACCCATTAAAGTGAATGGTTCAGTATACTGAACTGAAAAAACTGCCAGTATACGGTCCGTAAAATACTGTCGTGTGCAAGGGGCCTTACTTTCACATAGCTCTGTATGTTTTAGTTTTTTTACGCAATTTGTATTTTATGATGCCACCATTTAACTTATTGTGCGTTGTATTGGATAAACAAAACAAAAAAAAACAGCAAACAAATTTGGTGGGGTGTAATTTTATTTTAATTTTTTTTTTTGCCATTGGGGTAGATTTATCAAAACTGGTTTAGTTGCCCATAGCAACCAGTTATTCAACCTTTCATTTTTCAGAGCTCCTTTGGAAAATGAAAGCTAAAATCTGATTGGTTACTATGGGCAACAAAGCCAGTTTTCATTTAGACCAGTTTTCAGAAATCACCAGTTTTTTTTTTGTTTTTTTTTTTAGAGATATTTTATCACTTGAGATTGTTTTCATGTCACTTAAAGTTATTGATTGTCTGGGTTCAGAGTTGAACCCAGACATATCCCCTTCTTCACCCATACAGCCTGTTTTGCTTATATTTTTACACTGCTAGGCGGAGGCTTCCATCTAGCAGTGTTCCCAGCGATGTCACTGACACTAACCCTGGGTTCAGACCTGAGCGTTCTAGAAACGCGCGTTTTAGTCACGCGTATTTCAGCGAGTTCTTGTGATTGACTACTGTGGTGTCAATCACAAAACGCGCGACAAACGCCCCAAAAAAGCTCAAGTACTTGTTTATGCGTCGGGCGTTTTACAGCGCGTTCAAACGCGCTGTAAAACGCTCAAGTGAGAACCAGGGCCATAGGAAAGCATTGGTTTTAATGTGTTGAGCGTTTTACAGCGCGTTTAAACGCGCTGTAAAACGCTCAGGTGTGAACTTAGGGTAATGGACGGACCCTAGTGCTGCACTAGCCTGTTTTAGAGGCTAGGACAGCACTAAAGCATGCCTATAGATGTCACTGGGCTCACTGCTGGGCAGAAGCCTCCGCCTAGCATTCCCATGGTAAGACCTGGTACATCACCAGATCTGCTGAAAAAGCCCTTGCCCTATGTAAGGGATGGGCAAACTGCGGCTCTTCAGCTGTTGTAAAACTACAACTCCCACCGTGCCCTGCTGTAGGCTAATAGATGTAGCCAGACTGAGCATGCAGGGAGTTTTAGCTGGAGAGCCGCAGTTTGCCCATCCCCGCCCTATGTGATTCAACACAGGCCAAGGGAGAGCATTGGAGCATGCAGTGCTCCAATGCTCAACTCAGAGGGGCTGCCTGTGTTAAGAAGGGGGATTTGTCCGGGTTCAGCTCTGAACCCGGACAGCCCATTTAAGTTTTGTTTTCCATTGTGTGGTTGCACCAAATTTATGAGATGGTGTACAGTTCTCATGGATTTGTTGCAACTGCATTGTGTTGTATGACTTGGGCCTCTTGCACGTGACCGTATGCCCTCCAAGACATACAGTCTGTGAGCGGGCCATATGTCGCAGAGCGGCATTGATCGTGTGCGTGCACGGGAGCGCACAGCATCATAGATTACAATGATCATATGAGTGCGGGACAATAGTCCCGCGGCGGCCCGACGTGCACAGCATCATTGTAATCTATGATGCTGTGCGGTCCCGTGTGCACAATCGATGCCGCTCCGGGACATATGGCCCGCTCACGGACCGTATGTCCTGGAGGACATACGGTCGTGTGCAAGAGGCCTTAGTCTTAAAAAATAAAATACACCATGGTGCTGCCTGGCGTAGGATGCGACGTTTCAAGAATCACAGAATCACATAGGGGGGCATATTTACTAAGACTGGCTTTATACGCCTGTCTTAGTTACTCCTTGCACTGCATTTAGATTTGTCTAATTTATGACAAGGCGTCCGTCTCATCACATAAGCCCGTCTGTGGCAGTCCTTGTGCCTGGTATAACTTCTATGCCAGCTCCTCCTTTTTCCTGTTTGCAGGAGTAAATGTTAGTAAATTTGCCAGAGCTGGAGTCACGGCCCCCAACATGCCCCTGCCAACCTCATACACAAGTCGTAAAACCAGCCATGCAACAATATATTGTTACGTGGCCAGTTACGAAAAGGGACTTGCGAGAATTTTACGCCTACAATAGTCGCAAGTCCCTTAGTAAGCCTGCCATAATCCTGGTCCTAATATTACTTTTCTGCCGCAAAATGGAAAAGAATAGGACATGTTCTAATTTTAGACATGGAGTGCTGTCCGCATCTTTTGTGGTCCCACTGAAATAAATGGGTCCGCATCCAATCTGCACAAAATGTGTGCATGAGCCCTTAAAAACAGACCACTTTGAAAGGAGGTGTGTCTCCTAAATGTTGCAAAAACTACGCAATTTGCATGTTGTGCAACATTTTTACACCAAAAACCTGATGTATCTGGTCTGATAAAGGTCTCCCTCTGTTTTTACAGAATTCTCTGGGAGAGTTATCAAAACTGGTGTAAAGGAAAACTGGCTTAGTTGCCCATAGCAACCAATCAGATTGCGCCTTTCATTTTGCCCCACAGAGAGTATTTCTTGAATATGCTTGCGTGAACTTGCCCTTTATTGGCTGGAGCTTGCAGTCTTCTCACTGAGGGCTTTGACTAATCAGGTCCAGCAGTGTGTGGGGTCACATGACCAGTCATCCAGGTGGATGGAGCTGCTCCATGTCCTGTGCCTCACAGCAGAAGCGTTATCCCTCCGTGTGCTGAGGGGGTGCATGTCCTGTGTGGAGACTAGGGGCCACCAGTGATGGTAATGAGGTCTGTTCCTGCTTATTGTATTTCTGTCCCCTCACCAGATCTGTCCAGCTTGCTCATTGTGAGTTGTGTAACTAGCTGAGGGACACACCCTTCAAGGCACCTAGAGATGGGGAATTCCAGGCCACATCATGAGGGCAGATAGGCAGGGTAATCCAGGAGTCAGACTTTGTAATTTATGAAGCCATTTGTGACCAATTCACCTTACATAAATGTCAGTTTTGCATTTAAAAGCATTTATAACAGACTTATGCGCTTCTTTACATCAGAGAAAAAGAAAGAAAGGTCTATTATAATCCGTATTTAGTTTCTGTTCCTTCAGCTTTCCATTATTTTTCACTTGCTTTTCTTTTTTTTTCTTTTTTTTTTTATTAAGGGCACATGCACACGAATGTGTGTCGGCCGTGCCCATATTGCGGCCCCCAAAGAGCGGGAATGCACTATATGGGCACCGGCTGTGTGCGGACTGTATCACGGTTGAATGGGTCCGCAATTCAGGAGATACGATGCAGTGTGGAGGCACAGATCGGAAGCCGACGTAGGTTTTCTGTCCGTGCCTCCGCACCGCACAAAAATAGTGTGTGCAGTGCAGATTACGGACCCCATTCAAGTAAAGTCAGTGCTCATGCATTGCGGACCGCAATTTGCGGTCATTAAAGGATAGAAAAGGTATATGGCTACCACAACACTAATGTGAATAAGTCCCAAGCCATATTTGTTGCTCTGTTTTTATGTTTTAACCGTTGGAGGTCATTTACGTACATATTTACACCAGTTTTTGCCATATAGAGACACTTTTTTTTTTACTCCCCAGGCAACATTATTTTGTCCCATTGGTGTTTTTACGCCATCCTCGAAAAAAGATGGTAAATGTTGGTGAAAAACTACTCCCCTCAGGGAGCGGAGTAGTTTATTACTTCTAGCGCACGGATGCACCTAATTCGCCTCTTTATAAATTATGCGAATCCTCTGGCAGCGCTCGTGGGGCTGGGAGGGTGTTGTAGACTGGTGTAAAGTGCCCTTATTGCGGCCCGCAAAAAGCTTGAATGGGTCTGTAATATGGGAGATACGGAGCGGAGGGCCACAGAAGCGCTACGTTGTTTCAGTCCGTGCCTCCTCACCGCCAAAAGAAAAACATGCTGTATTTCTTTTGTGATGCGGACAGATAACCCCCTATAGAAGTGAATGGATGTGGTGGCTGTCGCACCAGGTGTGACGGGTTGTGGAGACATTTATGCCATATCCTGTGGACCTGCTGTAAGGTAGGAGTACTCCTTTAATGTCATTAGTGGTCCCATTGACATTGCTAACAACTATGCTCCCCAAATGGTGAATTGTTAGTTTGTGGTATAAGGCCCCTTTCACACGAGTGAGTTTTCCACGCGGGTGCAATGTGTGACGTGAACGCGTAGCACCCTCGCTGAATCCTGACCCATTCATTTCAATGGGTCTGTGTGCATGAACGTTTTTTTTTTTTCACGCATCAGTTCTGCCTTGCGTGAAAAACACAGCATCTTTTATATTCTGCGTTTTTCACGCAGCCCTGGCCCCATAGAAGTGAATTGGGCTTCAGTGAAAAACGCATTGCATCCGCACACAAGGTTGCTAGGAGATGTTGTTTGTAAACCTTCAGTTTTTTATCACACACGTGAAAAACGCATTGCACTCGCGTGGAAAAAACTAAACGCAATCGCAGACAAAACTGACAGAACTTGCTTGCAAAATGGTGCGCGTTTCACTGAACGCACCCAGACCTAATCTGTCACTCTCATGTGAAAAAGGCCTAAGGGTTCACCTAAATTCACACAGAAACACAGGGGGTCATTTACTAAGACACTTGTCTTATGCCGGTCTTAAGATTCAGCAAACTTGTGACTAGATTGACGGATATTTTTGTGTTTCTGCGATCGCTACTAACGTCAGAGTTGTGCTGTGACGCCGTTCATTGCTATGCTAGCAGCCACATTGCGATCCTTGAGCGTGACAGGCGTCACGTGACCAAGATTAGCATGCTGTAGATTTTAAAACCACACTACAGGTCAATTTTCGTGGTGGAATGCCAGTTTACTGGTACACAAAGAAATCTGCAGTAAAATCTAATTTGGTGTGGATTTTGTTTCCGCTTCAGAAATTCGCTGTTTGGCCGTACCCTAATACAATACAGTGTGGCCTACAATTCTGATGCAGAAATTCTGTAGCGTTTCTGCCATGTGTGACCACACCCTGATAAGTGGCTCTGTTTGTGCCACTAGTATTATATTTTATTATGCCCTTGCATCGCTGAGTCTCTGGATGGTCTATTGGTCCCCTGGGACAGTTGGACTGAAGTCCTTTGGGCCCAGCCTCTGTGTATATAGGACCTTAAAGGGGTATTCCAGTCGGTAAAAGTTATCCCCTATCCACATTAATTTGGATGGGAGTTCCGGAGATGGCCCAGTGGTAGAAGCCCCCCACCACCACCACCACCAATCTAATATCCTGTGGATAGGGGATAACTTTTACCTACAGGAATACCCTCTAAAGGTCCTGTTTTATTAGGGGTCCATTATTGTCAGAGGATTCTCCGGTGGGCCAGTCGGATCCTGCTCTGGCACAGAAGCATTGTGCCCCATTTCATATGTTTACCCTTAGGGTACTTTCACACTAGCATTTTTTCGTCCTAGGGGCTCAATACCGGAAAAGAACTGATCAGTTATATCCTAATGCATTCTGAATGGAGAGAAATTCGTTCATTATGCATCAGCATGTCTTCAGTTCAGTCACTGAACGGCGTTTTGGACGGAGAAAATACAGCAGAAAACTTTCCGGAATTGAAATGTATTAGTGCCAGATCCGGCATTAGAAATACCTGAAGGACGGATCCGTTCTTTCGTTCTGCGCATATACAAGACGGATCCGTCTATCCACATGACAAGCGGAGAGACGAATCCATTGTTGCAATGCATTTGTGAGACGGATCCGCATCCAGATCCGTCTACAAATGCATTAAGTTTACATCCAGATCGACGAAACTGCTTGCCGGATCACTCTGCTGCAAGTGTGAAAGTAGCCTTAGGTCCCTTTCACACGAGCGAGTTTTCCGCGCGGGTGCAATGCGTGACGTGAACGCATAGCATCCGCACTGAATCCTGACCCATTCATTTCAATTGGTCTGTGTACATGAGCGTTTTTTTTCACGCATCTCTTGTGCGTTGCGTGAAAATCGCAGCATGTTCTATATTCTGCGTTTTTCACGCATCCCTAGCCCCATGGAAATGAATGGGGCTGCGTGAAAAACGCATTGCATCCGCAATCAAGTGCGGGTGCGTTGCGTTTTTCACTGATGGTTGCTAGGAGATGTTGTTTGTAAACCTTCAGTTTTTTATCACGCGCGTGAAAAACGCGTCAAAACGCATTGCACCCGCGCGGAAAAAACTGAACAACTAAACGCAATCGCAGGCAAAACTAAATGGCTTTGCCTGTGAAATCGCACAGTTTTCACTGAACGCATCCGCAAAGCATCCGGACCTAATCCGGACACGCTCGTGTGAAAGAGGCTTTAGTCACTATGTAGAACTCTGACACATACGGACGGTCACACTGCCGATCCAGGTGCAGCTCCTATTCGGGAATTTTCAGAGCGTTCACGTGTCCACAATAAGGTCACACATTTGTCTTGTGCTAAGCAGCTGATCATGGAGCTGGTTTCACACTGTCACAGTGATTCATGCTGGAAGCTTGGGAATGTGTGAGCGCTGGGATGCAGGTAGACACGCCCAAGGACTGCATCCATATCGTACATGAAAACAAAGTTTTCTATGGATGGGAAATTCCCCAGCCTATACATAACACAGGAACCTGGAGAGCTGGGAAATTCTGCTGTAACAGAACAGTGGGGGTCATTTACAAAGGCTGGCGTTGTATACCGGTCTTTGTTTCCCTCTTGCATCTCATTTACACACCTGGGGGCTCTGTGTGCCTGGACTAAAAATGACTCCAGCCCTGGCTGCAGTAGTTTTCACTCCGCTTTTACATTTGTTTCCTGGCGTAAAAGATAGCAAATGTGTTGGGGTCAATGTCACTCCCAAGTGGGAGCACAGCGCCAAAAAGGAACAATATTTTGTTGCACTGGTGTTTAAAAAGTAACAAAGCAGCGTCTTGTGATTGGCATAGCGCCCATCGTAAATGACCCCCATTGAGGGTACTTGCACATGTGAATGCACTTGATGTGGATTCCTTTGCGTCAAATCCACGGGAAAATCTGCATGTGATACCCGCAGATTCGCCCCGAATTTCAACATATGCACTGGTTAAATTCGTCATGAAAATCTGCAGAAAAAATAGCCATGCTGTGGATTTCACAATCCGCACCGAAGGTTAAATTAGGTAATGCACAAAAAATTTCCATGGGACATAGCATTTACTTTGCTTCTACTGTTTTACGCTGCTGATTTACTCCGTGCAGATCCGCATCTATTGCGCAATGTGTGCTTGAGGCCTAAGGGTACGTTCGCATGGGGTATTATTCGTGGCAGAGTTCCTTAGCAAAATCTTTGAGTTATTTGTGGATTTTGCCGCAGATTTAACCCTACATATTGCAAAAAGTTAATTTACATGTGGATTATTTTTTTTTCACAGCGTATGGATGAGATTTCTTGGATTCGCATCCATTTTTCTTGTACTGTAAAACACTGTGGATTCGCTGCTTGATGATTCCATGTTTCATTCCCATGTAGACATAGTCCAAAGGAGTAAGAAAATACCCGAAAGTAAAAAAAAAAAAAAATCTTATTTGTCAAGTTGTTATTCTTAACTTTTATTCAGCAGTTTCTTAGTTATTTTTGCATGTGAGAAAGTTGAGTGATATGGAGACCATTACAGCTCACAAGAGCTACTCACCCAGCTTTCCTAAACTTCTGCCTAGTTAGGGCTCATGCAGACAAGCGTGTGTGCCCTGTGTCCGTATTGCACACCGAAAACCGGGTCCGGAGTGCAGACAGTATCATTGACTTGAATGGGTCCACAATCCTCAAGATATAGAGCGGTGGCACGAATCGGAAGCCCACGGGAGCACTTCTGTGGGATTTCAGTCCGTGCCTTTGCACCGCCAAAAAATAGAACATGTCCTATTTTTTTGCGATGTGGACCGTCTCTTGCGGATCGCAAACCCATTCAAGTTAATGGGTCCGCATCCACAAAGCGCATGCATACCAACGGTGCCCATGGAAGATTCTCTGATGAAACCAAGATTGAACTTTTTTGCCTCAATTATAAGTCATGTCTGTAGGAAACCAGGTACTGCCTAGTGCAATCCCTACAGTGAAGTATGGTGGTGGCAGCATCATGCTGTGGGGATGTTTTCAGCAGCCGGGACAGGGAGACTGGTCGGAGTTGAGGGAAAGCTGAAAGGAACTAAGTACAGGGTTCTTAAAGGGGTTATCCGGGAAAAGATATTTATGACTTATCCTCAGATCAGATCTGTGGGGGTGCAACACCCAGGACCCCTGGAGATCAGCTATTAGAAGAAGCTTTGAGGGGACTGCTTCTTCCTAGGCCAGTGCCACTATACATCGGTCACATGGCCTAGTTCCAGCTCAGCTTTATTCAAGTTGAGGTGCAATACCAAGCACTGCCACTATACGATGTACGGCGCTGTCCTTGGAAAGCTGCCGGGAGCCTGCATCACTCGCCAGAGCTCTGATGAGTGCACCAGCTCCCTGAAACTGCTGAGCCGCTGATGTGATAATGATGACCTATCCTGAAGATAAGGCCTCTTGCACACGAACGTTTTTTATTTTCCGTATACAGAACCATTCATTTCAATGGATCCGCAAAAAAAAAGGAAGGTACTCCGTATGCCTTCAGTTTCCGTTGTTCCTTTCAAAGATAGAACATGTCCTATTATTCAGACAGAATAGAAAGTGATGAGAGGGCACTCCTATATTTGGTTTTAATTGGTTCGTAGTTTATTTTATAGACCTGTAAATATTATTAAAAAAATTACTAAAAAATCACATTAATTCAAATAACATTCCATAAAATTGTTACAATAAAGTTGGTAACCAGCTGGCTATTTAAAATTCACCCTTTTTTTCTGGGAAAATAACCATAAATGCATAAAATGACCATTAGACTCTGTATATAATGTCCTATTGTATCAGAGTCCAGTGTTCCAATGTCTCCGGTGTCAGATCATAATAATGTCACAATCTGCATAGATATATGGTGAGATTAAATTAATTAAAGTTCATTGTCTGCTTCTAGGAGAATGTGTGAGATTATATCTCAATGGATCAGTAGTTGAGAGGGTTGGCGGTCTAATTATCGCCTATAATGCCCGTGATTATCTCTAGCAAGAATAACCATTAATTACTACTGCATTAACTTTCTTACAATTTCTTTTGCTTGCTCGCTGCCGCAGTGTGGGGACTCTTCTGTTGTAGATGTCTCCGGGCTTGTATTGTCTGCGGTCCGCTGCTATCTGTATGCCGTGCGGTCTGTTATGTTGATACTGCCGGCTGAGTACGTATCTCTGCTGGGCTGGCTTGCGATCTCCGCCGTCACCAGCTTGTGGTGCTCACGTGCGATCTATTCTGTATGTCGTGCAGTTGCCGGCTGTAGCAGGTATCCTCTGCTGCCGACTATGCGATTTCTCCGTCAGAGCTTGCAGAGTTCCACGTGGTACTCGATTTTCCTGGTCTTTTCTGCGGATACTGAGCGCCAGTATGTAACTTATTCACTGCACTTGATGATGACTGGCATTCAGATTCACCAGACGCGTTTGACACACAGTCCCTTCTTCAGGGGCTCTGAAGAAGGGACTGTGTGTCCCGAAACGCGTCTGGGTGAATCTGAATGCCAGTCATCATCAAAGTACAGTGAGATAAGTTACATACTGAGCGCTCAGTATCCCGCAATAGAAAAGACCAGGAAAATTCGATTACCACGTGGAACTCTGCAAGCTTCTGGCGGTAGGAAATCGCACAAGTCGCCCAGCAGAGGATACCTGCATACAGCCGGCAATACTGCACGACATACAGAATAGATCGCACGTGGAACACCACAAGCTGGTGACGGCGGGAGATCGCGCAAGCCAGCCCAGCAGAGGATACGTGTACTCAGCCGGCAGTATCCAACATAACAGACCGCACGGCATACAGATAGCAGCGTGACCGCAGACAACACAAGCCCGGGAGACATCTACAACAAGAAGGGTCCCCACACACGCCGGGAGCGGTAAAGTAACCAAAAAGAAATTGTAAAGAAAGTTAATGCAATTAATAATTAATGGTTATTCTTTGCTAGAGATAATCCACGGGCATTATAAGGCAATAATTAGACCGCCACAACCCTCTCAACTACTGATCCATTGAGATATAATCTCACACAATTCTCCTAGAAGCAGACAATGAACTTTAATTAATTTAATCTCACCATATATCTATGCAGATTGGTGACATTATTATAATCTGACACCGGAGACATTGGAACACTGGACTCTGATACAATAGGACATTATATACAGAGTCTAATGGTCATTTTATGCATTTATGGTTATTTTCCCAGAAAAAAAGGGTGAATTTTAAATAGCCAGCTGGTTACCAACTTTATTGTAACAATTTTATGGAATGTTATTTGAATTAATGTGATTTTTTAGTAATTTTTTTAATAATATTTACAGGTCTATAAAATAAACTACGAACCAATTAAAACCAAATATAGAAGTGCCCTCTCATCACTTTCTATTCTGTCTGAACCCATTTAAGGCAAGGGTGTTGCCTACCTGAGAGTGAGCACCCACTCCATATTATCTGAAGGGAGAGCCATTGAATACTTTTTTATTTCATGTCCTATTATTGCCCGCATAACGGACAAGGTTAGTACTGTTCTATCAGGAGCCAGCTGTTCCATTACGCAAAAAAACGGAATGCACATGGATGTCATCCGTATTTTTCTGCGGACCGCAAAATACTGAAAAAACCATACAGTCGTGTGCATGAGGCCTAAGTCATCATTATCTTTTCCAGGATAACTCCTTTAATGAAAACCTTATCCAGAGTGCTCTGAACCTCAGACTGGGCCGAGGGTTCACCTTCCAAGAAGACAATAACCGTAAGCACAAAGCCAGGACAACACGGGAATAGCTTAGGAATGACTCTGTGAATGTCCTTGAGTGGCCCAGCCAAGAGCCCAATTGAATATCTCTGAAGAGTCCTAAAGATGGCTGTCTGACAGTCTCTATCCAACCTGACAGAAGAATGGCCACAATCCTAGTGTACAAACCTTGTGGCATCATATCCAAGAAGATTGGAGACTGTAATCACTAAATCCTGAGTAAAGGGTCTGAATACCTATGTCGGTGCAAGATTTTAGTTCTCCCTTTTTAATAAATTAGCACATATTTCTAACGTTCTGTTTTCACGTTCTGTCATTATGGAGTATTGAGTGCAGAACAATGGGGAAAACTTGATTTTAATTTTTGCCTGTACTGTACTGTTGTCAATTCATGTTTTGCCAATTGAAAGCCCCATGTACCATTTTCTGAATGCTCAGTGGGCCTGATGGGGGAAATTAATTATTTCCCCTACTCCTGTTTTTGGCATAGAAAAGTCACAAATCAATTTTTCTAGCCCTTGCTAGTTTTATAAAAGAGCTCTGGCCTGGATTAAATAATGACAAATTTATGGCAGCTCTGAGATGCTGTAGATTTAATTCTGGCACACAGACTGTCAGAAGAGCCATGTCATCTTTGACCAGGCCTGCGTCTCATCGTAAGTTACAAGGCTCCTCAGCATTGTAGGCCCCATTCAGACTGGCAAAGCAGACATTGGTCTTGATTAGAGTTGAGCGAACTTCTGTTTTAAGTTCGGCTTCCAAAGTTTGGGTTCGGGCTATCCAAGCATCCCGTTATGGATTCCGCTACCACGGACCATAACGGCATTTGGAATCCATAAGGGGATTCTTCAATGAACTCGAACCTTGGACAACATGGAGGACCTGGGGTGACGTCACCGTCATGTGTTCAGTGCAGGGGGCGTGGCTCAGTACTGGATTAGATAAGAGGTGGTAGCCTACGACCTTTTATCTAATCCAGTACTGAGCCACGCCCCCTGCACTGATCACATGACTGTGACGTCACCCCAGGTCCTCTGTGTTGTCCAAGGTTCGAGTTCATTGAAGAATCCCCTTATGGATTCCAAATGCCGTTATGGTCCGTGGTAGCGGAATCCATAACGGGATGCTTGGATAGCCCGAACCCAAACTTTGGAAGCCGAACTTAAAACAGAAGTTCGCTCAACTCTAGTCTTGATGAATCAGGGCAATATTTCTAAATGCCTGCCATGTAATACTACATTGCATCTGCTGAACTGGAAATTTATGGCTGCCCACGACTTCCCCTTGCAAAAAAATTTGCCAGATGTGGGAAGCGCTGGGCCCACAGCAGACCCTTATAAGGTTCATACGGGGTATATTTGTTCCATTTGGCTTCATTAGTTTGTTTTATAAAACTTCAGTGGCCAGATGTTTGTGAACGAAGATATGCAGGGGTGGACTGGGAATATATAACGTGGCCCTGGAAAAAAAAATAAAAGTGGCCCCATGATGTAGGCTGTCCAGATTGACAGAAGATGGGCAACGCAAATAGGTAGGGACAGCAATACCATATGGCAGGGATGGCCAACCTGCGGCTCTCCAGCTGTTGCAAAACTACAACTCCCAACATGCCCAGACTGTCTACAACTATCAGCCTACAGCAGGGCATGGTGGGAATTGTAGTTTTACAACAGCTGGAGAGCCACAGGTTGGCCATCCCTGCCATATGGCATAGAGAAAAATACCGTCCTAGCAAAACCAAATACCACAGTGTAGCACAATATGCTGTCCCTCTGTGGTGGCCATCAATAGCCACCATTTTCTGTCCTCCTCCAGTTTTCTGATTATGACATAGAGCACAGGGCTTAGGAGGTGAGATGCGGGGCCACAGCAGTTGAATTAACCACAAGCTCATTATGTACCCAGCCATGGGCAAAAAAAGGAGGGCTTGGGCAGCCCACCTGGGCATCAGCCCACTGGGAAATTTCCATGTAGGGTCTATGGCCAGTCTGGAGTTCCCATTCACAACATTTTTATTTATTTCTGCAGTTTTGAGATTTAATTTCTCTTGAATATTGCACGGTGACCTAAAAACTAGCATTTCGGTGGCCTCTCAACTCTTTGACCTCAATGAGGAAAAAATTATGTGTTCTTATGATGATTCATTTTTTTCAATAGGAAACCATTGTGCGTTCTTGTTACCAACTAAATTACTTCAAAAATTCATAACCTTGTGATAAATCTGGAAAATGCAGCGTATGTGCTTTCTGTCACTGATGTATGTAGATGGCAAGCATTTTTCTGTTTAAAAATCTGCAGCAAACTCCATGAGTTAGGGCTCATGCACACAAATGTATATTCTTTCCTTATCCGTTTCTTTGCAGACCGTATGCGGAAAGCATTCCATTTCCGTATGTCTGTTCCGCACAAAAATAGAACATGTCCTATTTTCTGCATTACCGACAAGAATAGGACTGTATGATTAGGGGCCAGCTGTTCCGTTCCGCGAAATATGGAATTCACACAGATGTCCGGTCGTGTGCATGGGCCCTTACATGCAGATTTGTTGTGTATTTTACCATTGCGTTGCTTTATGGATGCTCAAAATAAAATGATTTGTTTAGATCTCATCCAGTTTGCTGCCATTATAAAATGTTTTGGATTTTCAGCTAGCAACTCCAGGGTGGAAAATCGGTACCGTTCCACCGCATGCACCCCATGTGGGGAGTTCCCAATTGTAAAATTTTTAAGGCCAAGTCCACAAAGAATATCTATAGATCCGTTAAAAATCAACCTACAAAATTTGCGGACACACGAAAAGGATGTGGATGTGAAAAAAAAAAAAGGAAGACGGATCCGCGATTTGCGGACAGCAAAAAACAACTGTCGTGTGCATGTAGCCTAACCCTAAGTTCACACCTGAGCGTTTTACAGCGCGTTCAAACGCGCTGTAAAAAGCTCAACACATGAAAACCAATGCTTTCCTATGGCCCTGGTTCTCACTTGAGCGTTTTACAGCGCGTTTGAACGCGCTATAAAACGCCCGACGCATAAACAATTACTTGAGCTTTTTTTGGGGCGTTTGTCGCGCGTTTTGTGATTGACACCACAGTAGTCAATCACAAGAACGCGCATTTCCTATTTGCAAAAACGCGCTGAAATACGCGCGACAAAAACGCGCGTAAAACGCGCGTTTTTAGAACGCTCAGGTCTGAACCCAGGGTAAAGGCTTATGCACACGATTGTATTTGGCATCTGTGTCCAATCCACATTCTTTGCAGATAGCTCACAGACCCATTTATTTCTAAAGGACTACAAAAAACTAAACCAGCACACAGATATCATCTGTGTGCATCCGCATGTCCTTTCCACAAATTATAGAACATGTCCTATTCTTATCCGTCTTGCGGTTGAGAATAGCCTTTTTTTTTTATGGAAATGAGAAAAATGTGGAGTGCACACAGAAGATATAAGATGTCTGTATTTTGCGGACCGCAATACGGACACGGTCTTGGGCATGAGGCCTTATGCTGTGGGAATGTTCTCATATGTTCATTTCACTCACACCCCCCCGCCCTGGCAAAAACATGGTGGAGGAGTTGGTCTTCTCCTATCAGACACCTGCTCCTACAGCCCAACTGCACTGCCGCCCTCCATTGCACCCACTTCATTTGAAGTACACTCTGTTCGCATCTACTCTCCCTCCAAGTAGCTGTTATTTACCGCCCCCCAGGCCCAGCCACCACCTTTCTTGACTACTTTAACACCTGGCTCCTACACTTTCTTTCTGCTGACATCCCCACTATCATCATGGGTGACTTCAACATCCCCATTGACACCTGCCAGTCAGCCACCTCTAAACTCCTATCACTCTCTTCCTCCTTCGGCCTCTCACAGTGGTCTTCCGCTCCCACACACGGAGATGGTCACACTCTGGATCTTATCTTTACCCGCCTCTGCTCCCTATCTAACCTTTCTAATTCGCCTCTCCCCCTATCCGACCACAACCTACTCACCTTCTCTTCACTCGTCTCTGCTGCTGCGCCCCTTGTCCATACACTAGCACACCCCCGCAGGAACCTTAAACATCTTGACTTTCGCTTGCTCTCCGACTCTCTTCTGCCGCTCTCTTCAATTTTTTCCCTCCAAGACCCAGATACTGCCACCACCCTATATAACACCACAATAAGTGCAACTCTGGACACTATTGCCCCACTTACACACAACAAAACCAGAAAAATAAACAGACAACCCTGGCACACCAACCTGACCAAAAATCTCAGACAAGCTTCCAGGGCTGCAGAGCGGCGATGGAAGAAATCCCATTCTAAAGATGAATTCACCGCATACAAGCAATCCCTCCTCATTTTTAAATCCTCACTCGCTGATGCAAAACAGGCCTACTTCTCATCTCTCATATCTTCCCTATTCCACAACCCAAAACAACTTTTTAACACCTTTAATTCTCTTCTCCGTCCACCAGCGCCCCCACCCTCTCATTTCGGCTGAGGATTTTGCCACATTCTTCAAACAAAAGATAGTCAACATCAGAGAAAGCTTCAACACACAGTCCCCACAGACCCTCCACACAGCTGCTCCGTCCTCTTCTCCCAAAACCAGCTTCTCCGCCATTACAGAAGAAAAACTCTCCACTCTACTCTCCAAATCCCATCTCACCACCTGTGCACTTGACCCAATCCCATCCCACCTCATCCCTAACCTCACCACAGTGTTTATCCCAGCCCTAAATCATCTCTTTAACCCATCACTAACCTCTGGTCTCTTCCCCCTCTGCTTTTAAACATGCTACCATTACACCCATCCTCAAAAAGCCTTCACTTGACCCATCTTCTTTGTCCACTTATTGCCCCATATCACTACTTCCATATGCCTCAAAGCTACTTGAGCAACATGTCCATTCTGAACTGTCCTCTCACCTCTCCTCCTGCTCCCTCTTTGACCGGCTACAATCTGGCTTCTGACCCCACCACTTAACCGAGACTGCCCTCACCAAGGTCATCAATGACCTACTACTTGCCAAAACCAAAAAACATTACTCTGTCCTCCTTCTCCTTGACTTGTCCTCTGCCTTTGACACTGTCGACCACTCCCTTCTGTTGCAAACTCTCTCATCTCTTGGCATCACTGACCTGGCCCTCTCTTGGATCACATCATATCTCACAGACCGGATTTAGCGTCTCCTACTCTCACACCACCTCCTCGCCTTATTCCCTTTCTGTTGGTGTCCCGCAAGGCTCTGTCCTAGGACCCCTGCTCTTCTCTATCTACACCTTCGGCCTGGGACAGCTTATAGAGTCCCATGGCTTTAAGTATCACTTTTATGCTGATGACACACAAATCTACCTCTCTGGTCCAGACATCACCACCTTACTATCCAGAATCCCACAATGCCTATCTCGCATATCCTTCTTCTCCTCTCGCTCTCTAAAACTTAACATGGATAAAACAGAATTCATCATCTTTCCCCCATCTTGCTCACCCCCCCCAACAGACCTATCTATCACAATCAATGACTGCACACTCTCCCCGGTTAACCAAGTCCGCTGTCTTGGAGTGACCTTGGATTCTGCCCTCTCCTTCCGACCAGACATCCAAGCCCTTTCCACCACCTGCCGTTTCCAACTCAAAAACATCTCCCGCATCCGCCCTTTCCTCAACTTTGAATCGGCAAAAATGCTTGTACATTCTCTCATCATCTCCCGCCTAGACTACTGCAACATTCTCCTCTGTTGCCTTCCATCTAGCTCTCTCGCTCCCCCACAATCTATCCTCAACTCTGCTGCCCGACTAATCCATCTCTCCCCCCGTTACTCCTCTGCATCTCCCCTCTGCCAGTCCCTGCACTGGCTCCCCATTGCCCAGCGAATTCAGTTTAAAATACTAACCCACACATACAAGGCCGTCCACAATCGGTCCCCTCCCTACATCTCTGAGCTACTTTCCCGATACATCCCCACACGCAATCTTCGATCCTCACAGGACCTCCTTCTTTCCTCTCCTTTTATCACCTCTTCCCACACTCGCCTCCAGGATTTCTCCCGTGCATCCCCTATACTCTGGAACTCGCTACCCCAACATATAAGACTCTCGCCTACAGTGGAATCCTTCAAAAGAAACCTGAAAACCCACCTCTTCGGACAAGCCTACGACCAGTGACCCTGCTGCCTCTATACCGCCATGACCAGCTTCACCCTCGCCTACTGTCTCCTTCCCCCATACCATGTAGATTGTAAGCCCTCACGGGCAGGGCCCTCTATCCTTCTGTACCAGTCTGTAACTTGTCTCGTTCATGCTTAAGGCAATTGCCTGTATTATGTAGGTGCACAGCTTATGATATGTACAGCGCTATGGAATGAATGGCGCTCTAAAAATAAATAATAATAATATAGTGACCTACACATTTTGTCAATCTTGCCTTACAGAGTCCTCACAGTCCTGTAGAAAACGTCACGAAATTGGAGATGTGTGAATGGCCTTGAACAGGTAATATACGTTATGCAAGCAAATCAAAAAAGTAGATAAACTGTGGCACTCGCCAGTATAAAATTGTTCTTTTATTTCTTTGTGCATATCAGCGCTTCCTCTTGGGCCAAGAGGAAGCGCTGATGCACGCGAAATGGCTGTTGCCTGACTACATGCTACGTGTGTTATTTACCCATGTAACTGCTGTTAAAAGTAAGAAATAAATGGGAGATTTTATATTGGTAAGTGCCACAGTTTATCTCCTTTTTTTAATTATTATTTTTATTCTATTTTCCCTGTTGAGCACCGGCATGGTATTAGTGTGAGACTCGAAAGAAGTGTCTGTTCCAAGCAATAATGGCCAGCAGTGCCGACAATCTATATGTTACTATTCTTTTTTGATGCATTATGCAAGCTTTTCTGCTTGATGCCCTTTAAGTTTGTTTTATTGAGCGCACAAGTACAATTTTTGTATTAGACGTTTTTTAATAAATAAATCACTTTCATATAAAAAAATAAATCATGTACATTATTTACAATTTATACATGTAGTTTATTTTCCTGACCACTCTGACATGTTAAGAGGTCTAAGATTTATCCGTGTGTCTTCTTAGCCTTGGCCAGTAGACGCCGACGTTAAAAATGTAAAGACATATTCTGTTCTTCACCAACGATGTTTGCCATTTCCAGGAAGTCATCATTCTGATGAAAGGCCTTTGTATTTCTCCTATTCATCAACTTCTTTTCCTGTCAGCTTCTTCTGAGACGGTGCGTTGGTTCTGGTCCACTTCTTCATGACTCGCATAGAACACCCAATGCTTCGGAACAGCACAAGCACCTCAGGCTCACAACCTCTCTGGTGGAGGCACATCCACAGTTTGAGCATCGGTAAGCGGAATCACTGGTCCAAGTGCTGTCAGATCTGGCACTGACTGAATGGGCATGATTCTGTCCATCTATATTATGTTTTGTCCATTAATACTGCCCTGGCCTAAATCCTCCTTGGGCACACAGATATGCAAACATCGTCATACATGTACTGTAAAAAGAGAAGAAAAAAATATTTGTTAAATATAAATCAGTATAATATATATGACATGCATACAGGAAAGTATTCTGAAAATGCTATTTGGGCCCTAATACTTGGTTCGTGTCTTCAAACTGTGACCTAACACTTGCTCCAGTAACTTCTACTTTCTAATTCATTGAAGAAGTGAAGGTCCTCATAACACTAAGGTTGGTTCTCCTCCACTCTTATATGCCATGGGAGTCTTGCAGAGGTTCATATAGCCCATGGAAGAAGAGGGTGGCACCAACCTGAGCTAGAGTTCTCCCCTTTCTATTGTCATACCAGCCACAGCTCTGAATTTCATATCTAATGTTGTATCCTCCTCAGTCCAATGATACTAAGGAATTGTACAAGTAATAATAATTACCTCATCATCTGAATGTTCCGATTCTGACTCTGAACTGCCTTCATCTTCACTCTCTGGCAGGTACTGCAGGCTCTTTTCTGTCACAGTTAGCAGGTACTGTTGAATTTGGAGGTTACTTCTCCCCCAGGTGAGCTGGCATGGTGAGTATCCTTGATAGGTGACTCTATTAACATCTGCTCCATAATTCAGCAGCAAAAACATGAGTTCGGCATTCTGTTTGTCCACAGCCATGTGCAGAGCTGTACGGCCATTACATGGTTCCTAAAAATGAACAAGAATGATGTTACTATACCATTCACAATAACAAAGCTCATGTTAACAGGCATTTACCATTAGGCCAGTGCTGTGGAAAGGCTTTTTTTTTTTTTTTTTTCCAAAAGAGAAACTCACCTGTGCATTAATATCTGCCCCCAGTTTAATCAAGTCCTCCACAATAGCAAGGAAGCCATTACTTGATGCCAAGTGTAGGCATGTGTGACCTATGGAAATAATGACACCGTGAGCAAAACAGCATTTATTTTTATTTTTATTTTTTACATTTACTTAAGTCTTTTAATATGAAGACACATTTAATTGATACTTACCATTATAGTTTGTGTACTGTAGGAGGGATGGCAGTTGGGATTTGCAATTCTGGACGATAACTCCAACCCCACGTAGAGACCCCTTTTCACAGGCAATGTGTAGAGCTGTATTTCCGCGATAGTCTCTAACTTCAGGATCACAGCCAGCTTCAAGGAGCTTTGCAGCAATTTCAGGCTGATCGGTTATTATAGCCAGATGAAGTGGTGTCTATAAATCAAAGGGATAGAAATATTAAGAATGAGTTATTATCCACACATTTTTATTTCACTTTTCTAATTTCTGTTTGTTTTTTAAAATGTTGTAAAATAAAAAATCCCTAACTTGTCCTAATTGACAAATAAACCCTTGGCTCTTACCTGATGAAAGTTATTCTGCTGGTTCAGGTAAAAAGCATCTCTGTAGGATCTCTTGATCGCCTCTTCTGCCACTTGTTTTTCCTGATGAATAATTGCCAAATGAAGAAGTCTGTAAAATAAATTTAAAAAAAAGGTAAAAATCGATATAAAAAATAACTAAATAGATATAAATTAAAAATAAAGTAAAACTGTATTAAATATATCAAACCGGAAATAATGTGTCACAATTTCATCACCCGCATTTAGCAGATGGTAATATATGTAGTCATTGCACTGTGTCAAGTCTGAGTTATTTCCCCTCCCCCTGCAAGAAGTCCGGGATTGTGTAAGTTGGGTTTTTTTCTGTGTTGTCTCTTTAGCTATGTCTGTTGTTTTCCGCTTTCTCATGTATGCAGTTGTGTTCCTGGCCACAAGCCAGGGACTTTCCGAATAGCTGCAGAGCTCCACCTCTCCCAGCCAGCAAGTCACATCGCAGAACGGTGTGGCCTGGCCTACCCTCCCCCATGTCCTTCCTCCCCTCCTCCACCCTTCTCAGGCTTACAAAGGGAGGAAGGGAAAACCCAGAAAAGATATATCAACGCCACAACCCCCCCCCCCCCCCACCACTAACTATATAGTTACAAAATAACATTTTCCTTTTTTGACACAAAAAAAAGAAACAAATTGCATTTCAACTGACCCTACAAATTGCACTCTTATCTTTAGACCACAATGCAGAAAAAAAAAAGAATAAAACCCTGCCTACCACTTAATTCTGCAGAAAGCCGTGTGGTGCATTGCGTTATTCTACTATATTTCCTGTTATTTTGTCTTTTTCTGTCTTTTATCTGCAGCCCCTGTTCTTGTGGGCGGACGGCAATTGCATAACAGGCTGTTACCAAATATATGTCCCTTCCTGCATTCATGTTTTTCATGGTTATTTAAAAAAATAAAATGCTCCTTTTTTCTGCTATGGTCATGAAAGATGTTATATGGACGGTGCACTCATTAAAGATCTATAAACTAGGCACATTTAACATAAAATGGTTCAATTCAGGATCACTTACGTATCTCCATCCTCATTTGCCTGCGTTTTCCATGCCTCTGGTTCGTAGTCCTGGATGTTTTGTTGTGGAGGGATTGACAGATTTTGCATCTCTTTTACTATATTATTATAGTCTTCTTCTTTCAAAGAGTCTAGTCCACTGTCATTTCTATCTTCAGTGGACTGCAACAGCTTGTCTTTCCCAGGCATCCTGAGATCTCCGTCCATCGCCATATTCCCAGAATAATCCATGTATCTCATAGTCATCTTGACTAGTAAAAGCCTTTAAAAAAAAAAGTTGGAGCAAAAAGTTCCCTTCTTGGAACGTTCCTTTTAAAATTGAGGTTCCGAAGAAGAAGCGGTGAGAAGCTCGTGGTCGTCGTCTATTTTTGTAGGAGAGAAATAATCCGTGTGATCTTCAGATAGAACCCAAGTGTGATGGGATGAGCAGTGCGAGAGATCTGAGCGCTATCTGTGTGTGCAGGGCTTTTTAATAGTGATTGGGGACTTTTGGTAGGCGGGGCTGTGAGCTGGTTTCTATGGACTCTGTGCTCAGGGCTGGGAAATTCCAAGTAGTCACCCTGCAAGTGCAGTACACTTTGAACCAGACTTATCCTGTTCAGAAAAAAAAAATTAAAACCAGAAAACTTCCAGATCTCTTACACAGAGAAGAGAAATTCCCTTTTGTGTGGAATGTTCCCTATTTCACAAACACAAAGCAATGCGTTCTTATGAAGATGATTTTAACACCCAGTACAATCCCTTAGAATCTACTGCAGATCTGTGATATTTTCAGGGACTGTACCGTATACCTTTGATCACAAGGAGTGTATTTTTGCAATTTGGATAATTTGATTTATACTTGTATTGCATGCTGCATGTTGACAGCCAGAATAAGTACTGCCCCCATTAGGTTGCATTCACGCCATTTTTGTGTAGTTTTCTGCACTGTATGCAAAAATGTTGTACCATGTCAAAACGCCTCATTCAGAATAGGCTTATGTACTCCGGGCGGACTTTACCACCACATAAAATGCTTGGGGCCCCAGAGATCACGGGGTCCTCTGGCAGCTACAAGTGCTTGGCAAAAAAAAAATAAAAAAACAAGATTAAAGGGCAGCCATACCTCCTGTGCAGCCGCTGCCTGCACAGGGCCCTGGGGGGAATGGGACCCCTTGCCAGCTGTACAGCAGTGGAAAAAGTGCACAGACTGCACGCTGCTAAGCTGAGAGTAGCACATGGTGCAGCTAAGCAGTGTGTTTGGGGGTCCCCAGACATAACTTTGCTTGGGGTCCTAGAAATTCCAAATCCACTCCTGTTAGTACATGTGTTTAGCAGATCGTATTTTGCATGTACCCTACAGATTTAGTTATCTATGGTACAGCAAATTTGATTCAGAAGAACCACAGGGATCTGGATGTTACATCCAAAATATGGACATTTAGGACAGGCACAAAATGCCCTGGGATGAATTTACAACAGTCCTACTAAATTTAATTTAGATCACTATATAGGGTTTTCAAATCTGCGCCATACTCCATCTATCCCTTAATTTTGCTGCAGCCTTACCCGTGGGTAAATCCATAGCAAAATGCTCAGGTAAAGTGTGGATTTTCCGGCTAGTTCAATAGCAGACTTTTTCCACCATATGTGACCAGAACAGCTTTATGACTCCACAAGTACTGCAGTAAAAACTGCTTCCAGGAAGACAAACTCAAAAGGGCCTTAGGCGCCCATGCTTAAAACGATAAGAACACGTTGCCCTTTTAATGTCCTTCCCAGCATCTTGTGCAGTGCTGAGTATAAAGACAACACAGTATTTCAGTTTTTCATAGGAAATACAAAATAATATGTTCTTTCACTTCATCCATCCATAAAAATGCATTGCTGATTTGGTGTCTGATGATTTGCAGTACCAGGTGTCTAGTGATTCATGGGAATGTGAGCATAACTGATCCACTGTGAAAAATCCTGGAGATAACCCAGACTTTTGGCAGATTTGTGATAGCTGGAGATCCCCTGCTGTAAGATCCCCAACTAAAACTCCCTGCTGGTCGTATATAGAATTGCTGAAGTTAAAAATACCCATTTTACCACACAAAGCACAGGATTCTGCTCACTTCCTATGTCATGTAGTGTTGTTGCTAATGAGCAACCTGTTATATTGGATACCATTAAGCACACGGTTGTCTCCTTGCTCTTCCTTTAGACAACCTGTGGACTGTCAGGACGTGCTGGGAGGTAGTTCTGCAACAGGTGGAGGGCAGGTGGTTGAGGAACACCTCTTGAGACACAGACATGATCACCATGGCTCAAAGGAGGTGCTAAGAGCATTGTAGGGAGAATATACGCTGCTAATTTAAAGGCCATCTGTCAGCAGATTTGTACCTATGACACTGGCTGACCTGTTACATGTGCGCTTGGCAGCTGAAGACATCTGTGTTGGTCCCATGTTCATATGTGCCCACATTGCTGATCAAAACGATGTTTTCATATATGCAAATGAGACTCTAGGAGCAACGAGGGTGTTACCATTACACCTAGAGGCTCTGCTCTCTCTGCAACTGCTGCGCCCTCTCCACTTTGACAGGACACTTTCACACTTGGCCCCGTCAATCAAAGTGCAGCAGTTGCAGAGAGAGCTGAGACTCTAGCAGTAATGGCAACGCCCCCGTTGCTCCTAGAGGTTCATTTGCAGAAGTGTGGGCAAATATGAACATGGGACCAACGCAGATGCCTTCAGCTGCCAAGCTGACAATTTGGCAGATCAGCCAGTTTAATAGCTACAAATCTGCTGACAGATGCCCTTTTTATTAAAATAACTAAATAAATTCTATTAAAACCTAAAGATATTAAAGGGGTTGTCTCACACGGGCTCCTGAAAATCTCCTAAATTCCTTGCTTCTATATTTTAGTTTGCCTACATCATGAGATGTATGTATTAACCACAGTAGTTACTTTCTGGGAGGTAAAGGGTTTTGAGCTACATTGATAGCCAATGGTAAAAGGTGTTGGCCACTTTGTAATAAGTTTCATGTCCCCTCCCCTGTTATCTTCTGTAAATTTCTGCCATAGTGTTTCTGCCCACTTGTTGTCAGAGGGGGCTGCTGCTCCTGTATACAGCGAGCACTGTTTTGGCAGTGCTGGCTCCTCTAAGTGACGTCAGACAAAATGGCTACAGTCTCAAACCCCGTTTTGATGGTTGTGCATGCTTCTCTCCTTTTTTTTTTTTTTTTTTTTTCTCCTGCGCATACTCCCCACCCTTCAATCTGCTTCTGTGCAGTAAAAATGATTCATGTCTCTGGCTCCCGTCCCCACTGTTCATCTTCTCAGTCCTCCGGCCACTAGGCCTGAAACTTATCTGGCAGTGGAACAGAGCAGGTGGTCGTAATGACATCATCGTGACTGCTGGGTCACAGGCATGCCATTGGGCCTCCCGTGACCTGGCACAACAAGTCGTAGTGATATCTTCTTGACCGCCTGCTCCAGGAAGCAGCAATTCAGGCCACAGATGGGAAAAGGCCTGTGGCCTGCATCGCAGACAGCAGCGAAGAGCTGGGTAAGTAATAAAAAAAAAAAAAAAAATGTATATATAAATATATGACCCTACTGGGGGCAACACTATGTGGGGGCAATATATATTCTGGGGCAGAGCCAGAGGCGGATTGGCCATAGACCTTACAGGGAAGTTCCCGGTGGGCCGATGCCCAGGCCCTCCTCATAGCCGGCCAGTGGAAGTTTTTGGGGATGTATTTGGGTCTGTTTGGGTGGTATAAAAGTGCCACAATATGGTATTTCTGGCTCTGCCTTCCTTTAACTACAAAACAGGGCCATTTTTAGTATTTTTTCCAGGGCCACTTTATGTTCCCAGTCCGCACCTGGTCACAGCAATGTATATGGGGGCATTATATAAATTGGGGCACTATACTACAGGGGGGAGCGCATTATATAAACGGAGACATTATACAGGGGGCATTGTACTACACGGGTAAATCATTATATATACAGGGCATTATTCTTCCTTTTTTCTGCAAATACTGGATGGGATTTAGAAAATTTTAATTAACCTAAATGGAAAGTGTTTACAATGTGGAAAATACCCATTCTGCAACTTGTGAACATACTCTAAACCGCCCATTATCATGAACCAATACTATCTTGTGCTTCTAATCTGAACTCGTGAGAAATTTAAATAACAGAAAAATTGATGCTTATAAATAGGAAAATACATAGACCGTAGTAAGCTGAGCAGTCAGCTATAAAAGTCACGTGACCAAGGAAGAAGTCATTTATTTCAGTTCAGTTGATTGTTAGAACTTGGGTAAACCTGAAATAACGATCTTTAGGACAAAGCGAACACATTTGAAATGCCCTAATAAACTTGTACTGGTAGAGGAATTGCCCAAAGACTACCGTATATAGGAAGACTGTCCAGTGTCCATTTTTACTTTAATTTTGTTTGGCAGTTATTTGGGGTGGGGGGTGTTCTTGCAATCATTCATTCAAACCCCTCGTCATATAAAAGACATAGTTTGTCGGCACACCCACAATATATTTATGCCCACATAAACGAGTGTTTGCTTGTTTGCCAGGTGAGGTATATTGACAGGACAACTTATTGTGAACACACGTTTGTATGTGTAGTGCACTGGAGCAGGGGTACTCTGAAGTCTGGACATTTGCCTATTTCCCCTATGCAAAGTTATAAACTTCTTACTTTATTTGACTTGAAAAGGTTAACTTGCACTGTTTAAGACTGTGCAACTGCATTTTATGTTGTGATATATGTCCTGTTAATTTGCACTGTATTTGCAAGTCTCTGCGGAAAGGGTTAATGAATACTGAGAAACTTTTGGGACCATAGGCTATAAACCAGACTAACCCTTTTTATGTCTGAAAACTTGTTTGTGTCTGGAGAACTGCTGTGTCGTTGCCATTGAGTCAGTAAAGCTCTAATGTAAATTGATGACTGACAGACAGAAAGTGTAACAATGTATCTGTTTGTGCTGAGTTTCTCCACTCCACCCCTCCTACTAGAAGGTTCTGGTTCAGCCAGAAACTGTATATAAGGAGAGCAGTCAGAGCCCCTAGTTTTCTGCAGTTGGGGATCAGTGCTTGGAGGGGGATACTCTGCCAGTCTGTAAGAATGACCAGAAGAAGATGCTGAGATGGGGACGATGAGCCACAGACCACCATGGGTCACCAGCCCTGTGACAAAGCAGCTAGCTGGACTACTGAGCCAAAGACCGCGAGTCTTTGACCAGGGTACCATGCTACTGAGAGAGAAGGACAGCTAGCTAAAGCCTTTCCTCAGCATTAAACTCTTCTTCTGCCAGGGAGGAGACTGGAAAAGCCAGCCCTTTGCCTCGCCTGTATTGTTTTGCACTTTAATTCCTCTAGTAAAGAAGCACACTCGTGCTTATTTCCTATTGGGGTACACCATGCCTTACCATCCCTTCTGGAGTATATTCAAATAACTTCAGCACGTAGAAGTTTTGTTGCAAAGTAGTGATTCTTTTATTATTCAAGTACGGCTGTATATATTAGTGTGACATTTCGGCCTTCTGGCCTTCTTCAGACTAATGCCTCTGGTAATCAGAGACAGGAGAGATCAGAGGTAAGAGTGCTAGAGTGTATATGTAATACACTGTAGTGGCATCCCCTTCCGGAGAGCAGCAACACGTGGTAACGTCTCAAAGGTGTCCGGGGGACCCAGCGTAGCATTGGGGCCCCCCCAAATCCGGCGACTGAATATGATCATTGGCGAGTGTAAAAGGGCCTCTAGGACATTTTCACATATTAGAATTATTACCTTGATTCTCTGTTTCTTCAAAGTTATAAAAAATATTTACACATCATTCACTATTGTGATGCAATCTACTATGCTTGTAGGACAGCTGAGGCGGAGGAGGGTGGCGTGCAGTGTCAGACTGGAGTGCCTAGGGCCCACCAGTAAAATGAATTCTGGTGCCACACTGTCCAGCTACATGGAAATCTTATCTGCCCACACAGCGGTAGGCAGCAATAAGATGCTCAAAATTTATAGGGATCTAACCACTTCGAAAAGTTTGGCCCCAGGGACAAAGTGATACTGGTTGACCTGCCTCTTTACCTAGAAATCATCGTAGTCACCTGTTTCGTCTAGAACAATAAAATGGTTAGATTGTTAGATAATCTAATCTGTTTTTATATGGCCATATGCTGGTTCAGGTGCTGGTGGCCCACCTTTGTCAGCGGCCCACCAGGGGATTGACCTGTTCCCCTGTGGGCCAGTCCGAGCCTGGATGCAAGTGTTTTTTGTTTCCGGTATATTATATGGCACTGTTTATAGGGGCGCTCTACAATTCTCTTATTCTCTTCTGAGGATGATAATTCCCCATGGATTTTCTTTCTCACTTATTCTTCCAGCGTTTCATTTCTTTTCTATAAAGCTTGTTTTGATTCATAAAATTATAAACTATTGGAGAATTCTTATGAATTTTTTTTTTAATATTATGGATATTAAGAAAAAACTACAATACACCATAAATTGGTTTCTTAGATATTCCCTATTGATGCAGGTCTGGCATCCTATTCTCCAACAACGAGGCCCTATTCCAGGTTTTAAGCCAAACTCCTTCTCTGCTGAACATACTCCCTGGTTGCTTGGATTGTCACATTTTTGGCACAAATGAGCTGGAGCTCTACACTGTAGGTCAATATGAATCAGAATGATATGGCAGGAAATTTTTTATCTAGCAGTAGATAGCAAAGGCCCTTTGCACAGTAGGCCTACTACCACACAAGGCCAATATCTGGGAAGATTAAATATAGGTCAATGCAAAAGGTCATTTTGGGGGAAATTAGATTCATGCAGTGCCAAATTTCCTCATGCTTACAACCGTTTATTTATTTTCTTTCCCCCTGAATGGCAGTAAAAAAATAAGAGCCGGCCACTGCCATCTTGATTGAAGATCCCGCGCGAAATCCCATTTGTGGTAATTTATGACGTCACCATGCTGGTCGACGTGATGTCCACTTTTTACAGGGAAAAAAAGAGTTCCACGTGCTGGACCTTTTTTGTCAGCTCTTTTTGGCAGAATCTGCGATAGAGGCCTAAAGGGAGCCTCCAATGCAGATGTGCACAAGCCCTAATATTGCCATGCAAAAGAGAACACTAGTGTACAGTCATGGCCAAAAGTTTTAAGAATTACATAAATATTGGAAAAGTTGCTGCTTAAGTTTTTATAATAGCAATTTGCATGTACTCCAGAATGTTATGAAGAGTGATCAGATGAATTGCATAGTCCTTCTTTGCCATGAAAACCAAAAAACCTTTCTACTGCATTTTATTGCTGTCATTAAAGGACCTGCTGAGATCATTTCAGTAATCGTCTTGTTAACTCAGGTGAGAATGTTGACGAGCACAAGGCTGGAGATCATTATGTCAAGCTGATTGGGTTAAAATGGCAGACTTGACATGTTAAAAGGAGGGTGATGCTTCAAATCATTGTTCTTCCATTGTTGACCGTGGTGACCTGCAAAGAAACGCGTGCAGCCATCATTGCGTTGCATAAAAATGGCTTCACAGGCAAGGATATTGTGGCTACTAAGATTGCACCTCAATCGACAATTTATAGGATCATCAAGAACTTCAAGGAAAGAGGTTCAATTCTTAAGAAGGCTTCAGGGCGTCCAAGAAAGTCCAGCAAGCGCCAGGATCGTCTCCTAAAGAGGATTCAGCTGTGGGATCGGAGTGCCACCAGTGCAGAGCTTGCTCAGGAATGGCAGCAGGCAGGTGTGAGCGCATCTGCACGCAAATTGAGGCGAAGACTTTTGGAAGATGGCCTGGTGTCAAGAAGGGCAGCAAAGAAGCCACTTTTCTCCAAAAACCCCATCAGGGACAGATTGATCTTCTGCAGAAAGTATGGTGAATGGACTGCTGAGGACTGGGGCAAAGTCATATTCTCCGATGAAGCCTCTTTCCGATTCTTTGGGGCATCTGGAAAAAGGCTTGTCCGGAGAAGAAAAGGTGAGCGCTACCATCAGTCCTGTGTTATGCCAACAGTAAAGCATCCTGAGACCATTCATTTGTGGGGTTGCTTCTCATCTAAGAGAGTGGGCTCACTCACAATTTTGCCCAAAAACACAGCCAGGAATAAAGAATGGCACCAAAACACCCTCCAACAGCAACTTCTTCCAACAATCCAACAGTTTGGTGAAGAACAATGCATTTTCCAGCACAATGGAGCACCGTGCCATAAGGCAAAAGTGACAACTAAGTGGCTCGGGGACCAAAACGTTGACATTTTGGGTCCATGGCCTGGAAACTCACAGATCTTAATCCCATTGAGAACTTGTGGTCAATCCTCAAGAGGTGGGTGGACAAACAAAAACCCACTAATTCTGACAAACTCCAAGAAGTGATTATGAAAGAATGGTTTGCTATCAGTCAGGAATTGGCCCAGAAGTTGATTGAGAGCATGCCCAGTCAGAGGTCCTGAAAAAGAAGGGCCAACACTGCAAATACTGGCTCTTTGCATAAATGTCATGTAATTGTCGATAAAAGCCTTTGAAACGTATGAAGTGCGTGTAATTATATTTCACTACATCACAGAAACAACTGAAACAAAGATCTAAAAGCAGTTTAGCAGCAAACTTTGTGAAAACTAATATTTGTGTCATTCTCAAAACTTTTGGCCACGACTGTAGACAAACAAACATAAGCTGCTGTGTAACCCTCTGAATAAAGATTCACATGAACAAGAAGAGCTAAATAGGGACTGCTGCCTCAAGTTTATATGCATTCATTACATTCTATATTTGTATACATAAAACATATCTTATATTTTAATCTGATTTATTTTAGTAATTTTTTAGTTAGAGAACATGAATCATATTTTTCTAGAATACAAATGTTTAGCCCACAACAAACTATCCGCCTCTCCACTTAGACAGCAAAGATCAAAAGGTAGACCTAATCATTATGACAATCGCAGCATGTACAAACTAGAAAGTACGGTAATGGCTATAAGTAAGGAATAAGCTGACAGGTAGAGTTGCCAAACATGTTTTTGACATATAAAAGAAATTATACGTACAGCTCTCCATTATTGAGCGTCTTTACACGCTGTGGATTTTGTTGCATAATGTTCCCCAATTAAAAAAACAGATCCATTCATTTGAATGGGTAGCAAGCACATGGATTAATGCAAGCTCCATTCAGGTGAATGGAACAGATTTTCAGAAGCGGAACATTCTGCAACAAAATCCTCAGCATGTGAAGGCAAAGTGGGGGGGGGGGGGGTTTGCAGGCTATTAGCAGAGCAGAGCAAGCAGTCGCAGGGCAAAAGCTCACATAAGATATCCCTCCTCTGCCAGTGCCCACTCTACTAAAGCCTGACATGTTAGAAGGCCGATTTATTGGCCTGTATTTGTGGGAGGGGCATAAGTAGCACATTTATACCAGGCAGGCGCCTCCCTTGGGCGTGTCGACGGCTGCTGCGTAGTTGTGTGCAGTCAGAGCCACCTGTTGCAGCACATGGGCTGAATCTGCAGCTTCCATGCCCAGTCAGCGTCCAGGATCCCAGTTGAGGTCGTTCCGGTCGGGTGAGGGTTTGCAACCAGCTCGTGCAGCATCGTCCCGTTACAGTCCGGCCGGCGATGCGTCGGCTCCTTTCGTGAGGAGGAGCGTCATTACACCGGAGCGATTCTGCCTGGCAGCCCACGTTTGGCTCCCACGCGGCAGCACGATTAGTCCGGCCGGCGGTGTGGCGGTTTCTTTGGTGAGTAGAAGCAGCACTGCACCGGAGCGATCCTGCCTGGTACCCCCACGTTTGGTGCCCACGTGGCAGTGCGGTTAGGTAGCAGGGGTCAGCGTGACTCCGTCTCGTTTTCTCGCGCCTGACAGCCCACGCTTGGCGTCCACGTGGCGGCACATCTAGGCAGCAGGGGTCAGCGTGACTCCGTCTCGCTTTCTCGCAGGCTTCCATGTCTTGCACAGGTCACCTTGCTTAGTCTGTCCGTGTATATCTGCATGTCTTTCTTGTCTGCTTTTCACTTTGCTGCTTGCCAGCAAACCTCTCTCGCCATCCGCTATTATTTCTGCAGACAGACTAAAACATTGTTCACACTGACATCCAGCGTTATCCCCTTACTTGCATTATAGAGGGATAGGTTCAGGCAGCTGATTACTCCAGGTGGAGCAGAGTTGCTGTTTACAAAGTGTTATTGTTTCTTTAGTATAAATGCTATTTTATGATGCGTGTTTAAGTAGACGGTAAGCTCCTCTGTGCTGAGGTATCTTCCCAGCAAACCTCTCTCACTATCCGCTATTATTTCTGCAGACAGACTAAGGCCTTGTTCCCACTGACATCCAGCGTTATCCCCCTACTTGCATTATAGAGGGTGAGGCAGCTGATTAATCCAGGTGGAGCAGAGTTGCTGTTTACAAAGACTGTTATTGTTTCTTTAGTATAAATGCTATTTTATGATGCGTGTTTAAAGGGAGTCTTTCACCCCAAATGTGCACTATCTCACACTAACACCATTGCGTCGATAACAGTCCCCACATTAAAATCCTTCTTACCATAAGGTTGTCAGTTGCATAGTTTGTCTAAAAAACACTTTTATTGTATATGTAAATCAGGGTCTGAAGGTGCCCAGGGGCAGCGTTCCAACGGCCGGTGCCCAGGCTCCGTGCTGATTTCCATGTGCAACAACTCCCCTTTCACCCATTTGGCCCGCCCTTTCTCTGGCTGATTACCTCCTCTACTTCTGAAATGCAGCGCCTGCGCCGATGACAGACCTCTGATGCAGCATCGGCTGGAGCGTGACGTACTGGCCGGCGCATGCGCACTGGATACTCTGAGGCATCTGCCAGTAATGGGTAGTACATTGCGCATGCGCCGGCCCATACGTCATGCTCCAGCCGACGCTGCATCAGAGGGCTGTCATCGGCGCAGGCGCTGGATTTCAAAAGAAGAGAAGGTCAGCCAGAGAAAGGGCGGGCCAAATGGGTGAAAGGGGAGGGGTTGCACATGGAAATCAGCACAGGGCCTGGGCACCGGCCGTTGGAACGCCGCCCCTGGGCACCTTCAGACCCTGATTTACATATACAATAAAAGTGTTTTTTAGACTAACTATGCAACTGACAACCTTATGGTAAGAAGGATTTTAATGTGGGGACTGTTATCGACGCAATGGTGTTAGTGTGAGATGGTGAACATTTGGGGTGAAAGACTCCCTTTAAGTAGACGGTAAGCTCCTCTGTGCTGAGGTATCTTCCCAGCAAACCTCTCTCACTATCCGCTATTATTTCTGCAGACAGACTAAGGCCTTGTTCACACTGACATCCAGCGTTATCCCCCTACTCGCATTATAGAGGGTGAGGCAGCTGATTAATCCAGGTGGAGCAGAGTTGCTGTTTTCATAGTGTTATTGTTTCTTTAGTATAAATGCTATTTTGCGATATGTATTTTGAGTAGACGGTGAGCTCCTCTGTGTTGAGGTATATTTCATTTGTCTTGTTTCATTTGGAAATGTCAAATGTGTGTGTGTGCCACTTTAAGATTGTGAACCTGAGTTTGTGTACTTATAAGCACCTGTGCTTGGTGCTGGGGATCCATCTTCAGTTCAGAGTGTTAGCTGGACACTGGGGGAGCTGCTTGCTACAAAGGTAATTGCAGAGACCCATGAGGACCTGTTATTTTGCCTCGTTTTGTGGCTTTATTTGTGCTAAAAATAGATAGAAGCGTGGCTTTTGCCGAGAACTGAGTTTAGTTTGTTTTTACGGCATATATGCTCACATCTCTACTGGGCGCATGTGCTGATGGTGGTGACGTTTGCATGTACTCACCTATAGCGGAGTGGTGTGGTGCAGGTGGTTTATATCACTGCATGCCTTACGTCGTTGTCAGCATACTACCACAGTGAGGATTGTCTTTACATGTCATTCGTTGCTTTTCAGGTCACGTCACAGCTCGCCATTCTCAGTTGATCTGGTCAATTACTTCTTGTGCTTGGGTAGTAGAGAAAAAAAAAAAAAAAAAAGGAAAAATGTCACATTATGGGCGGATTTCACATTAGGTTACGGGCTTTGCTACTTGATGTTTATTTTAGGTTGTTATAGGTTCTGAATGTTGGGTAAGTCACATTTCATCAGTTTGCGGTCTCGCAACATCAGACCTGACCCGTCACTCAGGCCTCGGCGGTTTCAACCATTTTGTTGGTTCCGATGCCTCATGTCAGTGTTGGCATACTACCACAGCCAGCTTCATTCATTGCATGTAATTTTGCTTTTCAGGTCATGTCACAGCTCGCCATTCTCAGTTGGTGTGGTCAGTTACATCTGTTGCTATGGTAGTAAAAAAAAAAAAAAAAAAAGTCACATTACTGGTGGATTTCCCATTCGGTTACGGGCTTTGCTACTTGACGTTTTATTTTTAGGTTGTTATAGCTCCAGAATGTTGGGTAAGTCATTTCTCATCAGTTTGCGGTGTCACAACATCAGACCTGACCTGTCACTCGGGCCTTGGCGGTGTCAACCATTTCGTTGGTTCTGATGCCTACAGGCATCACGTCAGTGTCGGCACTACCACAGCCAGGAGCATCTTTGCATGTCATTTGCTTCTTCAGGTCCCCATTCTTAGTTGGTGTGGTCAATTACATCTGTTGCTAAGGGGGCGATAAAAAAAAAAAAAAAATTAAATAAATTTAAATTAAATGGAAAATATAGTATGTGTGAAACTTTATCAGTTTACAAACTCGCTACTTGATGTTTCTTCAAAGACTGCTATAGGTTCAGTTTTGGGTAAGTCACGTTTTCGTCAGGTTGCAGTATCGCAACATCAAACTGTACACGTCGCTCAGGTCACGGCGGTTTCAACCATTTTTATTTTATTTTTTTCTTCTGATGCTTTTCGCTGGCACTGGTTTTAGTACCATTTCTTGGCCCCCCAATATAATCATTTTCTTTCCGACTTTCTATTCACGGTGCCCGGTTCGTGTCTATCAGCAATTACTGGCAGCAGTAACAAACCAAGGCCTTGCGAGTACTCTGTTGCGGTTCCCACGGCCCACTCGCCACTGGTGTTGGGCGCGAGTATTCGCAAGGCGAGTTTGATCTCGAATATCGTGATTTTGAGGTTTGCGACTGTTAAACACTTGACCCCATATTCGCAATTACGTATATTCGCTCTTGAGATGGATAGTGAGTGATAGGGAAACTGTATCTGGGGGGGAAAAAAATAATTATATTCAGACATAATTTCCCCAACCTTAGTTGCTTCTTTCACAGTTCCCACTATTCCTGTCACAGTAGAGATTAAACAATAGAGATTTAGTAATGTTCGTCACTTGAATAATCGCATTAATCTATTCGCGGTTTGTATTCCTTTACCTACCTAGCGTTAACAGGTCGTGTCAGACTCCAGTACGCTGAGTGTATTGTGGAAATCCGTACATGTCTTTTCGCCCCTTCCATTCACTCAAATGACTCCCGCCATTTCAAGCTTTCTATACATTTAAACATTATTAATAACAAACAATTTATGCGCACGCAAATATTACTCGAATTAGTCGCTAGTCATGATATTGCATGCAAAATAACGAATATTGCTATATCGCGAATGCGCGACGAATGTGATGCAGGTTGTTCGTCTGATGTCGCAAGGTCGAATGTGGGTCTTTGCGCTCATCTCTACTTACACCTCTGTCTAAATTAGGGTTGAAACCTACATCTATCAGCCTTTCCTTCAGGTGAGGTGCGGCATATGCTGCCTCTATGTACGATAGTTCCGGCCCATTTATCCGGAAGCTAGGTCAGTGGCGCTCTGCATGTTTATTAGGTTCATACCTCAATCTAGTCGAGAGATGTTCTTGCATTCCAGAGGTTGGTCATGTTTGTGTTGTTGCTGGCACTGGTTTCGTTGCCATTCTGGCACCAATATAATCATTCTCTTTCCGACATTCCTTTCAGAGTGCCTGGCTTCGTGTCTTCAGCAATTACTGGCAGCAGTAACAGACCAAGACCTAAGAATACTCTGTTGCGGTCCTCACGGCACCCCTCACCACTTCTCAGTTATGCGGCATGTCCTATCCCGGTGTCCAATTTTAGGGTCTAAACCAGAAGCTATCCGGCCTTTCCTTCAGGTCAGGTGCAGCATGTGCTGCCTCTGGGAACAGTTCTGGCTCCATGTTATCCAGAAATTAGGCGCTCTGCATGTTCAATAGGTTCATACCTCAGCCTAGTTGAGAGATGTTCATGCATTCCAGAGATTGGTCATGTTAGTGTTGTTGTTACGTACTATTGTGTATCATTTAGTTGTTGGCCTTTTGGCCCCCTTCAGGCATTCCTCCTACGCAGCGGTTACGGCACAACTTAAGCCGCTTAGCCTAGTTAGGTAGGCAGGTAGACTGTTACGTGTCATGTAGCCCCGACCACAAGTTAGAAGGCCAGTTTATTGGCCTGTATTTGTGGGAGGGGCGTAAGTAGCACATTTATACCAGGCAGGCGCCTCCCTTGGGCGTGTCGACGGCTGCTGCGTACCCTCCCAACCCACCCTTCTTTTTCATAAACTCCTTGCAGGGCATGCCCCCCTTCAGGCATTCCTCCTACGCAGCGGTTACGGCACAACTCAAGCCGCTTAGCCTAGTTAGGTAGGCAGGTAGACTGTTACGTGTCATGTAGCCCCGACCACAAAGCAAATCTGTGCCAGGCTTTAGTGAAGCTGCCCTTGTACAGACAGGAGCAGTGATGCTCCGGCCTGTACAGTGCTCAGTGTGGCTGCAGGGGTGTCCATATTCTCATAATGCAGCTGTATATGGGACTATGGATTCTAAAGTGCAATAGGCACCTGAACTTCAAGTCCCTATTTCTCTGGTAAAGCATAAAAATAAGAAAAATCATATTAGAAAAATTGTATTTCATGACATTTACAACAGTTTTAATAAAGTGTATATACAGGTTTAGATACACTTTAAGGCCTCTTTCCCACGGCCGTAGTTGTCCCATGCCTGTGCTGCAATGCACGGGCACCGACCGTGGGGCAGCCGCAGTGGATCGCGGACCCATTCACTTGAATGGGTCCGCGATCTGCCCGTTCAGCAAAAAGATAGGACATGTTCTAACTTTTTGCGGGACAGAAGTACGGAACGGAACCCCATGGAAGCACTCTGTAGTTCTTCCGTAGTATTGCGTTCCGCACCGCTCCGCATCTCCGGATTTGCGGACCCATAGAAATAAATGGGTCCGCATCCATGATGCAGCATGGCCACGGAACGGTGCCCGTGTATTGCGGATCCGCAAATGCAGTCCGCAATTCCGGCACGTGACACCTACGGCCGTGTGAAAGAGTCCTAAATGAAAAGGTGTAGGTGACTGTTATGAGCTGTAGATTTGCCCAACATAAACTCTGGTTGGTCTGGGTGCACAATGTCATGGACAGGAGCGTAGCTATAGTGGAAGCAGAGTAAGCAACTGTTACAGGGCCCGTCTGGGGGAGTACTGAAAAATTACAAAGTATTGTCAGGGTCCGCTCAACGGTATTATACAATGACTTTATATACAGTGACATGACGTACAGTATTTATGAGTAGGAAACGGATAAAGCATCTGTCTGGCCTGGTTTGAGAGAGTTTTCTTAACTAGCTGAAGGAGTGAGGGTTGCATGGGAGGAGAGGGTTGCTGGGGGGGGGGGGGCTTGGAGTCTGTTCAAAAAATTGCTATGGAGCCCAGTGAGTTCTAGTTACGACACTGGTCATGGATCACCTTGTACACCCACTGCGCCAGGATTTTGGGTAAAATTTTGACATTCATCTGTAGAAGGATGATGGGTTTGATCTGAGGTCTGATGAGGATTGGGGGTCTGAGCTACGGTCTGAGGAGGATTGGAGGTAAACATCTGGTTTGATATGGCTGCAGCCAAACGCTGGCGCTGCGGTGACCTCTACTTGCTTCATGTGTCCATTTGTCATGTTGTGTGAAGCAGAGGGCTAGGCAATCACTACAAGATTTATAAAAGTCTGCCAGAAGGTTATTGGTAATAGGAAGCTTTTAGTTTAAAGGAGGATAAAGCTTCATCTCCCTCTTTAACTGTAATGTGTAGCCAAGGAGTCTCAGTGATGTTGGGGAATATTGGTGAAGGGAATGGTAGCTAGGTAGTTCCTAGCTTCCATTAGGGTAGATGGGATATACTGTACTACCTTTGTGAAAGAGGCCAAAAGCTTGGAAAATGTCCTGGAGTTGATTACAAAATTGGCCATTGTCAGAGTTGTTTCTTCTGTGCACTATCCTCAAGAAGATCAGCCAGTTATGCTAGTTTAGTAGCGGCTGTAGGGTCCCTGGAGTAGAAAAGTTCAGAAACCAGTGTAGCCCTATCTGGAGTCGCCTTTCCAGACCCACTTTAGGTCATCCATGGTTCTGGGACAGTACCCCATGAACATGAGCTTTAAAGTTGGTGTAGTAAGACAGGATCTCGGGTTCTTTATGGTTGGTATTAGGCAGGTAGGAGAATAGCCAGCCAAAAGTGGTTAAGCTACCAAGAGAGAAAAGGTTTAGAAAATCATCCCATGCAAATTCTGTGACAACTGGAGCATGATCAGAGACTGTGTGAGAGAGAGGCCGCACCAACAGAATGAGGGGAAAACTGAGAATCCACAAGAATCAATTCAATCCAGATTGCATGTTAGTTTCTACAAATGGGGTACAGTTGGGCCTGAACTCTTACAGAGGCTTTGACACTATGCAGTTTCACAGCCCTGGACTTTTCGTTGTCCCTGACAGATGGAAAGGGAGCAATCAGAGTGGTCCCTTGTCAGCAATCGCTCTGATTGATTAGTCCGAACAGTGGGCCTGTTTCATATTAACATATCTGAAAATGCAAGCCCTACTATATATTTGACAGTGATATCTTCCAGGAATATGACTGGGAAAGTTCCTTCAGCAATCCCAGGCAGTCTCACAAATCAACATTTCATCATCGACTTTCTTGGTTGTCAAGACTTTAATGCGATTTCATCATGGTTGACCGCCTCGAAGAGTAGCTTGCATATACACTCTGCTTCCCCTCTGTGACCTTCTCATGTGTCTCTTGCACATCCTGGTATAGTAGAAGGATGTCAATTTTGGATTTCCATTTAGCTCAATTCAGGTTGTGAGTGACGTTGGGCATTTTGTATAGCATGCAAGACTTATGAAGTCACTGGGTTGATATAATGAAGGGCCTGCACGCATGTGTGGAGAGTTAAGATCAGGGAGGGCAGCGGCATATTCAGCTGTTTTTGTGCCACTGGTCCTTTTTGGGGGGTCTTACAATGCAAGTACACCAGTTAAAGGGTAGCACAGAGTAAGAAATGATATTATGTTTTCAATCAGATACAGTGTGATAAGGGCATAGTTACATAAATGCCTTCTGACACTAGGTACCATCCCTTCAGTGGTGAAATTAGTAGTGTAGATGTAATGGAGGATAAGGCCTTCGGGTACCTTCACACTGGTGTTTTTGTTTTCCAGCATAGAGTTAAGTTGTCGGGGCTCTATGCCAGAAAAAAACTGATTAGGATTATCCCATGCATTCTGAATGGAGAGAAATCCATTCAGTATGCATCAGGATGTCTTCCGTTCAGTGTGTCAACGTTTTTTGGATGGAGAAAATACTGTCCTGGGATGCGGAGCAAAACTGATCCGTCATGACCCCCAATGTAAGTCTCTGGCACATTCTGCCCCAATAGAAAACGGATCCGTCCTCCATTGACTTTCAATGGAGTTCAAAATGGATCAGTTTAAAAAATAGTTAAAGTTAATACAAGCGGATCCGTTTAAACGGATGCATGCGGTTGTATTATCTTAACTGAAGCGTTTTTTTTCCGGCATAGAGCCCCGCCGACGGAACTCTATGCCGGAAAACAAAAACGCCAGTGTGAAGGTACCCTTAGTGCCTTGCTCACCAAAGAAGGAGGATGCATGAGCAGGATGGTGGACATGAAGCAGCATGACCACAGGTGTGTAGAGCAGTCCTGTAGCCCGGCCAGCATATATGGAAAGTTAAGTCATGGAGTAGCTCCCAGTAGGGGAAGAGGCAACAATTTATCAATCAATTATACCACTGTGAAAGTAATCCCCATCAGTGGTGCAATTAGTAAATATGATGAATGACATCATTTATTTTATTTACACATGGCAATGCTGCCTACCACGTGGCGACTGCTGCAGCTCAGTGACAAAGACGCTACCTGCCTGGCTGCAAGGATGGCATTGATGGCAATAGTCGTCATATTTTCAGCCATGATTTTTCAGACCACTGTTCACTCATCTGTGGTGTGAACATTGTGGTGGCTAAAATCGCCTCTACACGGAGAAGTGGAATACTGCAAATGCAGTTGTTGGGCGCACGGCAAGGGGTCCCTTTAAAGAACATGTATTTCGTGACACCAGTTGCAGTGAAGCAACAAGGGCACAGGGCCCCTTTTAGTGATATGGTAGATGGTACCCAGTTGTAGGAATGCCAGAGTGGTATAGGGTAGCCTATAATGTCCCTTTATATTTTGTGCACGTGTCACGGTGCTCCAACCTGGATTTGCTGGACCCCAGGCGTTGCCTTCCGAAAGCAGAAAAAAGGGGTTGTAGTAGTAGTAGGGGGATGAAGAAATAACTTAGTCCAGACCTTGTGACGAAGTTGAAAACGGCTTTACTTGAATAAAGGTTTCCCCAAACTCCTCTCTGCTACATCTGTTGCTCCCTGACTCTGCTATGCTGACAGGGTAACTGTATAATTTAGCTTTTTCCAGGTGCTGCAACTTCTCTCTGTAGTCTGACCCTAGACTGGTCCAGGGAACTTTACTCCTGGCTTCAGAGGCTTCAAGCTTCTGCCTCCATGTCCAGGAGAGCTGAAGGTGCTCTAGCTGGTTCAGGCATAGAACGTCCAACAGGGACATGCACCTGATTCATTCCCCTAGCAGGGGGTAAGCTAGGCTGACTCTAAACTGAACCCCACCCTTCCTGCAGGAATTCAGACTCGCCCACTCCTCCACAGAGGGGGGGGGGGCTAGAATGGAATGGAAAGCTCCATACTATATACCTGTAGCTCTGCCTTGTTTGCTGCCACCTGTTGGTGAACCAGGCACTCTACATTTGAACACAACAGTTGCAAAATAGGAAATGCACATTACATAGGACCTGGAAATAAATACATAGGATGACATTATATTAGTCCATTAAAGATAGTAGCAAGAGTGCAGAAGGGTAATGCCACTCTGGGACGTTACACAAACAGTCATGCCATGTCTCAGTGTTATTACTGCACCCTGTCTTGTGGCAATAGGATTTCCTTATTCCTTATTTATTGTGGAGGAGCCCTATAGACTGGTGCGGTGCTGTTTATATTTGGTGCAGCAAGTACAGTTGTCAGGAAGAGCTTTCATCAAATTGACACATAGGAGAGTCTTCTTATGGTATTGGCTGCTGCATAAGAAGACAGTGGGAAAAACATATTATTCATTAGGGAGTGTTTCTTTCCCTTCTCTTTTTACAGTGTTATGTCTAAATATTCTACTGACCACTTCCTTATTATAAAAAAATATCAGATGGATGTGCTTTAATTCCTTCTTACAAGCATTACCCATTTGCGGACTTCTTTTTACTTGTAAGGCCTTGTTTAAGGGATTTTCCAAGACCCAAAACTCACATTTCTATCCCTTCCTAACGGTTTTCATAATTCACCTACTTTATTAATTGTGACCACGCTGGCCAAATCTCCGCCACTTCCTGTGATGTCCTGCATACAGGGATCCATGGGCTCTGTACATGGAGTGTCATCCTGACACAAAATAGTGGGTGGTCCTATCTGCATCAACGATAAACTGGCTTATGCCTTGCCAATGCGTGTGCCATTCATTGTGGATACATTTGGAGTAGTGGAGAAGTGTTTGCTTTGCACCATAAGGAGGCTGACCACCTTGAATGTGTAGGAGTGTGTAGTAAGGGCAGTTACTGACTACTGTTAGGCAAACTTGTGTTTTCAAGTTTGACGTCCAAGGTTCGGGTTATCTAAGAATTCCATTGTGGATCCCGCTACCACGGACCATAAGTTATAACCTGAACCCAAACCTTTCACGCCAAACTTGAAAAAACACAAGTTCGCTCATCCCTATTGCTGACTATATATACATACCACCCAACTTTTTGGATGTCAAACAGGGAGACTTACACCTCCAATAACTGGCTGAGGTGGGTCATTGCTGCAACCAGTGATTAGCTGAGCAGCCTTCACAGCCATTTCAACATAGTAGCAGGAGGCAGGGGATGACTGGCAACTTTTGGCCCAGGGGGCAAGTAACACCCAGAGGCCCACTGAGCCCCCCTCTACTTCCTGATTTGCTGTCATAAGAGGCTGGGCGAGGAGCTGCGGGAGGAGAGCACAGCCTCCATTGACAGCTATCTCCGCCCCCACACCTCCGCTCTCCTGATCTGTCACGGGAGGCTGAGCATTGCGGAGAGGATAGATGTTGGCCACTCACATCGCTTATAGCCCCCCCCCCCTTATGTGCCAGTAGCCATCCCCCATATGTGCCAGTAGCCATCCCCCATATGTGCCAGTAGCCACCCCCCATATGTGCCAGTAGCCATCCCCCATATGTGCCAGTAGCCATCCCCCATATGTGCCAGCAGCCCCCCTTATGTGCCAGTAGTCTCCCCCTCCCCACCTTTTCATGTGCCAGTAGAATCCCCCCCCCTCACCTTATGTGCCAGTAGAATTCCCCCCTCACCTTATCATGTGCCAGTAGAATCCCCCCCCTCACCTTATCATGTGCCAGTAGAATCCCCCCCCTCACCTTATCATGTGCCAGTAGAATCCCCCCCCCACCTTATCATGTGCCAGTAGAATCCACCCCCCTCACCTTATTATGTGCCAGTAGTATCCCCCCCCCTCACCTTATCATGTGCCAGTAGAATCCCCCTCACCTTATAATGTGCCAGTAGCCCTCCTTATGTGCCAGTAGAATTCCCCCTCACCTTATCATGTTCCAGTAGAATCCTCCCTTACCTTATCATGTGCCAGTAGAATCCCCCCTCACCTTATCATGTGCCAGTAGCCCTCCTTATGTGCCAGTAGAATTTCCCCCACTCACCTTATCATGTTCCAGTAGAATCCCCCTTACCTTATCATGTGCCAGTAGAATCCCCCTCACCTTATGTGCCAGTAGAATTCCCCCTCACCTTATCATGTGCCAGTAGAATCCCCCTCACCTTATCATGTGCCAGTAGAATCCCCCCACCTTATCATGTGCCAGTAGAATCCACCCCTCACCTTATCATGTGCCAGTAGTATCCCCCCTCACCTTATCATGTGCCAGTAGAATCCCCCCCCCACCTTATCATGTGCCAGTAGCCCTCCTTATGTGCCAGTAGAATTCCCCCTCACCTTATCATGTTCCAGTAGAATCCTCCCCTTACCTTATCATGTGCCAGTAGAATCCCCCCTCACCTTATCATGTGCCAGTAGCCCTCCTTATGTGCCAGTAGAATTTCCCCACTCACCTTATCATGTTCCAGTAGAATCCCCCTTACCTTATCATGTGCCAGTAGAATCCCCCCCTCACCTTATCATGTGCCAGTAGCCCCCCAAAAAACAAACAAACGAACAAAAAACACTTATACTTACCTCCAGCGATGCAGGACTCTTCCGGCCTGTGTCCCTTCCTGTACCACTCCGGCGGCGCGATGATGTCATTGCGCCGCCTACACCAGCCTCTGATAGGCTGCCAGCCTAGTGCTGGCAGCCTATAGGAGGAACAGGTAGGGGACACGCCTCTCCCTGCTCTGCCGCAGCACAGACATCTGTATCGCCGTCCTCAGGTGACAGATGACTATGGAGATGAACGCTTCCACAGTGGAAGTGTTCATCTCCCTGTGCCCTGCCGCCGGCCGCCTCCACTTGTCACCAGTGGCACATGCACACCCCAAAGGCCGGCCCTGGGTGACACTACGGGGACCATTTACAGAGGCAGCAGAGAGCCCCGGGGGGCAGTTGCCCCCCTGCCCCCCGGCCCAGTGCGCCCCTGGCAGGAGGTGAGGTGCAGCGGAGACCTGGCACCATCAGAACTGCAGCAAATGGGGATTGGTGAGGCGAATATAAGGTTTTTTATTTTTTTACAGCATGTGCAGTGCCTGTAACAGTTTTTTTTAACACTTCAATATCGTTTTAAATATAGCATATAAATCATCTGATTATAGATATTTTAAGGTCCAAACTGTACCAAATAATGATGTTGAGGTCTAATATACAGGTAGAAACCATACAGATAGTTTAGTAAGGAGCGATTTAGTAAATGTATTAATGCACATTTAGTTCTCAGGTCAAAAACAGGGGCATTTAAAGGGGTATTCCCATCTAGGACACTGGCAGCATATCGCTAAATTATGCCCTCCCATGTCTGATAGGTGTGGGTCCCACCTCTGGGGTTCGCATCTATACTGGGAAAAGAGCCCGCAAATTGCCAGAGGCGCACAGGTCATTTGTGGCCACCCTCCATTCATTTCTATGGAAGTGGCAAAAATAGCCAAGCGGTGCGGTTATTTTCGGAAATCCCACTGAAATTAATGGGAAGCGCACTGCAGAAGCGCATCCATCACTCCATTAACTTTTATGGGGCTGACGGAAATAGCCGAGCCAGGGCTCAGCTCTTTTTGGCAGTCCCATAGAAATTAATGGAGGGAGGCCGCATATGTGTGGGTCACCCACTGGTGCTCTGCAGGCTCCATTCTAAGTATAGTTGCGGGTCCCAGAGGTGGAACCCACACCTATCAGACTTTGGGAGCATATCCTAGTGAATAACCCTTTAAGGAGCAAATTGGGAGTTGGGTCAAAAAGAGAGGCTATCCTTCCAAAAGAGGGACCCTCAGGAGGCATGTATATAGCAGCCGGTGGAGGTCATTCAGGAAAGAGCAAGAATCTGGAACAGAAATATCGTAGGAGTGAGTTAAGGGTACATAATATACAGTTCTGAGGTTTGGGGGGGAGGGCTGATTTAAGACTGCAGATGGCAGAAAGCAGTGTAAGAGTTGCTGACGTAGCGGTTCAGGAAGAAAGCACAACCAGAAATGAGGCTGGTGTATATACGCAGAGGAGACACAGAAATGGGACCCAGTGAAAAAAAAAATTAAATCTACATACCATGGTGAAAAGAATGTAGTTAATCTGGAGGACTGAGATGTTCCCACCTTTGTTATATATATATTTAAGATTTTTTAATTGCCAATATCCCTGTCCTATATTATACAGTATATCCTGAAATTACAGTATTTTACACTTTTAGCAGAAGAAGAAAAATATTTCTTAAAAGTGCCTGTGTTGTATAAGTCCACAGTCCTCCAGCAGTGCCAGACCTCCTTGACTGTTTCCATAAAGTGAACCTGTCACGTTGAACATGGGGTTTGAGCTGTATGCAGCATGTCAAAGAGCAGGAGATGCCGAGCAGATTGATATATAGGTTTATGGTTAAAGATTCAGTAAAACCCGTAATTTATCCATTTAGGTGGTCATTAATATCCCCTACATAACTTCAGCGAATCCACCACCATTTCTAAATGTAAGACAGCTTCCTAAACCCGGCATAAAAAATGGTAAAAGAGACGGCGTGAGTGGGCAAAAGTTGGAGCTTGCAGTGCAAAGGACCTTTTGCGCCGCAATTTGTGCCAGAAATATGCCTAACATAGGAATATTCTTGGTTAGTAAATTACTATCAGTGACTGGCAGCCTTCCCTCTATGACTGTGTATACAGAGATGGCGGTCAGTCACTGATAGGACCACCTCCTGGACTTCAGAGCCCAGAATGAGCAAGAATATAAATGGATAAGGCCTCTTTCACACTTGCGTTCTGAGGATCCGGCAGGCACTTCCGTCCCGCCGGATCCGTCAGAACGCAAGTCGCCTGAAGCATTAGAAGACTGATCAGGATCCTGATCAGTCTTCGAAATGCTTTAAGGTTACTATGGCAGCCAGGACGCTATTAAAGTCCTGGTTGCCATAGTAGTAGTGGTGAGCGGGGGAGCGGTATACTTACACTCCGTGCGGCTCCCGGGGCGCTCCAGAATGACGTCAGAGCGCCCCATGCGCATGGATCACGTGATCCATGCGATCACGTGATCCATGCGTGTAGGGTGCCCTGATGTCACTCTGGAGCGCCCCGGGAGCCGCACGGATGGTAAGTATACTGCTCCCCCGCTCCCCACTACACTTTACCATGGCAACCAGGACTTTAGCGTCCTGGCTGCCATGGTAACCATTGAGAAAAAGCTAAACGTTGGATCCGGCGATGCGCCGAAACGACGTTTAGCTTAAGGCCGGATCCGGATTAATGCCTTTCAATGGGCAGTTATTCCGGATCCGTCGTTGCGGCAAGTGTTCCGGATTTTTGGACGGAGCAAAAAAAAACGTTCCGGTCCTGACCTGAAGACATCCTGATGCATCCTGAACGGATTTCTCTCCATTCAGAATGCATGGGGATGATCCTGATCAGGATTTTTCCGGCATAGAGCGCCGAGGACGGAAATCTATGCCGAAAAAGAAAAACGCCAGGGTGAAAGGACCCTAAGGCTACTTTCACACCAGCGTTTTAGTTTTCCGGTATTGAGATCTGTCATAGGGGCTCAATACCAGGAAAAAAAACGCTTTTGGCAATGGGGACGTAAATGGGGACAAAACTGAACTGAACAGAGCGGAATGCTCCAAAATGCATTTCATTACGTTTAGTTGCGTTCCCATACTGGAGCGCAAAATGCAACATGTCATTTCCTTTCCATCCTGGGATGCGGCGCAAGATGGACCCCCCAATGCAAGTCAATGGGGACGGATCCGTTTTCTCTACAACAATAGAAAATGGATCCCTCCTCTATTGACTTTCAATGGAGTTCATGACGGATCAGTCTTTTCAACGTTAAAGATAATACAATCAGATCCAATCATAACGGATGCAGATGGTTGGAAGTGTTTTTGCTGAACCCTACCGAATCCAGCAAAAACACTAGTGTGAAAGTAGCCTAAATTACAAGTTTTACTGAATCTTTTCCCATAAACCTATATACCAACCTGCTCAACTCCTCCTGATCTATAACATGGTGCCTGCAGCTCATTTAATGATCCAGGAGAGAGCTGATAAAAAGCTCTGCTGGATAAATGAGAGAGCTACGACAAAAAATACTGTAATTTCAGGATATTCTGTATAATTTTAGTTAGGGACATAATCAAAAAAATCTTAAATATATATTTCACATAATAATTGTAAAGATACATAAATACTCTTTTTCAATTCATTATATTCCCAAGCCAAAGGCTATCCTATCATAATACATTTGTTGTTATATTATTTTTTTTAGTTCTTTCATGTGGCATTGTGTGATTGTGTGATGTTCTGTGGATGATAACTGGAAAACTGAAGGGAGTTTGTATTTCTTCCTTATTTTCTTTTTAATCAGGAGGGTGTAATTCTGATGATTAAGGTTTTGGTCTCTTTATCGTCAAAATTCACGTGGCAATCTTCAGGAAATACGTACAGGGCCTAGAGACGCTGCTGTTTCTTGTTTTACATATTTCAGCAACTGCTCCAGTTTTGGTTTTGAGCTGAGAGACAGGGCATAAAAGAGTATTTGGAAAAGACGGTCATGAATCAGGAAACATGTGCTTTATTTGCATACTAGACACTCCAGGAAGAAGGAAGATGAGCAGGAAAGAATATTCAAGAGAAATACACAGAGCTGTATATCCAGAGAGCCAATATATGGCTTGGGAACAGAGAAGAGCAAAGCCTTAAAGGGGTTGTCCGGGATCAAACTCCTACGGTCCCCAACAGATTGTTTACATAGCTGTTTATCTGTGAGATGACTTGGGTCACTCTCCTCAGAGTGCAAACGGAAAGCATTTGTAGACTGATCCGGATGCGGATCCCTCTAGCAAATGCATAGAAACACCGGATCCATCTCTCCGGTGTCATCCGGAAAAACTGATCCGTTGTTTTTTTAATATTTTTATTTTTTTGCATTTTTAAAGGTCTGCGCATGCGCAGACCGGAAAAACTGATCCGTTTTGCCGGAACACTTGGTGCCGGATCAACCATTAATGCATTTCAATAGAAAATAATGCCAGATCTGGCATTCTGGCAAGTGTTCCGGAATTTTGGACAGAGAAAATACTGCAGCATGCTGCGGTATTTTCTCCGGCCAAATACTGTAAGAGTGACTGAACTGAAGAGATCCTGATGCATACTGAACGGATTGCTCTCCATTCAGAATGCATTAGGATAAGGCTACATGCACACGACCGTCAAAAAAAAACGGATGACGGACCGTTTTTTTTTTACGGATCCGTTTTTTGGGAAGATCCATTGTAATAATGCCTATCCTTGTCCGCAAACGTGAAAAAAATAGGACATGCTCTATTTTTTTGACGGAAGGTAAACACGGACCACGGATGCGGAACAAAAACGGTTAACCATCCGCATTTTTTGACGGACCCATTGAAATGAATGGGGAAGCATCCTATCCGTGAAAAAAAACGGAATGGACGCGGAAACAAACAACGGTCATGTGCATGAGGCCTAAAACTGATCCGTTTTTGTCCCCTAGGACCCAACTCCAATACCGGAAAACTTTAACGCAAGTGCGATAGTACCCTTAGACTACTTTCACACTCGTGTTTTGACTTTTCGTTTGTGAGATCCGTCATGGGCTCTCACAAGCGGTCCAAAATGGATCAGTTATGCATCCTAATGCATTCTGAATAAAAAAGGATCCGCTCAGAATGCATCAGTTTGCCTCCGTTCAGTCTCAATTCCGCTCTAGAGGCGACACCAAAACACTGCCTGTAGCGTTTTGCTGTCTGCTTGACGAAACTGAGCCAAACGGATCTGTCCTGGCACACAATGTAAGTCGATGGGGAAGGATCCATTTTCTCTGGCACAATAGAAAACGGATCCGTCCACCATTGACTTTGAATGGAGTTCATGAGAGATGCATGCGGTTGTATTATTGTAACGGATCGGTTTTTGCAGATCCATGACGATCCGCCTAAAATACAAGTGCTAATGTGTTTCCTCCTATTTGTGTCTTAGGGTTCCTCAGGGGAGACAGAGATTGGTGTAGGTATCTACAGTAAAAAAATAAATAAAAATAAATTTGGGACCAATCTCAAAGTAGCGTGTAGTAGCCAAACACGTGTCCATGCAGGTATTGCAGCTGCAACGTTCATGTGAAAAATGCATCAAAACGCATTTCACCTGCGCGGAAAAAAATAAACAACTGAGCGCAATCGCAGGCAAAACTGAATGGCTTTGCCTGCGAAATCGCACAGTTTTCACTGAACGAATCCACAATACATCAGGACCTAATCCGGACACGCTCGTGTGAAAGAGGCCTAAGGCTTGGTTCATATTTCATTGATTTTCATCTGTGATTTTGAGCTAAAACCATGAGTGGGTCAGATACACAGAACAGGAGCAAATCTTTCCATGATACTTTATCTTTGTGTAGGCTTCACTCCTGCTTTTGGCTCTGACTAAATCACTGTGAACTAGGCCTAAGGGAATATTAGGGCTCATGCACACGAACGTATATTTTTCCCAATGTCCGTTCCGTTGTTTTTTTTTTTTCTTTTTGCCCGTAAGGGGCCGCAAAAATGGAAATGGCTGTGCATTACTTGTCCGTATGTCTTTTCCACTCACAAAACAGAATGTCCTATTATTGTCCGCTTTATTGACAAGGATAGGACTGTTTTATTAGGGGGCAGTTGTCCAGTTCTTAAAAATGCGGAATCCTTTTGACCGGTATCCGTCTTTTGCGGACTGCAAAACATCCAATGGTCGTGTGCTTGAGCTCTTTCTGTGCTGATTTTTGTGCAGAACATCTGCAGCGTAGGGCTGTGTTCACATATGCGCTTTAAACTCCTGCAGTCTGTATTGACTTTATGTGTAATAAATTAGTTTTAGAAAACACTTTTTTTTTCTTCAGTTTTTTGTTTTCACTATTTTCGTCGGACCCATAGAATGGGAGCGGTGGCCACGCAAGCGCTGTATGCCCCCATACAATCTTATGGAGAGATTGCTTGGCGGTGGCCGGACCCCAGAAAACCCTGGGTCCTCCGGCAACCACCTTCTCTGCTCCATTCTCAGTGTAGGTGTGGGTCCCACTTCTGTCGAACCTTGCGATATGCCCCCATTGTCTGAGATGGCAAGACCCCTTTAAGACAGCTGATAACAGCACTTCACTAGGAGGCCTTCAGGCGCTCTGTTCATTTTGCTGCTGTTAAACATGTCATCTCACATGAGTGTCTGATCGTGTAGGGGCTTATGCACACAGCAGAGCCAGAATGGCTCCTTTAGTACAGTGCGGTATACAGCCTACCATACGCTGCTGCATAGCTCCATATTTGTCCGGAAGTCAGCAGAAAAAAAACCTCTGTATAAAATCATACACAGGGTACAGTAGAGGGCTTATGACCCATTTACTTTCTTCTGAACTCTTCTTCGGCGCTGCTTTCTGGTAACTGAAAACCTGCATTTTCACTAACTTGTAGTCCTGACTCGGAAGGAAACAACCTTTAAATCAAGATCTGTACAAGATAAGGAAAGCCAAGGCTTTTCTGTACATCTTAATGGTAAAACGGTTCCTTTACACTGCATATTTTTGATCTGTAATGTATTGGAATTGCTTATAATGCAGTTGTGTGTAAAACTAATATATATATATATATATATATATATATATATATATATATATTCTCACGATTAGGCGGTGCAAGCATTCATCCCAGATCCAGGGCACATCAATATTCAGGAAAAAACACAGCACTCCAACGTCCGTGAAAAAATTCCAAACTTTATTCACACATGTGAAAAAGGCGACGTTTCGGTCCCCTCACGGAACCCTCTTCAAGCCAAGTGGCTTGATAATAACATAGCTACAAATAGTGCCCGTGTTGGGGTCGCGCCCACCATTGACCACAATTGCAAATGGGTCAGTTTGAATATTGGTATTAGTTTTTTATACTCTGGTCTGGACACAGTTTTTACTAGTTATTCCTGGCACTATTTGTAGCTATGTTGTTTACAGGGTACTATCCTAGTGGATGTAGTCCAGACCATACATTATAATATACACACCTTTCCATATTCACCCCCATTTGTAAATTATGTGGTCTATGGAGGATGTTTTTTCTGCCACCTGTACTTGCATCGTGATTTTTTTTTTTTTTTTTTATAAAAACATTTTTGTTATTTGTATACACAATAAAGCTTTATTATATTTTATGGGCACTGTTTTGGACTTGTTTCTTCTTTGTAGGTTGTTTATGGATGGATGTGGTAAAATCTGCCTGTCTATTCTTCTGCTGGAACAGCAGATTACTGGAGTTTGTGCCACAGATGTGAACTTAAGTCGTGTAAAGTTGATAAACATACACCATTTCAACAAAAAAAATAACGTTTGGGTGATATTTAACAATTATTGATCATTTCTAGGCAAACGATGACTAACCATTATCATTTGAAAATAAATCAGCCATGTCGAATGTTTTTGTCTAACAGACGAAACATCTTATGTTTGTAGACTAAAGATCTTTCTTTGAAAGAAAGTTCCCAGAAAGATCTTATGTCCGTTGCCCGGTTTCGTTGAACATATTTGGCCATTTTGAACTGTAATGACCAAATATGGACTAAAATGTATATGGCTGTTGTGTGCGAAACGAACATTCAACAGATGTTTGTTCACCTGCTGTTCAACCAACTTCTATCTAAGGGCTCATTCACATGACCATTGGCTGTTTTGCGGTCCGCAAATTGCAGATCTGGAAAATATTGATACTGGCCATGTGCATTGCTCATTTTGCGGAACAGAAAGGTTCTTCTCTTCCGGGTGTAGCTGTGAGGAAGGAGCCACCGAGCGAGCGTACTCCTCTGTGTGCCTGCACCAACTGAAGACCGGTACGGCGCAGGCGCCAGATTTCGAACGGAGACATGGCCAGCTGGAGGAGGAGAGCGCTTGCTGGCCCTGTCAATCAACCGCAGGAGGGGGCGTTTTTTTTTAAAGCAGGATGCGGCGGCTACCAGCAAGTAACCGCCCTACTTGCTGGTAGCAAGATAATTTACATATTATAAAATAGCCTTTTCTAGCGAAATTAACCTACCTAAAAAGTTAACAAAAATATGTTTAGTATAATCGCCCTATAAGCATTTTAGTGAGCCCCCCCCAAAAAAAATGACTTTTGGGGGGTGACAGAAGCCCTTTTTTTAACTACTGGCAGAGCAGAGAGCTACAGTGCAACCATATCTTTTTATGCCATACTGTATGTATGGAGATATTCTTCAGTATAGATGCATACCTCTCCACATACAAAGTCCAGCAGAACAAGCCATTATTCATTTTCTGTTGGATTCGCACATTGTGCAGAAAAAAAAATGCTTTATGACATTGGAGGCATTATGAAAGTACAGTAATGCCCCATACTTGTTTTACAGCTCTGTGCAGATCAAAGGTGGTTTGGCACCTTAAAAAGATTGTCCTACAAAATATATTCTACAGTTTTCAAACCAGCACCTGGCTCTGAATACTTTTGTATTTGCATGTAATTAAAAATTTAGCATAGCCACTGAGTTATTCAATAAAATGTATCTGTATAGCGCCACCTGCTGTTTTGCCATTTTTCTTATTTCTTTGTCTGGCTCCCTGACATGGCCGCACATGCTCAGTTTCATCCTTCAACTGCCTCCTGAGCTCTGATTGGAAGAGAGCTGCAGTGGAATGGACACACCCCCTTAGCTGCAGCAGATAAGACACTCCCCTTGAGCTGTCAGCTTGATATAAATCTAGCAGAGCAATGAATGGGGAGATCTCTGGACCCATGTGAGGTACAGGGCTGGTTGTAGCTTTGTTAGAAAGAGATTGTGATCATGTGCTATATGTTGTCTGATTTTCATTTTTTTACATTAATCATGGGTTAACCTCTTTAAGGCTACCTGCACACGCTGTGGATTATGTATGTTTTTTCCATAGGTAAGGGCCCTTTCACACTGGCGTTTTGGTTTTCCGGCATAGAGATCCGTCGTCGGGTCTGGTGGGAAATACACAGAAATCTGCATGGAAAAAAAACACACAGATAGCTTTAAGGTACAGCCACATGGGTCAGATTTGCTGCGAAACTGTGGGAAGAAACCCCCAGTGTCTACAGTAACATAAAAGTGGATGAGCTTTTACCTTATCTCGTATAGATTCTGCATTACAAAATCTAAACGGAAATTGACATGCCATGCAGGTTTAAAATCCGTGGAATGCCAGAATATGCTGTGGGTTCCTGAAGCAGATTTAACTTTTTGCAATCCACAAAAAACTCGTGGATTTTCTGCACCAAGATATGTCCCATGTGTACATGCCCTAATAGTAAACCTTGCGACTACTTGAGAGCGGGAAGCAATTTTACCTCTTGCGATACGATTCTACATATTGCTAGAATGTAGGGAGTCAAAGTGTATTGATGACTTAACTCCTTGCAGAAAGATCCTATCATTTACATGCTTAGGGCTAGTAATTGCCCACAAGCTGCCTGTGGAAGCATTATGGAAAATAGTGGAAAATCCCAAAGATACATGACCTAGCGGGGGTAGGGATGTAACGTTAATACCAGCACACATTGTTGAGCAGTGGGATTTCCCTACAATTCCACTTGTGTCTGAGCAAACCTTCCTGTTTTAACTGATTTGCAAGTGTTCAAGTATTTTCTTTTCATGAGACATGATAGACCTCCCAATACTTTATTCCTTGTGATGAAAACATCAGTGTTTTTATGAGCTGATGAACTTCATTATATATGCATAACTTTATCACGCTGAATAACCGGTTAAGGCTACTTTCACACTAGCGTTTTTGCTGGATCCGGCAGGGATCTAGGGATCGACCGATTTATCGGCATCTACCTTGCCGATATACCGTTAACGAATCGCAAACATGGATCGCGCTCCTGTCATCGTGATCCATGTTCGCTCAGCAGCACAGGGGAGAAGGAAGCAGTGTCTCCCTCCCCCCTGTGCTTCCGCTGCCACCAATGAGAGGAGAAGAGGAGGAGAGGGCTGTGGCCACTGCACCACCAATGATGTTAACTCACTTATACAAATACAGGAGGCGGGTGAATCGTATAGTCGCACCCGACCTCTATGAGCGGTAGCTGCGATCCGCGGCAGTTAACCTGAGGGGTTAACTGCATCAGATCGCAGCTACCTCTCTTAGAGGTCGGGTGCGGCTGTATTTAAATTAATGTGCGAGTTATCTTCAGTGGTGGCGCAGTGCGCCATCCCCCCCACACCCAGTAATAAAAACATTGGTGGCAGTGGCCACAGAATTCCCTCTCCCCTCCTCTTCGTTGGTGGCAGTGGCAGCTTCTTATCGGAGCCCCAGCAGTGTAATGCTGGGGCTCCGATCGGTTACCATGGCAGCCAGGACGCTACTGAAGCCCTGGCTGCCGTAGTCAGCTCCCTGCTGCTGTGTGCACAAAGCACAGGGCAGCAGGGAGAGTGTGAGATCCTATTCACACTAATAGCGCTCGATTAGGGTGAATAGGACAAGGTATTAAAATATCCCATGAAAAGTGAGACTGGCACTCTAACGTACGGCAACCATAAAAATATAGAAAAATTTAATAAAAAGGAATCAATAAAACAAATATGATACACTGTAAGTCATATAACAATAAAAAAGTAATATAAAATTCTGGAAACAAGGCCCAAAAAAATAATAGTCCTAATGTCCAGCTCCCAATAGATATAGACACACTTGGGCGTGTATTAGAGCAAGATATAGTGTGGGCGTATATTTGATGTTCCAAGTCCTCCAACAACTGATTAGTGTCCCGGTTATATCTATAAAACTGGTTCAGTCTTACCGGTTCAGTAGAGGTCTATTGTCCATGGGTATAGTTGCGTCTTGCTTGGGCGGCGTGTGTTATTAAAACTCCACGTTAAGCTCTTAATACCCACACGGTTTTGGTGGTATTTTGGTAGACGCCGTCTGTACAGCCTCTCTCGTAGTCACTGCTCTCTGGCACTCACGTTGGAATCAATTCCGGGTATGTCACGTGGGCCGGGGCTAGGCTCGCAAGAAGAGACTTCCGGTATTCTTGAGATTTTGAATAGTAATATTTCTCATTCAGGAGCGCTCCCGAAAAATGCAGGCTCTTTATTTCCAAGAGTCCATGGGATATAAGATCTGTTAGAGCGGGGCTGTTGTTGGAGGACTTGGAACATCAAATATATATATATATATATATATATATATATATATATAGATATATATATATATATATATATAGATAGATATATATATATATATATAGATAGATATATATATAGATAGATATATATATAGATATATATATATATATATATATATATATATATATATATATATATATATATATATATAGTATACCATAACAAAGAAGACGATAAACATTTTTTCCCAACGTCCACACTATATCTTGCTCTAATACACGCCCAAGTGTGTCTATATCTATTGGGAGCTGGACATTAGGACTATTATTTTTTAGGGCCTTGTTTCCAGAATTTTATATTACTTTTTTATTGTTATATGACTTAGTGTATCATATTTGTTTTATTGATTCCTTTTTATTACATTTTTCTATATTTTTATGGTTGCCGTACGTTAGAGTGCCAGTCTCACTTTTCATGGTTTATATTACTTGTATTTCTGATTGGGTGTTTCAGTCCTGAGACTTTGAGCACCTACTTCCGTGGGAAGAGCTTTTCCCAAATCTATCCCTTCACGATATATTAAAATATCCCAGGTTCTACCCCTAAGGGGGGAAATAGTTGTAAAATAATAAAAAATAAAAATAAAAATTATGATGAAAAAAGTGATTTGTGTAGGATTTTTTACGTTTTTTTCTAAAATGGAAATGCACAGAATGTTGGTATAAATTATCAGCTATCGGCCTGAAAGTTCACAGATTATCGGTATCGTCTCTAAAAAAAATCAATATCGGTCGACTGATCCGTTTTCTATGGTGTTAGATTGTGTCAGAGAAAACTCTGCATCCCAGGACGGAAAGAAAACTGCACCATGTTGCGGTTGGCTCTCTGGTATGAGAACAGAACGGAATGCATTTTGGAGCACTCGTTCTGTTCAGTTACGTTTTTGTCCCTATTGACAATGAATGGGGACAAAACGGGAAGAGGTTTTTTTTTTTCCGGCATTGAGACCCTATGACGGATCTCAATACCGGAAAATATTAACGCTGGTGTGAAAGTAGCCTAAATTGGTTCTTCAGGTTATTGCTGTCATTTTGCTCCCTAATGTATGTGTTTTTTGTTTTTTTTTAAATTCACATAAATAACACTGGGTTTCTGGATTTCTCATGGCCGTCATGTTGTGGCATTCACTTACATTAGTTGTGGTTACTTGCGATATAGGCATAAATTGTGTCTCGGCCATAGTCACGGTGTAACCGTAGTTTTAGTGGCAATTTACTTTGGAAAATTTCTGATAAGTTATAGTGACATATTAAAAATTTCGATTGTGGGGGTCTGAGACCACAACTGATTGCAAGGAGAGAGAAGCACTCACATAGCGTGCTGTCTTCTCACTGGAGGAGACGGAAGCAAGACAGTGGCAAAAAAAAGTCTATGGGCCCGCCTTGATTCTGTCTCCTGCAGTGAGGAGAGTGAGTGCCTTATGTAAGTGCTTTCTCTCTTCATTCTAGTGATTAATCAGTGGGGATCTGAGCCCTTGGAACCACACCCATCAAAACTCCACTGATCAAAATGATGACATATCAAAAGATTTTCCCAATTATTATTTTTACATAAATCAGTAGTATAAGTAAAGATAACAAATGCCTCATAAATGCCTCTTTCTCCACTTAGGCTTCTTTCACATTAGCGTAGATCCGTACTAACGTTAAGTTCAACCAAGGGATAGGTGAGGATGCAAATCCCAGAAGGAAGTGAGACTCAGATTTCTACACGTTTTCATAAGCATTAATGTCATTTACTTTTACTGTTCCTGCTGTGACCACGTCCTGAGGAAGTCTATTCCACAGATTCACAGTTCTTACAGTAAAGAAGCTTTGACGCTTCTGGAGACCTTTTTCTTCTCCAGTCGGAGGCAGGGCTCCCTTGTCTTTTAAGGCCATTTTACATGGAACAGTTTTTCACAGTATTTTTTGTACGGCCCATTTATATATTTGAATAGGTTAATCATGAACTCCATTAGACGTCTTTATGCACTATTTGTGGGCGACTATGCGACTATGTATGCACTATTTGTGGGCATTGTTCTATCTAGTATGAGGTACCTTTGATTGGTCCTTTTTATATAGAGTTTTTTTGCAACTTGTGATAGGTTAGCAGAAGGATATATTGTACCCTAGGCATAGTTCTGTTCTTTTAATCCCACTTCTCAACAAGACAAACAACTACTTGGTGATCTGTACAAAGTTATCTTTTAATTCTGTGTACAGAACTGTGGTACTGTGTTTGAAAGGGTGTGGAGGTTTCGCTAGAACCATGTACATCCATATCCAGTGTAAAGATTGAACATGTAGGAAAATTGTGGTGGTAGGAACCATTTTAGTTAATTTTATTAGCACAATGTGCTTTTACCCCAAGGACATGTATAAGAATAGATTTTATTCTGGGACTGGCTTTGTGTATTCATTCAATGCTCCATGACGTATGTCTGCAGTCACAAGAAAATGTTTAGTAATCCTTCCTTTTATGTAAGCAGACTTCAGGATGTAAGCAATTCTTTATCATTTCCCAGATTTACACTATAATAACCCGATCAGTAGGAGAAATGTCATATTAGTTTTGTTTGACGAGGAAGGAAAAGCATTAATAGTTTATTCTTTTCAAATAAAGAAAACGTTACAATTCTTTACAATGAATTGGCTTGTAATGTCCTACTGACATTGTACACTATGGGGAATATTAGTAATGTCATATGCCACTTTTCTGAAAAATTTAAAAGCCTTAGCGGAAGAAGATAGGGCCTCCTCAACTTGAAAAATATATCCTCATTTAATAACTGGAGTAAATTATAGCTTTGCTGATAGCTGCATAGATTTCAGTTTGTGACACATGGGCAGCCCAAGATGTGACCAATTTAATGACACACTACAGCTCTTATGAAAGACTGCTACAGTAAATCTGGTTCGTTGTGTTGCCTTGGCAATCTGTAGGTGACTAAAACAATGAAGATCCAGTATTCAGTCTAGTCTGCCTATTTTGTAACGTATGTATTTTTTTCATAGGACCCCAGACGAGACCAAATATTCCCTGCTATATTAGCCCTGCTCCTGTAATCTTTGCCAAACTATACCTTCCTCTTGCTGGAACGCACGGCCAAAACATGAAATACATAACATTACACAATACATAACTGTTTCCAATTGCAGATACCCCCAGGTCTGGGGTACTGCATTAGCAGCACTTCACAATTAATGTTTGAAAATTTTAACAGACTAGGCAATTGGAAACAATTGAACCAAAATCAGTGTTAGGGCTCATGCACAAGACTGTGCTTTGGGTCTGCATCCGATCCGCATTTTTTGTGAGTTGGATGCAGACCCATTCACTTCAGCTGGGCCGCAAAAGAGGCCATGCCATGAAGCTCCCGAAACACCGTTTTTGTCAGAACAGGCTTGGAAATCTGCAGTTTAGTCAGCAGAACGTTGGCGACTTTTATGCACTATGTGCCTCAGCACTTGGCGACCCTCACTCTGTTACTTTTACGCGGTCTACCACTTCACGGCTAAGCTGCTGTGGTTCCCAAATGCTTCCACTTTACTAGAATACCACTCAGGCCCTATTCACAACTTTTTTTTTTTTGTACGCATCCAATCTGCATCTTTTGTGGATCGCACAGAGACCCATTCATTCATTTCTATGCTGTCCGCATCCGTATGTCCGTTCCTCGGCCCCGCAAAAAAAAACAGAACATGTACTAATCTTGTCCTTCTACAGGAGGCTCTGCAATGCAAAATGTACACGGCCGGTATCCGTGTTTTGCGGATCCGCAATTTGCAGACCACAAAAACAGCAACGGATGTGTGCATAAGGCCTTTAAATGTGGGTGCAATACACCTAGCTCTTTAAAGAGGTATTTCAACCTGAGCAGGATTGGTGATAAATGTTGGAACAGTGATGATCTGACCACTGTTCCCCTGTCCTTCTCCACTAGATAGTCCGGAGTGGAGAGGTGTGATGGCTAATTACACATGCTACTTTGTGGGAGTTCTGAAATGGCCAAGTGCATGTCTGCCTGTTTACTTCTATGAGAGTTCTGAAAAATAATTGAGCAGGCTATTTTTGGATATCCCACAGAAGTGAACAGAAAGCCATCTCTCCATCCACAGCAGCTGTGAATTGCAGCAGTTCTTTAAGACCTCTGGGGAGGATGCCATCTGAATAAATGATCAAATTTGACTACAAAAGCATTGGAGCTTAGACCTTACGTGATGCCCTGCCACAACGTATTTTAATTTTTTTTTTTTATAATTGTTTTATTAATTTTCATCAATAAAAGATAATACAGGTACAATGTCATATTGCATAGTGTCTATTTCAAGAGTGTACATTGGAAAACAAGACACGTATTTTACATCAAATGTCATATTGCATAGTGTCAATATCAAGAGTGTACATTGAAAAAACAAAACATGTACTTTTCATCAAACGTCAATGGTCACAGTAAAAGTTGGTACCTGAAAGACATAGGGTATTGACATGGACACGACACATGAGGTAGAAAGAAAAAGAAAAGTAACCTGGTGCTCAGGGGACCCTTGTCGTAAATGGTCAAAGGTATAATCCCATGTCTGCCAAACCTTTGTAAATCTATCAACTGAGTTAGTGACGCATGCAGTTAGGTATTACATTTTCCTAGCCTCCATCACGCTTTGGATGAGGTCTAGTCGAGTAGGCGTGTCTGTCCTCAACCAAAACCTTGCAATAAGGCGTCTAGCCGCCTTCAACACTGGAAGGACTAGAAGCAGGGGATAGTTAATTCGCTACAGGTCGTATAATTCGTATTTTCGAATGAGGCGCCTAAAAAAGCGCGAGTTTCGGCATTGGTCCCTGGTGGGCAGCCTATTCTGAAGAGTTAATCTATCCAAGCGTTCAGAAAAAAATAAATTGAAATCTCCCCCAACTAATAATGCAGCTGGGAGTAATCTAGATATTTTCAAGAACACTTTGTTAAGGAAGGGGATTTGAGCGGTATTCGGGGCATACAGATTGCACAGTACATGTGGACTACCATTGAGAGTAGCCTTTAGTATAATGTACCTGCCAGCAGGATCCACAATGGAAGCTTCCACTTGCAAGGGGCAATCGGCTGATAAGAGGATGGCGACACCTGCCGATGTTCTCCCTGACATAGCAGAATATATACGGGGGAATAGACGCTGTGCAAATTTGAAAGAACCCTGGTGGTCAAAGTGAGTTTCCTGTAGGAAAACTATGTCAGCTCTCTGGGATTTGCACTCAGTAAGTGCTAGGTGTCTTTTCACATTGGAGTTAAGGCCTTTCACATTAAGCGAGACACACTTAATCATCATTAAAACATGGGATATATATACTTGCTATGTGGCACTCGCAGATCAATCTCAGGGAGGGTAACATGGATGAGAACTCTTTACTGCGCACTAGTACTTGCGGGTCGAATTCTGGAGACCTTAATATAAAAAATATAAAAAAAGGACACAAGAAGGAGGGGGGTGGGGTGGGGGGGAGACACAAGACCATACAAACACAGAAGATACACACCCAGATACAGATCAGTACATAAAAATTAGCAATGATAGCGTCAGTGTGCTGCCATCTCTCCATCTCAACCAACAAAAGAGGGAGAGAGAGGGCAAAACTCCTGGTCTGCTTAGTGGAAGCATGACTGGACTGACACAGAAAGGGCCAGCTTTCAGAGCCTATGAGAACTGAAAGGAACCAAAGAATTGAATGTAAAACCAACTCAACAATCATAGTTCCTTTAACATAGAACTAAGAGGTCGCCGCCTCAAAGCGAACAAAAACAACAGGAGATATGAGATTAGCAAATTACGACCGTGCAGCAATCATGGAGGATCATCATGTGGCTCACGTGGAAGGGGCCCTCCAGCAGGGGGCGATCATCTTCTTTTTTGGCTGGCTGATTGCCAGATCGGGTCCAGGGCAGGCTGTGGATCCGGTAGCTCCCAGTCCGTGATGGGTGGAATCTCAATGTCCAAAGCTGCACAAAAGTCAGGGAGGTCTGCATGTTGGCGTAGTATGGAAGATCTGCCATTCTTCGTAGCTATCAATGCGAAAGGAAATCCCCATCTATAGGGCGTCTTCTTTTCTCTAAGCAGCTTTAGTAGAGGCTGTAAAATTCTCCTTTTCTGAAGTGTCCACCAGGAGAGATCCTGGTACAAGTGAATAGGAGTGCCATGAAAGTCAATGGAGCGCAACTCTCTGGCTTTAGACATGATGCTTTCTTTCAACTGGAAATCATGTACACAGCAGATGACATCTCTAGGCTGTGAGGAGGAGGACTTAGGACGGAGTGCTCTATGGGCTTGGTCCAGCTTAATAGGCTGGGGTGGATAATATAATATATCAATATATTAAAGATAATATATCCTGCAGGTTTTCTTCAGCGGTGGGCTCAGGCAGACCTTGTATGCGGATATTATTTCTGCGCCCTCTGTTATCTAAGTCCTCCAAGTGACGCGCATTGTCCCTGATGACTTGGGATTGAGAAGCGATAACAGATTGTAAGTGTGCAACACTTTTACGGGTGCCGTCGTGGTCTTTCTCAATAGTGTCCATGCGACCCGCTAAGTGCTTCAGATCTTGTCTCAGGGAAGATATTTCAGATTTGCAGGCACTTCTGACTTCTGCAACCAGCATTTTAAAATCCTCTTTGGTGGGTAGGTGTTGCAAAGTTTGTTGAAGGATCGCAGAGCCATGGGTAGGCTGTAAGGAGTCCTCCTCTCCCTCATCCATGTAATCAGACCCCTGCTCCCAAGTAGCTGCATCTCCCTCCTCTGTTCTCCTACTACGTGCTTGGCTAGGAGGATCATCAGAGGATTCGGCCCAGTCCCGTCGCCTCTGGGACGGAGTGGCCATTTGTCTGGTCTGTTTGGGGACCGATTTTGGCGGCATAATGGCGGCAATGTCCCTTGCTAAGAGTGGCTCTACTCCCGTGCCTGTAGATTGTAAGCATGTCCCCTCTGTAGTGCTGGGTATAAATGACTTTGCCAAGGGGACAGGGAGGGGGAGGTATGCTCCAAGGCAGCACTGCGGCCTGTACCTTGCAGCCGTGGGTGCGCGCGCGTCTCCTCACTCCTACACACGCTGGAGGCCTGAGGCGGGAGCAGGCCGCGGGTAGACGGAGCCGATCGGAGCGGCAATTCAGGTAGGAATCGAGCGTTGTGTTCACCCAGGTGGGCGCTCGAGGGGTGTTGGGCAATTTTTTCCCCATATGCTGTGCGGACGTGGCAAGAGGGTCTCCTTCAGTGGCTGTTAGCGGCGGAGCTCTGTCTTCACGCGGCCATTCCTGAAGACGTCCAGGCCACGCCCCCCCGTATTTTATTTTGAAAGTCACTTTCTGAAAATAAAAATAAATAGTCAAACGGTCAGCGACAGCCTGATCACAAAGATACATTTCACAAGTAGACATAGATTTCTTAAGAACTAGAACTGTTGAGTGATTTTTCTGTGGCATCTGCATAGCATCATCTGCATAAAATGATCAGATGAAACATTACACATGGCTGGCACTAGATCACTTGGGTATTTTAGAGGGACTACATCATACATCCTGCATTAACAAGGGAACGCTGCCAAGCCTCAGACAGTTGGGTTACAGTAGGGGAGGGGAGATTCCAAGTAAAGATTGTTATTTTCCACTACTTCAGGGGGATCCCTGACCCACCCATCTTATTCATATTAGACAGAGATTTCTAAGTGGGGACTCTCAGAGAGGTGGGAGTCTGAAAGTAGGAAACTGTTCTGAATATAAACCTATATTATGTTTCCATTCACGATTAACCATCCACCTTCTTGTGCACACCCACAGTTGGGTACAAGTTTAGTTAACAAAAGTATAATGACTTTTTTTTTCGTGTGTAAAGTAAATTAAATATAAAGTTAAGATTTTTTCGTTTCAGCATTCCAACACTCCTTTTAGGTCAGAGTTTTTCAACCTGCAATACACATATCCTAAGGAGTACACGCTGCAGGGTGAGGGGCATAGTGGACTGCCATAGCAGCCAGCAATGTTTCATTGGTCTATTTGCTAGAGCCCCTCGAAAAAAACAGCGGTATCGCCATTCTCAGACCAGCATTGGAGCGATGTCTCTGCACACTTAGTCTGCAGGCACTAGGCCTGGAACCTATCAGAAGCCAGTGTAGGCGGCGTGATGACATCATCATCATGCCACCTGAACCAGGCGGCAAGCAGATCAGGACACCAGCTGGAAGAGACCTGTGTCTTGCACTGCATCGCTAATGGAGGTAAGTATTTCTGTTTATTTTTATTTTGCAGCATACTGTTGGGCCTCTATGGGGGAGTCATTATTATAACTGGGGGTACTATAAGAGGGCATTTTTTTTCTACTGGCGGCACTATAATGAGGGCTTAATTTGTACTGGCACACACAAGGGGGTAATTAATACTACAGGGGGCACTATAAGGGGACTTTTTTTTCTACTAGCTCACATAAAGGGGCATTACTTTTACTGTGGGTACCATTAGAGGACATATATTTTTTATTTTACTGGCTCACATAAAAGGTCATTGCTAATACTGGCGGCACTATAAGAGGTCATTTTTCTTTCTACTGGCACACATTATGGGGCCTTTATTACAATTGAGCACTATAGGCAAGCATTTTACTTCTGAAGCATACTATAGTGGGCGTCATTGCTACTTGGGGGCATTACTACTACTGAGAGTACTACAAGAGTGGGCTTTAATACTACAGGGGGGAACTCTGGTGGGCTTTATGACTACTGAACGGCACTGTGGCGGGCATTAATATTAATGGGGGCACATTGGTAAGCTTTATTTCTACTGGGCACTCTAGGGGGAATTGGTACTATTGGGGGCATTATAGGTTGGCATTATTACTACTGGGGCATTATGGTGGGCTTTATTACTACTGGAAGACTATGGGGAACATGGTTACTAGTATGAGCACTATGGGGGCATTTTACTTCTGGGGCACAATGGGGGGCAATTACTTTTGGGACCTCTATTACTACTAATGTAACTCTGGGAGAGTTACTATAGGTGGAACTTATGGGAGAACTATGGGAGATACTGGCACAGTATCAGCTTAGCATAATTATTTTTGGGATACTATGTTTACAGCACTATTCCTGACAGGAAGAGGCATAGCTATCGGCTCCTGGGACCTTTGCAAGAATTCAGCTTGGGTTCCCCTTCCCTCAGTGCTTTGTGGCAAGGGGCAGGGGTGCTCCTGGACTTTCTGTTGCCTAAAGCAAAAATTGAAACTGCACCTGCCCCATGCCAATTTCTCAACCTAACCCCTTCCCTCCAACCCTACTGTTAAAGACATGCTTGGAAAACATTCCATACAGTACAGTGCTACAAAACACACAGGCTAATACACCACCACATACCTCTTACATCCAGTGACGTCTCCTCTGATGTAGACATTCTCTTTCCTCATCTTCTTCATAGAAACAGACCTCCATGATGATTACTTTCAGCCATCTCTTGTCTCTGCAAAGTTTGACAAAAATACATCTACTGTTTGCTACTTTTCCATCATCCTCCCACCTTCTCAACACCCTATATAGCACCCTTAGTAGATGCCCCCATATGCTTATCTCTCCTCTTCCCCATAGTGCCCTCATAATGTGTGCCAGTGTATAATTTTCCTATATAGTGCCCCTGTAGAAATTCCCATGGTGCTCCTCTCCTCCCATCCCCATAGTGCTCCCCATAATGTGTGCCTGTATATGATGCCCCCATAGTTCTCCCCTTCCATATTGGCCAACAGCGGGGTGTCAAATGAAAAAACAAACACATATACTTATCTCCATGCCGCTGTCAACAATGCAGCCCCATACTGTGCGCTGCCCGGCTCAGGTAGCGATATGATGATTGTCATCGTGCCACCTGCGCTGGCCTCTGATAGGCTACAGGCACTACGCCTGAAGCCTAAGAGACGGGCAGGGAGACTCCGCTCCCATGGCCCGCTACAGCATCCAAATTTATTGCCATCCTAAGAACTGCAATACAATGGAAGCGCTCATTTTCCTCGGTCCTGTGCCGCCACCACGCAGATACTGCCCGTTCAGTAATTATTGAAACGCAGTGCCCTAAAAAATTACTACACCCAGCAAATGGTGTCGCTGACACTAACGGTGTAAACATAAGGTCCCTTAAAAAGTAATTGTGCCAAGCTGCCCCCCACAGTAATAGTGCTCAATAAAGTCCCACCAATACAAATAATTACTTGCCAGAGTGCACTTAAAGAGACTCTGTCACCAGGATCAACACCAATAAACCAGACATGCTGGCTGTTAGGACTCATAATGCTGATTAAAACTATACCTTTCTTTTTTCTGTATGCTAGTTTGTGTGTCAAACTCTGCAGATATGAGACAAGGCTGAACGAAGATCCACAGACCTTCCAAAACGTTTAAGAATACTCAGATTCCTGCTTTGGGGGGTATTCCGAAACGCGTGACAGTGTGACGTTATACCAAAGGTTTTTCCAAGCAACTACTAGCTGGCTTTCCCTCAGGCACGCGAGCCAGGAGCTGCGTGCTAATGTGTGTGGAAGCTGAAGAGATACACCGCAAGTTGTCAGCATAACAAACAGACCAAAATACTTAATTATGAAATCTATATCAGAGGATATGTCCCTGGATTTAAGAGGCATTTGGTGCTGTATTCTCCTGTATGTTTGGTAGGGCAGAATGTAATTTAAAAAGTAATAGTCATCCATTATGGGTCATCCTAATTGGGTGTCTGTAATTTTGATGGAACTGCTGTCAGAGGCTTAGATCATAGCCCATGAAAATATTCTTATTTTGTTAACATTTATCACTTTCGTTTCCTTGTAGGTACTTGATTCAAACTCCCAGTCCCTAGGGGCTACTTTGCATGGAAAGGTTGAGAACCACTGGTTTAGGTGACTGTGCTTGATGGACACTGAATTTTATATAGATTCTGATTTATGAAAGTCTAGGGTGAAAATGTAGTGTAGGAGAAATTCGAGCACACCATCACCTATCTTTTGCCTTTATTTAGTGCACATATATACAGATAGGACACGTTTCCATCCACCAACTTTTAAAAAGGCTCAGGATGGTCCAAAACACTTTCTTTCTGAATGTATATACAGAAAAGTTAACTTCTTGATTCCAATAGAAAACATAAGAACTTGAGCGTTTGTAGAGATAGGAGTAGGAATCATGCATTTTAATGAAGCCTTTGTTTCCCTATAACTAAATTATCCTTTTTTTTTTTTTAATAGAATTATAACCTGTATAGAGACAGACCTGCATAGAACGATTACTAATATTATATAGGCGTAGCTTCAATTTGGACTTTTATTTTGTGCTACTGGAAAAAATCGCTCATCTTCTCACATTCCTTAATGCACCATTATTGCTGAAAATGCTCACATCTACAAGATTTTGGAGTGTGTCTGTGGGACCTTTGCCCATTCATCCAGAAGAACATTAGTAAGGTCAGACCCTGATGTTGGGCAAGAGGACCTGACTCACAATCTCCATTCTAGTTCCTTCCAAATGTTTTCAATAGTTTTGAGGTCAGGGCTATATGCAGCTGAGTCTCATTTTTTCCACACTAAACACGTCCAAGCCATGCTTTATGGACTTTACTGTGTGCACTGGCATACAGTCATGCTGAAAAAGAAAAAGGCCTTCACCAAACCGTTCCCAAAAAGTTGGAAGCATACAATTGTCCAAATTGTCTAGATATACTGAACTATTGAGTTTTCCTTCACTGGGACTATGGTTCCCAAGCCAACCCCTGAAAATCAACCACAAAGCATTATCATGCCTCCCAAGTGTCCAATTTATGGAGCCACAGTCCTTTTTCTTGAACCAAGTCCCTCTGTCTCTCTTTGCTCCTTAAAGGGGTTCAGCTCTGAACCCAGACATAACCCGTTCTTCAACCCTCCGGTCCTTCTGAGTGTATCGCGCAGGGCAAGGGCTGTTTGTTTTCATTTTTACACTGCTAGGCCGAGGCTTCCACCTAGCAGTGATCCCAGTGACGTGACGGTCACTAATGGGCGATCTTTAGCGCTGCCCCAGCTTGTTTTACAGGTGGGTATACGTTTCCTCCATACGAATGTCTCAATTTGGGTTGCCAGCGGTTGTTGTTTTTGGTGATAAGACGGAGATTATTTATTTATTTCTAGACAGTGGAGCAGGGGTTAATTTGATAGATGCCCATTTTGCCCAGACTATGGGTTTGTCTTTCTGTACGCTACAGAGACCTTTTCCCATATTCGCTATTGACTCTGCTCCTCTGTCTCAGAGAAATCTTACTCATATTGTCCATAACTTACACCTTCGGGTAGGGGACCACCATAACGAGTGTCTTTCATGTTATGTTCTGGAGGGCCTTTCCTCTCCTGTGGTATTGGGTCTTCCCTGGTTGGTAGCGCACAATCCAGTGGTGAATTGGCAGGCCAGGGAGATATTGGAGTGGAGTGAGCATTGCAGAGAAAATTGCTTAAATAGCAATTGCTTAGTCACCTCCACAGCTACTCTACCTACATTTGTTTCGGATTTTGAGGATGTTTTCTCTGAGAACGGTTGTCAGAAGTTACCTCCTTACCGTCCTTATGATTGCCCGGTTAACCTGATTCCCGGTGCAAAATTACCCAAGACCAGGTTATATAATCTTTCGGGTGCCGAGAGACAAGCCATGAAAGATTATATCTCCGAGAGTCTGGCTAAGGGACACATCAGACCCTCTTCATCACCCGTGGCTACATGGTTTTTCTTTGTTAAAAAGAAAGATGGGGGGGTCTGCGTCCTTGCCTAGATTTCCGTGAACTAAACCGGATAACCATCCGAGACCCATACCCTCTTCCTCTCATTCCTGACCTGTTTAATCAGATTGCGGGTGCTAGGTGGTTCTCCAAACTTGATCTTAGGGGGGCCTACAATCTGATTCGTATCAAGGAAGGGGATGAGTGGAAGACAGCTTTTAACACCCCTGAGGGGCATTATGAAAATCTAGTCATGCCTTTCGGTCTGACCGATGCTCCTGCTGTCTTCCAACATTTTGTTAACGATATTTTTAGTCATCTTATCGGCAGGTTTGTGGTGATATACGTAGATGATGATTTAATTTATTTGTCTGATCTGAAAACACACGAGGTACATGTCCGACAGGTACTGCAGGTCCTACGGACGAATAAATTATATGCGAAAATTGAATAGTGTGTCTTCGCCGTTCAGGAGATACAGTTCCTGGGATATCTATTGTCTGCTTCAGGTTTCCGTATGGATCCTGGGAAGGTCCAGGCAATTTTAGATTGGGATCTTCCTGAGAACCTTAAAGCACTGCAACGGTTCTTGGGTTTCGCAAATTTCTATAGAAAGTTTATTAAAAACTATTCTGTGATTGTCAAACCCCTTACTGACATGACTAGGAAGGGGACTGATTTTTCTAAATGATCTGATGCCTCTAAAATGGCATTTTCCTCTCTAAAGGAGAGGTTTACCTCGGCACGGGATGTCTCCCTGCCTTTTATTGTTGAAGTAGATGCGTCAGAGGTGGGAGTGGGGGCTGGACTGTCTCAGGGTCCGTCTCCTGGCAAATGGCGTCCTTGAGCTTTCTTTTCTAAAAAACTATCTGCAGTGGAAAGGAATTATGATATTGGCAATAGGGAACTATTAGCTATTAAACTAGCGTTTGAGGAATGGCGTCACTTTTTAGAGGGGGCAATCCACCCCGTCATAGTGATTACGGACCACAAAAACCTTCTGTACCTCGAATCAGCTAAGCGTCTCACCCCTAGACAAGCTAGGTGGTCTCTATTTTTTACTAGGTTTAACTTTATCATCATCTATCGTCCTGGGGCAAAAAATACCAAGGCAGATGCATTATCTCGTAGTTTCCCTGGAGGGGGTAATGTGGGTGATCCGGTACCCATTCTACAAAGAGGACTGGTTGTCTCTGCTGTACACAATGTTCTGGGGGGGAAGGTGTTAGAGGCCCAGGGGGACGCCCCGGTCTCTTGCCCCTCAGAGAAATTGTTTGTACCGTTAAACCTACGTCTCGAATTATTAAAGGAACATCATAATTTGGCACTTGCTGGGCACCCGGGTAGTAAAGCAACCTTGGAGCTCCTGTCTTGTCGTTTTTTGGTGGCCGAGGTTGCGTCAGGATGTAATGGATTTTGTGTCTACTTGTGCACGCGCTTAAGTCTCTCATACACGTCCAGCAGGGTCTTTATTGCCACTTGTCATTCCCAATAGGCCATGGAAACATCTGTCAATGGATTTCATCACTGACTTACCTTTGTCTGCGGGTAAAACAGTTATCTTGGTAGTAGTGGTTTAGCAAAATGGTACACTTTATTGCGTTACCCGCACTACCCAATGCTAAGACTCTAGCTCAGGTATTCATCAGTGAAATCGTGAAGCTTCACGGGGTCTCTTCCGATGTTGTTTCGGATCGGGGAACCCAGTTTATTTCTAAGTTTTGGAAAGCTTTTTGTTCCTGTTTGGGGGTACACTTGTGCTTTCCCTCAGCTTTCCATCCTCAATCGAATGGACAGACTGAGCGTACCAACCAAAACCTTGAGACATACCTAAGGTGTTTTGTGTCTGAAAACCAAGAGGTGTGGTCATCATACTTACCGTTAGCTGAGTTTGCTATAAATAATCGCCATCAGGAATCCACTGGCAAGTCACCATTTCTTGGTGCATATGGTTTTCATCCCCAATTCTGTGCTTTCAAAGAAGGGGGGTCATCAGGGGTTCCCGAAGAGGAACGGTTTTCGTCATGACTTTCATCTGTATGGCAGAAGGTGCAAGCTAACTTGAAAAATATGGGGGTAAATATAAATGCATAGCTGATAAGAAACGTTCGCCAGGTTCGGACCTAGGAGTGAATGACTATGTGTGGTTGTCTACTAGGAATATTAAGGTAAAGGTTCCCTCTTGGAAACTGGGTCCTAGGTTCATTGGTCCTTACAAAATATTAGCCATCATTAACCCCGTGGCTTTTCGCCTGGAGCTACCTCAGACTTTTAAAATCCATAACGTCTTCCATAATTGGTTATTCAAAAGGTATGTTGCACCTCTAGAACCGTCACCGCTACCACCCCATCCTGTTATTGTTGATGGTAATCTGGAGTTTCAAATATCCAAAATTGTTGATTCTCGTCGGGTCTGCTTCTCTTTTCAATATCTGGTGCATTGGAGGGGTTACGGTCCCGAGGAAAGAATGTGGGTACCAACCTCAGAGGTAAACGCCAACAGGTTAGTTAGAGCTTTCCATGCCTCTCATGCTTAGAGACCTGGTTCTGAGTGTCCGGAGGCCCCTCGTAGAAAGGGGGGTACTGTCATGAGGGTGTCAGGAGCCACGTCTGACTCCGTTATACCCAGGGTCAGGAGGTCGCAGCGGGTGATGTCTAAAGATCACTTAATGGTAGCTTTCTGTGTTTGCCTTGCAATCCTTTTTGTCTCACTCAGGGATCTGAAGCTTCTTCTCCTCAGCTGTTTCTTATCAGTCACTCCCAACCTCCTTATATTCCCCCTTCCCACTTCTCTGGTTGCCAGATATAGAGCTTCCTGCCTGGACTTCTATACTAACCCACTGGAGCTGTTGTTCCTGGTTGTCGTACCAGAGTGTTACCCTCCGGATCCCTGTTGGGCTTTTGTTGTCCGCTGTTGTCGCCCACCCGGGCTTATATGTTTTGTCTGTCCTCTCCTTGGTGTTTTCCTTTACCCTGGGTTCACACCTGAGCGATTCTGAGACGCGCGTTTTACTCACGCGTATTACAGCGCGTTTACAGCGCGTCACTGTTATGGGGTATACTGTTTATATCTTTTAACGATACACAAAAACATTAAATAAAATAGAGGAAATATACCTGTGCAAAGCCGGGTCCTTCCGCTAGTTATATATATATATATATATATATATATATATATATATATAAATTTGTGTCTGTTGTCTCTGTTCCTTATGCACGGCAACACTACTGGACTGATCTAAATTTGGCACATAGGTACATAGGGTGTTCAGGAAGGCTTTATCCCAGCTCTCTAGGATGTACCTTTCTTGAGATAGCCCCAAAAAATGCTAATATGGCACCATCACATGGCCTGCAGTAGACAATAGAAGCCCACTGGTCTTTCACTCATATACCAACTGACATGACGGTCAGATGACCCTTATCAGCCAATAGAAGCTCGCAGGCCCTTCATTCTTATACAAAGTTTTGTAACCCAGCCATTTTTCTTAACTGTCAACTTTAAAGGGGCAGGGCGATGTGAATGACACTGTTAAGGGAGGGGAGTGCTGTGGAGGTCACAGTTAAGGGGACACTCCGCTATGGAGGTCGGTGTTAAGGGGCAGGATGCTGTATAGGTCACTGTTAAGGTGGTGGGGTGTTATGGAGGTCACATTTTAAGTGAATAGAGCGCTGTGGAGGTCACTGTTAAGGGGGCGGGTTATTGTGGAAATCGCTGTTAAAGAGACGGGGTACTGTAGATGTCACTAATAAAGCGGCAGCCGCTGTAGAGGTCACTGTTAAAGGGATGGGCACTGTGAAGGTTACTGTTAAGGGGATGAGCCTTTATGGAAGTTAGAATTAAAGGGGCGGTGTCAGGGGGTCACTGTTAAGGTGGCAGGCTGCTGTGGAGGTCACAGTTAAGGGGCAGGGTACTGTGGTGGTCACGGTTAAGCGGGCAGGTCCCTATAGAGTTCACTGTTAAGAGGTAGATCGCTGTGGAGGGTCACTGTTAAGGGGAGGGCCGCTGTGGGGGTCTTTGTTGGGGGGGCAGGGGGAATGCTGTGAAGGTCACATTTTAAGGGGGAGGGCAGTTGTGGGGGGGGGGGGGTGTCAATGTTAAGGGGTGGGGTGCTGTGGAGGTCACTGTTAAGGGGAGGGGTTCTGTGGGGGATACTGTCCATATCTTTTAACGACACACAAACATTAAATGAAATAGTGGTGATATACCCGTGCAAAGCTGTGTCATCCTGCTAGTTGTTAATAAAGAATGTTAATAGGAAAAATGGAAGTAATAATACACTGCAATACTTCTGTATTGCAGTGTAATATGCCTCTGGCACGGCCTAATAGGTATACTAAAGGTTTTCTCATGGAGAGTATTAATAGAGAGTATATGGGTGCTACCGTCCCATCAGGTTTGTGACGTTCTTATGGGTCCGAGTATTGCTGTACTGTTTTGCTTGATAAAAAAAAAAAAACTATTGAAGAAGAAACTGACCTAAGTAGAAGGCTCCAATGTGAATAGTGCCTAGGTGTTTCAGATTGATCAGTACATCACTGCTGTATCACACTGTTTTATACAGGCAATTCACTATACATGCGCATATACACAGTCGAGTCACATCATTATGACCAATATCTAATATCCAGGGTAACTGCGGACAGCAGCTAGACAGGCTGGGAGTCACTCAGTAAGGTCCTGGTAGTTGTCACCAGGTATCTGGAGCCATGCTGACTGCAGTGCATCCCACAACTGCTGGAGGGTGTATTGGGGAGGATCCATAGAGAGAACACGACGATTGACGTGGTCGCACAGATGCTCAGTTGGGTTCAAGCCTGGGGAATTAGGAGGCCAGGGTAAGTACATGGAAGTCTTGGTCATGCTTTTCCAACCATTGTTGGACCTTTTTTTTACCCTTGTGACATGTTGCGTTGTCTTGCTGCAAGATCCCATCCGCCCCAGGGAAAACAATCAGCATGTATGGGTGTATGTGATCTGCAAGGATGGATTCATACCCAAATCGGTTGAGAGTACCTTCCACATGGTGAGTGGGTCCAGCAGAAAACAGACTAATTGGAGAAGGCAACCCTTTGTCAATCAGAGGATGTCCAATTCTGATACTGCTATGGAAATTAAAGGCTTTTCTGCCAATACAACTTTGTTAGCAGAGGTGCAGTGACCATCCGTCTGCTTTGGAGCCCCATGCACTGTAGGGTTCCTTGAAATGTTGTTTTAGACACCTGTCTGGTAGCCACTGGTTCATTTTGGCGGTGAGCTGCTCCTCTGTAGCTTGTTGGTCCACCCTTGTGCACCTTCGTAGCTAACGTTCACTTCTCGCATAAATAGCAAGTGGAGCTCCGCAGTGTCCATGTGACTTATTCACAATGGTACCATCTGTCCACTCACGATACACCACAGCAGCTAGCGAACATTTCACAAATTGCGCAGTGTCAGAAATACTGGCACCCTCGGCCCAAAAGCCAATAATCATCCCTTTTTACAACTCTTATAAATTGCCACTTTTTCCCACGGCAGCAACAAGGGATATGGGTGCAGACAGCGTATCGCACACCTTATATACCCACCAAGCGATCTCACAGTATATGACTTCTTTCATGAGCTACGTGCTGCCGACGTCGAAAATAGCAAGTGATCCGACTGTGTATGTTCCTGATAGAGTTGCTTGAAGGGAAACTCCCTAGTGAGTAATATTAATAGAATTTACCATAGCAAGTCTGACCGGTGGTAGTCTGACAGATGGTGGTAGTTTTGTCCACTACACAAGCCACACAATTGCATTGGGGTCCTGGCAGCGACACTACTTTCTGCTGCATCTGCGTCGTTGACTTCCTGATCTCCCATTCACCCCGGACCAGTGGTTTGGCACAGGCAGGTGAGATGGAGTGACCTTATCACGCCTGCTGTGCCCATCCACCAGACTAGGGTAGATCTGCATGTAGTGATCTGCTCTATTTGCCGTGGGAGCATGGGCTAGGTGAGTGTGCCCTGTGTGTGGGGCATGATAGGTGCCATTATACTGTGTAATGGGCATGTGTAGGGGGGCATAATACTGTATGATGGGCATGTGTAGGGGCATTATACTGTATGAGGGACACATTTGAGGCATTATGCTGTAGGAGGGACATGTGGGGGTTGTGTCACTTAAGCAAGTGGCATTTATTATGTAGAGAAAGTTAATAAGAGGCACTTACTAATGTATTGTGAGTGTCCATATTGCTTGCTTTGCTTGCTGCCTTAATTTTTACATAACATTATACATTGCTCGTTTTCATGGTTACGACCACCCTGCAGTCCAGCAGTGGTGACTGCGCTTGCACACTATTCTATACCGTGCAAGCACAGCCACTGCTGCTGCATTGCAGGGTGGTCATAACATGGGGGCATTATGCTGTATAAGGGGCACATGTGGGGGCATTATACTGTATGAGGGACATGTAGGTGGATTATATTGTATAAGGGGCATTATGGTGTATGAGAGACACATTTAGGGGTATTCTTGCTGTATGAGGGTCATGTGGAGGTATGCTGTATGAAGGACACATTTAGAGGCATTATGGGGGCTGTATGGGAGGCATATGTGGCAGCATTCTATTGTATGAGGGGTACATGTGGGACATTATGCTGTATGAGGGGCACATGTGGGGCATTAGGCTGTATGAGGGGCACATGTGGGGCATTAGGCTGTATGAGGGGCACATGTGGGGCATTAGGCTGTATGAGGGGCACATGTGGGGCATTATGCTGTATGAGGGGCATGTGGAGGCATTATGATGTATGAGGGGCACATTTAGGGGCATTATTGCTGTGTGAGGGTTGAAGTGGAGGCATGATGCTGTATGACGGACACATGAAGAGGCATCATGCTGTATTAGAGGGGCACATTTAGGGGCCTTATGCTGTTTGAGGGGCACATTTAGAGGCATTATGCTGTATGAGGGGCACATGTGGAGGACATTAAGGTGTATGAGAGCACATGTGGGGGCCTTATGCTGTATGAGGGGCACATTTGGGGGCATTATGCTGTATGAGGGACACGTGGGGGTCTTATGCTGTATTAGGGGCACATTTAGGGGCATTATGCTGTATGAGGGACATGTGGAGGCATCATTATGTATGAGGGGCACATTTAGGGGCATTATGCTGTATGAGGGGCACATGTGGGGGCCTTATGCTGTATGAGGGGCACATGTGGGGGCATTATGCTGTATTAGGGACACATTTAGAGGCATTATGCTGTATGAGGGGCACATGTAGGGACATTATGTTGTATAAAGGGGCACATATAGAGGCATTATGCTGTATGAGGGGAACATTTAGTGGCATTGTGCTGTATGAGGGACACATTTAGGGGCATTACTGCTGTTTGGGGGACATGTGGAGGCATTATGATGTATGAGGGACAAATGTAGGTGCATTATTGCTGTATGAGGGGCATATTTAGGAGCATTATGGCTGTATGAGAGGCACATGTAAGGGCATTATGTTATATGAGGGACACATGTAGGTGCATTATGCTGTATGAGGGACACATGTGGGGGCATTATGCTGTTTGAGGGACAAGTGGGGGCCTTATGCTGTATGAGGGGCACATTAAGGGGTATTATGCTGTATGAGGGGCACATGTGGAGGCATTATGCTGTATGAGGGACATGTGGGGGCAATAATATGTATGAGGGACATATTTATGGTCATCATGCTGTATAAGGGACACATGTAGGGGCCTTATACTGTATGAGTGGCAGATGTGGGGGCATTATGCTATATGAGGGGCACATGTAGGGGCATTATGCTGTATAAGAGTACTTGTGGAGGACATTAAGGTGTATGAGAGCACATGTGGGGGCATTATGCTATATGAGGGGCACATTTAGGGGCATTATGCTATATGAGGGGCACATTTAGGGGCATTATGCTGTATGAGGGACATTTAGGGGCATTATGCTGTATGAGGGGCACATTTAGGGGCATTATGCTGTATGAGGGGCACATTTAGGGGCATTATGCTGTATGAGGGACACGTGGAGGCATTATGCTGTATGAGGGACATGTGGGGGCATTATGCTGTATGAGGGGCACATTTGGGGGCATTATACTGTATGAGGGGCACATGTGGGGGCCTTATGCTGTATGAGGGGCACATGTAAGGGCATTATGCTATATGAGGGACACATGTAGGTGCATTATGCTGTATGAGGGCACATGTGGGGCATTATGCTGTATGGAGGGACACATGTAGGGCATTATGCTGTATGAGGGGCACATGTGGAGGCATTATGCTGTATGAGGGCACATGTAGAGGCATTATGCTGTATGAGGGGCACATGTGGGGGCATTATGCTGTATGAGGGCACATGTGGAGGCATTATGCTGTATGAGGGACACATGTAGGGGCATTATGCTGTATGAGGGGCACATGTAGGGGCATTATGCTGTATGAGGGCACATGTAGAGGCATTATGCTGTATGAGGGGCACATGTGGAGGACATTAAGGTGTATGAGAGCACATGTGGGGGCCTTATGCTGTATGAGGGACACATTTAGGGGCATTATGCTGTATGAGGGACATGTGGGGGCATTATGCTGTATGAGGGGCACATTTAGGGGCATTATGCTGTATGAGGGGCACATGTAGAGTGCATTATGCTGTATGAGGGACACATTTAGGGGCATTATGCTGTATGAGGGGCACATGTAGGGGCATTATGCTGTATGAGGGCACATGTAGGAGGCATTATGCTGTATGAGGGACACATGTAGGGGCATTATGCTGTATGAGGGGCACATGTAGGGGCATTATGCTGTATGAAGGGCACATGTAGAGGCATTATGCTGTATGAGGGCACATTTAGTGGCATTATGCTGTATGAGGGACACATTTAGAGGCATTATGCTGTATGAGGGACATGTAGGGGCATTATGCTGTATGAGGGACACATGTAGGTGCATTATGCTGTATGAGGGCACATGTAGGGGCATTATGCTGTATGAGGGGCACATGTGAGGGCATTATGCTGTATGAGGGACACATGTAGGGGCATTATGCTGTATGAGGGCACATGTGGGGGCATTATGCTGTTTGAGGGACAAGTGGGGGCCTTATGCTGTATGAGGGGCACATTTAGGGCATTATGCTGTATGAGGGGCACATGTGGAGGCATTATGCTGTATGAGGGACATGTAGGGGCAATAATATGTATGAGGGACATATTTATGGTCATCATGCTGTATGAAGGGACACATGTAGAGGCATTATGCTGTATGAGGGGCACATGTAGGGGCATTATGCTGTATGAGGGCACATTTAGGGGCATTATGCTGTATGAGGGCACATGTGGAGGACATTATGCTGTATGAGAGCACATGTGGGGCATTATGCTGTATGAGGGGCACATGTGAGGCATTATGCTGTATGAGGGCACATGTAGGGGCATTATGCTGTATGAGGGACATGTGGGGGCATTATGCTGTATGAGGGGCACATTTAGGGGCATTATGCTGTATGAGGGGCACATTTAGGGGCATTATGCTGTATGAGGGACATGTGGGGGCATTATGCTGTATGAGGGACATGTGGGGGCATTATGCTGTATGAGGGACATGTGGGGGCATTATGCTGTATGAGGGGCACATGTGGGGGCATTATACTGTATGAGGGGCACATGTAAGGGCATTATGCTGTATGAGGGACACATGTAGGTGCATTATGCTGTATGAGAGCACATGTGGGGGCCTTATGTTGTATGGAGGAACATGTAGGGGCATTATGCTGTATGAGGGGCACATGTGGGGGCCTTATGCTGTATGATGGGCACATTTAGAGGCTTTATGCTGTATGAGGGGCACATGTGGAGCCCTTATGCTGTATGAGGGGCACATTTAGAGGCTTTTTGCTGTATGAGGGATACATTTAGGGGCATTATGCTGTATGAGAGGCACATGTAAGGGCATTACGCTGTATGAGGGGCAGATGTGGGAGCCATTATGCTGTATGAGAGACATGTGGAGGACACTAAGGTGTATGAGAGCACATGTGGGGGCCTTATGCTGTATGAGGGACACATTTAGGGGCATTATTGCTGTTTGAGGGTCATGTGGAGGCATGCTGTATGAGGGACACGTGGGTGCATTATGCTGTATGAAGAGCACATGTAGGTGCAATATTGCTGTATGAGGGGCACATTTAGGGGCATTATTGATGTATGAGAGGCACATGTAAGGGCTTTATGCTGTATGAGGGACACATGTAGGTGCATTATGCTGTATGAGGGACACATTTAAGGGCATTATTGCAGTATGAGGGGCACATGTGGGGGCATTATGCTGTTTGAGGGACAAGTGGGGGCTTTATGCTGTATGAGGGGCACATTTAGAGGCTTTATGCTGTATGAGGGATACATTTAGGGGCATTATGCTGTATGAGGGACATGTGGAGGCATTATACTGTATGAGGGGCACATGTAGGGTCATTATGCTGTATGAGGGACACATGTAGGGGCATTATGCTGTATGAGTGGCACATGTGGGGGCCTTATGCTGTATGAGGGGCACATGTGAGGGCATTATGCTGTATGAGGGACACATGTAGGGGCATTATGCTGTATGAGGGCACATGTGGAGGCCTTATGTTGTATGAGAGGAACATGTAGGGGCATTATGCTGTATGAGGGGCACATGTAGGGGCATTATGCTGTATGATGGGCACATTTAGAGGCATTATGCTGTATGAGGGACACATGTGGGGCCATTATGCTGTATGAGGGACACATTTAGAGGCATTATGCTGTATGAGGGACACATTTAGGGGCATTATGCTGTATGAGAGGCACATGTAGGGGCATTATGCTGTATGAGGGGCACATGTGGAGGCATTATGCTGTATGAGGGACATGTGGAGGACATTATGCTGTATGAGGGCACATGTGGAGGCCTTATGCTGTATGAGGGACACATTTAGGGGCATTATTGCTGTATGAGGGGCATGTGGAGGCATTATGCTGTATGAGGGCACATGTGGGGCATTATGCTGTATGAAGAGCACATGTAGGGGCATTATTGCTGTATGAGGAGCACATTTAGGGGCATTATTGCTGTATGAGGGCACATGTAGGGGCATTATGCTGTATGAGGGACACATGTAGGAGCATTATGCTGTATGAGGGACACATTTAAGGGCATTATTGCAGTATGAGGGGCACATGTGGAGGCATTATGCTGTATGAGGGGCACATGTGGGGGCCTTATGCTGTATGAGGGGCACATTTAGAGGCTTTATGCTGTATGAGGGATACATTTAGGGGCATTATGCTGTATGAGAGA